>JANEYF010004917.1:0-682500 GCA_029963845.1 Rhamnusium bicolor
ATGCTTTATGAATTATTTGATCGTCTTTGCTTAAATCTTGTGTAATAAAAATATTTCTACCTTTCAATTTATATGTATTTCTTAAAATTTCAAGTTTCTTGAGATACGATGTAAGCTCAATTTTTATAGGATTAGGTTTATTTGCCTCATTTTTTCCAATAGGATATATATATTGTTGAAGTCCCTAGTTTCCAAGTCAATACCAAGTTCTTTCGTTAGGGTTTTGATATTAGTAATATTGCTGTCTTCTCCTGGTAAACCAAACACAATTAAATTGTTTTTTATATTTTTATTTTCAAGGCTGGTGACTCTTTTCTTTAGATCACGATTTTCGATTTCTAGTTCAGATATTTTATTTTGCGTACTGCTTAAATCAATTTTTATTTCCTCTATGGTCTTTTGTGTGGTGTCGACTTTGCTTTCCAGAGTTTTCAACAACTTGTATACGTCCACAATTGTAATATTGGAATCACTCATTTTCGTGTGTGTGCTGTACGTGCGATATGAAGTACTACAGCGACAGACTACTACTGATTAGAGAAGGAATCGGTGATACTTTTCTTCGATCGATATGCGGGATAAAATATTTGGACAAAAGTGTTTCAGTGTTTCTTATTTTAATATAGACAATCTTCTGCAACACACTCACTCTAATCGCTAATATAAATGTAAATAAAGTTTATGACAGTACCTTTAGTAAAGCAGATGTTATCTCCACTGAGTAATATTGTAGAATTTTGGGTATGCACATGTGGCACTGGTCACTGTCCCTTTTCCTTTTTATCACGTGTTGGCCACTTGTCACTTGTTTACGAACATGAACGTTTTCAAATAGGCGCAATTATTATACTTAACTGTCACAATTTCTTAATAAACATTAACTAATATATATATATATATATATATATATATATATATATATATATATATATATATATATATTATATATATATATATATACGTATATATATATATATATATATATATATATATATATATATATATATATATATATATATATATTATATATATATATATATATATATTATATATATATATATATATATATTATATATATATATATATATATATATATATATATATATATATTACATATTTTTAAACTTCAGAAAATGAATTGCTCTATTTATTGACCAAATGACCCTATAGAAGAACCGCCAGTGATATCTTTAATCATGTTCAAATGATATTTTATTCGACTTGTAAGCGATACAGCTGTACACAAAAAATTATAAACTAAACTCTTACAAAGAAGTCGGGGAGGCTAATTTTCGAGGGTTTGCTTTTTCAAAAGATTAGTGAGTTAAGGAAAATTCAATTTTTCACCATTCGGTTATTGATAACAGGACAACCAGCAGTTGTTTTTCGTAGTGAGATTCCCCCCACCCCCCGTTTTGCAGCTCTGCTTTTGACAGTGTCAATTTATTTTATTTCAAATAATGGAAGAGTTAATGCAATCAGTAATTTGGAAATGCCGAGCATAGCAATATTTAACACAAGTCCACGTTAATTTATAAAAATCGTCACAACTAGCTTTATTTTTCACGATAAGAGAAATTCCATTAAAAAAGTTGTTTAGAATACAATTTGTGCCCCTTTACTAAACTTCAGAAATATAAATTTACTTTGTGGGAACTGCCCTTTTTTGAATAAATTGGTATTTTATTTTGAATTTTTAAAAATCATTTTTGCAAGTTGAGAGTGCCCTGAATTCACAATTATTTTTTCTAAAATAAATTAGTATTATGAATAAATCTTGTGATTAACGTCTTGTTTTATTTTCAACAAAAACTGACTAATATTAAAAATATTGTTACGCCACTGGACTGTGCAGACTGGTTAGATTAGGCTGGAATTGTACACGAACGGCCGGGAATATTCTGGAGTGCTCTAGATCGGGAGAATGGATGTATAAATAAGACGCACGGTGGGCCGAGATTTAGTCTGAAGTCGAACGTGAGCGAGTAAAGAAGAAATACGAAAGAGATTTATAAGTGTTCAGTTGTGATTATAATTAGGACACTGATTAATCTATTGTTGTTAATTGTTAATTAGTAAATAAAGTAGTGAGTAAGTGTTACCTGGACTTTCAATCAACGAATCTACGAATAGAGGTGTTTGTGTGGATAGCAAACACGTAACAATTTAGTGTCGGAAGTGCATTTGGAAGAGAAATTTCTGGAATATTCGAAAAGGTTCTACAGTGTTCTTCTCAGAAATTAGTGGTAACACGGAGAATTAAACTACTGGACAGTGTTTGGAGGACTATTCCTGGACTGAGTAGTGACCTTAAAGTGGATTTTCGAGAAGGTCTAGAACATTCGATTTAGAAATAGCTGCAAATACGCGAGTGCCGTTAGTTATAACGTACCGTGGACTGAGAAAAAGGACTATTAGTGATATTTCGTGAAAATTCTCGGACATTCCATTGCACAATTAGTGGAGATAAGTGAATTTTGTAACACAAAGAAGTATAGACTCTAAATAAGACTTTCTAGTGCTGTTTCGAGATTTTTTCTGGAACATTCCATTAACAAAATAGACGTGATTTCAACATTTTACAGACTTTATAGTGTAATAAACTTTATTTTGAACTGATTTACGTGTCGTGAGTTAATGCCAATAACAAGAAGTATGGCCGAGAAACAAACACAGGACTTGTTAGCAGCGTTGTTGGAACGAATGAACGATCAAGAAAGAAAAAGAGAGGAAGAAAAAGAAGAACAAGAGAGAAGACGACAAGAAGAAAAAGAAGAACAAGAGAGAAGACGACAAAAAAAAAGAAGAACAAGAGAAACAAGAGAGAAGACGACAAGAAGAAAAAGAAGAACAAGAGAGAAGACGACTGGAAGAAAGGGAACAACAAAGAAAGGAACGCCAGGAAGAATTAAGACAAATTATGGAGGGACAGCATCAAGTCATGCTCTCGGTCACTGAACAATTGAAGGAAGATGTACACGCTGAAGTCATGGAAGTTAAAGAAGAAGTTAGTGAAGTTAGAGGAGAAATAACTGAAGTTAAAGGAAAAGTTGGTGAAGTTGAAGGGGAGATAGCCCGGTTGAAACAACAATTAAAGAGAGAAGGAGGCCAATTAGTACTGTCGTCTGGTGCTAGGTTACAACCACCTTCCTTCGACGGTCAAAGTTCATGGTCAACTTATAAGAGACAGTTTGAGAGCAGCTGCTCGTTCAAATAACTGGAGCGATGAGGAAAAAGGCAACAGCATTGGTATTAGCACTAAGGGGCCAAGCATTAGACCTGCTCCAAACAATTCCTGCCGCACAGCAACAAAACTTTAGCATTTTGGAGGCAGCGTTAGAATTAAGATATGGCGACCAACATCTTGCCCAAGTATATCAGGCTCAGCTCAAATCACGCAGACAACGAGGTGGAGAAAGCCTCCAGGAGTTCGAAGCTGCGGTAGAAAGATTAGCCCATCTAGCCTATCCTGATGCACCAATGGAATTTCAACAACAGTTAGCAGTTGGTACATTTATTGATGGAGTAAGGGACCAGGAAGTTAGGCAAATTCTTAAGTTGGCCAGGCATAAGCTTAGTAGTGAGGCTTTAGTACATGCACTGGAGATTGAGGCTGCCTATAAGGATACCACACAATCAAATCAGAGAGTACGAGCTGTGAGTGTGGAGGAAGACAAGCCAGACAACACAACACAAAACCTGATATCTGATCTACAGAAGATGTTGACCCAACTACTGACAAAATCGAACTCCCAGCAGAGACAAGACCAGCAACAAAGTAGTGGGAGGCCGAATGGAGGCATCCGTTGTTATATGTGTGGCAAATTGGGCCATATTAAGAGAAATTGTCATGAGCTCAACATTCAAGATCCGAGACAAACCCAACAGCAAAGTAGTGGGAGACAGAGGGGAGGACGTATGCGCTGTTATAGGTGTGGCAGGGTGGGCCATATTCAGAGTAACTGTCGTCAGCGCATCCCTGAGAGGGTCGCAGTAATGGAGAAGCCGCAGGAAAACTGGCGAGCTGGTACTTCGCGGAATATAGCAGATGGCCTTTCCAAAAGACCGTGTCAGAAAGACTGCAAGCCTTGCCACCGTAAGGAAGTACAACAAAAGGTACAAATAATGAAGACCGTTAAGATTGATGTTCCGGATTATTGGACAAAAGAGTCGTTAAGGGAAGCGCAGTTAAACGATAACGAGACTGGTCCTATTCTGAAATGGAAAGAAAGAGGGACCCGACCCGATTGGAAGGACATTTCAAATAAATCAGTGGGGCTGAAGGCTTTATGGGCACAATGGGACTCCCTTATCGTAGAGGATGGACTGCTGAAGAGAGCGTGGGAAAGTCCAGATGGGAGGA
The DNA here is from genome assembly GCA_029963845.1 of Rhamnusium bicolor. Classification (NCBI taxonomy): domain Eukaryota; kingdom Metazoa; phylum Arthropoda; class Insecta; order Coleoptera; family Cerambycidae; genus Rhamnusium; species Rhamnusium bicolor. The sequence goes on from JANEYF010004917.1 coordinate 4,364, forward strand.
AAGTTACTTGGAAGTTGTTAATCCCCAGGTGTCACGTAGCAGATGTACTTCAGCAAGTGCATAATGGAACGTCTGGCGGACATTTTGGCATCAACAAAACCCTGACAAAAGTAAGACAACGTTTCTACTGGGTAAACAGTCGTCAAGATGTGGAGGCTTGGTGCCGCCAATGTGAAGTTTGCACGGCAAGAATAGGGCCACAAATAAGAAATAAGCAATATAACGCCAGGGCTCCTTTTGAGCGAATTACCATAGCAACTAACCGTATGAAGGCTCGTTATGATCTTAAGGCTAATTCAGGAGGGTACCAGGTGGGAGAGTTGGTTTGGCTATATAACCCACAACGAAAGAAAGGCAGGTCCCCGAAACTTCACCACCCTTGGGAAGGACCTTACACTGTCGTCACCAGATTAAACGACGTTGTATATAGAATTCAGCAAAATCCAAAATCTAAGATGAAGGAGGTGCACATAGAGAAACTAGCCAAGTATGCAGGGAATAATGAATTGCCTGATCGGGACGTTCAGGCTTAAGGAGGGGGCAGTGTTACGCCACTGGACTGTGCAGACTGGTTAGATTAGGCTGGAATTGTACACGAACGGCCGGGAATATTCTGGAGTGCTCTAGATCGGGAGAATGGATGTATAAATAAGACGCACGGTGGGCCGAGATTTAGTCTGAAGTCGAACGTGAGCGAGTAAAGAAGAAATACGAAAGAGATTTATAAGTGTTCAGTTGTGATTATAATTAGGACAGTGATTAATCTATTGTTGTTAATTGTTAATTAGTAAATAAAGTAGTGAGTAAGTGTTACCTGGACTTTCAATCAACGATTCTACGAATAGAGGTGTTTGTGTGGATAGCAAACACGTAACAATATCTATGTGGCCAGCACATATCTTTCTTATACCATATATATCATCCTGATCTAAAAAAATCATTCTGTTTAATTCTTCGATGCTGTCAATAATAATTCATGTCATATATTTTAATAATTTCTTCTTAAAATTGACATTTTTGTAACTAAATTAGATATTTTAAATGTCAAACTTCCAGATTTATCCTAACCCCATTTTATTTTATGCATACAAAATTTCAGTTTACATCAGCTTTATTTATACTTGGAAAATATATTTTATTCGCTTGATAGAATAGACATAATTTATAATCTTTCATCAAGAATATATTTTTTTGTAAAGTCATCAAGTACAAAAAAGTTTGGGTCCAGTGGATCCCTTTTCAGCTGGCCAATTTTGCTCATCACCGAATTTTTCATTGTCTTTGGCCTTTAGAACAAGTGTACCAAATGCGAAAGCTTTATCTCAAAAACTGTGGTTACTATCGCGATACTACAGACATGCAGACAGATTTTTTTTCACAGTTATGGTTTTTCATTATAATTCGTCGAGATTCGTACAGAAATGCAATAAAAATTTTTAATTTTTTTTCCCGAAATTGTACCATTTTTTTCTTTCATTCATTATGTCTCTTCTGGTGGTACCACATTCACCAAATTTAACGTGTCATCTAAAATGTTGTTGAAAATCTTAACTGCCAAATTTGGGAAGTCTCCCATTAGTATTTTTTGAGTTATCGCTGACACACACACACACACACGCGCACACGCACACAGGGTTCAAAACGTAGAAATCAATCAAAATCTCGAGGTCGAAAAAAAATCACGATTACTATATTTCCTTATATTAGGTATAAGAAAGTAAAAAGGGCAGATACAATAAAGTCGATTTATAATCCTAAAATTTGGCAATGTAAACGTAAATTGCATTCTAAACAACTTTTTTTAATGGAATTTTTCATATATTGAAATATAAGGGTAGTTTATTAGTGACGATTTTCATAAATTGATTTATAACACCGATTCAACTCATTAGATACATCATAGTTTTATACCCAGCAGGACTAATTCCCACTCCAAAATCCGAAAATTGTTTGTCCATTACACATATTTATCCTGGTACACAGAGTATAGATAGATAGATAGATAATTTTATTATAATTTTATCAATTATTATTAATGACACAAATTTTGTAGATTTGGCAAGTCATTATATAAATATAAGTATAGTAAGGGATATAAAAAAACAAAACAGACTATAATATGTATATAATACGTACTCATTCTATAGAAATTATCGATAAAGAAGAACACAGTAATAAAAACAACAACAAAAAAACAACAAATGACAAAATAATTAAAAATAAATATAGTACCAATGTAGAGATCATTACAACCATTGTAGAAAGCATGAACTAATTGGACCATTCTATAAACTCATTTAACCCATGAAACCTGATGGGACACACTGTACACTGTTTTATTTAAAATAGGCTAAGGGACCACCGCCTGCATTTTCGGTATGTACCAAGGAAACGCCCTGTATATCCAAGAGCTAATGACACTTCTAGTGTAACCCAGGACACCATTTTTTTTTTTTTTTTTTTATCAAATTTGCGTACTCATGCTCTGGAAGATCTGGCCAGTATGTACTGGTACAGTTTATTTTCCTTTTATTTCATTATTTTCAGTATACATTTTCTTTTTCTGCCTTTCTTATTTGTGCTCCACTCCCAAAGCCTCGGAGCTGTTATAGCAATAGGGCTTATAAAAGGCCACGTAACTGCCAGTAAAATGAGAAAGAAATATTTGAAATTTAAATAAACATTATATTAATTTCTCTCACACTTTTTTTTTCTATTATAAGTATAATGAATACAATTCTTTTTCATCTACCTGATTGTATATCTTCAGTATTACGTACTGTTTGAAAGATTGAACCGAAGGCCTCTGTCGAGGTAACACAACATTCTTTCAATTAATATTTTTGCATATTAATTCATAAAACATTATGTGTGTATGTATGTGTAAGAACATTCAGGTTCTCATGCAATTAATATTTTTCTTTAATAGCTAATTTAATTACCGCTGCTAATTATAGGGATATGAATATTTAATGAGCAAAAATAATTTATATTCCCGCATGCCTCGTGGTGGAATTCTTATCAAATTACTGAAGTAGTCAATTGAAAATTATACATTGTTTATAAATAATAATGTAATTAATTTACTTGATGATAATTGATCACTAATAAAATGTAATACATGCAGGTTTATAATTAGAAATGCAGGTTACGTTGGTCGAAAACTTTATATGCGATGAGCAACAAAATATCTAAACAAGACGCTCCGTTTTTATTTAACATACTAAATGCCTTAATGATACGACAAACGGTTGCTCCTTCCTAAAAAAAATAGTTCTTACAAAAGTTATTTAGCCTAAAATTTCCTATAAAGAAATATTAGTTCCGTTTGTTGTCTCTATATCGTTATTCTGTTTGTAGCGCTGTGTGTGCCTTTTCTGTCCACTGGTTAACCTGAAGGGAGGGGGGGGAGGTGATTTTAAGGAATAGAAATAGTCTTCATAACTCACACAAAAATTGTGAAAATTTTTATTGCATTTCTGGACGAATCTCGTCGAATTATGACGACACAAAATTTCAGACAGAAAAAATTTTCTGTCTGTGTGTCTGTGTCTGTTTCGCGATAGCAGCTACAGTTTTTGAGATAAAGCTTTCAAATTTGGTACACACAATCTAGAGGTCAAGGAAAAGATTGAGTTCGTTGATGAGCGAAATCGATCCCAATTTTTGAAACGTCAAAAATTGTGACTTTTTAAAACGTCAAAGTGAATTTTTTTGAAACGTCAAAATGTGACATTTTTGAAACGTCAAAAAATGTGACTTATTTGCAACGTCAAAGTGACTTTTTTGAAACGTCATAATGTGACTTTTTTGAAACGTCAAAAAAATGTGACTTTTGAAACGTCAAAAAATGCGACTTTTTTGAAACGTTAAAAAATTACTTTTATTATAAACTCCACCAAACGTCGAGTTTTACTACGGTGAGGAAGTTCTGATCCCCAAGTAATTGGCAGCGGTTTTTTTATTTGCATCATGAAATTCTACTCATAATTTCCACATCAACCTAGAGGTAAAGTATATTTTGTATTTTTTTCGTGGAATTCTCAGTGGGCCTACTCCATAGAACATTACTCATTAGCTCAATCCAATTTTTAGTCTTTTGACTGCTCTACTAGCTATTGGTTCATCCAGAGATTCAGAGGAAAACTCTTCCCTAAACTTCATTCTCCCTCTGTATGAAGTATTTGAGTCATTATCTGGATTTGTATCGCAATTATTATTAGTATTTTCATCGGTATAATCGTCAGTATCTTCGTCGGTATCTTTTTCATCTTCTGTTAAATTTAAAAGACTAGAATTTTCGTAGGAGAATCCAATGCTATTTGGGGAAATATTGGTGCACACCAATCCAGTTTTCGGCACCCACAAGCCTGTTCTTTGATACAGCCGCAAAAATATTCTATGAGTAAATATGTGGGCAGGTATTAATTACTTCCTCACCCCTCAAAGTGAGGAAGGTATGTATTCGTGAAAAGAAATTTTATTGCATTTCTGGACGAATCTCGACGAATCATGACGATACACAAAATTTCAGACAAAAAAAAATTCTGTCTATCTGTCTGTCTGTGTGGTTCGCGATAGCAGCTACAGTTTTTGAGATAATGTTTTCAAATTTGGTACACACATTCTGGAGGTCAAGGAAGAGATTAAGTTCGTTGATGAGCAAAATCGGTTCTTAAAATTTGAAATGTCAAAAAATATATTAGTGACATTTTTGACGTCAATTTGAAATGTCAAAAAAATTTTTTTGACGGTTCAAATTTTAAAACAGTGATATTTCACCAATGTGACTTTTTTGAAATGTCAATTTGAAATGTAAAAAAAAATATTAGTGGCATTCCACCAATGTAACTTTTTTGAAACGTCAAAAATTACTTTTATTACAAACTCCATCAGACATCGAGTTTTACTGCGATGAGGGTTCTGATCCCCAAATAATTGGCAGCGGCTTTGTAGATGGAATGAGTGAGAAATTGCGTTTAGTATGCCGGCCCCAAATTTCAGAACTTCTTTTTTTGCCACGCCACAGTTGAATTTGTTGATAAACGCGATAACTATGCAGGTAAGCAGCATCCTTAGTGACGGGTAATAACAAGAAGCACTTTTTTCTTTGAGCACCATATTTTTTAAATGATTCATTTCATTTAAGACCATATAAAGCAAGAACAATTACCTGCATCAGTAATAACAATAACATGCCATTTCAGCTCCTTGCGGAAGGATATGGTTGACTATGAGTGTATTCAGCATATTACTAACATTATCGAGTTGCTCTGGCGACAAAAAGAAATTAAAATGTTTTTGTAGTAAAGGTTCCACCCAGTAACTTTGTTTAAGAACAATTTTTCATTCGCAAAAAAAATCATTTTGTCTACCATTGTTCCAATATGGTGACGAGAGCTCACATCAAATCTTTGAAGACTTTTACTATATTAAAAATAAAGGCGAAACAAAAATCAGCTATGTTCCAATTTGTCCACTATTTCAAGAAAAAATGTCCAATTTTCCTACATCAGGGTTGGGCAAACTTTATTGAAGGTGGGCCAAATAAAAGAATTATGATCGACGATTGGGCCAAAGTATATTAAAGTAATAAGGTAAGTAAGTAATAGGTAATAGGAATAAATAAATTGTACGTACTTTATTATTTTTTAGCGGGCCGAATTCAGGCCCTCTGCGGGCCGCACTTGGCCCGCGAGTCGTAGTTTGCCTTTTTATTACTACGAAATTATAACGCTGAGAATGGTTATCTGCCGAATATATACGTCTTACAGAAAATTTGATAAATGTTCAAATCACAGACCATTAACTACCTTGCAATTTGCAATACCTAAGATGAAATTTAATTTTCTACTGTATATTTTCAATAACTTATTTTATTATCAGATTTTTTCTTTTAGATCTTCCAAAATTTTGATTTTTTGTAAATTTATAACATTTTTAAATATACACAATGAAGAACTTAAATTTTAAAGTGTCATAACTTTACAAAAAATCAAAATTTTCGAAAACCAAAAAAACGGGGTGATAAATTTTCCTTCTGATTAAGAAAAAAAAAATAGTAGCAAAGATTTTGCTAATGGTTTAGAAGTAATCTGGAGGGGCTGCGCATTTTTGTAACTTTTTTTAAAAAAAAATTTTTTAATTTTTTTTCTGCAAAACTTCTTCGATCAGTACAGATAGTCGTGCCTTAAAATATTGCTTGGGTTCCATGCTCCAATATTGAGATAGTGAACCTAAATCCACCAGCCGCCACTGTTCCTATGGCATACTGCTGTGATTTGTTGCCATTTTTTTTACAGATTCTTATCAATTCATTAAACAAAAAATTGGTAGATGCATCATTTGTATAATTTTTAGACATTTAAAGTGATTGTTATTTAAATCTTAGAAAATTTTGTTACTATAAAGCAAATTACAATTGTAGGAGAAAATAAAAATCATTGTGTAAGTGGAGTAAAGAATGCAATGACGTTATCAGTTTTTGATATGACTGAAAAATTGGTGTAAATATAATAGACAGAGTGATGGTTCATTATTTGTTACTATGAAACATTCATATTTTCTTGTAATACGATGCCCAGCGAATTATTGACCAGGCGTGTAGTTGTTTTGATCATTTTACTGAAGTATATAATTTTCTTTACATTTACCGAATTCTCAAAAAATACTTTGAAAGAAATAGTTATTGAGGAACCCTTTAAGTTGAATTGCGTTTTATTATAGAGATTTTATTAATATTTTCGACATAATTTGTAATTTCCCTTCACAGCCTATGTAATATAATTATTTACCGACCTATATGGGTAATAATTTACAAAACTTTATTAATACTTTAAACAGAGCACTCCCCCAAAAAATAACGTTGTGGAAAATTCATGGATACATAATTCTTCAGTTATTCTGCGTTCATTATAGGCCATATCTTTATTACCAATAAATTCAAATTTTATGAGCCACTCATTATCATAACGCAATAAAAACTTTTTTCATAGAAAACATTAGATAATGTCTCCTGCTTCGAGCGTGGCAAACCTATACGGTTTCTCCTTCAGAAATTTATGAAACACGCCAATTTTTCGTGTAAGTAATAAAATTGTCGATAGTATTTATTTATTTAATATATAAGACTTAAAAGGCAATGGAATTTTTTTTATGCACAGTGAAAGGAATTTGCTTCAAACGTCAATATTTCAAAATAATTGCTCCTCATCAGCGCAACGCAGCTAAAGGAACGAGAATTGGCAATGTACGATAGGCAACAATGCAACATTGGGGTCAAAGCAATAATTAAATCGAAAATGTATTGTCTATACAAGACATCAGAGTTGTAGAGTAATTGGTTCCCACCAGTACCGCGTCATTACATGAAACTGATACTAAAGCAAAGGCGAGATGTAAAGTAAAATACATTGTACTCATTTTGTGTATTTGTGTCTTGTGAGATCCACTGTGTATTCGTGTGATGAATTATTATTTCTTTGAAGTTATCGTTTCTGATAAAACCGGAAATGATTAATACTTTGCTTTTATATCAAACACTGTCTCTTTAAAATATAACGTAAATAATGTCGTGTCCTTAATGAGTAATAATTTATGAGTAAATTAGTGATATTAGGACAACTCAAAATTGATATTTTTCCATACAATCCCAATATTTCGAGGGCCATTTTCCTCTTTCTTAAGACTGGTAGTAATTTATAATGATCTGATCTACATAACGATGATACAGACATTAACAATATATTGTAAAGAACAAATTCCATACATTAAAAACTAACATGCGTAAAACTAAATACAAGGTACCAAAATCACAGTAAAGAAGGATATCCATTTATTTGGTAAAAATCTTTTAATAGTGGTCAATGACAATTAAAGCTTAATCACTCTGCATGATACAAATTTATAAATCATTAAGCAGTGTGTATGTGGTAACTTTATTTAAACTCCAATTAAATAAAGTGAGAGGATTACGAATCAGATACTTTGTATTTAGGTAATTACTTTGAGTATTTATTACTAAATCTGCAAATCGTTTCAGTGTATCATGGTCGTAGAGTACAGATGTACTTACTGTCGCCGGCATTCACCTTGACCGCGAAACTCTTTCTCCAGTCCAGTCTATTATTAACTTTCAAGTTGTGTACACGTTAAGTCACTTGGGCGTATTGCATATTGTTTTTGTGTTTTTATTTTGTTGTTGTATTGTTGATACTAATTTAATAATAAAGCATAGCAGACGTACGCAGGGGTAGAAAACGGCCATTTGCTGACAAAGCGAATAAATTCATAGGTGAATTCTCGGATTTATTCTATGATGGTGCTAAAATAATTTATAAAGTGTGCGAGAAAGATTTGATGTGCTGGGATAAGCGTGATTGTGGACTTAAATAGTGTACACCATAAAAATAAAAAAAAATGGCGTGCCTTCGACAACACAGTTTATGTTTGATTTACTATTAATGCTGATTGCCTGTGATGTTCCGCTACACATACTCGATAAACAACCATTTCGAGAGTTCTGAAATAAATACAATGCCCAGGTGAAGTTATCAAGTCGCACAACGTTACGTAACTATCCACCAACTGTACACGTACGCAAATAAGATGAAATGTGAATTAAAAAATACACGGCTGTGGTTATCTGTTGATGAGACAACATATTGTAAAAAAAATTCTATTTTAAATGTTATAGTACGAGTACTGGACCCTCTTAAACCGACAGTTCCACTGTTACTAGCTAGCAAAAGACTAAGTCAGTGTACTAGCGAAACAATTACCAGGGTGGTGCTGGAGACGTTAGAAAAATTTGAACTGTCAAAAAGTCAAGTGTTGATGTTTGTGACTGATGGCGCCGTGACAATGTGTTCGGTAGGCCGTTCTTTGCAAGAACAAGGTATACGTTTATACATGTTACGTGTAAAGTGCATGCTTTACATCTTATGGCAGACACTATTCGAAAAGGTTTTCCAGAGGTGGATGCATTAATAGCAAGTACAAAAAAAAGTGTTTCTTAAATCTCCTAAACGTCTCCGTGCATTTCATAGCAAGTGTCCCGGTATTCCTGAACCACCACAGCCGATTCTTACACGTTGGGGAACATGGTTGCAGGCAGTTTTTTATTATGCTGAATATTTCCAACAAATAAAAGCTGTGATACTACAATTCAATCCAGATGAGGCTGCAGCTATTAAGGAAAGCCAGACAAAATTCGAAGATATTTCCGTTGAAACAGCTTTAAAAAAATATTGCGAAGAACTATAAGCCATTACATGAAAGCATAAAAAAATTAGAAAACAGTGCGTTGTCGTTAGCGGAGTCACTGCAAATAGTGGACGATGTAAATCTACTGCTACACGCTATAGGTGACGCAACAAATGAGCCCTTTAAAGAAAAGTTCGCAAGTGTGTTAAATAAAGACACCGGTTTTCCGAAATTAAGACAAATATGTGATGGTGCAGCCCTAGATCCGTTAAGTGCGTTCAAATACTATTTTACATATGCGTGTATTACATCAGTAGATGTCGAACGGTCGTTTTCAAAATATAAGAATATATTTTCACCAAAGCGAACATTACTCATGGAGACAACCATAGAAACATACCTGATGCTGCAAAATGGCTACACATCTTCTCCAGTTTGTGATAAGCAAGCTAGTTCATCAAGTTAGTTAAGAGGGGTAAGTTTTACATACATTGTTATAAATTGTAACAGTTTATTGTTTCTCGTATTAGTTAGTTTCGCGTACGCCACTGTTCCACGGAACATTTTTGACAGCCCTATGTATTACTATTTGTAAATTAATATCACCTCTCTATTGGAATATTTTGGTATTTTAATTTGTATTATACCTTTATTAGTAAAAATCGCTGTGTCGGAGCATTTTTTCAATTTATTACATTGGGATTGACTGGTAGATGGAGTTACCATTAAGTCGTTACTCTCCTATCACACGATTCTGAGATTCTCCTTGTTGAAGTTGCGTGTACCTATTTCGCACTGAGGAAGGCAATAACCAGAAATAGGTCTGCGAATGATATACGCGCCCGCCTCAAGAACGATTTCCATTTATTTGGTAAAAATCTTAATTCCAATTAAAGCTTAATCGCTTCTCTTTGTATGATACAAATTTATAAATCAGCAAAAAGTGTGTGTGTGTGTGGCAACTTCATTTAATCTTCAATTAAAGTATTTATTATCATTTGGTATTTTAATTTTTATTATGCCTTTAGTATAGATTAATATTAATTAATAACAGCCTTGAGAAAGGGAGGAATAATCCTCGAAATGTTTGCATTTATATTGAAAGATAGGTATTGTCTTTGAGTGGTCTTAATCTCACTATAATTTTCCATAAAGGTGTCTATTTGTCTATTGATCATGTGTAATTTTCTTTCTCCAAGTTAAAAATTAAACAAAAATGTGTGAATCCGATCCAGTGACACCCGGTATACATATTTTAACTGTTCCTACAAGTACGTAATATATTACATCTTCAATGTAGGGCTGCATCAAAACAGCTATGAGTGGAGGAACAGAGGGTTGTAGGTGGATTAGTCCTTTTGAGGAAGAGGATAATGTAAACACTGAATTAAGTTTATTTTTTTATCTAATTTTAAACTTATTTATATTTTTTACAAATAAAACACAATGCATGTAGAAAATCTATTTCGTTTAATAAAAATTAAGAATAGTAATACCTGTTATAGTTAGTATAAGAATACTTATTTTATGAAAATACAACCGTCCATGTTTCTAAAATGCAACGCCCATTTCCTCAAAATTTTTGGGGGTTGTATCACACATTTGCGGAATCAGAAAATTAATCCCTTTCAGAAAATTCCAAAAACCACCTCTATTACCTGAAAATTTTATGTATGTTTTTTTGTTTACCTTATTTCGCAAAATTAATTATGTAATTTTGATGTTATACAAGGTGATTCAGAAAACATGATCACCCCCTATTTCTCGAGGTCAGTTACAGATGGCGAGTGGCGGTAAAAACCGATGGATTCAGCACATTTATTGAACTAGATTTCATATGTTAGCAAAACTATTTCACTAAAACAGAATACAGAGTTTTTGCACGGATTGCACTACTGAAATATCTTGAACAATTTTTGTAATTATGGTTATTTCTAGAGATCGGGAGGTAGCGATAAATTCCAGAGACCACTTTTACGTAGATATAATATTATGTTGTAAACACCTAATGAAATATTATCAAACAATATGAAATGATAAATTATTCTTATGTATTATGCAATGAATATTTTGGTTTATAAAAATGGGAACAAAAAATTCAAGGTTCTTGTCAGGTAACCGGACAGTTTGCTGCTATAAAAAATTAATTACCTACCGACCAACGAGGCTGGTTATTGTCGAGTTTCCAATAGCAATTCATAGATAGATATAGGCGAGTGGCGTTTCTTGGCTCATGTTTACGCCCCATTGAAAATGAATACACCAATGACTTCGAAGTTATTGGAATACACTCAAAATACGTAGTATTTATTAAACGTCTATATGAATAACATCTTCAAATCCATAATCAATCCATAGGTTGCTGGTTAAAATCCGACTCGAAGAACCATGAATATGTTATGTCAATGCTTGCAGAAACTTTACATGCATATGAACATATTTGATATTTTCCTTAACGATTGGGTTGGTACCCAGGTTAATTTTTGGGATATGTATTTATTGAGCACTTTACAATAACTACTGGTATATTTATTTTGTACGAGTTAGTACAATATGCATGAATGGTCGCTGTACTTTTTACACGTATGCGTGTTACTTGTTAGTTCTATGCTTTGTGCCGAGCTTTTATCCGCTTTCTCCATCTGTCAAATCGCAATCCTGCCAACTTGGTGGTGGAGAAGGTGTCTCCAATTAGCAACAACACTCGAAGTCATATTTGACCAAACACATGTAAATACGTAAAGAGTGCGAAATTAGAGACAACAGAGGTTAACTTTTTTAAAATGTCTCATTAAATTTCTCCAGAAGTGCAATGTTCAGTTGCCATCGGAAACGATGCTAATTAAAAAAATATTTATCACAGAGATGTGACAGTATTACACAAAAGAAATTGACTGAATGATAAATAGTGTAGATGAAACCACCAATCCTTGTGGTTGGAAGGTGGCAAATGTTTTAGTGGGTGCATTAATATTAGTAATACTTTTACTCTTGTAATCGCTAGTTAAAAATACATGTGTATGTTAGTGTTAAATTCGCCAATACTTTCAGCCCTCTTCGTATTAATTTTGAACGTTACCGAACTCGACAAATTAACCGCAAGGTAAGATATTGTGTCATATATGCATGAACATATTTTCGCGGTGACACCTAACGTTAACTCTGGAACTGACGTCATTTAGCGCTAGCGCCCAATCTGTAGTTACGTCAATTTATGTCATTTTTAACGTCGATGGTGTAGCGCATACATGTGGTAAGTGCATTTTTTGGACAAAATGAGTTAAATACACTAAATAACAGTTGCAAGTGTTTGCACTTGTTTAGTGTATTCGACTCACTTTTTCCCAAAAATGCACTCACCACGTGTGCGGTAAATCATCGATTCTTGTCAGTCTTATTCATTTATTTACTTTCCATATTTTCATATTCTGTATGAGGATCCTTATATGAATTCTACCTTTTTGACGAATCCCATGCCATGTCTGTACTGTTGTTTTATACTGGTTTAATGAAAATTGAAATTATTATAAACTTTTTTTTAAATTCAAATAAATTGTGATATCTGAAATATTGTAGGTCGTTCTCGTTTTAATGGTTTTTATTAAAAAATTTTAACACCTGTGTTTTTTAACCAATAAAATGTATATTTTCTCTAGTGCTAACCATGGCATCCCAGGTATTTTTTTTTAATTTTTTTTGTACTGGAGTGGCACCCTGGAGAGAATTATAGTGGACATTTTTTGAGATATCATATAATAATTTTTTGATATCAAGCGTGACGATTAATAATTACAATTAACCAGTGTTTATTTGCTTTATAAATTTAACATATTTGAATGCATATTTGTCATGTAAGTATATTGAATAAAGATTTAAAAATAAAAGCATATGTTCTTTTTATTAGATTTTTTAAATGTTATGTTATGGTTTTTTTTAAGTAATGACTGAGCTTAAAACTCCTTATTTCACCACCTGCACACAGATATATCATTTTAAGATTTAGCATAGTTCATTGTTTCATATTTTGTCGAGTTTAAATTACTACAATTGGTAGAAAATTATATTTTAGCAATTTTTGTTGTATCCAGTAATGATTAGTTTTATTGAGCTATAAATATTCTATTTTACCAACTGTAGTTGCACCAGGGGCGTGCGGTGAGTTTTGATACAGGGGAAGCAGTTTGTGATATAGAGTGATGGGTAGCGCGAGGCCTCGAGCGAAGCGAGGCAAAAAATTATTTTAAGAAAAGGGACGTGGCTTCCGTATACTCATTTTAAAACAAATGTCGAAAGCTGCAAAGTTATGATATCTAGAAAAAAGTACACTTGTAGGACCGCCACTCCTCAATAAACATAAAACATAAAAACCACAAAAATTAGACAACCCCCGATTCCAAAGCCGAAGCTGCACGGGCGAGGGTTACACTTATGAAAAAAACGCAGACACACAACCATATCCACCGACATTGCCAGCGCCGGTGGCGAGGATTGAACCCGCAGCGAAATGAGAGATTGTTAAGTAGTTAACATGCACATACCTACCTATTTACAATGTAGTTTAATCCGCCTCTCTTTTTTTGCGATGTCGGAAATAACTTCGTCGTAAAAGTTTGAATTTTTTGGACATCTTCACAAAGTCACTTTCTATTGTTAACAGGGACAATTTTGAAAGCCGCTCTTCACTGGTTAAATTTCTTGAAAAAGTTTTTATTCTCGTGTCCGTTTTGATGATTTTGAAAAAAAGGCAGCCATTCCACTAATACTTGAAAAAAACACTTTGCCACTCTTTAAGACACGCTGCAGATTGAGCTAGAACTAAATTTAATCGATGCGCAAAACAATGTACAAATATTGCATTCTGAAAAGTCTCTTACTTTGGCCTGCAGGCCCCCGAATTCACCAGCCATTACAGCGGCCCCATCATAACTTTGGGCGATAAGTTTGGCACCACACTGTAGATCATCGACTATCTGACAAACTATAGTATATAAAGCTGCGGCCATTCATGGCGTTGCTACGTCTAAAAATCCTAAAAAGCGCTCTTGGAATTTCCCATTTGGATTTATGTACCGTACTACGATTGACAACTGACTAATATTCGTAATATCGGTTGTTTCATCTAACATAACTGCACCAAAGGAGCTTTTTTATTTCTTGCTTGATCTTTTCTAAAACAATATTGCTTATCGACTGAATCAAATCATTTTGAATATGATTTGATGTACCGCGAAATATCGTGGAGTGTTCCAGATGGTTACTTAAAATTGTATCGTATTTTGCTAATAAATCAACTAAATTGATAAAATTGCCCCTATTAGCAACGCTTCGAGATTCAGTATGACCTCTAAAACTAAGTTCATTTTCGCCGAGAAAACAAACAATATCAATAAGTCCTTTTAACACTTTCTTTCAACTGCTGATCTAATGAATGCCTCAATTCGTGATTTTCCAAATGTTTATTCTTTTAGTACCGCTCCCAAATGAGTTTCACACTTACCATGCCTTTTTGTCACTTTGTGAATGTTGTTTAAATCTGAAAAGCCATTTTTATTCCAAACACCTTTTTCATTTGTGAACAGTACACATGGCCAACAAAACAATTTACACAAATTTTCACAACCCCTTAACCACTGATTAGCACTGTACACTTCAATATTAAAGTACCTATAGCATGATTTAACTTTCGTTTTTAAGAATTTTAAATCAGGTGTTGGTTTCCCATTTCTAATAATATCCAGTTTATCTTGAAACGAATATGTTGAAAATCCCCTTTTCAACAAATTGCACACCACACAAACGCAAATAATATTTTCCACAGTGCTAGAACCAGCTTCCAAATTTAATAAGTAATTCTAAATCTGCGTACACGCGCACTAATATTCAACGTTTTAAAAATCACTTGTCGCCGCACCACAGGTTTAGAAACACCAAAAAAGTTTTTACAAATATAGCACAAAAGCTGAGAATAATACTAGGAAGATTAATATTAAGTATAATATTAAAATCGATATTAAAATCGAGATTAAAATCTATAAAATAAAACGTATTACGATGCTGTATAGCTCAGATATCAAGATTATGAAGTGGGGATGGGATGCATTTCAATAAGTTACCTACTTACCAGAGACAGTTGTCTCTGCTTACATATATCGAAGTTGCGCGAGTTCGTGTTGGCTGGATTAATCGAGTGCGTCATCGTTACGGTTTTATCGTGCAACATTATATCAGCTGCTGAAAAGCAGGGCCGTATCTATTGAAATTGGGTAAAAGTAAATTTTAATGATTAATATATGTGATAAATAATAATTAGGTTCTATTTATGTGTTTTTTTATAATAATCCCAGGGGAAGCACTGCTTCCCTTGCTTCCATGGACCGACCGCCACTGAGTTGCACAGATATATTATTTTAAGATTTAGCATAGTTCATACTTTCATATTATGTTGAGTTTAAATTACTACAATTTGTAGAAAATTATATTTAAGCAAGTTTTATTGTATCCAGTAATGATTAGTTTTATTGAGCTATAAATATTCTATTTTACTAGCTGTAGTTGCACAGATATATTATTTTAAGATTTAGCATAGTTCATACTTTCATATTATGCTGAGTTTAAATTACTACAATTGGTAGAAAATTATATTTAACCAATTTTTGTTATATCCAGTAATGATTAGTTTTATTGAGCTATAAATTTTCTATTTTACCAGCTGTAGTTGCACGGATGTATTATTTTAAGATTTAGCATAGGTCATACTTTCATATTATGTTGAGTTTAAATTACTACAATTGGTAGAAAATTATATTTAAGCAATTTTTGTTGTATCCAATAATGATTAGTTTTATGGAGCTATAAATTTTCTATTTTACCAGCTGTAGTTACACGGATATATGAGATATATAAGGTTTAGCATAGTTCATACTTTCATATTATATTTAGTTTAAATTTCTACAATTGATAGAAAATTATATTTAAGCAATTTTTATTGTATCCAGTAATGATTAATTTTATTGAGCTATAAATTTTCTATTTTACCAGCTGTAGTTGCACGGATATATGAGATATATAAGATTTAGCATAGTTCATACTTTTATATTATGTTGGGTTTAAATTACTACAATTGGTAGAAAATTATATTTTAGCAATTTTTGTTGTATCCAGTAATGATTAGTTTTATTGAGCTATAAATATTCTATTTTACCAGCTGTAGTTGCACAGATATATTATTTTAAGATTTAGCATAGTTCATACTTTCATATTATATTGAGTTTAAATTTCTACAATTGATAGAAAATTATATTTAAGCAATTTTTATTGTATCCAGTAATGATTAATTTTATTGAGCTATAAATTTTTTATTTTACCAGCTGTAGTTGCACGGATTTATGAGATATATAAGATTTAGCATAGTTCATACTTTCATATTATGTTGAGTTTAAATTACTACAATTGGTTGAAAATTATATTTAAGTAATTTTTGTTGTATCCAATAATGATTAGTTTTATTAAACTCTAAATTTTGTATTTTACCAGCTGTAGTTGCACGGATATATTATTTTAAGATTTAGCATAGTTCATACTTTCATATTATGTTGAGTTTAAGTTACTACAATTGGTAGAAAATTATATTTTAGCGTGAAATTTTCTTACAGAATACCACTCGAAGTTAAATTAAAAACCGAAAATATTTCCTCGGTCATGAACATTTTAAATAAATTTTCAAAATATTCATGACGTAGAAAAAAAATTTTCGAAAATAATTTAACCTCTAGTGGTATTACATATGAAAATTTATGTTTAGTTTTTACAATAATAAAAGATGATGCATTCTACTATGCAAATACACATAAAATGTTCTTGTTCTATGAAGGCAAGGCAGGGAAGTTGAAATACACATCCAGATTACTGCGTTCTTTTCCAACGTGTGCTATCATAAAATACGACCATTTAATCTTCGCCGCTCTATAATAGCGCTGATGACACCTGTCTTCAGCTCACTTTTACCACTTCATCATTCGCCGCCATTACCCGAAGTCAACGTATGTAACCCGAGGCTTTTAACTAAATCCCTCACTACGGGGGATCAAACTACGACCTGTCACTCTATCCCACTCTGCCATTATTAATTTTCTAGCGAATCTGACGACTGATTACAAAGTAGTTGAGAACGTTTTTTAATCGTCACAAGAATGATTTCAACCAAATTCACGGAGCTGTTTATTAAAAATAAATTAAAATGAAAATTATATATACATAAGATTGTTCCAGTTAATTGGAATATTTCCCGCAGCATATTTTTTTGCCCGTTCCATGATATAACATTTTAGAAGGTGTAACTTTAGCAACACTAATTGGAAGGGTATAATGCGTTCGAAAAATACCCACCAGCACAAATTCTGGGGCTGCGGCCGCTGACCAAATCGTAGATACGGAAATGCCCCGTTTTCAGATGCAGAAACGATCATTACAATAATTGTAAAACGTAGGTGTTACTTATGTTCGGACGATTTGTTTCCAAAAGTGACAAAAACTTGCTGATCACTTTTAAAAATGACCACCTTATTTTAAAAGTGAATTTCATATAATATGACCAAACCAAAATTAATACCAACAAAAAGTCTGGTAAATGTGACAGATTTGTAAATGATCTGACCTCTAAATTGGACGGAATTTTTTCTCGTTTTATTCAATTATTTTAAATGTAATTATACTACTAACTAGACTAAAAATAATCATCACCCATTTATACTTCTATTATAGGTTTAACATTTTTACGAATGAACTATTCAACACCATAGGGAAATTATTATTATTTTTTATATATTAGTTGTCCAAAAAACACCTCTCTCTAAAGACCGCGAATAAATCGTACATCCCAGGTCCGTACATATCATATTGTACATAGGTATTAACATGGTGAAAAATAGACGTTATTGCAGAATCACAATACAATTTTCACTGCGGCGTTCAATTTCACTATACGGGCCGTCAGAACGGTTGCGGCAACCGCTTGTGGCAATAATCGCTTCCCGCAGTTAACCCCAGAATGGTGCTTGTTAATTTTTCGTTTTTTTCCTAGTTAGAGTTTAACCAGATCAAATAAAAACAGTTTATATTCAATGAAAACTTTATTTTAAATACAAAAATAAAAAAAAGATGCTACTGAAAGTAAAAATTTTTGGTTTAATGAAACATCCGCATCAACATGTTGACAACATTCTAAACATTTTCAATATTTTCGTCGTCAGAACTGGTGCCATCGTCAGATTCGTCATTCTCATATTTAATTAATTTCCTCCAAATCTTCTCTATTACTATTCATTAAGACGTTATATAATTCGTCTTCAGATAACCATTTCTATTTCTGGGGGTTAAACTTACATATTTTCAGTAAAACAAACTGGCAAAACCGTATGCATTACGCATTAGTTTTATTTCGTAAACACTTTACTGGGTGACGCAATCGTCCACCTAAAGAAAAGAAAATAGATTAATAACCAGCGCGAAGAAGACACAAAAGCGCCGTCTCGAAGAACATTATTTGAAGACAAATTGCAAAATTCGCCATTACCACAGCCATTGTGACGCGTCGGGGCACATGGTTAGAGGTGGCAAGCTATGTTCATTTTGATGATGTAAAGAGGGTGATCGACAAATTAAATGCAAACGACGCACCTTACTTCACACGCTTAGCAGGTGTTTAATAAATCAGCTGTTTGGAAAGACCTGTACATCCGCAGTCATTTTTTAAGAATTTATTTGTCAATAAGGAACCTTGAGTGTACAACTAATTCTTCGGGATATGCAATAATTAACGCAGTAAATATTGTATTTGATCTGCACCAGTTAATTTTTCAGTTATCAGGAGACTGCTGAACGTGTAAAAAATAAATTTTTAAAGAGTTTTCCGGACACTGTGTGGTATTGTGGACCTCCTTGTAGATAAAGAGGTAGACTTTTTCTCAACCCTATACAAATGTGCCCTCCTTGAAAAACGTATGCTTTAAATATGCTCTTCTTTCTTACCTTTGTAGACGTAGAAAGGTCGTTTTCCTCGTGTAAACGGATTTTGAACGATTGGCGTGGAAACTCCTGAACATCTAGAACAGATGCTGCTTATTTACTAAAAGTCTAGAAATTACTAGTGTGCAGTGTTGTGTGTTCAATGAAATATTTATTTCTCCTGTTATTTTGGATACTACAAAACCGCCAATTAAAAGGTAATATATCATTTATCATATCTTTACATGTGTATGTCACGCGATGTCCTGATTCAGCCCCTGATTTTTACATCATGTACGATTTACTCGCGGACTTTACTGATTGATTAGTGATTACTAGAGATGGCAAAAATGCGCCGCAGAACATAGGCGTACGCATCATAAGTGTAATAAAAGAAATTAACTGGTAATAAAAGCAATAAACTGTTACAATTTATAACAATGTATGCACAACTTACCCTTTTTAACTAGCTTGGTTATTACAAACTGGAAGAGATCTGTAAAATTTTTGCAGTATCATGTATGCTATGAAATGCACGAAGACGTTTAGGAGATTTAAAAACACTTTTTTTGTGCTTGCTATTAATGCATCTAGCTCTGGATAACTTTGTCGAATAGTTTCTGCCACAAGGTTTAAAGCATGCACTTTACACGTAACATGTACCAACCTACAACCGTGTTCTTGAAGTGAACATCCTACCAAACGCATTGTCACGGCGGCATCGGTCACAATCAACACTTGACTTTGACAGGTAAAATTTTCTAACGTCTCCAGCATCACCCGCGTTGTTTGGCAAGTACACTCAGTTAGTGTTTTGTTAGCTAGTAACAATGTAAGTGTTGGTTTAAGAGGGTCCAGTACACGTACTATAACATTGAAAATAGAATTTTTTTACAATCTGTCGTCTCGTCAACACATAACCACAGCTGTGTATTTTTTGGTACACATTTGATTTTATTTACAATGTCTTCGCTTACAGCTGGTACATAGTTACGCAACGTTGTGCGACTTGGTTACGTCCCCTTGGGATTGTGTTTATTCCAGAACTCCTGAAATGGCTGTTTATCGAGTATGTGCAGCGAAACATCACAGGCAATCAGCATTAAGAGAAATCGAACATAAACTGTGTTGTCGAAGGCATGCCATTTTTTTAGTTTTATCTTGCACAGAATTTGTGACGTTTACAGTCACGTTTGTCCCAGCACATCAAGTCTGTCTCACACACCTTACAAGTTATTATAACACCATTGTAGAATAAATCTGGGAATTTCCGCCTTACAATGCGTAGACACACCTACACTCCAAACCCAACCGCGGACGTAAAATCAATTTTTATTTTCAAAATAAAAAAATCATTATTTTGAGCAGGTTTTTTGGAATTTTTCCTGTGTACATACAATCACCCACATGTTCTCTGTAAACCAACTTTTTTAATTATTAAAATTTTTTAATGTTTTATGAATTATAATGCATTATTTGTCTCTGTGCAGGAAAATGCCTCCATGCAGAATGATAAAAGATGAAAAATGGCATGAGCTACTACAACAACGGCAACCAGGAGGGCTCAGCCGTCCTGGCTGGATACCATTTTTTGTCAACTTTGTCCCTCGTGTTATATTGTTTGTTTGTTTTTATATATTTATATACGAAATAAATAATATAAAAAGTAGCCTTAATTAGAAATGTATATAAAATAGGAAATAAAGCTGATTAATTTGAAATTGGAAATGGGAATTCACTGATAAATTCATTCACCTTATTAGCGTATGACCGTTTTTTACCCTTTTTGGCAGGTCTGACATACGTCATAATTAAATTAATATCAAGAATAAAATACAACAAATAAAATTATCAACAATACAACGGAGAGGAATAAATTATGTTGACCACACCACGTGGCATATCAACAGACTAAAATCAAATGTTAGTCTTTGCTAAAATAGTGAACAAGCCTCGCTTACGTGTTTGGATATTTCTCTACCTCGTACCGCCTATGACTTGCGGACCGATTTGCCAACTCTAGTGATTACCCAAATGCGCGCCATTGGCAAATACATATCTATTCACAGCCGTTAGCACCGGTCGGTGGGTGTTATTGACTAGATACAACTAATTAATTAAATAATGTTGTCTCCTACGGCAATACCTGCTCAAATTTCTCTTAAATTTTTAATTTACATACAGTTCATTTCAATTAAAACTATCCATCCTAAATAAATTTGGATATATTGATTTTTGCAAAAAACGCAAAAACACATCAAAAAGAGGGAGACCCATTTTCTTATAAATAAATAAACCTAGGATTAGTTCCATCCCCTCACCCCTAAAGCCACTCCTACATTTTTCTTTAAATGGAAGACCCCATATTTTTTCATTTAAAAAATGTAGGGGTGGCTCTGGGAGTGAGGGGGTGGAATTAATCCTAGGTGTATTTATAAGAAAATATGTCCCCCTCTTTTCTCTTTTTGACGTGTTTTTGCGTATTTTTGCAAAAAATCACTATATCCAAATTTATTTAGGGTGGATAGTTTTCATTGAAATGCATTATATTATTATTGAATGAAACTTGTCAATAAATAATTTCAATCAGTCGATAATAATTACGACACGGTAGAGATATCGAGTCTAATGGATGCTAAGTGGACAATAGCTTTGATTTGTGCCATAACTCATTTAAGTTTGTATAGAAGGGTTGGCCGGAAATGCCGCATGACGTGCTAAAACATATAAAACACCTGTAGACCACTCAAGCGCTCAACTTCCAAACTTCTTTCGGGTCCTCGCCACCCGACCGCAACTAACAATTTCAGTTCTCATTCTCATCTCCCAAGCTTCGTCTCACTTTAATTTTATTGCGCCTCTTTGTCTTCCTTGTACAAACATTTGTTGTATATATTAGGGAGAGGGTTGGGTTTAATAAAAAATGACTCTACAATACAACGTTATAGTAAAATCAAATTAGTAAAGGTGCACTAATAGTAGTAAATTGTTGGAAAATTTTACATAGAGGCGCAAATGAAAAAAAATGGTTTCACATTCTTTCGCTTTTACAGAAAGTACACCTTTATTGTTTCCATTCAGGATTTCTGATCATATAGTATGCCACAAAAAGGGATGCATTTGTAAATTTATGGATTAATAATAATAATAATTAACCTTTCGCACATACAAAAGTTGTTTCAAAGATTCAAATTGTGTAACAAATGTATTACAATGTTGGGTATAACGTGTTTTTTTTATTGAAGAAAAATTCTCTGAAAGAATATGCAGTGCGTTTATTTCAAAACTAGCCACCTAGAGTAGGTCAGTAAATAATCCATTTAGTTCGAAAATTTCAAGAAACTGTTTCAGTGTAATAAAAAAATTACCAAGGTCAAAGTTCTTTGTCATTTCGCTATGGATCCAAACACCTCTATTCCGAAAATTGCTAAATTAACCCACATTTCTGTTGGTTCGATACCTAAGGCTCAATGTAAATAAATTTTCCAAACTACAAATTCATTAACAGCTCGGTGAAGATGATGATAGAAGGATTCAACTATACAGTGCATTTTAATGAAAACTATCCACCCTAAATAAATTTGGATATGTTGGTTTTTGCAGAAACCGCAAAGGCACGTCAAAAACAGAAAAGAGGGGTACAAATTTTTTTATAAATAGACCTAAGTTTAGGTCCACCCGCTCACCCCCAGAACCACCCCTACATTTTTTTAAAATTGAAACCCATATAGACAAAAAAGTCTATAACCGGAAATTTTTTTCGAATATACAGAGTAAGCCAAGACGATTCTACAGGGTCAAGTAAAATTTTTTTTAAATGAAATGCCATGTATATCAGCAAGATCCCCTTAAATAAAATAAAGTTATTTAGATTTAGAATACCCGCAGTTAAATCAACTTCCTGCACTTTTCATGATACCCTTTTTAATTTTTGAACAAGTCCTTGCATTTCTTTTTTTACAATTTTTACACTCTGTTACTGGTTTTTCCTTTTTGTTTTTTTTTTTATAAAATAATCCCAAATTTCGTCTTTCTTCCTTCCGCTCATTTTTATTTTACACTTCAGTCGCACATCGCCTCGGCATCTATGAAATTAATGAAACCGACCACCAAGCTTGTCAGAACAGGAAAATGCTGATTTTTTATTGTTTGTATGAAATTATAGACCATATAGAGAATTTTTCCAGTGACGTGAATAATTTATATGTGCAAATTGGTAGTTAGAGAATACAAAAAAATAGTGTATGGAAAAATCGTATTTGTTTTTCAAAAAATTAGAGTAGAACTGAAAAAATCAAAAAAATCAAAAAAAACCTGATTTTTTGAATAAAAATCATTGATTTTTGATTTTTTTTAAAATCGTGATTTTTTACGACCCTGATCAGAACATTTTTTGAAATCTCTTTATGGCCTCCTTTCACTCCTGTATTATTATTGACTTTCTTCCAACGACTTAGATGTAATGATTTTTTTTTTTGTTGAAATTATACCATTTAAATGTGTATATTGAAAATATCATTACAATAACAACTATCGATTTAAAAAAAATATACATTAGCACCAGTTTTGAGACATCTGTGTGATGACACTCAGCCATTTTCACATCCTAAAAGTACACAGCCTGTATGGGTGTATTTTCCTGTCATTGAGAACAGTATAATCACATATGTACAGGGTAAGGCACATGAAATATGCCCCATCACCATTTATTGCTAATTCTAAAAATATTTTATAGCTGTATTACACCATCTTATGATGGTAAGTGTAATTAAAATTTGAGTTCAAATATAAAATTTAACTGAAAATGCACTGATATATAATAATTATAAAATTTAATGATTCTTTTAGTAGTAAACTTTTTTTATTTTTGAGGTAAATATATTATAGGTATATATTTTTGAAATAGCCTCAATGGACTCTGTCAAATTATCGAAAAATGCAGTGTAAAATTTAAAGAAAACACATATTGTTGATCAACCTGTATATTTTTGCATAAATTATAAATTTGGGCTCAGATTGAAAATTTACGAATAAATTCCATAAAAATCACTGGAAAATATTTTTAGAATTAACGACAAAAATGAGAAGAACATTTTATGTGACACCCTGTACATACAAAATAAAATTTAGTAAATTATGTTTACGATGACGTTCTTTTTTATTGAATATTGCTACATTAAGTGCTCCTAGTGCGAATAGTGTTAATTAATTCACCTGGCATATGAATATTTTTTGGTGATGTATGTAATTATATTCGGTCGCTGCGTTTTTTAGTTTTTCAATTTTCATATTTTGAAATTTTGAAAAATCTAAATTTTTTTTTCAAAAAATCTCACGCAGTGACACAGATTGAACTTTTGTCTATATGTCCTCCAAATTTCATAATCATATCTTCTCTAATAACGTCACAGTTATCCGACTACAAATTCCTGTTTTCCACGGTCGCAGACGGAACTCTTAAGAGCAGTTACTTTAGAGGATCAGCAATCTTTATCACAATTATTTAGAGCAACAGGTGTTTCACGCAGCAGTGTTTTTAGAATTTTACATAAACACAGATGTCATCCATACAAAATAAAATTAGTACAGAAATTGCACGAGGATGATCGTGACCGTCGTTTCGAGTTTTGTGAAGTAATGAGGGGAAAGTTTAATTGACACTCCAAATCTTTTGTACATTTGCTTCTCCAATGAATGTACATTTTCTGTCAATGGATTAGTCAATAGACACAATTGCAGGTATTGGGCTGAGAGTGATCCACAGGTAACGTGCTAATTTCATACTCAAAGACCTCAAAAATTGAATGTTTGGTGTGGTATCCTAGAAGATCATATTGCTGGACCCTTTTTAATTGAAACTTAATTTAAAATAATTTGTAGTTTCCAAACTGTTCACTTTAGACCCCATAAATTAATATATTTTGGTAATGAGCTCTTCGTGGAGAAACTAATAACCTGAAAAATATGGGGTGTTCCATTTAAAATAATATAGGGGTGGCACTGGGGGTGAGGGGGGTGGAATTAGTCCTAGGTCTATTTGTAAGAAAATGTATCTCCCTCTTTTCTCTTTTTGACGTGTTTTTGCGTTTTTGCAAAAAATCAATATATCCAAATTTGTTTAGGATGGATAGTTTTCACTGAAATGCACTGTATTTAGAACTCTTAGATAATTGAGATAAACCCAGTTATCATCCAGTCGCTAAAAATCCAGATTGACATAATGCTTGATGAGCACAATTTGCATCTCCAACAAGACGGAGCCTCGTCTCATTATGCAGACCACGGTTGGATGAAAAAAATCCAGAGAAATAGATTGGAAGAGGTGTTCAAGAATGGCCGGCAAGTTCTCCATATTTAACGCCGCTTGATTTTTTTCTCTGGGATTATTTAAAAACTCAAGTCTACAAAACCCAACTCGAAAATGTAAGCAACTCTCTCAATAATCAATTAGAAAATGCACAGCACACCACAACTTTGTTTTTTAAACGGAATGCTATTTTTTTGCTGAATTTGATGCCATATAGTGTTCTAAATATTCAGGTTGATGTGCTTTATACTGACTTCTCTAAAGCCTTTGACAGGTTAGATCATGGAATTTTACTTCAAAAGCTTGGGAGCGTGGGATTATCCTTACCGCTACTTGTACTATTTAAATCATATCTGTCTGAAAGAAAACAATATGTCGAATGTCGTGGGTTTGCTTCCAAAGATATTTCTGTCACGTCAGGAGTGCCCCAAGGTTCCATCCTTGGGCCACTCCTCTTTATAATATTCATCAATGATATTGTAAATAATCTAGATATAAATTACTTGTACGCTGATGATGTAAAAATTTTCTGCCGTATTAATGACGCATCAGACTGTATGAACCTTGAATAATTTAAATGAGTGGTGTATATTGAATAATCTTCCTCTGAATGCCTCAAAGTGCAATGTTATGACCTTTTCTAGGAAACATTTTCCCATCCGATATAAATATAAATTAGACAATGTTACCTTAAATCGGCCCGAATCAATCAAGGAGTCATATTTGATAGCGAACTCTCTTTCAATCTGCATGTTAATCAAGTTGTTAAAACATCGTACAGAAG
This sequence comes from Rhamnusium bicolor, assembly GCA_029963845.1. Lineage (NCBI taxonomy): Eukaryota > Metazoa > Arthropoda > Insecta > Coleoptera > Cerambycidae > Rhamnusium > Rhamnusium bicolor. The sequence goes on from JANEYF010004917.1 coordinate 30,661, forward strand.
CCTAGGTTTTGTTATCAGAAACTCTCAAGGATTCTCCGATTCAACAGTACTAATGCTTCTTTTTAATGCACTTGTAAAATCTGGGCTGGAATATGCTGCTATAATATGGCAGCCGGGATACAGTGTCTATGCTGAAAGCTTGGAAAATATACAAAGGCGTTTCTTGAAATATCTTTCTTTTAAATTAGATGGTCAACACCCACCTGTTGGAATACCTCAAAATCATTTACTTAATAGATTTTCAATATTAACTCTGCATGATCGCAGAAGAACACAGGCCTTAATTTTTCTAAATAAGTTAATAAATAATAAAATTGATTATCCACAACTCTTGGAATAACTTAGTTTTCGTGTGCCTAGAGTTGAAACTCGTGTTGGCAGTACTTTTTATCTCGCCGTACCACGAACTAATTTATTGAAATTTTCCCCCCTACATTTTATGTGTGAAAATTGTAACAGCCTGCAAGATAGAATCGACATATTTAATTGTTCTTATAGTTGTTTAAAAAAGGTGTATGTGTCTAGCTCAGTGTAATTTCTGTTTTCATTTTCGTGTCATATTTGAATTGTTAAATTTTGTTTTTCTTTTTCTTTGTTACTTTTAGTTATTAGTATATTATGAATTGTGTATAATTACTGTTGTATTTTCCCATCCTGTAATTGGTTTAAGTACTGTTGGATGGTGTATGCTAAATAAATAAATAAATAAATAAATTCATTTTATTTCAGCTAATTTTGTCCTTTTACACATTTATGTCGTCTTGATTGTTTTTACGTCGTAAGCCTTTTAGTTATTATTTACTCTCCTTCTCCATGTGTTGTACTAGAAATATAAAGAAATGACGAAAAAGATTTTTCATATAATATAGTTTAATTCAAACTTATTTGCAACATAAAAAACGTCGGCTTCTTTGATGTCGGTAAAGGGAACAAAGAAGCCGACGTTTTTTTGCAATAAGTTTGAAATAAACTGTACTTGTATTTCTTTCTGTTTTATATTGGCAAATATGGTTATGATTGATAAGTTCGACTATAAAAAAAGAGGTACAGGGTTATTTATTATATATTACCCACCCCTTATCATCGTTATTATTACCTATAGAAAAAAAGTTTTAAATTAAAGTTGTATGGTTATGACTGAATTTTGTTAAAATGTTATCGAAATTACAGTAGCGTGCAGATTTCAGGGCATACAAAAAAATAGTAGTTTTTTTTTAAATGGGATAACCTGTATATTATTAAATACCGTTTTTGAGTTATTAAACGTCGAATATCTTAGTTAAACTAGTTACTGTAAATATGGAAAAGTTAACATTATTAAAGTGAGCTATGAAAATGACAACTATTATGTTTGATAAGTGACATTTCTTTAATGAAATAATCAAAATGATTTACAGTGAGGAAGAAAAAAACAAATATTTATACAAAATAGATAACAAAGATTTATTTAGGAAATTTAAATATAAATAAATGATAATTATTCAAACTCATAAAAGATTTTCGATGTGCCCACCATTATTATCAATGCATAATTGATAACGTCTTCTTATATTTATAATTGCACCGGAAATGGTTCCATTATTTACATTCAGATTGTTTATTTCAAGTCGAATCCTGTCTTTAATGACTTGAATACTATTATTATTATTATTACTATTATTATTGACAATGTCTTTTAGAAATCCCCAAAAAATGAATCCATGGGGGTCAAATCTGGACTGTTAGGTGGCCATTTAATAGGTCTATTATTCCTTATCCATATTGGGAATACATTATTCAAATGATCTCGAACGGGTAGGACAATATGCGAAGTTGCCCCATCCTGCATCCAAATCATATCAACAAGTTCGGCTTCCGGAAAATACTGCAAAAGAATATTTTTTGCTTCTGGAATAATTATTTCCAGATGGGTAACTCCATTTAAAGTATAATCATAAAATATAGGCCCAACAATTTAGTTTCCGAAAATTCCACACCAAACGCTAACAGGCTTTTCTTCCTGATTTTTTTATTTGTTTTACCAATCTTTTTCTGTTGTGCTTGTTTTCCCACGACCTGCGATTTTTCCTGTTAAAAACTTCTGCCGTAGAAAAGGATGATTCATCAGTCCATAATATTTTAGTAAAAAAAATCGGGATCTTCATCCAACTTTTGAATCATCTGGCGGCAAAAGTCCAGCATTTTCCTTTTATGAGCCTGTTAAAACTTGTACGGGTAAAATTTTATATGGTCTGTAGTTGTTGCTTTTTAACGTGGCGTTGGATTTTGGAATAACTTTTACCCAATTGATCGACTGCATTATTTATACTACATTCAGAATTTTTTCTAAAAAATAATACAATGTTTCAAAAAAGTCTATTCGCGAATAAATATGGATGGGCTTACCTTCGAAATGAAGCAGTATATCTAGCTGTTCTTCCTGGTTTGCTTGAACTACACGTTTTTTTTCTACTAAAACTGAAGGTATTATTCATCTTTCGGTAAATATTTTTGAACGTATTTGCTGATAGTTTTGGACGATTTGGATACAACACCCTATATGCTCTTTAACTGCACGTTTATTTTTGTTATTTTGCATATAAAAAGTAAATATTTGGACTTTTTCTTCCTCACTGTAATCCATTTTGATTATTTCAATAAAGAAACGTCACTTATCAAACATAATGGTTGTCATTTTCATAGCTCACTTTAATAATGTTAACTTTTCCATACTTACAGTAACTAGTTTAACTAAGATATTCGACGTTTAATAACTTAAAAAGAAAACGGTATATGGTAGGGGTAACATATGGTATATTTTTGAAAATAGGAACAAAGGATTATTCCAAGAATATTATACAGGGTACTCATTTAAAAAAATATATTATTAGCACTGGCGGTTCTTCTATAGAGTCATTTGGTCAATGACCTCCCACATACAAATAAAAAATAGAGCTATTCATTTTCTGAAGTTTAAAAATACATAGTACATATATTTTTAATATTCTTAAAAAATATATTAAAGTTTCTAGTTCATTCTATACACAATACTATTCAAATGTCTAGATCGCAGGATTTCGTATCCCCCGAGCATCGAGCCTTTACATTCATATTCATTACATTATTCATTTATAGAATTTAAAAAATCTTGGGTCAATCCACAACTTGTCCTCGAAGCTAGCTACGGACCGAATTTACAACGAATTAAAGTGAAATAGACTTATGCGCGAATCGTCAGAAAGCAAAAAGAGACAGAAAACACTGACGGGGACAATGTCCCTGACACATTTTACGGAAACGGTAACGCACGAAGTTCGCTAGTAGAGCAGTCTTAATGCTGACTAGGTACGCGTTGGTCGGTAAATTCTGTCGCGTTGTGTTTAATGTTTTTATTTGTGAACATTTTATTAGTAAATCTCTACTTGTGAAATTAAGTAAAACAGTGTTTTTGGTGTTTACTATTAAATATGAGTGTTGTACAAAATATATTAAAACTGAAAGATGGACATAAGTGGGGTTATGAAGACCGAGTGAAATTCAAAGGTGGTGGCCGTCCAAAACCTAATATACATCTCTTGATAAGAAAAAAGAAGTTAATAGGTATTTTCGAAATTCAATGTACGATTTATCCGAGTGGTTATCCTATATGGTCCAAAATAGGTGTAACTGACTTGAAATATTTAAAAATAATAGTACAGAAACATTCGCTCGCATCAAATCATATGAATAACTGTTGTAGTCTAGCAACACTTGGTACAGTTGATATTAGAATGCAGTTAGACAGTGCCTATAGAAAAAGTTTAAAAGCTAAGAAAAACGTTTCTAAAAATAGATATATTTTAAATAAAATAATAGATAGTTCCAATAAAGTACAAGTAGTTTTTGTGTTTAGATACGTTTTAGACGGTGTTGTGTGTGAGAGATTTTGGAAATTTATTCAACCTCAAGGAACGACATCGTAGCATTTGACAGATGTAATTTTAAGAGTTAGAATGTCTGAAAATTAATGAAAGTCCTGAAAAATTGATAGCACAAAGTTACGATGGAGCATCAGTAATGAGTGGTGCTTTTGGAGGTGTACAAGCCAAAATTAAAAAAAGTTATCCTTCAGCAAATTTTATTCATTGTTACGCTCATCAACGAAATTTAATTTTACAAAAAGCATCAAGTCAGGATAAAAACGTAAAAAATTTTTTTGCTAATTTGCATAGCTTTTGTTCATTCTTTGGAAAATCGCCAAAAAGAACAGCCATGTTAGATAATGTTGTTAAGGTGAGATTACCTAAAGCGGCTCCAACACGATGGAATTTTAATACAAACTGCATAGAGACTGTTTATACCTATCGAACAGAATTATTAGATTGTTTAGAAAAAATCATTGATAATGAATCAGAAAACAACACTCTAAACCAAACCATTGGTTTAAAAAACTACTTTCAAAATGAACATTTTCTTTACTGGTTAAATTTTTTTCATTTAGTTGTGCCTCATTGTGATATATTGTTCAATCAATTACAAAAATGTAATATGGATGTCATAACAGTAAATAAGTGTATTGGCGTTTTTAATAGTAAAATTGAAGACATCAGAAATAAAATTTTGAATAACTATTTGGAGTAGACATCCATGCAGTCTGCCCAGAGATGTAAAACGGAAGAATCAAAAAGGATAATTTCATTAGAAGTTTGTGATATAATTACATCTGAGATCAAAAACAGGTTTGGCTTCAGTAATCATTTAGCAGTGTCTCAGTTATTTCACGCAGATCGATTTAAAGATTATAAAAAAAACTTTCCTCAAGATATGTTTAAATTAGTTAAAACGGAGTATCCAGTCATAAATCATTTGAAACTTAAAACTGAATTAGAAGTATTATATAGCCGAGAAGATTTTTCCAATAGTGAAGGTGCAGTTGCTTTGTTACAGCTTTTTATTAACAATAATTTATGCAATACTTTTTCTGAAAGTGTCAAACTGTTAAAAATCTTGTGTACTCTCCCTATGACTACCGTCGAAAGTGAACGTTGTTTTTCCACCTTAAAAAGAATAAAGACATTTTTAAGAAATACCATGGGTCAGGAAAGGTTATCTTCTTTAGCTATGCTTACCATAGAAAGGGCATTAATAAAGAAGATAAAAGACTTTAATGAAAAAGTAATTGACCACTTTGCATTTCAAAAAGACCGGAGGATCGACTTGGAATTTAAATCACTTTAAAAGGTAGGTAATACAGAAAAATTTTCTAATTGACCTCCCTATCTATTGACCCACGAACCGCCACTGATTATTAGAGCACACATTTTAATTAAACATAACTTAATAACTAAAAATTTATATAATTGCAATCATTAGAACGGTAGCTAATGCCTAAAATTATTGCAAGTATCATACCAGGTTTGGTTTTTTAGCTATTTATAAACCAGGTAAACGTCTACTTTCTGTACATTCTGCGAATTCCCAACCTTAAGAGCATTAAGCAGCCTATTGCGATTGTTAAAATCACCAAACAAATCTATTTATACAGATTGAGTCATTCTTTTCCTGCAAAATTTCAAAAATCCATGGAACAAGTCGAAATAATGGCAGTTTGCTGAAGAACCTCAGTTCCAAACCTTCACCGTTTTTGAAATATCAATTTATTTTCGGTTTACATGTTGTATTACCGACATTTATTGTCATATTAAACACCAAGTAACATAAAATTTAGTTATAAAATCAGGCATTCTATATCGATGATCAAAAGTGAGCAGTGGCATAGTACAAAAAAAATTGAGTGATTGAAACAGACCACGATCAAAAAAATATATTACCCAGTATATATTTTCAATAAAATAGTTTTCTTATTATTGGTCTCAATAAATATACTATGTGTCAAAAATTTCAGATCAATATCATAATAAATGTCAAGTTATATATGAAATAAGTTTCTTTAGTTAACTGCCAAGTTAGTTCAACTTGTTCTATCGATTTTTGAGGTTTCGCAGAAAAAAAAATTACTCGCCCTGTATAGTTTTAAAAATCGTTCTTTTACCTCTGTATTTCATTTTCAGCATAAGTAACATAAATTCATAAATGTTACCCATGTAAGAGTAAGTAATAAAATGTTTGTTTAGAAGGAGGAACCGGAAGTGTAAAATAGCTATAAAAAAGATTATTACAAACTCCCCTTTAAAGTCTTAACATAAAAAATGTTAACTCTGACAAACTGGATCGGATAAGGTCCCATAAGCTGTTCCCATAACCATAGGATTATTACTTTTTTTATTATCAAATGTGTACACGGAGTGGATCCAATCAAATAAAAAGCAAGAAGAAGAAAGCAGTGGGGTTGGCTTATATGATACAGATTTTAAACAATAGCCAATTCCTTCGTTGACGAGCCAGCAAACCGAATTACCTCACCATCGGATGTGTAATTACTGAATTTCTCCCCCCTTCAACTTAGCTGATTGGACGGCAACGGGGCTTCGCGATGCCAGGCTCATGGTGCGTCCTTTTACAGATCGATAACTCACGCATTTCGCATTTCGAACGCTGGAATGTAATATCCAGGCTCTCTTCAATGCCTTGCAGTCGATGTTGGAGAAAACGTAAAAATGCCAGCTGTATCAACTCCTAGACGAAGTATCGTACCCATAACGTATTTTTACAATTTTTATTTTAAGAGGCGTAAGGAAACTAACTGAATTAGTTACATAATTTTTTCTTAAATCAAATTATTGTTCTGTGAGTTATTTAAAAAAATTAAACCGTAAAGCTTGCAGTGCGTTCGTAAAAAATGTGTGGTAAGAGAAACATGGAATGGATAAGTCTATAATTAGTTGGACAGGCAAACAACAACTGATATAAATACACTTATTACATCCTTATAGAACTAATGCACACAGACGTAATCAATTTAGTGGAATTTTAGAAGTTTGTTAAACCCTACATTAAAATATACATCGATAGTGCATCCTTATGTAAATATTTATCGCTCTAAATCCTAGACCCCGAAATTTTTATATCGGCACGAACAACGCCTATTTATGATACTGTCAATTTTAACATAGCAAATGCATACAAATAGTCTAAGATAGCATATTTACAGTTTCTAAACTAACACAATTCTAAATAGGCACTGCTCTCATCACAACGATATGAACATTTTGGAGTCCAGAGTTTTGAGAGATAATTCCTATCTATGTATATTTACTCTATGGACCCTAGGAACAGTTTTGATAAATTACCTTTGAATATGGCTGACATTTACTAAATTTTCATATAAAAAATTTGTTCTGTCAGCTTACCAAAAATGCCATATATGTACATGGTAAAGAAATTAAAACTAACGCAGTTTAAAAATAAAAATTTGGAATGGTACAACGGGTTAAGTTGTACCTTGTTTTTCTTTATTCATATATTTAAGTCAGCCTATTTCCGCTACCAGGGCTAACATCTAACAGATGTGACCAAACTGCTTTACATACCTTCCGAAGGATGGTATATCACCTACACAATCCTCGTCTAAATGTAAGATTGCATAGCTTCTGTGTATACGCTGATATACAAACCACTAGAAGACGGGAGAGGTTGCAAAGTTTTACTTGAGTTACCATCAAATTACTGACTGCAACTACCGTTGCTTAAATTTGCGTATCTAAATACGAGTATTGTTAAGGCAGATCTACGCTCGTTCCTAGTTATACTTGCTTGAAAGATATTTTAATTCTCTATAAACTGGTTTTCAGTTTTTTAAATTCGATTCATCCGTGTCCGAGACAGAAAGTTTCAAAGATATAAAATGTCGTAAATTCAGTTTCTTTGAAATCGCAAATACTATACTTCTAAAACTGAGTTTTTTTTAATAAGATACAAGTAGGTATTTAACATACTAAAAAACAGTTTTACACAAACTCTCTGAACTTGGTCTGTTATTAGTACGAGATACTGTTTGGTAAGATTTTTTTTTAGGTGTAGCAGCAAATTCAGTGTAAAATCGATTTTTAGTAAAAAAATCACCCATTTACGTCTATGTCTTTCCTATGACAGTTTTTTTCGCTTACCATTAAAGTGGAGGTTTGTAGAAATTGGAAAAATCTCAAATTGACTCGTTTAGATTAAGTTTTTGCTTGCCCCTTTACGTGGGAGTAAGAAAATAACGTGGGTAATAAAAAAGACAACAAATAACTACAGCCTAAACAGAATTTCGATTAACATAATCAAATAATTGGACCAATATTCGTTCAGGGTAATCTAACCGGAGCTATCTATTTAAACTTTCTTTAAACAGAGCTTATTCCTACTTTGACAAACTTATTTCCTAATCCAAACAATCCAAAAATGCCAAATTCTTCTTTGTGGTTTCAACAGGATGGGATACCAATTCATTTTATACTTGCTGTCAGAGAATATTTAAATAGAGTATTTCCGAATAAACAAATAGGCAAAAACGGTGCGTTGGAATTGCCTGCAAGGTCACCTGACATTAATCTACAGGATTATTTTTGTGGGGTCACAAAAAACAAGGATCAAACAAAACCTGCAAACTTGCTAGAGTGAAAGACAGAATAAAGGCCGAAATAAGAACTGGTACTCCACAGATATTCGAAAACGTCAAAGAGGGATTTTATTTTAAACTGAGTTGCCGTCAAGGAGTAGATAGTGCTCGTTTGAAACGATTTGATCATTAACCAAGATAAACTGACTAAATCCGTCTTTACCGTTTTTATTATTAAAAAATTAGTTTTAGAATTCATATATTTTCGATTTTAAAGAAATTATTGAATTTAAAAGATCATATCTGATAATGTCTCTAAAACGCTATTATCTCAGAAAAGGGTTAACCATTCAATAGAGAATTAAAATACCTTTCAAACAAGGTATAATTTAACCCATTGTCGGTACGCTCTAGAAGAGCTTACCAGGAATAAACAAGTAAGACTAATGTGGTCCCGGGACATACCGGGGTTCCAGACAACGAGCAGGCAGATGAATTGGCTAAACTTGAAGCCGAGGAGCTCTGCCTCGTGAATAAGCATATATTGGACATCACAAACAAACAAGTCACAATGGCCCTGAATGACTGGGCACACGAGACACTGAGGAAGCATTGGAGGATCAACAGGGCTTGTAGGCAAACTCAAGATTTTGTGAAAGGGCCGAATAAGTCGAGATCGGCTTCGGAATTCTGACGGGCCACTGCAGATTTAGCAGATATCTATCATTGATAGGTGTTGATGAAGACCCTATATATCCAGGATACGGGAGTGCTCGAGCAGTGTGAAACGTCCGGGCACCTGAGTCATTTTTTCGGTACTGAGGCGCTTCTAAGGGAGAAAATAGGAAATGAGTTCCCTCGCATTGAGTGGCATCCTGATCTTCATTAGAAGATCGGAACGATTCGACGAGGGAGGTACATGTCTGAGGGAACAGTATCAATTAACGTACTCTGTATTTCCTCTTTCATCTCTTATGATATCTCTAAACACCTACGCATATTCAAGAGAAATTTTGAATATAATCCCATTTATTATTAGCCCATTCATCAACAAGAGCTTCAGAAAGTATGCAAAGGTCTGTAGAGCATTTACTCTATTCAAAAAACGTTTTCACAGAGCGTCCTAGATATGCCCTATGGGATTGGTATCTGGTATCTCGCTGATTTCTCACTGTACTGCCAGTTTTGACGAGTATATAAACAAAATTATCGCCGATGAATAAGACAAAGATCACTGAAAAATATACTGATCTACAAGCTCTCTTTTCGATCTATTAGCATTCACTATAATATGAAGTTTATCTCTTCATGGTGGGATTTGACAGAACATCTAGATCAGCCCTGAGTTTCCTGGTAACATGCTATGGGCCTTACTCACGAACGATTGAGTAAATCTAACTTGTGTATGTCATCTCTAGAGAAAATGAGCAGATTGGGCTCACAATCAATTTGTTTTTTCGCCATTTAATACAATTTTGTATCTTTAATTACGTGTTTTAAAGACTTCATAAGTAATTTTTGCTTAGAATATTTTATTCTGGACACTCTAAGACTCACGCTATTTAAAACTGAAACACCCCGTATATACCTCAAATGTAACATGTATTTACTTCTTAAAATATTATTCAATTTTATCTCTTCCAAACTTTATATTATGCTAATCCGTAAATTCTTATCTTTTAAAAGGCTACATGAAATCATAGTTTAAAAAAATATTTGCACAACAGTTTTGTTATCGATTGATTGATTGACACTTGTTATAAAATGCGATGTCGTTCTAAGTATTGAACTTTAATATAGTAAGCATTACATAATTGTCACTAAATTTGCGACTTTAGTGTAAAATTCACCTTGTGGTATGCCCGTGTAGTAACAATTACGTAAATTCTACTGAATTTAGGTATTGTATAGTTATTACACTTACAAGTAACTACTACAGTATGTGCAACGTCGCGGACACTGCTGTTCCAAGAGATAGTCATTTCTACTACTTGGTTACGTTCCGTCTACGTAATAACCTAGTTGTCAACACGTAACAGGGATGGTTCCGGAGTAGTAATTGCTACGTAATAACCATTCTCCATTTTGGTAAATGCTTGGTAGATGGATCGTTCCCATTACGTAACAGTTGTTAGTTGCGAAAACCTTTAAAGTTCCACTGATGGTAGTTACTATTAAATGTGCTGCTTAGGATATGAATTACTATTTTTTACATCCATTAGTTTGAGATTTTAAGCTCATGTAAGAATAAATGCAAACAATCTGAGGAAAGAAAACGTATTGCCTATTAAATAAAGAGCAACTAATTGAAATAAAAAAAAGTGAAATCAAAAAAAGAAAATAGATCCGAAATTTAGAAGTTAACCCATTGTATTTGCACTATACTTGCACAGTAATACAAATTAAATTCAATTTTCTATATGTGATTGTCATATATTTCCCCCCTCACGCGAAAGCTGAGGATTATGAAAACTAGTTGACATCCCAGTGTCTCTCTATAGTATTTATGGTTCTGACCTCCTGGTAATAGGAGACTTTAATCTTCCTGAGTATGCGCACTATGAAAATGGTAATGTAACTACTACTTCCATACACGCTATTAAATATTTTTCAAATTTTTTTGGGTTAGACCAATATAATCACATTTTAAATACAGGCGGAAGACTTTTAGATCTTGTTTTTTGTAATAGGGGGCTGCTCTGTAAGTAAAGCTTCTGAAATTCTCCTTAAGGATAGGTATCACCCTGCATTGCTAATTAAAGCTGATATTCAAAATCCCAGACACAATAATTTTCTGCATAAAAATAATTTTGAGTTTAATTTCAAAAAGGCTAATTTTGTAGAACTATATAACCAACTTGGGCTCATAGATTGGACTTTCCTGGAACATTTTAATAATGTAGATACAGTTGTGGATGCACTTTATATAAAATTATATGATATTTTTGATACATATGCACCTAAAAAACAATAAGTTGTGGGTCTTATCCCACATGGTTTATTAGACAGATAATCCATGATATTAAGCAGAAGAAAAATATATTAAACAAGTATCTGGTAACACTGAATATTATAATACATTTAAAACATTGAGAGCAAAAATTAAATCTGACATCGGTAGTGCTTACAAGTTATATTTAGACAACATTGAAAATAACATGCAAACCAATCCTAACAAATTTTGGAGTTTTATTAATTCAAAAAACAATACCTCATCCATTCCGTCATCGCTAATTTACGAGAATCAAATGATTGAAGACTCCCAAGTAATAGTTGACAGTTTTGCGGATCTTTTCTCTAAATCCTTTACGTCCCTATACTCGGTAAATTTGACGACGTAAGTAGTCTAAATTTAAATACCTTAAACTTATCTGTCATCACTGAGGAGGAAATATGCCAATCTATAAAGAAAATTAAAGCCACAATGACCATGGGCCCTATATAATTCCGGCATTTCTAATTAAAGTTTGTTCAACTGTATTCGCTAAAGCCCTTCTAATAATTTTAAATTTAATTCTCAGTACTTCGAGATTTCCTCAAAAATGGAAAAATTCACGTTTGTGTCCAGTGTACAAAAAGGGGGAAAAGAGTGACATAACAAACTATAGGCCCATCACTATTATTTGTAACTTTGGGAACATTTTTGAAATTTTTCTTCACGGTTCTATGTACACTCACGTATCTGGCTTAATATCCATTGATCAGCATGGCTTTATGAAGGGTCAATCTACAGTAATGAACCTTGTGTGTAAAACCCAATTTCTTTGCGAAGGTCTTGATCGAGGGGTCAGGTAGATACTATCTACACAGACTTTTCTAAGCTTTTGTCAGGATTGACCACGGTGCTTTGATTTCTAAACTTGGCAAATTTGGTCTCTCAAAATCGTTACTTCTTTTAATAGAGTCATATCTAGAGAATCGACATCAATTTGTTCAGTACCGTGATCATAAATCGAATAGCTTCTTGCAAAGATCTGGCGTGCCACAGAGTTCGATACTAGGACCGCTCTTCTTTGTAATGTACATTAATGATATTTTTGAAAGCTTGGATATTAATGTTCACTTCCTCTTGTATGCAGACGACCTAAAAATGTACCGATTTATTGATAATGTTTATGATTGTTAAATTCTGTAAAAAACCTTGGATACTATCAATTTCTGGTCCATCAAAAACTATCTACTCCTCAATGCTAGCAAGTGCAACGTCATGTCATTTGGCCGGAAGCATAATCTGTACATGTACAATTATAATATCGATAATGTTGTTTTACAAAGACCTGATATTATTAAAGACCTTGGCATGTATTTTAATCCTAAATTATCATTCAATAAGCATGTCGAAATGGTAACTACTTCTGCTTTTAAGAGTATTGACCATGTAATCAGCAACTGCAAAAATGTCAACACTTATCGGTTACTCTATGTAACATTTGTTAGATCTCGCCTTGAATATGCTTCAGTTGTGTGGAACTCAATTTATATTGTCAATATATTACAATTAGAGAATATGCAGCGTAAGTTTTTTAAATCTGCAGTGTACACTCTTGAGGGCACTTATTCACCTATTGGATTTCTACAAAATATATTGTTAGAAAAATTTAACTTACCAAGTCTTGCCAAACGAAGAATATCTCAATCAATAATTTTTCTATATAAAATTGTTAATAATCGTCTGGATTGTATTAACCTATTAAATCAAATAAATTATAAAGTACCTAGAATTTCTGCTCGCCATAACAACTTATTTATTTCACACATACCAAGAACTAATACTATTCTCTTGGCCTCTCCAATACGCCAAATGTATGTCAACTATGCTAAGATCGAAGATTGTGTTGATATATTTTTCTGTAATGAAAGTGTAATTAAAAAACTCTGTTTTGCATCTTGATGTTGTGTAATCTACTGTATTCTTTATTTATCTGTATATGTATGTGTATGTATATGTACAAGTGTATATTTATATGTGTATATACAATTCTATATGTTTTGTTAGTATACATTATATATTCAATTAAGAAATTTTTTTTAACACTCAAAATTGTTTATTGTGTATTTAACTATACATAATTTCAATGTACCTAATTGTGTAATTGGGCTCCTGCCTGTTTGATTTTGTATTTAAATAAATAAATAAATTTATAGAGGGCAAAAAAATTAAGAAATGGATGGCAGAAAAAAGTTTTAACAATGGAATAGAAAATTTCATTTTCAGGTTATTGTTTTTTTAGGTGTGGGATATTTTTTGGTAGGTAAAAACGTTTTAAAACCTGTGACTAATTTTTTCGGCGCAGTTTTTTAACAAATTTTGAATGATTTGTAAAATAGTGGCAGGGTATTAAGCCACAAAAAAAGTACGATTTTCCAATTTCATTTTAATCAGAAATATGCAACACATCACTGTAATTTTTCAAATCAGAACAAAATTGACAAATCTCCGCTGTTTACACCACGCAAGATATTCATCTAAACACGGCATGTCACTCTTAAATTCCAAGCAGCTCCACACTTATCCAAGAATATCTTTGATGTGTAGGTTTTCAATGATATTAACCGGTATGACAATCCAGATTCTAATCCGCCAGTGCGTTTCTAGCTGGTAGGGGGAAAATGTCCGCTATTTGAAAAGGATTTTAGTCAGCCGTAGGGTAAGTTCCCTGCTGAGAATATACGGTTCTTGGTAAAAACATCAGTCTGTGAAAGTTGAATTCTGAAAAAACATTAGCCCGAAACAGCAAATGCAAGAAACACCGCTGCCAAGTTAAAATTCAACAATTCCTTTAAAATGAAGTTTAATTAAATTATAAAATATTTGTAAGTAGTAGTTCTATCTCATTATTTAGACACGTTCATAATAAAACATATTTCTTTATTATGTATACGACAACTGAAAAACCTGGAAACTGGCCGTGCAGAAATGAGTTTGAAATAATTCTGTAATATATTCCATGAAAATATATTCATATTTATATCTAGAGAAACAAAGCAGACAATCTGGAATGAAATGGATACCAAAGTATTTACAAAAAAATACGCAATTATTTTATACTAAACGAGTCACTTAAGTAGTAACATAACGAGCAAATATATAATAAATTTTTTATCGACACTAGTACATGCAAAATAACATCTAACACTTTTCACTCATCTTCGAGCATTTTTTTCCCAATTTTCCAATTGTGAATACTTTTTTAATAAATTGGCAACATAGCGCTCGCCTACTGGGATCTAACAATGATGGGAGCCAAGGCAGGCATGTGCGTGTGCCAGCGGGCCAGAAAACGTGCTTAAATAAGTGAGGGTTTGATTTACGCTGATGACTGTATCGATTGGGTCGATGATAACTTTGTGTAGGTAATGGTTCCAGTCGGTTGTATTTGGTATTAAGAGTTACGGAAGTTATGGTATGGGGTAACATTTTTTCTGTTGATTATTCGAATGCAGATAGATAGTAAAGTCGTTATTGACCTAGATATGCAAATAAGTAACGATTCCAGTGCATACTTATATTTCTTTATTTTTATTTTGACGTGCCGATAAGCTTTTTCTTTATTAAACACTTGAAGTGCTTGTTTGTTAAGGCATAAAGCGGAAGTCATTGGAACAGCGAACTTTTTCAATATAATTGTTCAATAATTATTTTATTAGCGATTCTCTGATTGATTATACTTTTGGGCCTCGAGATTACTAGTATATTCTTCATATCATTTCCTGATAGAAAATGAACTGTAATTTCAATAGATTTATAACATTGCCAAAGCAAAAATGACTAATAGTGCTGTTTATTTCTTTTAGCATTAGTTTAAGAAATATATCCAGTTTTTATACTTATTTTTATCTGATATTTTATTATTTGCTATTATGCAGTTGAGGAAAAAATAAGAAGGTATCCAATATATGTATCTACAATTGATTGACTGATTTAAATACTACACGGAAAGAAAACTATTCTACATCAAAGTAATCGATTATTCTTGAATTTTTATACTTGTCACTAGAAAAATATTACTTGGCACAATAAATTATTATTGTTTCAATAATATACCAATTGTAAACCAGAACAGATATATTTTTGAGTTTCATTAGCTCAAGTCTTTAAGTCAATATAAGTTTGATTCCTTCGAGGCGTATATATTAAATATACTCTTAATAGTACACTTCTTTCGAGTACTGTTAACCATGAGAGTAGGTATAAGGACATCTTGAAGTAAATTATTATTTAAATGTTTTTCTTGGCATAAGAATACTACTCTTGGAATAAAACTACAAACAACTTTGCTGGATGAATTATACATACTAATAATCCAATAACTGTTATCTTTGATTGAATACTTATAATCTCAATGTGGTGTTCTAAAATAGTGACAGAACAAGTGAATCACGCAGTGGTGGGAGGTAGAAAGCTATGCCTTTGCCAAACATAGACGACATACCTTACCTACTACGCGTCGAATTGTGTGTGCTGTACTTTGTTCATAGATGTTGATTATTATGAAATAATTTATATCTGTAAAGTTACACTTGAAAATGAAGTATATTAACATTATGAACTGTGAAATAGAAGTTAATGAGTCTACGATGGAAGAGCTATTAGCAAGTTGGGAATTGGAGTCCTTAATTTGATAATTTTTGCTTGTGGATTATATACAATCTATAGTCAAGATCTGCATTTTTATTGTAGTGGCGTTTTATTATACAGTACATATACAGGGTGACGGGTAAGTTGGCTTATTCCTTTGAGGGTGTGTTAGTAGAACTCATTTGCAAGTGACTTAGAGATCTAATAGTTTTTGAGATATTTTATTTTTAAAATAAAAAAAATAAAACTTTCTTTAATATTTCTGTCCTGCGTTAGTTTACATAGTTATGTAAAAAAAATTAGGTTAAATACTTAAATAAGATAAAAAGACGAGCTAAAAAACTACATTTGGGAAAAAAAGTTTCAACCCAATCGTACATTCATAGGAATTTATTTTTAATACTTGAAACGCATTAAACGTGCAAATTATTTAAATACTTCTCTACTTTATATATTACTTTTCGAATGAGGTTTATATGAAATTTTAAAAACTATATTTTACTTCCATAAATAATACAAAAAATACTAGGTACAGGTAGAACGTCCATTATTTTCAAATTAAAGATATACAGGGTGTTTCGAAAAACATGTGCCATCGCTTAAACGGAGATTCTACGCTCAAAAATAAGACAAATATACCTAATTCCTATCAACATAGGTCCATTTTTGCTTCGTTTCTGAGATATTGAAGTTTAATTTTTCTTTGCGTTAACTGTAAAAAATATATACGTCACTGATTTTTTTAGTTTTTGATGACTCAATTATGTAGAAAGTTAATTGCCGAAAAAATGTTGCCTCTTGACGTTCTTTAGATATGAAATGAAATTTTTAAAGTCTTTTTAAGTCGATTAAAAAATTTAAAAAATAATGCTATTAAATACCCTACATAAAAAATTTGAATTTATCTCCTACACGAAACCTAAATCTAACAAAAAACAAGAGGTGACTTCTTTTCAGCAATTAACTGTCTACATAACTGTGCCATCTAAAACTAAAAAGTCAGTGGTGTATATATTTTCTTTACAAAATTAACCGAAATAATAGTAAAACTTCAACATTCTGACAAAAGATATCTAGATTGATAGATATTTAATATGTGTAATCGTGCAAATAACATGAAAATTAAAAAATGTCTCCACCCTGCTGAAAACATAATAATGCCTTACGCCGTGCTGTACTCACTGAGTAACATCCCGTAACACGTCTGGACGAAGGATGTTGTAAGCATTTCTTATACACAATTTTATGTATTTTGGTGTAGTTGGTTGTGCAGTATAAACATTATCTTTAATATAACCCCATACGAAAAAAATCCAGGGTTCTTAAATCTGGCGAAGGTGCCGGAAACAGTACTGTATGTTCTCCCTTTAAAAAATTTGTTTATTCGTGCAGATCAAACGATGATGGAAGATAGCGATTAATTTTTGCATGGATAATATTATTTGCATTATGAGCCGGTGGGAACTCCAATATGAAATTCAGTACATTACATACGGTATATTTATTTGTCGAGACCGATAACATGAGGACTATTTTATTGGAAAATATGTACTGGGTGATATTATTTCGGGGTCGTGGTCCGTTTCAATCCCTTAAATAATTTTTTTTGTACTACACACCACTGGTCACTTTTGGTCAACCAATCGATATAGGTACTGTAGATTTACACCCCTCGTAGGTTCTTTATTATTAATGATATCAAAAAACTTTATAAGTGTACAGAGCGTCAATTTTAATTTTGACCCCCCTTTATTTCCTTATTTATGAAGATTTTTAAAAATTTTAAAATGTGGCCGTATCTGAAATTTTTCGAATTTTTCAAAAATAATATTCCAAATTCCTAATGGTGAGAAAAAAATTGTTTAAATGTATATTCGGGGATAAACATGAGAAATATTTGATTTCACCAGTTCGATGTGGCTTTACATTCTTAATTACTGATTTTCAATTGTCAAAACAATCTTTGTTAGTAACAAATATCAAATACTTAAAGATCTCCCCAAGATCAAACATGTATTTTATAAAAAAAGAACTTATTTAAATACATAATTAGCAAAAAAAAATCAACTTCATTTAATTTAAAAAATACAAAAATATATTTACAGTTACTTATAAAGATGTTCAATATGCGCTCCGTTATTTTGTAAACACATTTGACAACGCTTTAAAAAATTTGACCGAACTTGTTGCAGACAATATAGATTATTATTTATTCTATTAACTTCTTCAATGATCCTTCGTCTTAATACATCAACATCCTCAATTTCCTCTTTATATATATTGTTTTTATTGTTCCCCATAAAAAATAGTCTAGAAGATTAAGGTCTGGACTACGAGCCGGCCATGAAATTGGAGCACCATTGTCTATCCACACTGTATAATGTGGATTTAAAAATAGGCGTATTAAATTAGTATTATGAGGAGGTGCCCCATCCTGTTGCCACAACTACCTCAAACCTTCGTGCAAGTGGTATTTGGTTATCTAATAGATCCTCTATTTTAATTATTAAATAATTTAGGTAGTTTTCACCGTTCAACCTCTCCTCTACAAGAATAGGTCCAAGTATTCTATTATTTAACATCCCACACCAAACGTTGAGGCTCCTCCATCCTTGTCGTCTAATGGAGAATACTAAATGAGGATTATCTGTCGCCCAGGTAAGTTTATTTTTTCCATTTAAACGATGAAATGTTGAAAAAATACTTTCATCACTAAAGAGTATTTTATCACAAAAATGTCTGTCAACATTAACCATGCGAAGCACTTCCTAGCAAAAGTTGAGTCTGTTTTGCAGATCTTGGGGGTATAGTTTCTGACATTGCAAAAATTTAAACGGTCTATACCTGTGTTTTTTTAAAACTTTATGAATATTTGCCTTAGAAATTCCAAAGTGTTCTTGGGCCATTTTTGTAGATCTTCTATTATTTTCTATAAAATATAATAAAATTGCCACTTCTACATCAGCAATAACACATTAATTATTTTATCTGCTAAACCATCACAATTTGTTCTACTACCTATATAAATTCTTGAACGTGTTTTTTGCAAAGACCCGAAGTCTGGGGAATCTTCTAGCAAATTCCCTACATGCTGCAGCCTTATTTTTATTACACAAAAGATACAATTGCACATCTTTCTTCTACAGAATACCCCATTTTGCACGTAATTTTTGAACAATATAGAAATGACATTTAGAATAATATTTAGTCCATTTATCTCGGCAGATTTTGATCTAAACTCAAAAGAGTTATACATTTTTGGAAACAGCTCAAAGAGTAATACAAACCCATCAAAAGATATACAGGGCATTCCATTAAAAAAAAATAAATTTTCTTTCATGTACTGGCATTAGGTAATTTTGAATATTATTTTTGAAAAATTTGGACCATTTCAGATACGGCCACATTTTAAAATTTTTAAAAAATCTTCATAAATAAGGAAATAAAGGGGGAGTCAAAATTAGAATTGACACCCTGTACAAATATATATTTTTGTAGTTTAAAATCATATCATATCCAATATTTTTAATACATGCGAATTGTACCTCATATTATACTCAACTACCATAAAATTTCCCATTTAACTTTTTGTAGATAAAAATTCCTAATATGATTTGACAATAGGGGACTCATAAATTATAGTTTAGTGTGTCGGCCGCGTCCCTCTCCGACATTTACAACTTTAATTACTTTTATCTATTTGTTTAGAAGTGCAGGATGTGTTTCAAAATTATATCGACATCGCCATTTACTGCATAGAAATCGTGAGATTAACATTAATTTCCGGTTGGAACTGGCCGGCAGGCAAGTCCGTAAACTCGAAACTTTCCCATTAACTCTTAATTTTGGGAGATTCCAATGATGTGCATTAAATTCCGGATGCACGGTTACCCTAAATGTAGACAATTTCGATTTCTAGCGGAAATGTTACAAATCGATCTTTTGCGTGCAGGTGTCTGTCTATCATTACAATATTCTAGAAAATAAATAAAGGATATTAGGCACTTCAGTTTGCTGTGTTTATTTCCGACCATTTTCACATTTTAATAGTTTTACACACATTATAGTTTACAGCATACTAAAAGTAGTAACACATTTTACAAACAGTACGTATATTATAAACGAAAAAATTACCTGTTGGTCTAAATAGCTCTGTAAATAACGGCTACACCTCTCTATGCAGGTAGATTTCTCAACCAGCCTTCTGCAACAACAAAAATATTTTAGATAGATGAATTTTATACTTAATATAACCTAACCTAACCTCTATACCTAACGTATATAGAATATTACCGTCACTGGAAACATTTAATTTTGCAAATGGAACAATATTGTAACAATTGTTTCATTATGCAGGAAACAATTTATTCTTTCAATGCAACTATAACTTATTTGTTAGAGATAAAAAATCATACAAGATTTTTTTATATATTTTACAGAGTTTTTTAATACTATATCGAATTTACTTATTGTGTCTAAAAAGTTATATTAGATTGATTGATGATGTTGACAAAAAGATTGGTTTAATGTAAGTAAATTTGCAATATTTGCTATTTATATTTACAAACTGCATACAATGGAGGATAATTTATTTTATTCTACTAATAAATATGAGTAATATCTACGATGGCTTTGAAGGGTCACAGCAAATGAAAAACAAGGAATTTCTACTTTAAATCTAAAAATTTCTGCTTTAAAATTATAAATTTCTATTTTAAAAGTAGAAATTTCTACTTTTAAAATAGAAACTTCTACTTTAAAATTAGAATTTTCCACTTTTGAAAGTAGAAATTTCTACTTTTAAAATACAATTTCTATTTTTGAAATCAGAAATTTCCAGTTTTAAAGTCGAAATATCTAGTTTTGAACCCCAAAATGTTTTTTTGCCAATACCGCCTTACCAATTGCTTCTAGGTAAACAATAGCCTTAATAAAAGTTTTTAAGAACATAGAAGCTTTGTCTGAAATATTTTTTTTGCAGGTCGAATAGATACAGAGCTATGGAGCTTCAAAGTGGGACGGATCAATGAAAATTCCAAGAACGCTCATATTTTGCACTAATTTTGGATTTTTAGAAAATTATATCCTTAAAAAAGTTTTATACCATCGGTCATGTTTCAGATACATGTATACAAAGATTTAAGAAGAGGGGGTCAATTATCCCCTGTCACGCCATTAGTGGATGAAATGAGACACACACACAGACACGCACACTTTATTTTTATTGTAATTTATACAGTCATAATTCATACCAAATTATCTGTTGTCGTTTCTGCGATATTAAGAAAAGACTGTTTTAAAAAATAAATTTCAACACCCTGTATTTCGAAAACGAAACCTTAGCGGATCTATGTTTATAAGAAATTTCCCTATATACATATACAGCGTGTGCGATTTAAAACCACAACAGCCTCTTTTTGAACGTTTTGACCAATTTCTTTTTTTTTTTTTTAATTTGGGACATATAACAAATATATGAGCTCAAACTTTGGATACAGGTATTTGAGACTGTTGGTATAAAACTTATTAAGGACATGATTTCCTAAAAATCCAAGTTTAGATTTAAAATGAGCGTTCTTGGAATTTGCATTGATCCGTTCCACTTTAAAACTTCATAGGTGACTATTCGACTTGCAAAAAAATGTTTCAGTCAAAACTTCTATGTTCTTAAAAAGTTTTATACAGGCCATTTTTTTACCTAAAAGCCACTGATAAAGCGATATAGGAAATAAACCCATTTTGGGCGCCGCGCCTTTTATGGCCAAAAAATTCAAAACTAGAAAATTCTAGTTTTAAAGTAGAAACTTTTAGTTCGAACGTAGAAATTTCTAGTTTCTTTTTTTATTTGCTGTGGCCATTCAGAGCCATCGTAAATGTCCGTTTTCTCTAAGATTTTGTTTAAATGTCTCATTCATCGGATGTAGGAAAATAAAACCAAATAGGTAGTAAGTAGGGGTCTTATGCCGGTTCTACGCCTCCCCCCACCACTTTATATGACGTCACAGCGTGACCTTGGATGACGTCACACCGACGCCGCCCCCACCATTTTCTATGACGTCACAGCATGACCTTGAGTGACGTCATACCACTTGACCTCGAGAGGTAAGTGTATGTAGTAATAGGATGGGTGGGGGTATAATGATGTGAGGTGTTAACTCTAAGTACTGGTGTGGTGGGGGCAATTCTATAGCTATAAAAGAGAGAGGAGTTTTCATATACGCAATTTTAAACTTAGCCTCCTACAGTAAAGAAACGTAATGTATATGTGTATTGCTTGTGGTGCGAGTTTTACGCGAGGTGATAATTTGCGGCGTCATCAGAGACAGACATGTAAGAATTTAGCAAATAACGAGAATGGACCTCCAACAAAGCAGTGTAAACTGGATTCATATCCTTCAGCATCTACAAGTTTGCAAACATGCAACTGCTGTAATGTAACAATTCCTGCAAACCAGATGAATTCACATAAAAGAACACTGCAGCATAGGACAAATTCTTGTGCTCCCTTGATGGATGGTGTACAAGTAATCCGAAGTGCTTTCAAATGCAGGATTGTGAGCTACAGGGTGTATAGTGAAAACAATCACTTAGACTATATTATGTTTTTTAACGAAATTAAACAAAAAGTTTTGAATTTGCTCGAAGAGATGGTCAGAATTCATAAAACGATAAAAGTAAACATGGAAACTTTTGGCAAGTACATATTACAAACGCGGGATTTAGCCGATATTAAAACGTTTAATACACCCAATAAAATTTTGGATCAGGGTATGGATTTCAATTCTCTTTTCGATGCTTTTGTGGACACGATGGTTATGCAAACTTCAGAATTTCAAGAGCGTGATTCAGGTGTGTAAATATTTATCCATATGGCAATAATGATTTTATTATTATTTTTTAATTTCTTAGGATGGGCCCTCGAACAAATTATGTTTGTTGAAGTTAATATTAATAAGTATAGTCCCGTTGGCGGATCGTCATATATGAAGCTACCAAAATTCATTGAAAATAAGAAAGCAGTAATAAATATTGAAAATCAAGATCAGTGTTGCTTTGCGTGGGCTGTGACCTCAGCTCTTTACCCAGCAAAAGGCCGTACAACTGATATATCATCATATCCCCATTATTCTACAGTTTTAAATTTGACAGGTATGAATTTTCCAGTAAAACTGCGCGACATTTCAAAATTTGAAGAGATGAACAATATTTCAATTAATGTTTATGGGCTTGAAATCAAATTTGAGAACAACAAAGTAAAGTACGAAATTGTTGGACCTTTACGTTACTCTGAAAAAAAATTACTTATGCATGTAAATTTGTTATTAGTTTCCGGTGAATGTGGTATGAATCACCACTGTAATACCACCTGTGCTAACACTCACTATTGTTGGATTAAAGATTTGTCCAGATTGGTTTCTCACCAAATTTCAGCGCATGAGCACAAAAAATATTTTTGCGATGGTTGCTTATTATATTTTAATAACGAAAGGCTGTTAATGCAGCATCAGAGAAACGACTGTAATCACGTATATACCACAACGCCTTCGACGCAGTTTCGACTTGATAAATACGGTAAACAAGTGCCTGAAAATATTTTAAAATTTGAAAATTTTGAGAGACAAATGAAAGTGCCATTTGTGGTATATGCTGATTTCGAATCTATTCTAAAACCGATGTATACCTGCGAACCAAACCCTGAGCGTTCTTATACAAACAGAACGTTTAGCCATGAACCATACTCTTTCGCATATTTCATAAAATGTTCTTTTGACAAATCCGTATCTAAATTTGTGTTATATCGAGGTGCTGATGCGGCAAAAGTTTTTGTATCGCGTATAGAGTCTGATTTAAGGGAGCTATATAACGAATATTTAAAAGATGTGGTCCCTATGACTCCTCTCACGTCAGAGGAAGAAGATAATTTTCAGAATGCAACAGTCTGTGGTATATGCGAGAAACCATTCGAGGTAGTGGATACAAAAGTTAGAGATCATTGCCACATAACTGGTAAAATAAGGTTTGGTGCCGCACATTCTATCTGCAACTTAAATTATAAACTGCCAAAATTCGTACCTATTGTATTTCACAATATGAGTGGTTACGATAGCCACTTATTTATAAAAGAGCTTTGTGCTCATAGGGATAGAGTTGATGTAATACCACAAACCAAAGAAAAATATATATCGTTTACAAAACATTTGTATATGCATGATTACGTCAACCGTAGAGGGGAAACGAGAAAGAAATTTTTACAGTTAAGATTCATAGATAGTTTCAAGTTCTTGTCGACATCATTACAAAATTTGAGCGAACATTTACCTATTGATCAATTTGTAGAAACGAGAAATTTCTTTCCAGATAATGACAAATTCAGTATAATGAAACGGAAAGGTATATTTCCATACAGTTTCGTGGATAACTTAAAGAAATTAAATAACCCAGATCTGCCTTCCAAAGAGGAATTTTATGACAACTTAAATGAAGAACACATAACTGATGAAGATTACGACAGAGCTAGGGAAGTGTGGAATTTGTTTGGGTGTAGAAATTTGGGTGATTATTCGGATCTATATTTAAAATCGGATGTATTACTGTTATGTGATATATTTGAAAATTTCCGTACAATTTGTTTGGATAAATATAAACTTGATCCTGCTCACTATTATACAGCTCCTGGATTATCATGGGATGCTATGTTGAAACTAACTCGGATAGAATTAGAATTGTTAACGGACATAGATATGATCAACTTTTTTAAAAAAGCAATTCGAGGTGGTATAAGTCAATGTTCAGAAAGGAAACATATTGCAAATAATATTTTTCTCCCTAACTATGATCCGAAAGAACCGACATCATTTATTACATATTTAGATGCTACAAACTTATACGGTCATAGCATGTCACAGGTTTTACCAACAGGTGGATTTATATGGTTGTCTGAAAATGAAATTATCAATTTAGATATTTCAAATTTATCAGATGAAAGTCCACATGGGTACGTTCTAGAGGTGGACGTTCATTATCCTCAAGAATTACATGATATGCATTCAGATCTTCCCTTTTTGGTGGAAAATATTATTCCACCTGAATCAAAATCAAAGATTTCAAAATTAATACCAAATTTGAATGACAAGAAAAAGTATACTGTTCATTATCGAAATTTGAAGCAGGCTATTAGTAATGGATTAATAGTAATGAAAACACACAGAGTACTCAAATTTGATCAGTCACCATGGCTAAAGAAATATATCGATTTAAATACAGAAATGAGAAATAAAGCTACAAGCAAATTTGAAAAGGATCAGTTTAAATTAATGAACAATGCAGTTTTCGGTAAAACCATGGAAAATATAGATAATAGAAGAGATATCAAGTTGGTTACTCACTGGGAAAGTATTAGAAGAACTATGGGTGCTAATGCACTAATAGCCCGTCCAAATTTTAAAACGTGTTCAATTTTTTCTGAGGATTTTGTTGCGATCCAAATGAGTAAATTAAAGGTACACTATAACAAACCAATTTACTTGGGTTTTTCTGTTTTGGAGTTGTCGAAGACGATTTTATATAATTTTTTCTACGATGTTATAAAAAAAAATTTTGGTGATAAAGCTTCCTTGCTTTACACAGATACTGATTCTTTAATTATCAAAATTTTTACGGATAATTTTTACGATTTTATCATACAAAACCCAGACAAATTCGACACTTCCAATTATGAAAAAGGAAATAAATTTAGTATTCCGAAAGGTCAATCAATTTTAGGGAGAATGAAAGATGAGTTTCCGGCGGACCCCATTATTAGTTTCTACGGTACCGGAGCAAAAGCTTATTACGTACAATCTGTGGGTAATGAACTAAAAAAAGCCAAAGGTGTAAAGAAATCTGTAATTAAAAAACAGTTAACAAAAGATGATTATAAGAAAATTGTCGAACAGGGCGGTTTAATATTCAGAAAAATGAACACATTTAGAAGCGATATGCATGATATTTATACAGAAATGAAAAATAAAGTCGCATTGTCTTATTATGACGACAAACGTTTTGTAATCCCCAACACCACAAAGACTTTACCATGGGGGCACAATGATATATCATTTTTTCAGAGTGAACCTGAGCAAAATTTAGAATGGTTAATTTCAGCCGTCAAAAGTGTCGAAAATGATAAGTGGAAAAGTAATTTGGACGCTTTACTCACAGCAATAGATGAGTTAGATCATTAAAAAAACAGTTCTTTAATATACTTAATATGGCATGCCTCAAAACTTCAAAAATAT
Source organism: Rhamnusium bicolor (assembly GCA_029963845.1). Lineage (NCBI taxonomy): Eukaryota > Metazoa > Arthropoda > Insecta > Coleoptera > Cerambycidae > Rhamnusium > Rhamnusium bicolor. The sequence continues at coordinate 56,972 of JANEYF010004917.1, forward strand.
CTTACTGGAAAATTCATCCCAATATAACACAAAAAAAAATATAATGTATTAATAATTATTATTGTACAAATTATTAGTAAGTAGAAAATTTTGAAAAGGGGGTGAGCACACATTTTTTCCATTAAGAAATTATAGGCTTATATGTATTGGTAAATTAATGCACACCTGATTTTAAATTATATGTAGATATTGTATTTATGTTATGATAATAAATAGAAAGAAATTTACTACTTTTTTCTACCACAAAAAAGTTCAGTTAGAACATAGAAGTTGATACTATATGGTATTTTTAAAGTCTTCACTTCACATTTGGGGCTAATAAAATCATTTTTTAAATTTTGCGGTATAGGCATGAATATTCTTCTAGCTCACATCAAAATGCTAAACAATTATTCGCCGTGTTGTTTTATGGGAAGGATTCTACCATAATATAGTAGTTGGTGTTGTTGAGATGCCGTTATAGTTTGCAAATTAATGCACACATTGATGAGTAAGATGTCGCTTCAATCGGTTAAAGTTATTTCTTACTTTGTGGTATAAGTTCACCTCAACCAAATGGGAATAAAGAGTGGGGGAGGTAGTGGGGTTAACGCTTGGCGTCAATTTCTGACGTGAGTTCATTTGGACCAATGGAAACTAAGAGTGGGGGAGTAGTGGGGTTGAAGCTTGGCTTCCTTTAGTGGCGTGATATCATTTAAACCAATGAGGACTTAGAGTGGTCACCCCTCCTCTAATAGTGGTAAGAGTCGGAGGGGGCGAGAGTGGTGTAGTACTCGCTTGAGACGCTACTAACTTTCTTTTCTCCTTCAGCAGTCGTGTGCGGTGCAAGTGTTTTAAAATTGTTTGTGTTTGTTCAGTTTTATATCTGTAACTATTATCATGGTTGGTGAGTCAAAAAAATCTTTTTAAAAAAGTGTCTGGTGCTAGCCGTAAACGCAAGATGCATGATCTATCTGCTACACCCAATGTAAATATTATATCTGATGTGCAGATATTACCTGGGGCATCATCCATGCAGATGGGTGATGCAAATAATGCTCAAGTTCTACCCGGGGTATCAGCCACCCAGGTGCCTGATACTGTGGTGTTAGAACGGTACCAAATAAATAGTGGTGTTGGCAGTAGTATTGAGCATACAAGCGCGGACGGACAACACCAGGCTCTATTACCCGTGAATTTTATTCATGATGAGGTGGCAATTCCAGTGCTACACATATCGCAAAGCGATTTCGGCTGCGAAAGCATTAATGCAGGATTAAGGTTTAACTTACCTTGCATTGATGATTTTGACGCCGATTTTCGAAGCCTTGTGCGTGACATTGCACTTGACCAGGCAGGTTCTACTTTAGAAACAGCAGCTTTAGCAGTAGACAATCCTACAGCTAAAGTTGAAAATTCTGTTTCTAAAGTAGAACTAAAGAATACTCAAAATGACATAAAATCCACGGCCCGCAAACTGATCAATATGTCTTCTGGCGCATCTCGACGGCCTTTATCGCCAATTTTAATTAATTCAAGTGATGATGACGACTTTGTACCTATGTGTAATACAAAGCCGCCATCATCTGCAAAGAAGAGCAGGGCCCCCATTTCAAACAGTAAAAAAAGCAGTTCAAAAAAAAACAAATAATAAATGCATAGTAAAAAAACCCAAGAGAACTTATGTTACAGGTAGGATTTTAAAATCTTACCTGGAAGAAATGCGGGTACCTGCTCCTCTAAGCCCTATTGGTGACAAGGTCGAGTTAGAGTCATCTAACTTGTCCTTACCCACTACTAGGGCGCATACTGCAAATAGCGCTGGCAACATTGCCTTAGAACAATCAGGTACATCACTTTATGTAGATAACAGTGCCAGTTGTTCCAAGACAGTGTTGCCATCATCGAAATTAAATGTGGCGATAAAGTCGGCGACAATAACAGAGCAAGAGATTGTGAATTCTGACTCCGATTCAGAATCACTTGCTCTGTCTCAAGTGGAGCACACTAATGTGATTGCAGGTTTCTTAAAATTAGTGGGCGACTTTGAGCATAAAAAAGAGCGGCTTGAGATGCTTATTCAAGAGGATGATCGCCAATACAATTTAATATCGAATATATGTAGTATTGGCGATAATCATATGGCGAAGTTGGAAAAGGCTGTTGAAGAGCAGAAAAAGATTCTAGAAGAACAAGAGCGTCTTCTAGAATCTCACAAACAACGAATGTTGTCTCACACAGTTAAAAAAGATGAGCACTTCAAAAGCCTTAACCAACACCGCAAAGAATTGGATAAGCATCTCAAACAAATGAAACATATTCGACAGTTGTGCGGGGATGTATCAAAAAAGATGGAATGAATAAACACACTTGCACCCCTTGACTTCTTTTATGAAATGTATATATTTGTAAAGTTTTAGATTTAAGATTAATTAGTTGTATATAGTTTTAATGGTTTAGAATATTTAATACTGTAATTGTATATAGATGTATATATGAATGTATGAACTGTACAAAATATGTTTAAGTAGATTAAGTTAGTACAAATAGTAAAAATGTAAAAATGTAAAACATAGTATTAATTGTATTTAAAAAATAAAAATATAAAAAAATAATAAAACTTTCATTTAAAAGAAAACAAAAAAAAAGTGTAAAAAAATGAGAAAAAATCTGGTGGAAAAAAAAAGTGATAAAAAAAAATTATAATCAATAAAAAAAATCATAAAAAAATTTAAAAAAAAAAGAAAAAAATATAATGTAGGAAAATATAAATAGAAAGAAAAAAAAGGTTGTTAGGTTAGGTTAGACTAATCTACGTTGGGCTAGGTTAGGTTAAATTAGGTTAGGTTAGGATAGGTTAGGTTAGGTTAGGTTAGGTTAGGTTAGGTTAGGATAGGTTAGGTTAGGTTAGGTTAGGTTAGGTTAGGTTTATATGCACAATAACAAGTAATAATGCGAGAGAAGCGAGACGTACTCACACATACCAGCGAGCTTCGCTCGCTGGGAGGGAGTACGGCTCGCTTCGCTCGCCTGACCTGGCCCGAGACGCACGCTTCGCGAAGCGAAGCGTGGCGGGCGAAAGCTTCGCGCGCGCGGCAACTTCCGAATAAGCCGCGCGCGAAGCGCGCTTTCGCCCGGCCCAAGACGCACGCTTCGCGGCAATTGAGGCCGTTTCCTGGCACAAAAAATAAGAAACTGCGCATGCGCGAGCGCATGCGCAAAAGCACTCTCACGAAAAAAAAAAATACGTTTTCCCCACAACTGCGCATCCCCGAGCGCATGCGCAAAACCACTCTCATGAGAAAAAAAATTCGTTTATCCCACATTTTCACTGAAGTACTTTTTAACACAATTTTGTACCTCATGCATAAGTTTGTTATTTATATTTAATAATTTTTATAAAGTTAATGGTTTTACAATATTTTTCTATACAAATATATGTACATATTTTTCACACATAAGTTTATTATTTATATATTTAGATGATGTTAATATAGATATTTATATATTTAAAAAATAAAAAACTACATTTATTTTTTGTGTAACATTTTATTATAATAAATCTTAACAATAAAAAAAATATTATCTAAACTAACTATCTAAACTACATATAAAAATTATAAATTTTCATCATCTGATGTATCATCCTCCTGGTCCAATAAATTTTCATCATCTGATGTTTCATCCTCCTGATCCGATGATGTTGAACCTTCATGCCTATGAATAATTGGCACCGTCTCCACTGACCATGCTGATGGTGATGTTGGTCTGGAGTTGTTGCTATTTGACTCTCCATCTATCGACCATGTTGGAGATGATCTATCCCACCATTCACTCCTGTCCGGGCCCTCTCCATCATACATCATGCCCCTTTCACCAAACCATGTTGGAGACGTTGCCCATTCACTTCTATCTGGACCATCACCAACATACATCAGCTCCATTATTTCGCTGTCGGTTGATCCCGTTGGTGACATTGGTTCGGCGTCGGTGCTGGAGGAGATTGTGGTATCTTGAACAGCGTCCATGGTTTATCTCAAACGTTGGGAAGCAACTAAAGAAGAGGAGTAGAGGAGTTCATTATATACAAGTTATTTACCCCCACTCTAACATTGGCGCCACCTACCTATATACACTTTGCTATTAGCCTCTTAATATAACATATATATTTTTATTAATTAGAAAATAAATAATACACTTAATTTAAAATATGTTTTTATTAAAATATCCATTGCATCAACTACATACAATAAATATATATATATTTACAATCTCGTTAAAAATACTCTTAAATAATATTACACTTTAAACCATATTAATAACCATACCAACAATCACTACTTAAAATATTTACAATTAATCAGGCGATACATTTTCTTTCTTACTATTATTGCATATGTTGCAAACAACCAATGGTCTGATTTGAAATAGCGGATTTTGGCAACACTTACAATAATAGCGATTAACAATCAGACCTGTGGTGGTGTGAGAATCAGTATGAAGATGCTTCCCATCTGGCACTCTTAGGATGTAAGGTATGTAGCAACCCTCACATAAACGGTAAACTGTACCACTGATTGTTTTAATTGATACAAATGTCATTGTAGTGCAATACAATGCACTGAATGGCGCCAATCTTCGTGTATCAATATATTTTGTTCTGATTTCGGACTCAGTTGGTAAGTCAGCAACATCCGCTACAACTCCATGATCCACCTCATCATCCATATCCTCTTCTAGGTTGTTTTCTACAATGACTTCTTCCTCGATGTCCACCACATCATCGTCGTTTTCTTCCTCACCCCACACATTGTTTTCGATGTCTTCACCAGCCAACCAATTTAGGAAATGCAGGTCTGCTACACCTCTTGGTACACCAGCCATTTTTCGTTTTTTTTTTTTTTGTTAATTTAAATAGCGAATGTTTATCTCGTGCGTTGAAATTCAACTGATTTGGTCTCAGACCTCCTCCGCTTTTATATTATGTAGCCTGTGACGTCATTACAACGGAATGTCTGACGTCACCAACTTCTACTTAAACGAGATGAGGTCCCAGAGGAGTTTAGTTATTATTCAGCTTTGATACATACTAATTCGGTACTTTAAGCATTAATAACCTAAAATGTCATTTCCAAAAGTATGGAAGTCTAAACCAGTAATTGCAGTGTACCCATACAGCTACAATAATACAATAGTTTGTCATAATTGTTATATATCCTGGCCGAAAGAAGCTATTAATTCATGTACTGGATTGTGTAGTACATGTGTATTGGAGAATCCAGTGCAGATCAGAGAAACTCGGAGAAGCTGTTCAAGTGAAAACAACAGACAAAAATGTCGGAAGTGCATGCAAGAAATGAGAACACACACGAACTTTGGGATCTACACAAACGTGTGTGAATTATGTAAACCAAACCAACATCCATTAAGACAACGGTGTCTGTCCTGTGATATATATTCCGATGACTGCTGGAACAATGTATGCAGCGAATGCAGATTCAATAGGGAATTGTGCGCAAAAGTTGGTCATTTGTATAGAGATCAGGCACATCATGATTCGAAGTGTTGGTGTGGAAGCTAAAATTCTAGGCTGAGCTAGGGATTCAACAGCCAACTACTCCAATTCTACAATCTAATTATTGTGTATTTATTGTAATGGTATTTATTTATTTTGTTGAATTTACAAGAATTTGTTTCTATTTTACAACTTTTAAAATAAAAGAATATAGTATTAGGGTAGTAAATAAAACATGCATTAATGGAATTATGTGTTTATTATTTGTTTCTTATACATAAATAAAAATATCTGTTTACTATAGCTATACATATGCTATTATTTTTTGTGTAAAATATAATAAAGTACAATTATTACACAATGGCACTTTTATCAATCCACGAGTTGTTTTCCTTGGATAATCCAAGCCATTTCACAAAAAACTTATTTCCTCTCTTCCTTAAAACCTTCTCTACTAGATACACATCAGGGTATTTAGTTTTTTGCAGCTCCATTTCGTAAAAACAACCCTTAATTGGTTGTCCATGCATATCTTCAAGCAGGTAAGTTGTGGGATTTGTTATGTTTACTTTTACAACTTTAAAAAGTTCTGTTGAAAAGTTAGCTGTATATCCTTTATCAAATACACTTTTGTACTTACTAATACGAACTACATCTCCAATACGAAATTTCGGCTTGAGAGCAATCTTTACGTGATTATATGAATTTAACTGTGTAGTCGATTTGACATCGGCCGGCTTCATGCCAATTGTGCGGTGTATCTTGTTATTGTACATTTCTGTAATGTTGGGTAGAATATCAAGCCATTTGTACTTGCCTTCAACTGAGAATTTTTTATACAACCAATTTTTTATTGTTCGTATTACTCGTTCTACAATTGCTGCTTTTTTCGTGCTGTAAGTGGAGTAATGGTTGATGTGATGTTGCCTCATTAATGTTGAAAAATAGCGGTTGTAGAACTCGGTACCATTGTCACTTTGTAAATTGTTGGGTGTGTAGTCTGCTTCCTGAAATATATTCTTCATTACCTTAGTAACTTCTTTACCAGTTTTATTTTTTATAGGTCGAGTCCACACAAACTTAGAATAACAGTCAATCGCAATGAGGATATAACGATAGCCTTTATTGTCACGAGCATATGGTTGCATTTCGGCCAAGTCTATCTGCCATAAATCACCATACCCCTTAATTAGGGTTCTTCTTCTTCGGAAGTTTCGTCGGACATCTCTATGTAGTTCATTGACAACTTGTAGCTTTACATTATTTGCCATCGTAATAATTGATTTCTTTACTAATTAAACTCTATTGTGCTCTATATTTCTACTTCTTCCATTAACTCTGGTGGAAACGCTAGACCAATCCTCTTGTTTGGTTGGAATTTTGCAACAGTCTGCTCTAATTTATCAATCTTTTCAACCAAATTATTATTTTGTTTCATAAGCACAGCAGTTGAGCCAATAACCCCAGCTAATTGTTTGTGAGTATATGTACGCATCTGCTCCAACAAATTAGTACTAACTTCTGAAAGTTGTTTACCAATATATGTTCTCATCTGTTCCATTAGATCAGCATCTCGTTTATTTAAAATTGTATTATTTTCTTCTTTATTTTTTGTTATATGCCCATTCACATACTTTTTCATAGCTTCAATAATTAAATCAGTTACTTCATTCATAGCTTTGTGGTTGTTCCTATGGTATTCACTGAGACGATTTTCAATATAATTACGCGTTACACCATCTTGCATATCTACGGGTTCTCCAATATTCTTTAAACGTTTATTCTGAATATCAAAATGTCTATCATTGGAAAGCTTGAAACCAATGCCCGGTGGCCCACGTAAAAGTATTGATTTACTAACAATTCTTCTGCGCCCGAATTTGTCAATGGTGTTTACAGTAGCCATTTCTAATTACATCTGTCACATTTCAGATAGCTATGCATATATTATAGATACAGGGTTCGTGAAATGATTTTAATACACAATTTTTCTCATACACAGATTTTAATCAACATTACACCACTTCACATGAGTGATAGAAACATTTAAGCTGCCACACTATAGGTACTGCTTGGATGTGTGGCCGAAAAAATTTCAGTACACTATTTTTTCTTCTTTCAATTCTTGAATCAAATTCAGTATTTCATTACTAACGTTATTGTTACCGGCCATTTTTGAAGCCCATAATAAGCGGAGACGATCCACTAATTCTTTGGGCTTATTCCAATATACATAATCCACGCCTTTGTTGTTGTATAATTTATGGGTTGGTATCTGCATTAATCCCAGACCACTTCTGGATCTCGTCATTATTGCTGGAGATACCAAAGGTTTTATAATTTTGCGAAATTTCTGTCGTTTTGTGGTGTTTAGGCCATTATTTATTTTATAATCCTTGAATGGCGCATTAGTCATTTTTAATATTTTCCCATATATCTGCTTATCTTCATCGTTAATAACTCCGCTCGGTGGATATCTTAGAAATATTAGATCATATAAATCAGCATTACCTGGATACACTCCAAGTTTTTTACTACCGCGCGATAATGTAATATTTCCATTTGAAAAGTGTATTTCAGCATTACCCATTCGTAATTTTCCTGTATTGGGATCTACTCGTACACCGTATACAATATCATATCTAGAATCACCCGATTCTAAATTTTCCAAATGTTTCCTGACTATATCGGATACTTCTTCCGTATTACTAAGAAAAGATGTTTCCGAAACTGGAGTGGTCAATACTGATGGTGGGGGTGTTTCCATAAACGATATTTGTGAAGTTTCATTTTCATCATCATCTCTACGTTTCTCAGGTGTTGCATTAAAAGTGCTACTTCTAGCACTCGCTTTTGAATGTATCCTCTGAGTCGATGACATTGACTGTACTGATTGCCCAAGTGGTTTTACCTCTGCCACTGAAGATATCACTTTTAGAGGTTTGGTTATAGGTTCATACATTTTTTCAAGTGTTAATTTGTTCTCCACATATCTACTCTTCATAGAGTTGAATTTCTTACGCACTGCATCTGTTGCCTCAACAAGTTGACGTTTCAAACTTATTTCACTGCCAGAATTGACTTGGGGTTTTTCATTGTTGACCATATTAATAATAAATAACACTAATAAATTTATTAGCGAAGTAACTCGGATGCTATCTATAGATCGATTGAAGCATTAATTAAACATCATGGATATATGAAGTTGTCAAGACCTTTCCGATATCGTCCCTCGTATACTTCTCTATCCTTGTCAATCACTAGAAATCCATGCTTGTCTTTCCAACACTCTGCACACATTTCTTGAAACTGTTTAAATGATACATCGGGTGACACATGATCGGAAAATATATGATGTAGATTCATATCATCCTGCTTAAAGATAACTATGAAATTACTATTATCCCGTACAAGCTGCTTTGGAACACGTGAATATGTTTGAGCGAGATAAAAACAATCCACATTACTATGACGACCCATACTAAAATATGATTTTATAACATTCTGTTTCTCACATATCACATCATCAAATATGAAAATGGACTCCGGTTGGGCTTCAGATGGTTCTACTATTTGTGCATTATTATTAAAGGTATAAAACCCTAACCCTTTAATGGGTGCTAAAACGTTATGTAAATACTCATATTTTGGTTGATTCAATGATTTTGAGTATAGATATATATTTGCAAAACGTAGTCCAAGGGGGTGAATAAGCAGAGATATCATTACATTTGTCTTTCCGCAATTTGATGGTCCGATTATGAGACCCCGAACCGTTGAGGGTAGTAACGGTCCATGACGCTTATTAGAATCACCTAACCCACATCCAACCTTTTCATCTAAATTATCTACGGGAAATTTTTCTTTCTGCTTCACAATGCGCATTGTACCGCGGTTGAGAACTATATAAATAGATGTATGTTTTACAGCCTTTATTTAAATGTTGTTCGCCACACAACCCACACGTCAAAATCATCACGAGAAGAAGACTGGCAGGGGTGTAGTTAATTCCCTTATAAATAAGTTACCATTTGAGCTACATTTGCCAGGTTACCAGTATTGTGGTCCCGGCACCAGATTACAAAAACGCATAGCGCGTGGTGATAAAGGTATAAACCAACTTGATGCTGCATGTAAGCAACACGATATTGCATACATAGAGAATGATCTAGCAGCTCGACACAAAGCAGATTACCAACTTGAACAGGCTGCTTGGAAACGGGTTAAATCCAAAGACACCGGTTTTGGAGAAAAAACTGCCGCCTGGTTAGTTACAAATATAATGAAAGGAAAACGGCATCTTGGTTTGGGTTGTAAATCAACAGGATCCCGCCTTTTAAAGAGAAAGGACATTAAGAAGAAGAAGAAGAAGAAGAATATTAAAAAGATAGCTTTCGGCGGTGGAATAGTTCGCAAGGTGCAAGAAGCATTACGAATAGCTGGTGGTAAACGAATTGTTGAAAAAAAATACCAAGAAAGCATTAGAAACTGCGCTTCAAGCTGCGCGACAGCACGTAAAGGTGGCAGGCGGAAAACGCAATATTCGCACACCTCGCATAATACCGATACCGAAAGTTGGTGGAATTCTACCTTTAATACCAATTTTTGCCGGATTATCAGCGTTAGGTGGTTTAGCTGGAAGTGCTGCAGGTATTGCTAGGGCAGTAAATGCTGTCAAAGCGAGCAGAGAACAACTGACTGAAGCAAATCGCCATAATAGACATATGGAGGCGATCGCTCTGGGAAAGAGTGGAAAAGGAATGTATTTGAGACCATATCGTAACGGATTAGGTCTTTACCTCAAACCACAAAATCCAAAAAACTATTAGACACCCTACCTCGAAGACCCCTCACCGATGTCGATCTTAATTATTATGTTAAGTATATGAAGATATCTTATTTTCGTGGTATATTTATGCGCGATAATCTACCTAATTCTGGACCACGTTATAATGAATCCGCAATCATTAATTTAGATAGTATTGATGGTCCTGGGACGCATTGGGTGGCATATAAGAAACGAGGTGGTTTAGTCAGTTACTTTGATAGTTTTGGTGATTTACCCCCACCTATAGAATTACTACGATATTTTCATAGTGGTTCAGAGACATCTGAAAAAATCTACTATAATTATGAACGTCAGCAAAATTTTAATACAGTGTGGTGCGGTCATTTGTGCTTAAAGTTTCTTTCTTCAAGAACATAACCCCAATACAATTGAGATGGCATCAAGCACACCAACAATGGATCGAGAAAACATTAAAAGAATGGGTCATTCACTAATTGCATTCTCTAGATTACGCAGTCTGACGAAGATGAGTCAACAACAACTCGCAGATATGCCTAAAGAAGTAATGATTGCATGTGCTCCAAATGAAATTGCATTAGTATGGGATAAACTGCCCACACATCTCCAAAATGATATCGATGTTTTAAAATATCAGTATTGTTTAGAACATTACTCCCATGATTATGAACCCAATGTTGACGTTAATGATGGCGCAGCACCTCGGAGGATATTTTGCTGCTACTGCAAATTAAATGATGTAAATGTTACAACTAATAATGACGTAAACATATCGCCATCACCCCCAAAGAAGGCAAGATTACAGCATTATTGTTGCAAGATACAATAAAGCGACATATCACTCTCTAAATACATCAGTCATGTCGAACACTTTCACTTTATCAAGTCGCTCGAGCGTGCTTAGTACAGACTTTTATCCACCCATTCATTTGGACACGAGTAGTCGTTTTGGGTTGGGTTTAATAGGATTCTATTCTTACAATTCTATATTTAATGTGGACGAAAGTAATAACAGTTTTTGTTATAAAATTAATGCTAAGGCTGTACGCATTACAATTCATATACCTCTAGGAGTGTATGAAATTGATGAAATCCATCTGGCACTATTGAAAGCCATGAATATTGATGAGAAGGATTATACGAAAATATTCTCGTTACGAGCAAACAACAATACATTAAAATGTGAGATTTGGTCAAAGTATGAAATAGACTTTACGCAACCAAACTCAATCGGTAGTTTGTTGGGATTCAAAGCAGTACATTTACACCCAAACAAAACATATGAATCAACACTACCAGTTGATATTATGAAAGTGAGAATGATACGTGTAGATTGCAGCATAACTTCTGGAGCCTATCTGAATGCTGATGAATCACATACTCTCTTTGAGTTTGATATAGACGTTGAGCCGGGCTACAAACTCACTAGAGAACCTGCTAATATCATATATTTACCTGTTAGACCCGAAGGACGTCAGTTTATCGACAACATTACTCTACGCATATTGGACGACAGTGGTAATTTAATAAATTTTCGGGGTGAAAAAATTATTGTAAAACTAGAATTGAAGAAATTTTAACACTGCTAACTAAATGGGCTTCATATATAATCAACAGCGGCAGATAAATCATCAATATAATATATTCAATGATAAAAGGAAGAGTGGGCATAAAAACCGATTCATTCAAAGTGTACACCTTAAACAGTTAAGACATAGACTATCTGCTAAGGATCGTGCCTTTCTCCAATCTATTGGATTAAAACTTCGAAAAAATTGACAATAACAATGGTGGCTATTGCAACTAGTGAAAAACTCGAGGTGTTTGACGAACCTGTGTTGGATCATTCACTCGTCAGTCTTCATGAGCATACATATAAACCTTATGGCTCCCCATATTACAGGAATTCAGATGAAATACGCATTCCAATTAATTTTCAAGACCTTATACTCGACATTGCTGATAGTTACATATATATAGAGGGGAAATTTACACCAAATGAAGCCAACAAACAGTGCTACCTATCCAATAATGCACTAGCATTTTTATTCGAAGAGATACGTTTAGAAATGGGCGGCGAACAAGTGGCTGTAGTTCGAAAGCCTGGTATTACCACCACAATGAAAGCAATGGTGTCATATGGGCAAACACATGCGCGATCACTACTAGCATCAGGTTGGGGTCTTACACAACAAAAACAGGATATTTTAGATACTGCCAGCCATATATTTAGTGGTAAGCTACCCCTTAAGTATGTTATGGGTTTTGCTGAAGATTACAGCAAGGGCATTTTGAATGCGAAGCAGGAACTAATTTTGATAATAGCTCGCACCTTTAAAAACTCATACATCGGAGAGGTTGATGCTGAATTGGAAATTAACAAAATTGAGTGGAAGATAAGGCATATTGTACCTGAGGATCGACAAAAGCTTAAACTACTGAATCGAATTAATAAAAGTGGTTACAATGCTAAAGTTAAAATGGCCTACCGTATGTGGGATCTTTTTGAGTTACCTACATTGCGTGATACAGCCTCAGACATATGGGCTGTTAAAACCACTAGCAGTCTCGAACGACCCCGCTACATCATTATAGGTTTCCAAAATAATGATTGCTCCAACGATAGAACAAAGGATATCACACAGTTTATCCATGCAGATGTTAACAATATTCGCCTGTATTTAAACTCTGAAGTATTTCCATATGAGCGTTGGAATTTGGATTTCGATAAGAAGCTCGATTCTGCAGCCTACTATGCGTATGAAAACTTCCAACGTAGTTATTATGACAGAGATATGAGTGAACCAATGATGGATCTTGGAGAATTCCGAAAAAAATCCATTGTTTGTCCTTGATTGCTCCCACCAACCAGATGCAATGAAATCATCCACTGTTGATATTAAAATTGAATTTGAAACACGCAAGACGAAGTTCCCCGAACAAACTCGAGTATATGCCCTCATCCTTCATGATGCATATTTAAGCTACAATGCCTTAGATGGCTCAGTTCAGAGTGGTTTTGTTGGCGCTAAGTGAAAAACTATTATGACCTCGTTAATGGATAAAGCTCCTATTTTAATAGTTGACATGCAAGGTTTTCAGTATAAGAATAATAAGTTTATATTAAAGGAATTGGCAGCTGTGTGTTGTAACACTAAACAACAAGCACATTACTTTTTCAAACCGCCACACCCATTTTCGTTACTAACGCAGGGTGAAAAAAGACAATATCGATGGCTGGAGAAAAATTATCATGGTGGTATAAGGTGGAGCGATGGAAATATTCAATTGTCAAAATTGCTAATGATACTACAACGGCTTTGCAAAAATGTAGTTAATAGCTATGAACACCATGTATTACCACAGGACGTTATAATCGTATGTAAAGGCAAGATGAAGAAGAATTTCCTATTATCGTATTTAGGTTGGAATAAAGTTATAGATTTGGATGAATATTTTCCCTCTCTACCAAGCATTAAATCAAGAAATATTCCAGGATGTTTGGAGCATTTTCTATATAATGATAGTCATTGTGCTCTAGCAAATGTTCACTTTATTAAAAAATGTATTGCTCATGTAGATATAAAATTGCAACAAATGTGTTCATTTATTTGACAGTGAAATTACAGATTTATATATTTAGTAATGCGGCCATATAGACCACAAAACATACGTAGTGTATCAATATACGTTTCATTAATGTAATTTTATGTATTAACCTGAAACTGAAATAAAAAATATATAAAATGTATTTCAGATTTTTATTGTTCGCTAATAATACACATTTTAGAGTGGACATGTCAAATAAGTTATATATTTAGATCAATTTAACCATCTGAATATTCAGCATCATCTTCTTCATCATCGGATTGATCTAAATCGTACTTTTTAATAATTTCCTTAGGTAAATATTTTTCTATTTCATATAGAAAACGTTTTAAATCCTTTTGAATCATTTGTTCACAAAACTCTTCTAAATTTAAAATACCACAGCTATATTTGTTACACATGTTTGAACCAGTATTATATTTTTCAGAATCCTCCATAAGGCGCTGAACTTCATCCTCATCATAACAATAATTTAGATCATAATTTGCTGCATGCAGTGATTCCATGCTTAGATCATATAATTGAGAAGATAGTCTTTTAATGGCGGAACCAATATCTTCAGCTTTTATCCATCCTTGAGCTGAATAATGCATCCACATATTCACTGCTTCTCTAGAAATTAAAGAAGTCACATAAAAAAGGCAAAAAATAAATCTTTTAATTTACTTACATGGATGATGATTGGTGGTTAGGCAGATTCAAAAATAAAGTTTATCTACTGCTATCATCTATCTGTTAGCTAGTAAGTGATCTAAAAATATTATATTTTATAATACTCATAGCATTCGTTCAATATATTCCATTTATTATCTAGTGAATAATTAAAACTAAAATACTATTGTAATTAATTATTACTTTCTGATTAAGAATTAAATATCGAATTTTATTAAAGCACTAGATTTTGCACCAGGATAAGCTGGGGGACGTTGACCCAAATATGTCAATGTATATCTACCACCTGATGAATTTATTTTATCGATAATATCCACACTTATAATTTCTGCAACCCGCTTTGGTAAAAATGATTTAAAAGTAGTAATTGTACTTTCCTCAAACAAATTTACTAAGATTGATTTTCCAAACCGCGTTTTGAGCATAGATATTTTTTTTATAATATATGGTTTATTTATAACTAAAGAACAAATAGGTTTTTGTTCTAAAACTTGTGTATCTTGATTAATAAGTTCATTAAGTGTTACTAAGTCGATCTCGGAAACTGCCATGCTTAAAATGGAGTTATACAATGAAAGAATTGCAATGAAGTAATATAAAATATTGCTCACTTGAATAATTGAGATCACTGTATAATGTTCACTTGTTGGTGGTAGGTGAATCACGGATATTATGATTTTCTTGATACCACTCCATCCTCTATATAACTGTAGAATTGCCCCCACCACACCAGTACTTAGAGTTAACACGTCACATCATTATACCCCCACCCATCCTATTACTACATACACTTACCTCTCGAGGTCAAGTGGTATGACGTCACTCAAGGTCATGCTGTGACGTCATAAAAAATGGTGGGGGCGGCGTCGGTGTGACGTCATCCAAGGTCACGCTGTGACGTCATATAAAGTGGTGGGGGGAGGCGTAGAACCGGCATAAGACCCCTACTGTAGTATTGTTTAACTCGCAACGTTTCGGAATATTTTACTTTTCTTCAGGCGAGGAAACCTGGTTGAAATACAGGCTGTGTCCAAAAATCCAGCAAGGCGTAGCGCTGTTATTATTTATTATCTGATTCCAACGAACAAAAACAAATGAAATGATTCAACTAACACTAGAAATTAACGTTAACAAAATACCATTAGCCTCAACATTTTTTGACAGACGATATTAAACCTTTGTTCAAATGGATAAGGAACAGATTTCTTCACTTGGGATAAATAAATTATTCCAATACCTCGCGAGTGAAATATCATTTGGTTTAATTTGTATTCAGTGAATTAAACATCCGAATCAATAAACTCCTTGTATAATACTTTTTGCAAGACTAGGAGTAGAAATCGATTTCTCTGGTGTCAAAATCATGACAAAAGTAAAGTATTTACCTCTATGGAAAGAAAATATAATTAAAAATCCCTAGGAAATAATTTTCTATCTAAGAAAGAATGCACAAAAGCAAATAAAACAAATGTAAACAAGCCAAGATCAGCAGATTTTTACATATGCGCCGTTACGATCTGATTTTAGTTCCCATAATATGAAACACATGAATATATCTCGTTTTGGTCCATAACCTAAACTTTAGAAGGCTGTTCAACGCACTTATAATCTGTTTTTATTTAAAAGAACTGCTAGAGATCATTGGATATAGCATATTCCTGCATAAAGGCAAAACTGACAAAATATAGATATATCCATTTTGCACGAAAACTCCTCAATTATTGAAATTAATATTAACCGGGAAATCACACAAAACTTTTTCATTTGATGTTTTTACAGTTATTTGGCTTGTACATAATATGGTCGAATCCTCACCCTGTATTACCTGGTTTGCAATATTTGTTTAATTTTTTATTACAATTTTTTTATCATTAATATTTTGAATTTGTGTCATGGAAAAAATATTATATCTAGCACGGGAGAGAACTACTATATTTTCTCCTATGTATATTTGTAGCGTTCGGTGCTTCAAACTACAGGTCGGAAAAAATAATAAGGTGTACAGTGTACAATATACTATGTTTAATCAGCAGACACAACATACCTTAAGAATGGTGAATTTTTAAATAGATGATTAATATTGTGTCTGAATAAACCAGACAAGCTGAATGTTATTAAATGAGATTTTAATTTTCTGGAAAAGGAATAAGTGGAAATAATTGAATTATCTCAAGCTTTGGATTGGAAAACGGAAAATAATTGAATATCCTGCTTGATCTTTTCTAATTTTGAAGAGTCACTACAGCTCTCTTTAAGTCTGCTTTAATTAAAACTCTAGAGTTTCAGATCCAACACAATACCAGCAGATTTAGTTTTTATCCCTGTAAGCTAAATAAATTAGAAAAACTTGTAACTCAAGCTTATTAAATGTCTTAAATAATGTTCTTAATATTACATGTAACCAGGGATCAAATCGCTCAGTGGTTGCAATGCTGATCCCTATTTAATAAAACTGATCAGATCACATTATTAGTTGTTAAAGAAATGAGTTGGCAATGAAATTATTTTAGGTTTGTTTTTGTTTCTTGAATTGGTATGAATGTAAGATTTCATGTATTTAGGATTCAATTCTCGGACAGAATACACAATTCGGTTGAGAAAGATTGCAATTTGAATTTTTTTTTAAATGAGGGAACATTTTTTTGCGTAATAAAACTCATGTTTAATCGAAGTATATTGTAAAGTATGTATATATTTCGAAATTTTAATCGCGAAAATTGAGGAAATTAATTTCAAAGAGAATAAAGTTGTTCAACGCACATCCTCAAAGTTCTAAGTATTTTTCTCGAGCTCGCGAATGCTTTTGTTGTTGTGAAAATAAGTACGAGCAAAATATGCAAAATGATATGCTTAGAGCGCAAGTTGACAAGTATGACTAGATAATCTCTCTATCATAGCTGTGGGTTCGAATCCCGCCACCGGCACTGACAATATCGGTGTGAGTGGTTGTGTGGCTGCGTTTTTTCTTCAATGGAACTCTGCGCCAAAAGGACCAGTCTGAAGTTGGTTCTTGAAAAAAATGCTTTTTCCTATCCAAAAATGTCTCACACCTAAAATTTTTTTAATATTTCCATTTTTGAATGAATTCGAAATTCATTAGCATCATCTATCGGTAATCTTTGAGCAGCCTCTTCAATGGCGGTTATAATACAGAATTTATTAATCGTTCTTTTTTAACAATTTTTTTAAATAATTTATAGGACAGTTGCTGAATAGCCAAAGAGGGTGAGAAACAAACTTTATAGGACAACACAACTAAATAACTATAGACAATACAATAATTTTCTACCTACCAATGCAGTCCTTGAGTGACAGAACACATATTTTTCAATAACATACCTAATCTAAAGAATACGTATACAATAAATTATAATTCAGCGTGTTATTTGTATTCATAAGCACATCCACATCAGAAAATTATAAAACGTGATCGGAAATCAGCTTTATTTCCAAAATTATTATAAAAAAATAAATTGACTTGGCTTGCGGGCATGTCAAAGACTTTATAAAGAAAATAACAAAAGTTGGAATTGGATCAGAGAATTAGGGGATGTCTCATTGTATTTTATTAGATTCGTGATATCTTTCGTTACCTGTATCTTATGTAGGTATTTCTTTCTTTGTTCTTCATCATAGCATGTCAGTTTATTGGGAAGCAACATATGACAAGTTGAATATCTCTAGGGCATATTTACCCCCTTATTCAGTCAATTCGATACCAGCATAGTTATATCTTTTCTTCCATATCGCTTCAATATAAGCGTTAAGCCGTATAATACAAAAATTCATAAGAAAGCATAATATTGAAGCGTTGAATATTACCGATCATTTTTACTATTAAATCAGTGCAAGTGGGGAGACTAATCATAGAAATACCACACAGGTTAAGCCTGATTAACCGTCACTACACACAAAAAAATATTTTAATAGAAATAAAATACATTTAATTTAAATAAATTTTTGTTTCGTATAAACACAAATAAATCTATTCTGTTATATTTCATGATGGAGAATTATATCTTTAAACGAACTGAAATATTTAACAAAGTGCTACTTTAATGTAAAGTAAAACGCCTGTGGCATTCAAACGATATAATACTTTACGATTGTTAGAACATCCGAACATTTGTCATTTTAGAGCTGTATTAAAACAGCGACTTATAAGACAATTCTGTGAATTCTTCTGTTCAACACTTCATTGCAACTAATTTGGATAAATGCCTGATAGTCAAATTGTTATGGGAAGAAATATTCTACATTTTAATACAACTGAATATATTAATTCAAAATATCTGATGTGGCCAGCACATAACTTCCTTATACCAATATACAGGGTGTCTCAGCAAGAACTGCATCGATCGATATAGGGAAAAGTACGCACCAGATAATTTTGAAAATTTAGGGAATTACCAACGGCAGTGTGATCAATCCAACTAAAATAATTACAAACATCTGGTCATACCGGAAGTCGATACCAACTTGCTTATTTTAAATGGAGTACCCTATATATTTTAGGGTTTTCGAAAAGAGCATAAAATTCTGAGTCAAAAACATGTGGATATCCTATGCCTAAACCCAGCCGTTTCAGATATATTTGACATTTTAAAATAATTTTGACAGGTGTGGTGGTTTACAATAACCTTTATAACTTTCTTCGTATAAATGGTACTTATTTGTTTTTGCCATGCAGAAAGACCATAAGGTAAGCTATACTCTACAGTTTAAAGAAATTCAATAATGGTATACCAAGTGTTCCATTTTTCACGTTACATTTTGTAAACCCTCAAACCGCGAAATCTAGTAACAAATATACTACAAGGTCTTGATATCACTTTATCACATTCTCCATAAATAATAAACAAATTCAAAAAGTCCTCGTGGGTGTAATTTAGAAGCGGTGGCATTTTTTGACATAATAGAATGACTGACATTACTGATTGTTTCTAATCATAGCTAATTTGATAAAATTTTTACTAAAAACTCTTGAATTTTTAAGAAAATCGCAAATATTTTAAAAAGTTGTAACTTAAACCCCCACAATGCTTATATCAGAAAATAAGGAATTTAATTACACATAACTTGATGTAAAAAAATACAGGGTGTTCCATTTGACTTAAGCAAGTTTTTGGGTTTGAAATTGACAAAATGTAACGTCAAAAATGGAACACTTGGTATACCACTATTGAAATTTTTTAAACTGTAGAGCATAGATCACCTTATGGTCGTTCTTCTTGCCAAAAAGCAAATGAGTATCTTTTACACGAAGAAAGTGATAAAGGTTATTAGACCATTACAATTGGCTAAATTTTTTTAAAATGTCAAATATCTCTGAAACGGCTGGGTTTAGTATTGGGTACCCTACATGTTTTTGACTCGGAATTTTATGCTCTTTTCGAAAACCCTAAAATATATAGAGTGTTCCATTTATAATAAGCAAGTGGGTATCGATTTCCGGTATAATTGGAAGTGCCAGATGGTTGTAATTATTTTAGTTGAGGTGGCCACACTGCCTTTAGTAGCTCCCTAAATATTCAAAATCTTCTGGTGCGTACTTTTCCCTATATCGATCAATGCAGTTCCTGGTGAGACACCCTGTATATCATACTGATCTAAAAAAATCATTCTGTTTAATTCTTCACTTACCTCAATTAAATTTTAACAACGTACCTTGAAATGTTTCATAACATTTTTTTAATAATTAATTATCAGCGTCCTTCGATATTGTCAATAATTCATGTCCTATATTTTAATAATTTCTTCTTATTGACATTGACATTTTTGTAACTAAATTAGACAATTCAAATGTCAAAGTGCCAGATTTATCCTAACCCCATTTTATGAGGCCAAATGTGTAAAATATTTCAGTTTACATCAGCTTTATTTAAGTACTTAGAAAATATATTTTATTCGCTTGATATAGTAGACATGATTTATAATCTTTCATCAAGAATATATTTTTTTAGTGAGGTCAAATACAAAAACGTTTGGGTCTAGTGGACCCCCTTTCAGCTGGCCAATTTTGCTCATCACCGAATTTTTCGTTGTCTTTGGCCTTTAGAACAAGTGTGCGAAATTTAAAAGCTTTATCTCAAAAACTGTGGTTGCTATTGCGATACTACAGACATACAGGCAGACGAAGTCACTAGTCTAACGTTATGGTGAGGTGCACCATTTTGCTGGAAAAAAAATCGTGTTTCACAACATCAAATCTCCTCTCTAAAGAAAGTTGATATGTTTCAAGTAAATAAAATAATTTGCTTGAAGACTACTTTATTTTAATTCAAAATACGAATCTTAAAGATATAATTTTTCTTGAATAGTTTTTTTCTGTATACAGCGTTAGCTAAAAATATGAAGACAAGCCGTTTTCACCGTTACCTGGAATTTTATTTGATCCTATTTTGACTTTCAATATATCTGAGGACATTTAGGTTATATTAAGAATATAAATTTAAAATGATTCCTTTTCAAGGATGATGACATGAGATCAGGTCCGCCCATCCACTACATGAAATTATACCAGAGAGTGTTAAACTATCAGCTTTTTTGGAAGAATGGGGAATTAGTTTAGAATATTTTTAACAAGCTCCGCTCTGATTATAATTCGTTTTATTATTAGCCGAAAATCTCTGTCATGAGGCATACAAGAATGTCCGTTTTGGAGACAGAAAGTTTCGCAGTGCCAATGCCTCTCCTGCAAGAAAGCACAAGTCACTGGCATTTGACGTTTTTAAAGTAAAATGAACATTTAAATAATTATTATTTTGATATATATTCGGAAATGATAATTGATAGAAAACATCATTTACTGTAATAGAAATCAATCTAGTTGATGTAAACAAAATTTTCTCTAAAACTGTTTACATAACCACTTGTCGTAGTTAGTGATTCAATTACTATTGTCTATATGTTTAAGTTTTATATCTTCAAGGTTAAGAAGAACTTGTACTTTTTTGGGAACCCTCTTTTAGGTACGACGCGTACAGGATGTAATAATATAAAATACCAATAAAGATTTCCGGGAACAAATTTAGATTTGAATAATAAAATACTGTTTAGATATAGTGTTAACATATACTCGTATGCCATCTAATCAGGACGACTGTATCTGTTTATCTATCAGCTCCATCACAATTAAAAAAAAAAATTGTTAGTAATATTCTAAATTGATTAGTTGTTCTGTTTTATATTCATTCATAGATGCATAAAACAGGTATTATTTATAATATTGTTGGTAACATTTTTAAAAATGCTATACCACTGAATTACAAATTAATTTCTATAAAAAAAATCACAATAAATAGTCCACATATTCGTCTGGTTTCAAGACATAGCGAAGACCAAATTAACAAAAAATACATATCAGCCATATTATTAACATACAGTTACAAAGGCATTAAAATTGACTTTGCTGGTAGGGCAACCAACTGCAGTATTTGAACTGTCCTCAAGGAATCGGTACTTTACTGGATTTGAATGTTCCTTCCTAAAATTGACACTAAGGGCTGGTCTTTTCACCTTTGGGTAAGTTACTGTTAACTAAGTAGATGATTAGAATGTGAATGTAATATAAATAAAATGTTGAAGTAAAACCAATTCTAATCTTCTAGCTAGTTAACAAGTAACTTACCCAGACGTGAAAAGACCAGCCATAAATGCCTCATAGTACTGTGCTCTTTCTGCTGGTAAGTCAATGTCAGGAGACAATTTCTTAGGGACAGGGTGTCTCACCAGAAACTGCATCGATCGATATAGGGAAAAGTACTCACCAGAAAATTTTGAAAATTTAAGGAGCTACTAACGGCAGTGTGGCCAATGCAACTAAAATAATTACAAGCATCTAGCACTTCCACACATTTTTCTTTTCGTAACTTAGGATTAGTTCTTCATGTTCTTATAATTGAATCCTGTGATAAGTTTTGAAATATATTTCTTACTCTCTGCATACAATCTTCAATAGTTGTTAATGGGCTCTCATAAACTTTATTTTTTATAGTTCCCCAAATAAAATAATCTAAAATTAATAAATCGGGCGAGCGAGGAGGCTATAGGAAAGGTCCATTACTGGCGATCCATTGATCGTAAAAAGTTTCTTTTAAAAAAATTATTTATCAAATACGCGTTATGTGGGGGAGCACCGTCTTGCTGATAAAATTTTTTCTATGTTCGGCGAGAGGTAAATTTTCTAAATAGTTATTATTCAAATTTTGTAAAATATTTAGATCTTTTACCTAAAAAAAAAAACAAAAACAAAAAAAATTAACTATACATATTAGCAGAAGAAATCTTTATAACTTACTGATTAAATTATCCTGATAAAATTCTATTGCCACCACTCTATCGCTTATTATGGCACAGTAAACATTAAACTTTCTTGAAAATTTCGCTCCCTGAACACATGAGGATTCGAGTCACTCCAATAATGCCAATTGTGTCGATTAAAAAGTAAATTTTTGGTAAATTTAGCTTCATCTGACCATATAATATTTCCCAAATAAGAATCGTCGCTTCAGACCTTATTATAATAAATTCACAACAATTTTCTCTTAGGAAATCTGTTTCTTTTAGTCGTTGAACCATTTGGAATGAAAATGGGTGAAATTTATGTTTAATTAAGATTCTGTGAACTGAATCCTTGCATAGTCCCGTTTCCAGAGTAGCTTGGAAATGCATGAAAATATCCCAGAATTGGTATTTCTACGTTTTCGTCATCAACAATAGGCTTCTGCTTTTGAATTCTTGCCATGACATGCGTTTTACAGTGTTTGGTGACGTTTTCTATTTTTGTGAATATAGAGTAGCAAATGTACTACAAGTTCTTGATATTACTTTATCACATTCTCCACAAATTCAAAAAGTCTTCGTGGGTGCAATTTAAACGCGGTGGCATTTTTTTGACATAAGAGAATGACTGACATTACTGATTGTTTCTAATCATGGCTAATTTGATAAAATTTTTACTAAAAATTCTTGAATTTCTAAGAAAATCGCAAATATTTCAAAAATTTGTAACTTAAACCCCCACAATGCTCATATCAGAAAAAAAGGAATTTAATTATACATAACTTGATGTAAAAAATACAGGTTGTTCCATTTGACTTAAGCAAGTTTTCGCGGTTTGAGGCTTTCATAATGTAACGTCAAAAATGGAACACTTGGTATACTATTATTGAATTTCTTTAAACTGTAGAGCGTAGCTCACCTTATGATCTTTCTGCATGCCAAAAATCAAATGAGCATCTTTAACAAGAAGAAAGTTATAAAGGTTATTGTAAACCGTTACACCTGTCAACATTTTTTTTAAATGTCAAATATCTCTGAAACGGCTGGGTTTAGGTATAGCGTATCCTACATGTTTCTGACTCAGAATTTTATGTTCTTTTCGAAAACCCTAAAATTTATAGGGTATTCTATTTAAAATAAGCAAGTTGGTATCGACTTCCGGTATAACCGGAAGTGCCAGGTGCTTGTAATTATTTTAGTTGGATGACCACACTGCCATTAGTAAGTCACTAAATTTTTAAAGTTTCTGGTGTGTACTTTTCCCTATATCGATCGATGAAGTTCCTGGTGAGACACTGTATAGACATATGCTGCCCTCAAATCATTCTAATGTTAGAAATTTTAAAAACTGTCTCCCGAAATTAAAAATCAGGAATAACTGGATATTTTATATTCTTCTCATCAGTCAATAATACATTGTCCGTAGATATACCGATCTCACTGAAAATGAATCCAGCTTGCAACTTGCCTGTTAAATATTGTTCTGCAAGTATCTTATGGTTTTGGTCCTTACTTATGTGTAGCTGCCAGACCATCCTCCGGGGCGGGAATATATGGAAGGCAGATGATTGCAGCAGAGCTTGGCTCTTGAATCGCATACCACGGTCTTCCGGCAGACGTTTTATTTTAGATTCATTTTTCAGTGTGCAAATTTCAAAAAGGTGCAACTTTTGTAAAAAAAAATCAATACTTTTTGATGAAATTTGAAATCTGCCGATAAATTTTCCACCTGATTCTGGAAAAAAATGTTTTGCAAATATTTTACAAATTGTTTAAAAAATAACCTGATGAGGGACACAATTTTTTTCACCTTTTTTTCGCAAATTTCAATCGTATTTTTTTTTTATATAAAACTTCTTCGTTTAGTCTTGATAGTTATGCCTTAAAGTATCACTTGGCTCCAATACTAAAATATGACAGCCTACATTTCACCAGCCGCCACTGATGTGTTGACTGGAACATCGTAACCTTCACTTAAAAAAAAGAACTACAATTTATTCCTCGATTTTTTTACAGCCCTATTATCCTAAATTTTGATGGTATTAAATTTCTATATGAGATATGAATTTAATATTTTGGATATTTTAACGAAACAGGGCATCTTGGATCTGAAATTTATTTTAAATAAGGTAGAATTCACAAAACACAAAAAATGTATCATAGATAAGGTGACAACTGTTCTGTTTACTTAAGCCAAAAAGGCGTATCTTAAAATTTCTTATATGTGTTGCGTCCAAATTGAGTGTTTTTCATATTTATGATGCGTCTTATATTACTAGTATTTTAAATTTACATTATCACCAAGTTATGTCTATTTCGCTAAGAAAATATGCTAGAAACAACCCAAAGTGCCCTTATATAAAGTGCCTTTTATATAAGCAATTCAGAGAACATGTGAGATCATCTGGCACTAACGATTTTTCCAATATTTCCAAATTCTAATAAAATCATAATATAAGCTAAAAACATTTTTTAAATAAATTGTCTTGGAAAAGAGGTTTATTTCATAAAATCAAAAATGTACATCTGCACTCTTGCCTGACTTGTCTATAATAGTAATATATTAAATGCATTAATAATTATTGAAAAATCAGCGCATGAAAACATGTTGCCTAGAACCGGCTTGAGTTCATTTTGATGTGATTTGATAAAAAGTGCCCGAGACACAGTCGAGGGTACTTTTTCAGTCAAATCTCATCAAAATGAACGAATGCGGTTTCTTAAAGGCAACACGCTTTGAATGCTGAATTTTCAGATTATTTTTAATGCACGAAATATATTTATTAGACTATTTCCAGAACAAAACATAAAACAAGAAATATTTTTTATTATTAACTAAATTAACAATTTAAATTATTACAATCACGGCTGGGTATACTTTTATTCCCGCGTCACAATTTTAAAGCGGATTTATTTAAAAATCGAATTTTAAAATTATTATATTTTAAAGAGAAACCCAAAATATTTAAAAAGAAGGTAATTAATCATGTTCTTTTTGCTTCTGTAAGCCTGCTATCTTCACAGGAAAATAAAAAAAGAAAGAAAAAATCCTCGATTTTTATATTGATTCAACTGACGTTTTAAGTTGTCAAGCCCAGTGCAATTTTCGTTGTAATTTTATGTAAAATTTTCACTTGGAATGCAATTTTCGCTGAAAGTTTGTTCTTATTGGTCCAAATTTTCAAAATCTTGCTATTTCATTGATTCTTATAGTGTAAGGGAAATAGTCCCATTTATATACTAATAAATACAACAATTTTTTTCGAAAATTTTAGTTACTTATTCATATATTTTATGCTAGAATATTTTGGTGTCGTATATAAAGTAGCACTGTTTCGTCTTTATTTTGAGAAATCCTGAAATAAGAAAAAAATACAATTTAACAAAACGGATAAGTTGCACAACATAGCACATTTTTCTAAATTAAGTTTCCGTCCATTTGTTAACCATACCCCAACCAGTTGAATAATGAGATAATAAGTATAGTACTCTAATGTTCAGTCCTATCAATAGCTCTTCTGTATCGTTTTATATGCACACGTCTATGATGGTCGGCATGTTGCAAAATATAGGGTACCGAACCGATGCGATGATAGAATTTGAATCAATAAAACTACTCGAACAGATTTTCAAATTGAATAGTGCGTTTCTTTACATTTCCAATACTGTGCGCCCCTTTTTGTAGAATTACAGAATATGTGATCTACTGAATCGAAACTAACATGCTATTGATGGCTCAAACTATGCATAATCCATGCCAAAATTGAACCCTTTCTTTTCTTTGGAATTGACCCAAACGCAAACGCACCTGGCTCTCTGCTAACAAAGAATCACTGTGTCATTCAACTTGGCGTTATCTCGCCTGATGGCAGTGGGACAATTTAGTCAGGGGAACTTAATATAAATTGGATATTGATTTTCGTCTGCATTGGATTCGGTACCGGAATATAGGAGGCTGAGAAATACAAGTGATGCTTTCCCAGATTCTAGTAAAAAAAATGTTAATTAATTTATTTGAGAGTATAGGAAATTTTAAAACAAAATTTTCTTTTAACGCACGCGTGGTTTATACTTCTGTTTGGTTCACAATCTTACAACATCAAGTAAACGTTAACAAATATTATTTTAGATTAATTTTTCAAAAAGGTGTACTTTATGAAAAAGCGGTGTTTTCTGATGAATTTTGAAATTTGTCGATATATTTTCCACCTAAATCTGAAAAAAAATGAGTTTTGCAAAAATTTTACAAATTATTTAAACAATAACTTTGGGAGACACAATTTTTGTCGCAAATTTCAATCGCAATTAATTATATGGTACAAAAAAGTGGTACGTTAAAGATGAACAAAATGAATCAAGTTTTAAAAGCAATATATTAACGTAGAATGTATAAAAAAAAGGTAGGAAAAAAGAAATTTTAGAACATATTAGAGCTTATGGGGATGTAAGTGAAGTCATGGAAATTAAATATTTAGGAATAATTAATTATAGATGATAAACTTAAATTTAATAATAATGGTCAATTATATACGTAAGATTAAAATGTATTATTTTCGTGCTGTATAAAAAATTTAAAACACGATTATTGCAGCACACGTAATTATTTTCATAACGGTTTTCATTAAAGCTATCACCATGGAATAATACACTATATCACATACATATGGTTATTGGAAAATTACAGCTATAAATATTAACAACCACTGAATGCAAAACCAAACGACCTGCATTGGAATCCTGTTATTAAATATTGCAAAATTAAATCTAGACTCGACTGTAGATAACAATCAAATTCTGAACATGACAGATTAATTGTAAAAGAGCCATATAATACTAATAAAATAATAATCCATTCATGGTCTAGTAGAGATTGAAAATAAAAGAATATTAAAAAATAATAATATAAAAATGTCCTTCAGAAAATGTTTGCAACCTTTGGATTTCTTTTGCAAGCTGAGTCAGTGCTTCTTAACCTTAACAGATTTTTATTACCCAACAATCCAATTATGGCACAATGTAAAATGACTAATATAAATCTAAGTAATAGTAAATATACTAAGTAAATTTATATTAATATAAAATAGAAAACTAATAGAGGCTCTGGCAAAATGGTTTAAAATTAGTATTATTGTCATATCAGTAACCATTTGAGGTATTAAAATGAAAAATTTTGTCGAATAACCTGAGCGAAAGCTAATAGGAATATTATTAAATTGAAAATAAATTATTATTATTATTATTATTATTATTTTGTTGAAAATATGTAGCTAATATGGGATGTGCACATGGGAGTTCCTCAGGGTTCTGTGTTGGGACCATTACTGTTTGCATTATATGTGAATGACTTACCAAAGCACATCACAAAAGGTAGAGTTACAATGTTCGCAGATGACACTACCATTACAGTGTCAGCACAGACCCCTGAGGAGTTAGCTGAAAATGTAACTCATGTCTACAATGAGCTTGATACCTGGTGTCAGCGTAATCAACTAATTACAACGCCATCAATCTGCTTAACAAACTTCCTGACCATCTAAAAACTATAACAGGCTTTAACAAATTTAAGACAGCTACAAAAAATTACTTAATAGAAATGACAATTCAGATGTATGTGTCATTCAGTTTACTATAAACTTTTTATTTAATACTGTCACATTTTTGTGATAAATGTTTTTCTCTCAGTGTAGTTTCCGATGGCACCTGAGCATTATTGCTATACTATTCACTAATACACTTTTGCAAAAATTGTCCAAATAGTGGATTATCTAGTTTTGTCCACGATATATTACACTCAACCATCATTTGCACTAAATTTAAGTTAAAATTTGTTTGCCTGACACTTTCAGCAACACAAATTTTTATGGGGAGGAAATGTTTGCTTTGACGTTGCACGAAAGCACTTTTTTACAACTTGTGCAATATAATTCTGTGCCGTTAGATTACTCCGGGAAACCACTAATTTACAAGTTCACTTTATCCTCTGAAGATTGACCAAGACATTTTAAGAATGTTAACTTTCGTTGTCTTCAATTTCGCAATGTTTATATATATATATATATATATATATATATATATATATATATATATATATATATATATATATATATATATATATATATATATATATATATATATATAAATAGAAGTTTTATTTAGAAATATATATTTATTGAGGCATGGGGCAGTGGACGTAAACGTGACAGACAAGCGACTTCCCAAGCGAGTGCCTATTATTGGAATCTCGGCGATACCAAGCCTTTACCCCTCAAGATGACGATCAATAAGTAATTTTTTTATAGCAGCATGCCGTCCAATTATCTGATAGAAACCTTTAATGTTTTGTTGCCATTTTTATAAATAAAAGAGATTTATTGCATAACACTCACATATGGAAGAATGTTTTATCATTTAATATTGCTTAGGAATGTTTCATTAGATGTTTACAATAGTATATTCTATCTACATACATACGTAAGTAAAAGTCGTCTCTGAAATTTATCGTTACCTCCCGATCTCTAATGATAATATAATATAATACTTAACAATATAATTAAAAAAATATTTAATTTTAATTTTAAATACTTGTATTTCATGTATTTTCATGACTCATAATTACAGAAATAAATTGAAAAAAGAAAAATACGTAAAAATGACGTAAAAAAGGTTGCTGCTGCCTTATGTCGATATTGACTCGTATTGGCGTGAACAATTGAGCTGGCTATATTTATGACTATGCGTATAATATGGGTTATGTATAATTAATAAAAAAAATATAAAATATACACTAGCTACAATTGAGTAATGTCATATTACTGAGTAATACGAATTTCGTCGGCCCTGGTTTTTACTCCATGCATGACTGCTGCGATATCCGGGGTTTATTTATTACTCTTTCTCAATAGGAAACAGACTATAACAATTTTTAATTATCAGTAACTACTTCTTTGGTTCACAAAAAGTAATTACTGACAGATTCTAAGATTTTATGCATAAACGTGCAAAAAATCGTAAAGGATTGCAAAAATGGAGAGTAGTGTGTAAGTAACACTTGGTCTCAAAACACTATAAATCGAAGTTTAATCATGTTATGTCGAAGAACCTCGGAACGTTCGCTTTCACTTTATACGATCTATAAATCAAGCTTAAATCCGATAGCGTTTTTAAGTTTGATTGGTTTTAGAAAGTTAGAATTTTCTCACTGACTGCAACCGATGTTAAAATTTTATTAACAATAAATTAGTTTTTTTCAAAATTAAATTTTAAATTCTCTCAATATTTGAAAATAATTAATTTAATACTATAAAGGTATAATAAAAATTAAAATACCAAATTAGTCCAATAGAAAGGCGAGACTAATTTATAAATAATAATAACTAAAGTACTGTACTATCACACTACCGGCAATTGAGTGGTCCATCAAATCCTTCCAACCATTCAAATCGCCAGGAGAGGACGGAGTTTTTCCAGCTCTACTACAAAACGGACTGGAAATATTACTCCCATTCCTCATGAAATTATTCAGGGCTAGTCTGGTATGGAACTATATCCCATCCAGTTGGTCGGCGGTTAAGGTAGTATATATACCAAAAATGGGTAAAAAAAGAACCAAGCCCTGGTGGACGGACATATCAGGGGGAACACCCTGAACTATCACCCCCCTCAATACCCATCAGTATGCTTATCAAAGAGGAAAATAAACAGAACTAGTACTTAAAAACCTAGTCGAGAAGATCACCCAATCCCTTCAAATGAAGGAAATTGCGATGGGAGCTTTTCTCGACATTGAGGGATCATTTCATAATTCACTGCTTGACTGCTTATATGCAGCAGTGGCTGCCAGAGGAATTGAGCCAACTATAGTAGGCTCCTGGATTCTGCTATGCTATCAAACAGAACCATAACAACGTCTTTACAGGGAGAAAGAGTTCGCTTTAGAGCCACAAGAGGATGCCCGCAGGGTGGGGTTCTCTCCCCTCTTTTGTGGTCACTTCTTGTGGACGACTTACTGACTAATGACTAATATCGAATACCCTTCAAGAGACACTAGATGCGGTAACTGGTATGACAGGGAACAGTCTGTAAACCCTCAAAAAGCAGTAATAGTACCATTTATCCGAAAAAGGAAGCTGGAGGACTTTAGTAGACCTCCCTCCTTAATGGGTGAAACTATTCCATTTGAGGAGGTGAAATATCTAGGAATCACTCTAGATAAATCGCTTAACTGAAACTCCTAAAAAGTAATCTACAAAGCAAAGTTGTCCTTATGGACATGCCGTTGTATTTGTGGCACATCCTGAGGCATGGGTCCCCAACAAATTTACTGGACCTATGTCACGGTCAATAAACCAATGATAACATACGGATCCATTGTTTGGTAGCCGAAAGAATTACAACAGACGGCCAAAGGCAAACTCTCTGGATTGTACAGACTAGCATGCATGACCGCAACGGGGTAATTAGCACCACACCGTCAGCTGCAATGGAAATCCTCCTGGACATACCTACTCTTCATGTATACTTGGAGAGAGACCAGGTGGGCAACCTACAGCCTGCAACAAGCGGCCATTAATATGCCGTAGACTAATATCATGGAGCAGAACAGGTTGCTGGATGATATAGAGAATCACAGCATCCTGGGAATGCCCTCGGATACTATGCCTACCATAACCAACTACGAGATAACCTTCAACATCCTTTCTCCAGAAAGAGATGAGTGGGATCGAAATAAAGCCGACCTACTGATGGCAGATAGTTGCTGGTTTTCAGACGACATAGCTACAGACTGAGTATGAGGATATCCTCAAGCGTAGGTTTTAATTCAACTATTTTTCAGGCCAAGGTTTATGCCATTGAACTGTGTGTGCGAAGGCTGGAATATATGCATCTTACAGGAGTTGCCGGACATTCGGTATTTACCAGACATGTCATTTTTGGACGTATATTTGTTGTCCGTTGTATCTTTCATTATATTTTATGTAACGTCCTTTTTTTAGTCGAGCAAACCCAGCTTAAAAATCGGGGTAAGGCCAACAATCAAATCGAGGTTTTCCAAGTGAGACTGCAGGATACCGAACCAAATCCATTGGTACTCGCTATTCGCCGATTTGATCTTTGGTGACGGTATATCGCATATTGTGTTATATTTGGTTTTTTAGCCATTTACCAGAAACATACTACACTGGAAAAAAAATGTAGTAAAATTTTACTCAAAGTCGACTAAAAATTTCTTTAACCCGGATCAATTTGAAATCGAGTGATAATTTTAATTTTCGTTTCTTTATCTTTTTATTATTTTAATAATATAGTTAAATAAATAAGAAATAAATGTTTACATTCTGACTTCTGAAAGTTTAATAAGTTTGTTGAGTTTTGAGCGTTGTAAAAAGGAGGAAATATTGCAACTTTATATCAAATGGAATTATTTGTTTTGCTACAAGCTAGCCCTAGAGAAATTATACCATTTATCCCAAATGTATGGGTAAGATGCCCCACATTATGCTTTCCTAAAAACTATCTGCGGTAAACAAAGACTACCTACCATTGACCTCTCAATTCTTTTGTCTATCGCTTATGACTGCTTTGTATCGTGCTCTTTATTAACTCAGCTATAATTCCAAAACATTCAAAAAAGTAAAATTCATAAACACGTCGTTTAATATGAAGCATAAATTGCTCTCGGTTATGGCAACTGTTTACAGATAATTCTTTTCTGTAAAACTAAATTTTTCGCTGGATGAAGAAATCACATCTCGCGATATACTCTATATAATTATTTATCACTTATCACTGAAAATAAAGACAATAGAAAAATGCCAAAATCCGTGATAATAGTTAATGGTATCTAACACAAACTTTCACATATACACAAGATGGTGCTATGAATAGGTAAAATATATTTATTTATTGATTTATGAACAAAATCAACCTTATAAAAAATTCTACTTCTCATAACTTATCTTATAACTTATAACCCTTATCCACGTAATCACATTTTGAATTATGTAGTGTTATCAATGTTATCGTTTGTTTGATTTAGAGTTTTTGAATTTATTTAAGAAAATAGAAACATATTTTATGGTAAAGATTTTTTTCAGATACATATCTATGGTTTTTCAGATACATTCTTGATAGTTTTACCTAGCATTTTTTGAATTATTGATGAAAATAATAATAAATAGGAAAATAGTATAGGTAATATAGAAAGAATAATATAATTTTTAAAATAATTTTTTGATTTTTTTTTACTATTTTGAATTTTCGTCCACGACACTGCTAATTAAATAGGCAATAATTTAAAACTAAAAATGCCTACCTTATTTTTATTTTATTTTAATAATTATTCAAAAAAGTAGTGATTAGAACTATCAAGTATGCTATAACAATACAATCAGAAAAAAAAATTTAACTAAATAAAAATATACAGGATGCGTCATTTAAAAAATCATAGGATGTCTACATCTGAAAATATTCAATTGCTTTTTATGCCCATTAAAATTTTGGAATATCCTACAATTTTCGTATAAGCTATTTTTGTCCGTTTTCTTAAAGGAACTCAAAAACTTTAAAATCCAAGTGTGTTCAAACTTAATGATATGATAACACTGTACATGATAATTAGGTATAAAATAAAAATTTCTTTGTTTATTGATTTGTAAGAAATGTACATCTTTATTAAAAGTTCCCTTAAAGTCTGTTAAATATTTAATTAAAATTTGATTTTTCTACAAGGTTTCAGCGGTTGAATTACAGGATTAGAAAAAAAAATAGATTAATGAGGTTATTAATGTTCCGCACTACATTTTTACAAAACCTCTAAATAAGCATTAAAGTATTAATTTATACAGGGTGCCCCCGGATAACTTCCCGGAAAGGAGGAACTTCGTTATTTTAACTTTTTCGGAAAACTTTTTTATTTCGTATTTTCCTGTAAGTTAAAAATGGGGATGTTTTCATAATTTTTGTGTAATCTGTATGTCGGATATTGAATATCTCCATGCGAATCTCCTTCTTTAGGCAAGTAAAACTTTTTGTAAAGAGTAACTTTTTTTCGAAAAGTAAAAAATAACCAAGTTTTTTCTTTCCAGGCAATAATCCCTGGACACATTGTATATACAGGTTCAATATAAAAAAACCTTTATATGTAGAGAAAAACAAATCTGTCAAAATTAATGTTTTATTTAGGGGTTTTGAAGAAGCAGAACGTTTAACAAACAATAACGTTCCATTTATCAAAAATATATTCTCATTCTGAAATTAAACCTTGTAAATACGTTAAATGTGAATCGACAATTAAGGGAAGGACATTTAAAGAAAATAAGAGAACACATCTTTTCACAGTCAATAAACAAAGAAATTTTTACTTCATCTGAGACTCCCTACTTGCATATAATTGAAAATATAAATAAGTCGTTACAGATTTTAAGAAAACCGGAATTTTTTGCTAATATAATATAAGCCAATAATAATTAAAAGTTTTTCCTATTCAGAATCCCATCGGTGGACACTATGTATATATACATATGTTTTGGCCTCTTTCTGCGTACTTTTTCTTTTTAGATTTGGCTGCGTCCCAGAAATAAATTATGATGTAATCATCAGTTTCCGCTACAAGTAAAAACGTATGTATAAAATAAATTGTTTTGAGTGATAGGAGGCAAGTGCATCGAAATGACCGACTATACCCTGGTTTAACCTCTTTGTAACGGACCAGATACTGAGTGATCTGTGATCATTCTTACAAAGCAGCTCACAAAATTATGCTGCCTCATCCAATGTAATTAATAATGTCACAATTTCCTTCTTATGACATTTAGGCTTCTTGTTTTTATTTATGATATATTAGTTTTTGCATATTTATAACCTTTCCCTCCCAGCTTTCCGTTTACACCGGAAGCCATGCATTAAAATATTTAACGGTACATTAAAATCTAATTAACTTCAGTTAATTATATTTTAATGCGTAATCAATTATTGTAATTAACCACTTATCGAGTTGCCAGCCAGTCAAGTGTAACGCTGTTTATTTTTTAATAAAAATTTATGAGAATTAGGTTTATTAATCGTCATTTAAGGTGATACTTAAATTTCTAATGACAGTAGAACGTAATACGCATAAGCTGGTGTATACTGCAGAATAAGTGGATTTTGGCCTCCAACAATTTTTATAGAAAAATTTACCGCACAAATTTAACCAAAAAAGGACATATATTTGGAAGGGGGTTTCTTGGAAAAACCATCCCGAGAGATGACGCCGTGCGTTATTTTCGCGTTCAACGACTAATTCAAAGACAATAATTCAAGTAGGACAAAAATATTGCTGTGTAAATTTCAAGTAGAAAAGAGTTTATGCAATTTTTCTGTAAATCTAACTGCACTCATACCCCATTTCCGGAATATTCGCATTTTCCGAACGTAATATCCTCCCAAAGCAACACAAGTTTGCATCTCAACGGTTAGTTTGACAGAGAAAGTGTATAGAACCTGTAGTGTTGTAAAATTTCGGTAATTTATTGATTGTTGCGAATATTCGGGAATTTTGAAGAATTTTTGAGAATATTCGAGAATATTTCATTTTTCTTGGAAAATATAGAAATTTTATGGAGAATATATAAACTGGATTATATAATACATTAGGTACATCGATTAATTTATTTATGGTTTCAGTGGTGTCAAAATAATAACGGTTTATTTTAGTTAAATTAATGTAGGGGGAATTACTAGAAAACTAAATATTGTCTGCATGTTATTTGTGGTATTCTCTAAATTTTTTTTCTTTCCTGGGGCTTACTACCACATAAATAATTCTTAGATATTGATCCAGTATCAATACTTTATGATAACAAAGAATTGTGGTAGTAAACCCCAAGAAGGAAAAAGAAAAATTTTGTAGAATTCTGTTAATAAAAACATAAAACTTTATTTATCATTCTCTTTCATATTATATATAAAACAAAATAAAACAATATCTGAAAAAGTTTCGATTAAATATACATAGATCGTTCCATCCCATGTTAAAATTTACGGCTCTAAAATCTGGACCCCAAAATTATAAAATTATATAACCTTTGAACAAATGTGTGAGAAACATTATCGAGAACGTTTCCTAGAATATTCCCAAGAGCATTCCCGAAAAATCATTGAAAATTTCGGAAATATTTCTTTGTTCCTTCTCGGAGGTGCAAATAATACTGTAACTTACGTAATATTCGGGAATATTCGTTCTGAAATATTCGGCCCTCACAACACTAAGAACCTGTAATATTTAATCGATATTTACAGGGTAATATTTTTGTGACGTGAATTTTTCTCGTCGGATTAACCCCTTGGTTTTGTGTTGATCTATCAGAGACACCCTGTATAACAAAAATATGTAGAAGATATTATCTAAATGTTGTATGTGACAATCTCTTCAGTTTCAAACACACACACACTGCTTTAAGGGGCCCGCTTACAAATACAGGACAAAAGATTTATAGAGCAATGTAAATAAATTAGTTTTCCTAATCTACAAATCCACCTGCTCTTAATTTATAATATTGATTCGTTAAAATCGGCCAGACAAACAATTCTTAATTACTATCTCGTAAGCCATGATCGTAAAATATGTTGGCAGACCATTAAGGATCTAAATAAGTCATCTCGAAGCGTTTCTAATTTGCCTAGGCCCTAACAATGGTCAGCAGAAACCCCTACCATCCCGAACAATAAAAAACCCCAGGTAGTAGAAAGCCATCATGACTAGACGTTTCAGAATGACATATGGCATTAAAGGCCTTCTTTCTTCCTCTACAATATGCAACCCGGCTCATATTGCATTCCTCATTTGAAAAATAAGCACTCATGGCTTGAAAAAACAGAATCCATAGAAGTGAGTTTCGTTTGCAGAGGGGCACAATGAATTGGTTTGGGGTGGGTAGCACATACTAATCATTTTCAGAACCCTTGTCATGCTCTCTAAGCATCGATCATTAAAAATGGCCGACTGTATAGGCTTCATTTTGTTAACAGAAAGGAAGACCGATGGCTCTCTGCATCTTTCTCTATATTGCTGGATCATGTTCCATGAGCAGTGGACCCCTCGGCGGCAAGTTTCGTCGGTTCCGGCCTTAGGTTAGTAGTTTTACAATTTGGTGTTAGATAAATGTGTGATGTCGATGACTAACACTGTCTTTGCCACCAGGCCAAGGACGGGGTGCTTACATAAAACGGTTTAAACTCTTTGAAACTGAAACACAGATGTTAATGGTTATCCTTTATTAAAAATGTCTAAATGGCAGTCATATTATTATCGTTGTGTTGTAACCTACATCTTAATGTCTAGCAGACCAATCAATAAATGATCGTGAATTTTTATAAATTATTTTATGAAAAACAAAATATAATTTAGATATACAGGGTGTTTCACCTAGGACTTTTAGAACATGTATTTCCCCCCATAGCACAAAAATATACTATGATTCTCTGCAAATATTGAATGTACTCTGTATGCAGAAAGTAGAAGAAGTATATGCATACATATTACTCTCTGTTACCTAAAATGAATATACGTAGGTAGTATGATTCAATTTTTATGTAAAATGTATACATGTGTTTTGTACATAGTATATTTTATTCATACAATATAAGAATATTAAATAAATAGGAACGAGCACAGTATCCGCAAAGTACATTTGAAGATGAATATGAGATAATCGCTTTTTCATGTTTTACTCATATGCATGTCTTGTGCTACATATGTGTGTCACCTACGATCAGAAATAATCAATCAAAATTTGGAGTAAGCACGTAAGGAACTTTTCCCTATATTAGGTTTTTTCCAACAGCAGCTGGAAACAGTCAGAAATGTTCGCCCAGTTGCCTCTTATACGCTAAACTCACTGTATTTACATTAATACGTAACTGGACGAATATTTCTGATGGATTCAAAATAATCCAAGACT
Source organism: Rhamnusium bicolor (assembly GCA_029963845.1). NCBI lineage: Eukaryota > Metazoa > Arthropoda > Insecta > Coleoptera > Cerambycidae > Rhamnusium > Rhamnusium bicolor. The sequence goes on from JANEYF010004917.1 coordinate 94,776, forward strand.
ACTGTTGGAATAAACTTATTATGGTGGTGTCGAAAAAACGGTTATTTAACATTTCCAAAAATCATTTAATCGTCTCCAGATGATGCTAATTTGGGTGGTGAAACGCGCGTCGCGTGTAGTATATGGTGTTTTGTGGAAAATTACATCAGTGTTAGCTTAATAATAACTTAAAGTATTTTTAGGAGTTGAAATCTAGATACAATTGCCAAAAAATACAAATGATTCAGTGTTTCTAAATCACTTATTTTAGAATTCAATACGCTTTAATGAAAATCAAAAGTTGGTGTGATTTTCTTGATGGAAGTCACACCCCTAGTTTCTCATAGTTTGCGTGTTCTACCAAACATTCAGTATAGTAAAACAACTTAGAAATAGAAATGTTAATTGGCCCCGACAAACGGATCCTTTGTCGGTGAGAATAAATATATCTATCCAGTTCTAAGTTGTTTCGCTAACAGGGTGTTCCGTAGCGTAAATTTCTATAACAAAAATAAAAAAAATAATTTTTGATGTAATTCTGTATCGAAAAGTTGTAACTTATTGTTTTGGAAATATGGTACAAAATAAAATGTTTTATTTGGAAATTAATTCCTGCTGAATATTTCACACTTTGTTCAATAGTTTTACAAATTTCGTGCAAAATGAACTCCCTCATTATCGATGCACATTTGACCTCTATGAAATCGACGTTATGAAAGTCTGAAATCATTTGAAAGTGATTTTAAGTGTATGTAATCTATTAACCGCTGTTTTAACTGAATATATCTAAGATTTCATATGCCCCATAAGCAATAATCTATGTAGGTGTCAGTTATGGTGATCTGATGGTTGAATGATAAACACTTGCGAATTCCTCCGCTGATAAAAATAATGAAGATCCATAACGTCTATCCGACAAAATTGTAGATATGGTGTTGTAAAACACTTGAAACTGGTATAGGTATTTTCTTTTTATATTAGAACTTTTGGATTCAAAACTTATGAAAAATACATATTTTCTTTACGGACCTTATAAATATATATTTGTACCTTATAATATATATTTGTACCATTGGTACTTTAATTATAATATGTATTAATTAGGGAAGGTTAAAACAATCTTGAAATCACCATTTGTGTAATTAATTTGACACCACAAACTGTTTCTACTTTTTCTATTATAGTCCAAAGTGTTTTTATTTTTTCTGTTATAGTCCAAAATGCCAACGTCCTTCAACATAAATCTATTTTTTAGACCTCATATTTTTCCGCAGAAACAGTCGAATCTAAAACAATTAAATGGATCTAATCCACGAGCGGCAATTATACAAATTTTAATTCCACTTCATTTACTTCAACTTCCTTAATTACTTTCCTCGCCCATAAAAATACCCGGGCACATTTTACAACAATCTCGACAATCTAAACTAAAATTTATAGACCATTGCACTAAAATCCTACCAAGGCCCTTTGAGATAACGATACGATAGAAAATATTTGCATATTCTTAAACTCTATTGTTAAAAACAGTTTTACTGCCTTTCTGTCAAAAAAGGAGATTAACGCGAGCTGCCTAAGTACTTTCCAAGAATTGAGGTTCTTTTTAGTTTAGACTTGAAGGATCAGAGTCACAGCAGCGTAGCCGGTTTTATAGAAAGAAAAGAAAGCAAACAGAACAGACGTAAATAAAGCAGCAGCAGGGCGGCTAGTCGGGTTCGCAGACCATAGGAAGCATTCGGTTGGGATCGGGAGTAGGTCAGTGGCCTTTGTCAGCTGATCGATTGTTGTATTATAATCGTGATCCGTTGCTACACGCTACATGCCAGAATGCATCTCGTCCTGTTTGATGTTCAAGTGCTTTGTGACGAAGCGTTCAATAACGAGTTTATGTTATATACATATGTATATCCGGAATATAACATTGCAGTTGACGGTTGAGTTTAACAAAAATATGTGTATATTCTAGGAAGATTACTATTATTTAGCAATATATTAAAAAACATAAAAATTAGTGCAGTGTTTCGGTGTTATTTTACCAATAAATTGAAAATTAGGTTGAATCCAATGAATCGTGATTTTAACATACCTGGACATGACCTGTGAAAGTTTTACAGATTATTATAATACACTCCGCATTACCACAAAAGATGTAGGTAGTACAACTGAATAAAAATTTAGTTTTTGAACACCATATGGGTTGCTGAGGATCCCAAATAGAAACATCGGGTGACACTCCCTCACTGGCAATATTCCCGAAGGGGATTTTGCCTCAAAAGGAATATTTCCTCAAGATATACAAAAGTTTTGAAAATTCACAAAATTGTTGGAATATTTCCAATCATTTAAATTTGCTGCTGAAATTGATAATAACCTAATTTTCAATAGTGTTAATGACAAATTAATGTCAACTTCACGTGTGTCACAAATGAGTAATAATAAATAAATTGTAAATTATTCATCCTAGTTGTATACACGCATTATTTGTGTATAAAATTCCTGGAAGTGCTGAGAAAGTTTCAGAAGCTTTGGCTAAAATATGATAGTAAAATCAATATTTTAGGAATTTTACGAAGGGAATATTCTAGATTAACTAAGTAATCCAATTTTAGTTATGCACATTCATGTTTTTGCTTGTAGACTACGATCCTGAGGTCCAGATTGTGTGGCCGCTCGTACCACCTGAGATATTTGGTGTATAAATTTATAATTTTTCATTGGCCTCAGTATTTGAATATTTATGAATATGAACTTGTCAACTCTACCCTACATTTTATTTAGCCGTATCTACTAAAATCACACTTAACTTTGACCTAACTTTTTATAAATATGATGCCCAATCGAGTGTCAATCAACCAATAATTTGGACAGTTGTTACTGATCTAAAATGGCTAGTGATAGATGAAGGAATAAGAAATAGCGACCTCTTCTAGTTCCTAACTTCGATTGCAACGCAGAAAGTTCCAATAATTTCAAATGTACTTTAACTTAATTAGACGATGAAAGGTTACCGTCTGCCAGTCGCTAATCAAAAAGACCATATGAGTACCAAATTTTTTTCTCTTTTGAAATTTGTTGGTACTTTTTTTTAATCGAATTGTTACCGATATTTTTCCGCATAGGTAGTTAATATATGCACTCCACATACCCTAATTACGCTGACAGACAAAACTTCCAGTCGGCATGCGGTAACCTGAAATTGAAAAAAAAAATTTTTTAGTTACCGGACCAAACCTAGCGTTTGTTTTGGTGTACAGTACTGTACTGTGGTGGCAGACATTTCTATTAGTCGGTTTTTGAGCAATTTGCCATCAAAGTTGCGAGAAATGGATCAAAATTTGAAATGTTAATAAAAAATAGTTAAAATTAAAAAAACGTCTGCCCAGCCAGCTTATTGTTCACAAGGTACTAAGAAACCCTAACCTTGGCTGGCAGACATTTTTGCCAAATTTAATCCCCCCAAACCACCCCTTAAAGAGTTTTAAAAAATTTAAGTTTTTCGTGTCTGTACTTTTTATACCTAATATAAGGAAGTATAGTAATCGTGATTTTTTTTATACGTTTTGAACCCTCCTGATCCATTCTATTTTCCGAATAATGTCTGTCGGTGTGTGTGTATATGTGTATCCGCAATAACTCAAAAAATACTAATGGGAGACTTCCCAAATTTGGCAGTTATGATTGTCAACAACATTTTAAGTGACATTAAATTTGGTGAATGTGGTACTACCAGAAGAGATACAATGAATGAAAGAAGAAAAAATGTACAATTTCGGGGAAAAAAACATAACTTTATGGAAAAAATCTGTCTGCATGTCTGTAGTATCGAAATAGTAGCTACAGTTTTTGAGATAAAGCTTTCAAATTTGGTACATATGTTCTAAAGGTCAAAGACAATGCTAAATTCGATGATGAGCAAAATTGGCCAGCTGAGTAGGAGGTCCACGGGACCCAAACTTTTTTTGTATTTGTCTTTACAAAAAAATATATTCTTGATGAAAGATTATAAACCATGTCTACTATATCAAGCCAATAAAATATATGACATTTGAAATGTCTAATTTAATTACAAAAATGTCAATGTCAATAAGAAGAAATTATTAAAATATGACATGAATTATTATTGACAGTATCGAATGACGCTGATATAATTAATTATTTAAAAATTTTAATGAAACATTTCAAGGTACGATATTAAAATTTAATTGAGGTAAGTGAAGAATTAAATAGAATGATTTTTTTTTACATCAGGATGATATATACTGGTATAAGAAAGTTATGTGCTGGCCATATCAGATATTTTCTTATAAATATTAAAAAACTTCCTACTGTTATTACAGTAGAAAATACGAAAAATTTGAGCTTTGGTTGGGAATTTAAAAAATGGCTGAGTGTCATCACACAGATGTCTCATTACTGGTACTAACATATTTTTTCTTAAAATCTATAGTTGTGATTGTAGTGATATTTTTAATATACACGTGTAAATGGTATAATTTCAACAAAAAAAAATCATTACATCCAAGTGGTTGGGAGAAAGTCAATAATAATACAGGAGTGAAAGGAGACCACAAAGGGGTTTCAAAAAATGTTCTGATATACATAGCATTTCATTTAAAAAAATGTTACTTGACCCTGTAGAATCATCTTGGCTCACCCTGTATATTTGAAAATAATATCCGGTTATAGATTTTTTTTGTCTAATTTACTTATGTTTTTAAATTGCTTAAAATAAGATGGCAACGTGTTATATACAGATAAACAAATGATTCTCATTCACGTGTTCAACTTTCAATTTGGCAAAAAATGATTATGGCTATTTTTAATTAACTCCGTATATTTTAATTAGTTCATATAATATCCTCAGTTACAGATGCAGTGATTATAACACATCATAGTTTCACTGTCATATAAGTGAAATAATGGATAAAATTCGGATTATAGTATACCTTGGAGAAATTTTTGCCTATCTAGCTATAGCTCTCACAGAGTAATTTTGTTTTCTTGAATTTAGTGTTAGAATACTAATCTTGATCTGGCAAGATATTCCATATTCCAGTTTTTCAAATTTTAAGATGATGTTTTTTATTATATATCCCTTAAAATGTAATTCAGCAGCACGATATTTTCACATAGAATAAAGTATTCTGTGATTTAATTATTTATGATAGGTTTATATGCATTTATTCTGGACACACCCCAAAACACGGTGCATTTAAATAAAACTGAATAATTACCAAATATTATTCAGGCACAGTTTAAAAATGTTGAAATATTTACATTGCTTCCTTAAATAAAGCCCAAAATTAAATTCGGACATATCCAATTTTAGAATATAAACCGAAAACAGCTGACTATAATAGATTTCCGTTTATACCATTGAATAGGTCTTCAAAAAGAGCCCGCGAGAATGCTATTCCTTTTATCTAGCTATAATATCAACGGAAATACAATCAATTTGGGACATCCCGTATAATCAAGAGGTAGTCATATAGAGAGCCAGCAGGGTTCCAAAGTTATGAACTTCCTATATTCGTCTTACCAACACCTGCAATACATTGTACCTATCAGAGAAATTATTAAAACAACTTCTTAGTCCAGGAGCAAGAACTGCACTGAATTAAATAACAGTGGTCTTGGTATTAGAAGCAAAAAATATTGAGATTAAAAAATATTAACTCATCAAACGGGAAAATTTTTATACTTAAAAAATGATTTTCTCCAGTTACAATACAAAAACGAAAACCACTAGTCCGATATACATATATCTACTTTCTTTCTTTCTGAACTCATCAAATTATTTAAAAGAATATTTAAATTAAGTAATTCAATATGAACATTTATTTTGACATTTTAAATTGAAAGACAATATCTAGATTAATTATTGTAACTTCGGTAATCATAATGACAATCATGACATCTAACCTAACCTAAATAAGTCCATTCATTTCATACATTAAAAAAAATATGACATATTATTGCTTCATATTTATACACTTCTAGAAAAAAATAATGAAATAATTATTTGGTATTACAAAAACATTCCTCAAACCTAATATGATAATAATAATATATACCTATAGTTTTTTATATGTTTAATATGTCAGATTTTCTAAAATCTTTATTATTATATTAGATATATTAGATAATGGTCTGGGGAATTTTAACTGATTGTGAAACACCATCTATATCTTTGACCGAAAGAACCCAAGAAATACTGTAAAATTTTTAAAATCTACATTGGATTTTTATATGTGTACCTACATTATAAAAATATAATTATTTCCATAAGTAACAGCAGCGCTCCTGTTAACACATTATAGATGGAAATTTGCAAAAGGTAAAAAGTTCCCTCCTTCTATAGTCAGCATATGAATATATGATGAACACAATGTGCAGGGGGAGTACCTACTAGTCACAGGTCATAGTAAATGTAAAAATATAGGTATAAAATGAAAAATATATGCAAATTACCATACGGTAAATGCCTACAAGAAAGCCCCAAAAGACAAGGAGTAGTAATCGAAACATTACTGAAAATCGGTAGGTAGTCACAAAAACGTATTTAAAATATATTATGTAAGTATACGCAACGAAATAGTGTAGGCATATTTATATAGGTAAATCTAAAAAATGAAAAATATTCCTTTAACATGTCTTCTTTCTTTATTGTGTTCTGTTAATTACTGTTAATTACTATTATGAATTGAAGTATGTAAACAATTTATTTAGTTACATACAGAATATATCTTTTTCTTTATTGTATAGTGTTAATTACCGTTAATAATTATTATGAATTAAAGTATATAAACAATTTATTTAGCTGCATGGAGAAAATTCAGTTTACTAAATAAATATTTACATTACTTTATTTAATTACAGGGTTCTTAATACTCAGAAAATAAACTGGTCTTTAAGTGTATACAGAATTTCCTCATAGTCTGTTTATGGCCTATTTAGCAGTCAAGGTCAACAGTTTGGCCTTTTAATTGATAGCAAGCGTTAACTGTTATAGGTTCAATCAAGTATCAATTCTACTGAATTGAAGGCTAAAATTATTCACCGGGAAAAATCATTTGTACTTTTCTGTCATCTCAAAATTCCATAATTGGAGAAATTAGAAAACAATAATAGGTCGATTTTAAACAACAGAAATGTCTTTTCATGAATTTTTAACAAGCAGCTTGAAAATCTGAACAAAAGACCCATCAAGAAATAAATAAAAACTTGTATCTGAATTGTACAATGTCAAAAGTGACTCTGTGTGCGCTCATTTTGAAGCATCTGTAACTCATTGTTTTTTAAATTACACTCTGAAACACTTCGTGAGGGATGTTGCAAAATTTTGCACATATTTTTTGTTGATTATAAAAGAATATTACAGTTGGTACACTTGAATGCGAAGTATCTTGGGGTTTACGTGTTAAAATTCTAATGACAAGTATTATGCAAAGTCATTGTAAACCAAACCATTGTCCGCTATTAGATAGGTAATACTAGCGTACGGAGTCAAGAAAATGTGTTCAACTCCAGGTTTGTTCAATTTCTACTTGGTTGCTATGGTGAGCCATAGAATGGCGCCTCCATTATTAAGTTCAGAACTACAAACTTGAACTCGTAAACGGCACTAAGTTGTCAAAACTGACAGAAAACATCCGATTACTCCGACCTAAATTGCAGCAGGTAAATTGACAACCTGACAAGTTTCAGATGAGAAATTTGAAACAACAAATGATGCAATTGCTAAAATAGCCTTATACAGGTAGTGCTGACATAGTAGGACAACACTGAACCATAGTGATTCCAGAGACTAATTAGTTTAATATTACCCATCCAATTGGATTTAGCTGACTATAACCAACGCACACATATAACGAAACTAATCCATTTGTATATTTTCAGCACCAACCAACAAAAAATCACTCATTACAGGACAATTGTCCTTATTCGGTTAAAATGATTGATTAGTTAACAGAATACGTCAAAAACTACACACTTTGTTTTTCTTGTAATAAAATAATCTGGTTTCTCGAAGTTTAAGGAGAGATTTTACTTTGAAGCAATAGTGGTAGCAGCTATTAAGATTTTTCAGTAATTACTTGTGTGAAAAAGACCAAAAATAAATCAAATCGATTAAGGTATTTTAAATTTTCTTCAGAGATACCTACTAATATAAAGTATAGTTTATCGGTTCTGTTATGTTTTATTAGTCAGAATGCGAGGCGAGAACCTAGACAAAAATAGTTAGTTATAAATTTCTGCCTCGCCGATGAATCTTAATTAACTGTGGCAAAATCGCGTTTAAAAAAATGTCAACGTGAGAACACAAAATCTAGTTTACACATTCGAACTAAACACGACTTAAAAGGTATTTGAATAAAGCATTGTCTGGACAGGCCCAGCCAGACTCAGACTTCCTGTGTTTTTATAAACTGCCAAGCTGATTACTTTAAAATAAACACTTCATTATTCATTGAATCATGACCGCCATTACACATTTTATCACCAACCACCATCTACATTTATTTAACGTAGGGCCATTAAGGCACTCGATGAAAAATCAAAAGGCACTTAACATATTTTTATAACAATTTTAAAGGCATTCAAATCTACTCAACTAAAACTAAGTCTGTTTATATTTTTGTCAAAAAAGAACTGTAAACAAAACAACCCAGGAACATTTGAAATTCATAATTATTACAGTTTTTTAATTAATTAGTTTGGTGGTGCTTAAGAGTTGTTATTTGGAGCCGACACGTTTGTGGAATTCTCAGGGTCGTACTTTTTGCCGCATAATACAGTGAAGCAATAAAATTTTTAATAAGCATATTTTATTAAAACTTTCATGAGAAACGTCCTTCGTGATGATATACATATTTTAAAACGTAATATTATGTAACAACTTTTATTAATCTAGAAAAATTAAAATCACGGCAAGTTATTTCCTTTACGTGTTTTTTCTTTTTTAAAATATATTAGGTTGCATAAACGCAATCAAACGCCTTGTTGGAACAACCGGTGTTCCTTTATACAGGGTGGGGCAATAGTGTGTCCGATTTCCATATCTCGAGTTCTATGATAGCTAAAACTTGATTTAAAAACATAAGGAAACTAGACAAAAAAGTCTATAATAGGAAATTGTTTTCGAATATGCAGGGTGAGCCATGACGATTCTACAGGGTCAAGTAACACTTTTTTAAATGAAATGCCATATATATCAGAATATTTTTGAAACCTCTTTGTGGCCTCCTTTGACTCCTGTATTATTATTGACTTTCTCCCAACCACAACCAACATTTCTTCAAGAATAATTTTTGGAGTTTTTTATTCATTTTGTGAAATTAACAATGCACGACAACAAAACTGACTGTTAATAAAATTAATATTGTTACAATTGTTCTGTAAATTAATATACAAGTTTCCAAGGCATATATGATAAAAAAAAAATAATTATGGAAGTTTGTATCAAAATTTAAAACTGCCCAGCCCGAAAATATAAAAACTACCCCTCGTATGAGAATTCTAGGTAAATAGTAGTTAACTAGAAAAAGAGGGGTAAACAGTTGGTTTCCCATTTAATTGTATGTGGTCTGTTCAACGCTGACTGACAAAATAAATTATAGTTTGGTTTGTTCCACTAATTTCCACTAAGAAGTTCTTGGTTTCAAAGTGGGAGGTCGTTGAAAAATTTCTTTACATCAATGTTAAGTGTAAGAATATTAGTCAATAGGATGGACTAAAGTATATTTACTTAAACTTTTCAGTGGTGGGTTGGACTTAGTGAGCCCGATTTACAATGGGCAAAGTAACGAGTGTATTGTAAATTGCTTATTTCCAGGCGTAATAAATATATCATTGTGGGTTACTTATTTATTACCATGCGTAAAAATTATTTCAAGGCATTAGAATTAAGATAAACGCATTTTAGGTTTATTGAATCAGTGGAAAAATATTTCAACAGAGTGTACATCCTACGTAATTTATTCACAATAACAAGAAATGCCTTTCATTGGTTAGCAGTGGAAAAAAACAAAATAACAAAAATAAAATTGACATATTTTCTTTAAAGTTTTGAATAAGAAACTAAAATGACTGGTTACGCCGAAATAAGAACATCCTAATTTAATAAAAAATTTCGATTTAGCCATAAGAAAGCCAAACATCTTAAAAATTTCCGTTACTTTTTATTTTGTGTACCCATAAGAAATGTCAGAAAATAAAACAATTTTAAATTCTACCTGCTTTAGGGCGGACCAACTTTTTGCTGCACAATTTTCATATTTCTGCTTTAAACAATGTTATGTTTCTCTCTATCATAATATAAAGCAATATGCTGCATTTTGAGCATTTAGTAGTACTGACCAGTGTAAAAAAGCGATTAAAATATACACCATATTATACTCCGTTCATTCATATGAGTACATAAAAAACTGTTTATCTGGGCTCGCAGAGCAACCCTTTGTCAACCGTCAGTCTTGCGTAGTTCTCTAGCATAGGCGCACGGTGCATTATAAATGCACAAAATGTATTTATACAATGAAAATTGAATTAACCGCTATCGGAACTTTGCACCTGTATATATCTGCCTGCCGTCTGCACCAATCATCAGCGCGCATTTCGTTCCCTGTCCTGGCTAACGCTGCAAAGCTTATGTGAATACACTTTAGTCTGCTTTCCTCGACGTAAATCCTGTTGTATGTGTATATTTGCATACTAGCAATATTCTTCGCTAATCTTGGTGGGGATTTGAATTAGACACTACTGAATTTCCAATACAAAATGTTAAAAAAAAACGGGTAATATGTATTAAGAAAGAAGAAGCATATAACAAACCAGTTTTAATTCTATTTTATATAAAATAAATAGATTAGGTAATATTTAACTCACTTGTGTATCCGCAACTAACCCTGTATATATTGCTTATAATGCTGTCCCTTAATCTTGGGTTTCGTCTCTCTGCGTTTAAAAAGTGTCGTTGCTGAAAGTTTTGCTTGTACTACTTTACCACGCCATTAAACAATTCAATTTCCCCAAAAAATATAAAATTTAATAACGTTGCACTATGTATGCTAAAGGCACTAACATTGATTAATGATATTTCTAATGTCTCTCTGAAGCAAATGTAGCACAAAGATACCGACTTGGTAACAAATTCGTTGGCCCATTTTTCAAAACCTGACGCTGTCGCGTATCAAATAATGGTGATAGAAGATAATAATATCTTGTATATACAACACATTAAATAAGCTGAATGTTGCATTGCAACGACACAAAAGCACCGTGTGTGTACTGAAAATGAAAATAAAAAAGATGCATTAGAGCATTTTTGTAAAATAATGAATATTAATCATGAAATTCATATCATAGAGGCGAAAAACAGCTGCTGCTGCTTGTGGTGCTGTGTTATTAGTGTTATTACTCATTTTTAAATTATGTATCACCAACATGCAACGTTTACCAGGGTATCTTTCACTGACTAAAGCAGTATATTTCATGCAGAAATATAGTTGAAAAGATCGATATTTTATCGAAAAAGTATATAGCACCTCTTAATGAATATAGTGCACCATTTTTTAATATTTGTTATATTTAACCAATATTAGGAACATAATAAACATTATAATATAATATAACCCTTCGGACAGGGTGACGAAGTGTGTCGGGTTCTTTCAATCAGGCGGTCCAAGTTCAAATTCGAGCCGGCCCAAGTCGGTGAGGTCTAGTGAATGGATGGACATTTTGAAGGGGATGTGTATCTGCGATGTGATGCACGTTAAGTTTAAAAACAGACTGCACAATTTAAGTGAGTCCTCACGAAGCCTAAAATAATTAGATAGCAACGAGCCACTAACGATACTGACACAGCCGCTGTTCTTGTTTGTGTAGAAGAAAATTCTCACGTATAAGTGACAGGCACTAGTCAAGATACAAATGTTTCTGGTACGTTTATGCAAAGAATATTGCGTAGAAATAAATTCCACGACTATTGGTACTATTCTGTAATTTGGCGTTACAGTGTCATAAGCTTACATCGATGTTCTTTCTTTATCTGTTCTGTATCTATTTGGGTTTAACTTATCAAGGTTATTGTTTTACATTGCTTACATTTGCTACATTGACTTGGTACTATTAACGGTATAATTATCGGTCCTGCTTTTTCGATGGATCACTAAATGCGGAAAAATATTTAGATTTTTAAGCCATTACTTTCCCCCTTGATTGAACAATACAATACCATTTGACGGAAGAATACATATATAGTTTCAACAAGATGGGGCTTCCCTCATAATTTGAACATTGTAACGGAGGGTCATCGATGGATATGCAAATGAAAATACATTGGCCAACACGGTCTCATGATTTAGCTCCATCAAACTACTTTCTGTGGGTTATTTATCCATCTTTTTAAAAAATATTACCGGCCCAGGGAGTTAGTGGCAGACCTTGTTTTCACACTTATATTAAATATTACATTAGTCTTGGATTTGAAAGGCCCCTCTGTGAGATTTTTTATTCCATAAATTCATCGATCTAAAATTTTATTGTAAATAGAATTGTAAAGACAATCAGCGACAGTACTGCAACTTTAACAAATTAGATATGTATAAATAAAAGGCGCTTGATGGTGGCTCTAGGCCAATTGATCTTTGATCTATATGATTCAACTATATGGCTTAAACTTTATCTTCTAATGGGGCTGCATACTTTGTTTTTCTATTTTATTCTGTATAGACTTTGTTTAACTAACTAATGTCTAGCGTGTTGGGGTCACAGGTTGTAGTAATTTCAAAAATTTCTAATAATTTTGCCTTTGAAGACTAAGAAGACCAAATTCTTCTTCAACATGTTCAATGTCTTATTATCTTATTAAGTTTATCACTAAGAGGTAATTTCTGATATCAATTATAGGTAACGTCTTACCTTGAAAAACTAGGTTAATTTGACTCGCAGAATAATTGAACGTGCCCATGAACTATGAAGCCACTTTTCAGGTAAGTTTTAGGTAATTTTTAATTCACCACAATCACATATATGGGGTGGCTATTCATGTCTAACTTTTTGTTTGCAGAGTCGGTTAAATTAGCAAAATTGAGCAGAATGTGAGAGCAATTAATTGCCGTATTAAGAAATGTGGTATGTTTTTAGGTTGCTGAATTATACTGAGAAAACTGAAAATGGTCGATTTGTTTAATGTTAAATAACTTCGAAACCGTTAATTTTAGGAAATCCGTGAAAATTGGTATCAATAGATATTTTTACGTAGAGTTCAATAAACCTATTGCCAAATCCATGGCGGACACGATTTCCAAGATATAACATAAACTTACATTTTTTTAAATGGAAACCATAGTCAGCTATGGGCTTATAAGAAAACTTATTTTTTTTTGTGATTTCAAAGATATAAACATTTGTACGTCCATTTAAAAAAGTTCATGTTACATCTCGGAAATCGTGTCAGCCATGTAATTGGCAATAGGTTTATTGAACACTACGTGTCTATTGATAACAATTTTCACGGATTTCCTAAGATTAACGGTTTCGAAGTTATTTAACATTAAAAAAATCGACCATTTTCAGTTTTTTCAGTATAATTCAGCAACCTGAAAACATACCACAATTCTCAATACGGCAATCAATTGCTCTCACACTTCTGCCCAATTTTGCTAATATAACCGACTTTGTAATTCTGCAAATGAAAAAAGTTACCCATGTAAGGAGTAGATAATGGCCATCCCGTATATGATCACTGATCAGTGAATCTTGACATCTTACAGGTAAGAAATAAATGCTTTATAACCTAAAAAAATTTCAGGTTGTTATGACTTTAATATTAAATTATTAAGACAAATTTAAGTAGTTATTGACGTTGTGGAATTATCTTGCCTTTGAAGTGCATAGGTCTATTTTGTATGTTTTTTAGTTCAGTGTGGCCGTATACTGTATTTCTATTATTCTTACATTTTGTCTAGGTATCTTCTATCTGTCAAAAAATTTTGGATCGACCAATAGTCATCAAACTAAGAAAGATATAATTATTTTCTTTTGGTAATTTATAATTATAGCACCACCTAGTTTCTCCCCTGATTAATTCCAATGATTTCATTAATAAGGTGGAAAATATCCAGTTGTAAGAAGGTGAAATTTTAATCTCCTTTGACATTTGTTCATTGTTTCCAAGTGTTCCGATTCCACAGACCTTGGACTACTTTTAGGATTTACTCGAATCAAACAATCTCGGTCAAAATTGTAGTAAAAGAATATATTCAACTCCCTAAACTTTCGATTCAATGATAGTTTCTTCGAACAATTTGAGGAGACACCAATGGTTAACTCTTTATCACCATTCATTGCCAGACTCTTGATGAACGGATTCGAAATAGAAGCAAATGAAGAAATCGAACATTTTCACAGGGTTTGGCTTAGGTATGTTGATAATATTTTTACAGTGTTTGCAGCCGTTTCGCGTCAATTAATTCACATATGAAATTGAATAGTGTGGCCAATTACCATTTTTAAATGTATTAATAATTAGGAATAGTGAAAATAAGTTAGAATTTGATATAATTAGAAACGACACCAGTATTTTATGATATATTCCAAAATGGCGAGTACTAATTTTCTGGTTCATATTAAGCTTCTCTCTCAATAAGGAGAGGTTTGAAAAAGACAAAGCATTGATTAAGGATATGGCTGTAAGTAATGGATGTTCTGTAAATTTAGTTGATAACATAATTAGGAACCGTAAATTTAAAGAAACACTACTCGAACTTTTGAATATGAAAGAGAAAATCCGAAATTTGGTATTAGTAAGATTTTTAAAGATATAGATATGACAGTGGTTCATTCATCGGGAAATACCTATACTACAACAACTTTTAGGCAATCTAAAGGACAAAATTGAAACAAACAAAAAAGTCGGGGATTTACGAAATTAGCTGTAAAGACTGTATTCAAAAGTGTGTTGGACAAACTAGATGATCAATTGGAGCTAGATTCAAGGAGCACATGGCTTATCTTAAATATGGTAGAACAGATAAGTTTAGTGTAGCCCAACATGCGTTTGAGAACAACCATAAAATAGATAGTAGCAATTTAAGATTAATTAGGAGTGTAACAAATTCTGGACAGCTGGATGCATTTGAAAGTTTGGAAATTACAAAGTGTAAAAACATTATGAATAGTGACATAAAGTCAATCCCATATATCCCGCTTTACTGGTTAGTCACGGTTCACCGTAACAATGGTTTAGGTATAAATAGGACACATTGTTAGCATCAATTTAGTTTTAATTATCTCTAGATGATGACAACTTGATTAGCGAAACGCGCATCGAGTGAAATAAATATATGATGTTCTGGTGTCTTGTGGAAAACAACATTAGTGTCAGACAGCCTTAATTTATTCATCAAGGGCCTCCGATATTTTTAGAGTCACTTCAATAAAGTTAAAATTCTACGGGATAGAGGATAATATCCTAATGTGGCTCACGTCTTACCTACTAAATCGTTTTCAATATACATGTCTTAACACCACAAGTGGAAGAAGACTCTCTAACGAACGTTTGCTACTCTCGGGAGTGCCCCAAAGCTCGATCTTGGGGCCCTTGCTTTTTAACATCTACACCGCAGACTTGCCACAAGTCACGAAGTACTGTTCCCTGCACATGTACGCTGACGATATACAACTTTACCTTGCTTTTGATGTGACGAAGCCTGAGGAAGCCCAAACCAAAATTAATCATGATTTAAATGAAATAAAAAATTGGACTCTTCAGAATTCACTCCTATTAAATCCAAATAAAAGTAAAAATATAATCTTTGGCACTGCAAATAAATTAAGAGTTCTTACTCACTTTCAATTATCAATTGACAATATAATTATAGAACAAGTTGACAAGGTGAAGAACTTGGAATTAACCTTTGATCAAAATTTAAACTTTATTCCTCATATATCAGAAGTCCTTAGAAAATGTTTCTGCTCTTTTAAACAGATTTCAAGTTTTAGAAATATTCTTGATAGGGCTACTAAACTACTGTTATGTGAGTCCTTAGTCTTATCACACGTCAACTACTGTGATTATGTTTATGGGCCTTGCCTAAATTTATCAGAAGCAAACAAACTTCAAAAAATCCAGAATATCTGTATTAGATTTGTAACAAATAGTTCTATCTACGAGCATATAACACCACATATCAGGGAGTTACAACTACTAAAAATAAACGAGAGGCGCTTCCTACATTTCACCTCACTATTAAGTAATGTCATCCTAACGCAAAAACCTAGGTATTTATCTCTATGATAAACTAATTGCGAGAAATGTTATGCATAACGGAAACTTGAGATATACAAACGACCAATTGCATACAATAAGGCCTAAATATGAAACATTTCGATCATCCTTTACCTACCTCTCGACTTATGTCTATAACAATCTACCTCCACAGCTACACAATAAATCAACAAATGTACTAAAACGTCAACTAAAGTCTCTGATTTTGAACGGCGAATTAAATATAAATTTAAAATCGTTTTAGACGGTGATAAAATAGTGATAAAATCTAGACATCATATAGATAAATACTGTTTTTGATATATATTATATGTTCATATACTGTAGATATATGTACTTAACTAGATATACGTTAGATATACACATATTGTAATATTGGATATTATATACTGTACTATCATATGCTGGATGAAATCATAAGTTAGATATTATATACTGTACTAATACTATACCAATGGTATCCTAGGTTAGTAGTTTTGATATCAGTGTATACTGTACCACTAACCTTTTGTGTTAAATTCCTTCTATTTTACACAATAAAGACATTTATTTATTTAATATCGACAGTTGGTATCTATCATCGCTTCTGTGAATTCAGTTACTCTTGAAAACTCGTATGGGTAATCTTAGTTTTCTTACTTTGTATTAACTGTTGCTTTTTGCGCATCTCTTTTCACTCAGATATTCGATAGAAAGGAAAGACTCAAAATATATGACAATATCATCCAAACGCTAATTTATTATTGAAATGTGATGCACTTGGCCTTTTATATGATTAATTGGTAGTAGCTACAGCAGAGTCTAATTAAGAATCCTTTGTGATATTGCGTTGTCGTGTAATTTCCTTGCATGGTTCGTTACTTCTTTCGAGGCTCTGCAGACCATTCAGGGACCACTAATGATACTAATGGTTATGTTTTTTTCCTTTCCTCGGGTAAAATTCACATTTTCATTTATTTTTAACGAATTGGACGTTGCAAATGCTTTTCTCTTGTAAATTACAAATACAAGTAATGAGGGAAGAGATTAAGACAAATAATGAAAACATTCTTAGAGTACAAATGAATCTCGCGGCGGTTTTAAGAGTATTGAATTTCCAATTAAACAAATGTTCTGGTAAATGATGTTTCATTCTCATAGTAAGGCCTTTATTTTTAATGATTTTTGTTTTCAGAGCGAATATAAAATTAATGTTTTCCCTGGTGAAATTTTGCCTAATTGATATACCCGATGATCACGAAGTCAGATACTCTCCAATTTGTGTACTTACTTATTTTTTAACACAACAATTAGATAACATTATATCAGGGTGTTTCCTATAACGTTCTCACCCCAATTTTTTGGTTTGTCTTTGGATATAAATTAAAAATGTTTAACGTAACTTATAGTATTTTTTTCCAAGGATTTCAAAAATTTCAACAAAAAACCAATAAAATAGTGTTAACAGGGGAAAATGAGTTAAATATTACACTTTATTTTGAGGAAAATCCATCCCATTCGATTCGTGATGCTGCTCAAGATTTAAATATATCTTACAAGTTCATTCAAAAAACTTTAAACTTTAAAAAAGCATACATATACGCCATACAAAATGCAGCCAGTACAAATTTTACATGAAGATGATAAAAACGACGTGTAGAATACTGCAATAATATTTTAAATAGATTTGCTTTGAACAATCATATTTTTTAAATATATATTATGGAGTGATGAGGCAAATTTTAACACAGCAGGCATATTTAACAGAAAAATTTCACATTACTGGTCAGTAGAAAATCTACATAAAATATATGAAATCAGATTCCAAGGGAGAAAGTCAATAGGATTGTGGTGTGGCATAATAAACAATAAAGTTGTAGGTCCCATTTTCTTTAATTGATTGGAGGCATATTTTAATTTACATCAAAATGAAATAGAGGAGCATATTGACAGAATACTGTCTATAGCTCTCTTAAATGATATTATTTGGCGCACCTGTGCATAATATTATACCTCTTCGGAATTTTTTAAATAACAAATACTGAGAGTGGATAGGAAAGCATGGAAATATATCGAGGCCTCCAAGAAGCCCAGAGTTAAATCCACTGGATACTTTTTTTATGGGAATACTTAAAAACTGTAGTTTATAAAAATAGAAGTAACAGTGTAGAAGAACTCAAAGTTAAAATTTCGGCAGATATAGAAAATATAAATAATTCCAAGATGTTACAAAATGTAATGAATAATATATATAAACAATATACTATTTGTGTCAAAAATAATGGAAGACATTTTGAACAGTTCCTTTAAATATAAATGTTATTTGTTCGTTAATATATTTGATGTTACTTGCTTGATTTGATGTTATTTCCTTTGTTAAATTTAAATAAAATTTAATTTATTATAAATTATTTAAATTATTATTAGTATTTTACTAAATATGAAGGTGAATATATGTTATGTTATATTTTTGGAAAGAGAATTTAAATCTTTTTTCAAAATTATAAAAATATACAGGTCATTCCATTTAAAAAAAACATTGCTTTGATTTTTCCCATTTTTATTTGACTTAATTGCTTTTTGTTGAAATTTTCGAAATCTCTGGAAAAAATACTATAAGTTACGTTAAACGTTCTTAATTTATTTCTAAAGACAAACCAAAACAATTGGGGTGAAAACATTATAGGGATCACCCTGTACATAAAAACATACCTGACTCACTCAGAAGAGTAATACCACTTTCTGGTGGTGTATTACTCGTTGTGGTAGTACCTACTTGATAATAATAGAAAACTTTATACATATACATATGTTGCGTTTAATCCACTTAATTCTATTTTCGATTATTTGGTCAACGACTAAGACAATAGATTTAGATTAGATTAGATTTTTTATTATTATGATAATGATAATATACTCCTACATAAAAACTCACAAACTCGTAAACAAATTTTTCCAATTTTGGCCTTAAATGGTTGTTATTGTTATTAAATAACCTTATCTTTTTAATTGAAATATTTTACCTTAAAAACAATTATTACATTAAAGATGTTGGGAAACATATGTCTTTAACGTTAATATTTTCAGTTTCCTTATTTTAAACTTGAAAAAAAACCGAATGTTACAACACATTTTTAATAACATATTTTGTTGTCTTTCAGATAAAATAAATTTCGTACTAACTTTGTGAGAATTTTTGTTAAGTTTACTAAGCTATTACTTTGCTTTAGCATGTCCTTCAACTTAGCCCAGACCCCTGTCACCGCAGTCCCTTCCGCCCATCACCCATCGGATGTTCCCCTAAACAAACGGTTGGCATTTGAGTTCGAGGCAGGAGCGTGCACATATTCAGATGAAAATATTTAATTTTTTTATTGTGAAATCAAAAAAATGGTATTTTTCTAATTCACAAGATACTAAACATACAGATATAATGACGCGTAGTAAACACACAGATAAAACTATTAAATTATACTTTACTAAAACAATACATAACGTAAAATTCCTAAGAAAATAATCAAGAATTTATATCAGTGTGTATTTTGGATTGTTGATGTTTAACTGTTGAAATTAACTATGAAAAGTTAACAAAATAAAATACACTTAGTTCCAAAAAAAAGTGAAGCATTTGATTTTTCAGATAATTTTGGGACCGGTGGTGGACGGATATGAATAAATTCTTTATAAGTTTATAGCAAAATTCATTCTCTATGAGCCAGATTGGAAGGAATGGTAAGTTTTTCTAAATTTCATCGACATTTGGAGAAATTCATAGCCAACTTTTTCCCTGTGAGTAATATGTGAAATTATGAAGAAAATATTTATCCTTTATTTAATAAACCATTTTTTAACAGACATTTTGTTTTTTTTGCTCACTTCTATCTCGTACACTTCCGATATACAGCGTTTTTACGTGAACTTGGCTTTTTCGCATTT
This sequence comes from Rhamnusium bicolor, assembly GCA_029963845.1. Classification (NCBI taxonomy): domain Eukaryota; kingdom Metazoa; phylum Arthropoda; class Insecta; order Coleoptera; family Cerambycidae; genus Rhamnusium; species Rhamnusium bicolor. The sequence goes on from JANEYF010004917.1 coordinate 114,958, forward strand.
TATTATTGGGAAATGATATATACGGATCGCAGTTGGCCTGGAAAACAAATTTGCCACCTCCGCGAAAATTATGCGACAGACAAAAAATTAAAGACAAAAAAGAAAAATAAACTTAGTGCTGTGGTATGTTATTCCACTTATGTACCAAAAAGCATCATCCATATCTGCAGAGGCCTCAGTACCCCTTTTTCACGAGATCGACCTCTTCGTCTTAGTTCATCCCACGGATGCTCTATGGGATTCATATCGGGACTTCCAGCTGACCATTTCAATGTGGCGATATAAGCATGTCCAAGAAATTTTGCACTACTGCTGCTGTATGTGGTCGAGCATTATAGTACATTAGAATAACATACTACCAATTAACGATGCGAAAGATAACACGTACTGCCGTAAAATATATTTTACGGAAATTATTTATGTCTTTGTAACTTGTAAGTAAGCCAATTCATTTAGTTACAAAACGGTAGGCATTCCCTGCAGATTTTAAATAAAACAAAGACTCAGAGTGAATTAACCAACGCCTTCAGTTAAAAATTACAAAAAAGCGCACGCCTATGATCACACAATAAGCGAGTGGGTCGATTGCAGTCTCTGTGGAAAGGACAAAGAAGGCCAGGGTATAGGCCTGCTGGGTATCGCTATAGATTGTACAGATGTTCAGCTGTTACCGCTGCTCCGCCTGGCATGCTAGATAGCGGCAGTATATCTCCGTAGACCTGCCAACCCAGCTAACCAAAGCAAACATTACTCGTGTGAGGTTCCACTCGGCAATATTATTATCTGCATCACCCTAGCAACGAGAAACAACTGACGATCGGAGAACTCATAGTAAAGCTTTTAGTTTCATGAGATTATACTTGTGCCTAACGTGGGTGTTTAGTGTTAGTTTGGTGCTTTTAGTGTTTTTAGTTTTTTGTTTAAATGTGTTTTTGACGCTAATCCAAATGAGTGAGATTAATCTTCACAAAAGTTTTGTGGTTTTTGTTATGTGGTGTGGTGAGGTGACTTCATGCTGTTGAAAACATTATTTTTGTGAAATTGATTGCGAGAACTTAAAATTTTTCAATTTTGTCAGCATATTTTGAGTAGTTACTTAACATTAATAGTAAATCTGTAAAACTACTACTGAGGTTTGCATAATCAGTTGACTGGGTTCTCACCAAACTCAAAATACTAAAAATCGTAACAGTTCGTATCTAGTCTAAAAAAAATGAGAAAATCAGGGAATTTGTGTGTATTTTAATGTAAGTCTTGGACATTCTATCATTTTTTCCATCTAATTTATTGATTTGCTTTATTTTATTTCAAATATCTCTATAAACGAACCACAGTAGTGGTAGTGTCGTTTTTTTTTTGTTGAAATTAAAGGTAATGGTAAGAGAACTTTTTATAGATCAGTGAATGTAATAAGACCAAAAACTTTTTTTTTAAATCTCAACCATAAAAAATGTAAATTGAAAAATACAATCGTTTATAACTTTTTAAAAAATGAAAGAAAAAAATTATCTCTAAAATTAGTTACATCAAGTAGATACGATTTAAAAAAAAGTTAAAAAACATTAATTTGTTTATTTATTATGAATTTTTTTTAATTTGCGTATTTTTTAGCTAACGGTGCGTCAAATAGCAATTTTAATTGTAAATATCACGTTCTCTATTGCAAATATGGGAAACAAAATTCAAGACGATTTTATAGATAATTTCAATATATTTCGATTTTACTTAAAACATTTTTCTGTAATTCTTACATTTTCCGAGATATTTGCAGAAAAGTCGTTTTTGGGGTGGTTTTTATTTTTCTTACAACCCCTATGGGTCAATTTTTAATTTTCGATCATTAATACTTGATGTACATTTTATAACTAAATTTTGGTCAAAAAGTCAGGCTTGGAGAACGAATGGAGATTTATAATTCCCATTTACCGGACGAGGAATCTATCTCTATCTTCATTGAAACACAAAAAACTATGGTTAATTTATTTCCATCTCTGGAAAACAATCATGGAATTTTATCTTACATCATCTATCATGGAAAATCAGAACCGCTATGAAATTTGCTTTTTTGTGGGAACCCTGTATCAAACTCATTATGCAACTCCTCATATTAATATTTATGAATTACCCATGAGATGCAGAATCTACGTCGGAAAACATCTAGACAGTAATTGTAAAAAACTAATTAAGTATCGTTTTTGTAAACTAAGGAAACGTTATTTTATTTGAAGAATTCGCCTAATTAGGTAATAGAAGAATTTCTCTCCATTCGCCATTTATTCGTGTTTTTGTATGTTCTTTAATGCTTTCTTTGTAGGTTGTAAAATTTTACATTTTTGGCCATGGAAAGTCATGGATTTAAGGATTGGTGGGAATCCTGAATATTTACTCCCACCAATTCTTAAATCATTACATTAATTACATGCAAATATCACATATTTATTTCATATTTTAAATTATAAAACAATGCGACAATGAAAATATTTTAGAGAATATAGGTATTATAATAATGGATTCGGAACGAAATTTAGGATATTAGCATATACTATTCAAATTTATCATTCCAAAATAATCCAAGCTATACAGATGGCAAAATTATGTTAGGTACTGATGTTATTATATGATTTAGCATACAACAATTTACTGGCAAAATATGTATTTTTAGAAATTTTAAACAGTTTTCAATCTGTCGCATTTATTTTATATTGGATAGGTTATCCAATATAAAATAAATGCGTATTTCTATTCTTAGTTGCAGAATAAGAATTTACGAAAGAGAGAACAAAAATTACCTTTCTACTTAACGTAAGACATCTTTTTGTAACTTTATCAAAAAAATGTCAAAATAAATATATGGCGATTTAGATGAAAATGTTCCGTTTATCCATATTTCCAAACAATGAAGATCCCCAGACATGAACTAATATGACCGAGCCTTAGTTATCTTTTTTAATCTGTTAGTCAATACTTAGAATTAATATGTTCAATCGCTAAACCACCCAAAAAGTTCTTCTGGATAGCGACGAGGCGTCCAGGCTTACCAATTAATTTGTATATATACTTATTCTAAAATGAGTCAGTAAAACTTAAGAGTTAGATAGAATTGGGCGCTAAAATTTTTGTTGTATGGTAAATATTTGACTAAATACGATTCTAAAAAATCTACAGTTGTAATTAATTTTTGCACTAGCTTCCGAAAAACGTTCCATTTTTATTCACTACATTTAAATGCAGTTTCGCGAGAGCTTTCCAACAACACCATAAAGAGCGGTTGGCAAAAATTGTGATGGTCGTAAAAATTACCAGAGAGGTTGGTAAGGTGTGAAAGTGTTTTTATTAGTTTATTTCAGACTTATTTGCAACATAAAAAACGTCGGCTTCTTTAATCCCTTTACCGGCGTCAAAGAAGTCGCCGTTTTTTATGTTACAAATAAGTTTGAAATAAGCTATACGTAGTTTTGTAATATACGTATGGTGTTAATATATAGTAAGCATAGGGTTTCGCTTCTCATAATTAATTACCAATATGGCAACTAAAAACCTTCGGTTATCTTTTTTGTTTTTTTCGTTGTCAATTTAATAACAACCGATCTAAGTGATTTCAAATCAGTTTAATTTGTAAGTCCTATGTCATAATCTATTTCAATTTTAGAATACATCTTGAATGTTTATTATCTAATAGTTGTCTGTTTTGTTTGTGTTGTCCAACATGTGATATGATAAAAATTTATATTATCGTTGTAAACGGAATTTATAATAAAGTATTAAGTAATATATAAACGTTTAACCTTGATAAAAAAATGTTTTTAGTGCATATTTTGATATTGGTTGCAAATTTAAGTAAACAAGAGTATGAAGCACCTAGAAATAAAAAGTAAACTAACGGGCATTTTTTGAGCAAAATAGAAAATCCCCAGAATGCACCAAAATTTACATTACCGAGTCCAGTCAATACAAGTTTTTAGGAATTTGCGAGTAACGTGACTTAAAACCAAGACTGTGGTTGTAATATTTGGGAAACAAAACGTAAATTGTATTAATTAAATCTTAAAAACAATGTACTGAAATAGCTTTTGTTATAACAAACCAATATTGTCAATACCGGTTCCAGTAAATCGTCATATTATCATAAAGGTTAAACTTCTTTTTTTATTTTGCAATATATTTTATTTAACACTTTCTTTTTATTCAAAATGTTCTTGGTAACAAAACCATACTAGAAAAAATACTTAAACAAATGTAGGTGAAATTTGGGTAATCCATGCAATTTGTCAATTTACTTTTTCAAAACAATGTGTTTTTAATTTTCATTTACGGTATTTAATAAATCAGTTTAGTCAGAAATTTACGAGCAAGACTACCGTCCAATTTTCTTTTATATTCGCTTTCATGTCTTAGTATTAAGTATGTGGAGACGATATTTATTTCCTTTACGTAAATTGGCTTCCAGTTATAATCAAGGATCGATGATGATTTATCAACTTGGCGCATGCACCATTTTTGCAAAAACAGTAAATCTTTTCTCTGGGTAATATTGAGCCACTGATCTTACAAATTATTCAAAGGTTGGTTTCTTGAGAAAAACTGTTTACCTGTAAAACAATTTTTCACACCTAAAAAAATATTAACAAAAATTAAATTATTAAATGCTAAATATGTACCTATTTTATGTTAGAAAAATGACGTCTCGGATACAATCTAATTCCGTTATCAAATTCATGACAGTTTTCTGTTTACATATTTCCGTAGATACAACATGACTCACGTAAGATATTACGTTATCTTGTTTCTACTTGTCTCTGAGAATTGTTAACCGGTTACTACAAAAATCCGCAGAATAATTATATACACATTTTCTTTTCATTTTGTGTTACTTTCTTTTCCCAGAATTTGAGCAAAATCCCATATAATATGGTTATTTTCACGCTTCTTCACAAATTGTTGCCTTTTCAAATTCTCCTTGTATGGTATAATTAACTATTGCTCAGCATGCCCCATATTGATTTAGATTTAGATGACCGATATAAAATTTACCACAATCATACGGGATACTAGAAATACAGTTTATTAAGTTTTGCACGTCATTTACAGGTTTAGTTTTAGATAAAATAGATCTTACGGTATGATTGGTCCTCAATACTATTCGCACAGAAAACATATTCCCAATTTTACGTAATTTGTCAGATGAGTAGGTATATGAGTACTTTTATATCGAATTGTTTTTATAGACTGAAACTCAAGTCGTTGTTGTATTTGTTGCATATTGAATATTGATTAATTATTAACACGGTTTTAACAAGTTGCTTTTTATTTATTAAAATGTGTCAGTTGAAACATATACAGAACCTTCATAAATTATTAAAAACCACGTAATCAGTTCTTCACTCGTAATTTTGTGTCTTTCATGTTGGACAGTATAAATATTTTAAATAATTTATAGGACAATGGCTTTATTCTCAAAGTTAGTACGAGACGAGAAAACCTTAGAAGATGCCATAAATAAATAATTATCCTACCAAATCTTGTTTTCTATAAATAGTTTAATTACAAGACAAATATCAAGAGTTTGGATTTTACAAAAAAAATTACCTACAACAGGTACACCAAATATCAATGCATTTTCATATACAGGATGAATCAATTTTAACCAGCATAACTTTGAGAATTGATATAACTCGTCAAAATAATGGGGGTGTTTTATAGAAAAAAAATGCCGTAAATTTTCAATTCTTTTATAGTTTCTTCTTACTTAACTCCCGACCAAAGTGCGATGTAAACTTCAAATTTAGTAAAACTATTTAGTATGCCAAAAACAATATTCCAGTCTGAAATTATTGAGCTAGATGTACTTGTAATTGTTTTATGTGTATCACAGACCTTTTTACCCAAGCAATCTTATCAGTACGCCACTGATTATTAACATATTTTGCTCTTATAATATTTAGATATTTGGTTTCTTTTTAAAGTTACTGTCCTGAAGTGGGTTGGAACATTTGATGTGAGAGATACTCTGACGTAGTTTTTCACGAAACACTAAAACACCATATAGTGAACTCAAAGTGCAGTACATTGTGTTTTGGTGTTTTAAAGTTATGAAGCAAAATTTAATATTTTGCACATACTGTTGTGGATTTTATCTAAATGAATAAGCACTAGAATAATAAATTTCTGGATTAATCGGTATATCAGAAGGAGAATATTGATTTAAATATTTGTTAAAATCCTCACCAACCCAGTTTGACAGAGGTTTTTATGCCAAAATTTTGCAACTTTTATGAAACAAGAAAGTAGGAATGATACTGTTGCAATGAATCATAAAATATGTTAATAATAAAACTTGGCAAATTAATGTGAGCATATTTTCGAACAAAATATTAAAATATATCATATAACAAACTAAGAGCAATACAAATACAAACAAAAACTTTAACTCACAGCTTAAATAAATGTATGAATGGAGTAGTTGTTCAAAATGTTACTTATTTGCTTCAATGAATTCAAAGAATTTATTGATGTTAACTGTAATTCGTTTTGCGTGCATTTTGTATACATGAAATGACCTTTTCTCTTGTTGCCACTGTCGTTTCATAAACTTTTACCTTCAAATAACCCCAAATAATTTGTATCAGGGCTTCTAAAGACACGGCACACAGTGGGGTATTGATACCAATTGCATGGTCAAAATTATTTTGCTGAATTTTTTACAATTTTTTGAATTGATTATTGTGTTAGCTTGGTTGAATACTTAATATTTGCAATTTAAAGGAAACATTATACACACATTAAGTTCCTAATCGAATTTATTTACTTATAAAGAGTTTCATAAAACAAATAATTATAAGTCACTGTAACCAATTTCTTCCTCTGAGAACTTCATGATCTAGTGGATAATCCGGAGGCAAAATCATGTCTAAAGCTTCCTTTCTTATTAAAGTTTTAGGCGTGAATTCAGAAAGAATCTGTTTAAAATATCTGTGTTACATGCTTCCCGACTACATTTTCTTGAGAAGTCTAATCTGCAACGCCCAAAATGGCTATTTCGGGCCTCTGAATCTTCTTCTGACAGTTGGCCGATAGAAAGAAGTACTTCTAAAATATTTTTTCCCACGGGTTAGTATCTTCTGTCTAATGAGAGAATAAGAAAAATGTATGTTTTATTATTTTTATAATTACCAAAAAAAATTTAAAAAAAAATTATAAAATCTTCAATTTCCGAAAAAAGTATTTTGTGTCATTTAATTGTTAACATAATAAACTAAAAACCGAAACTGAATATGGGGGTTGGAAGACTTTGGAAGAATAACAAAACCCATTAAGAATGGTTTACAAATCATAAAATTGTAATTGAAAAATAGTGTCTTAATCGTTAATATATCCTAATATTATAAAATAATGAAATTAATACATAATTCCAAATCCGTTCAAAAAATATAGGGGAAGAAAACTTCAAATAAATTATCCAATTTAATATCTATCAATTTCACCAACGCACAACACCACAATGCAAAAGCTTAGAAACAGCCAATAACTCGTCACTACCTGTACCTCAATTTAAGGTAAAAGTGGTGGAGATCATTCGGACGGACCTCTAAGAATTCCTAAAAACGATTAAGCTTGATAAATTCTCAAATTTGCAAAACCGATTTATGGCCAGATTTTAGGTTCCAATACCCCACTGTGCGACAGGAGGATCATCTTCCAATAATTCATACAAATTATACACGAGAAATTGGTGAAATAAGGCGGCATTTAATCGAGGAAGTAAAATATGAGGTCTGTAAAATCTGTTATGAATAATGCCCACTCATATAATAACACTGAACTCGTTTTTAAAGGATGAGGGTCTTATTATGCAGGGATTTTTTAGTGTCCAAACGTATAAATTATGGTAATTTACTACACCCCCTCTCGAAAAATTTGCCTCATCTGTCCATAAAATTTTTTGTAAAAAAGTTAGGATACGCAGCCGTCGAATTCAAAATCCATCGACAAAAATTGATACGTTTCTTGGCATCAGTTGGAAGTAATCCTTGAACGAATTGCGAGTGATATGCTTTTGTCATCCTTTTTTTAGAACTCTAAATACTTTTGATTGGGATGAAGAAGTTTGTAACGGTAAGCTCACGATTCTTGTACTCATACCAGGAGAATTATTGAAAATTTCAAGAACCATTTCATTATTACTTCTATTTCGTCGATTTTCATTTCGTTCATTATCATGAGGCAAACCCAAAAACGATGGTGCGTTTCAAAAATACTCTATGTGAAACTCTCCTGTTAGGGAAATGTCTTTGATATTCCAGTACAGCTGTGGCTGAGTTACCGTTACAAAAACCGTAAATAAAGTGAATATTGGCATAGGTCTTCCATATTAGAAATATATCTGGACGTAGTTAATTCACAAATTGTTAGAAAACAAGTTAAATGTTGAAAATCATGTGACACTGGCTAAACAACAATTTATTTGACAGATCATATCAGACAGAAAAATTCTAAGCACCTTTACTGTTTCCACAAAATTACTACAATTCAAATGTTGCGACGAGGAAATATAAATTAATAGTAAAATGCTACAGAATACAGATCCAGATATGGATTTTGAAAAGAAAGTTAATTGCCTGGGATCGCACGGTCATATAAAATTCAGTCAGAACTAAAGCATTATTTGAAAACTTTGATGAGGTAACATATCAAAAATTTAACATTAAGCTTCCATCAAACTTTGGTGTGAGAAAGTGCCAACTAGTGTTATCCTCATGGTGAAGATTTTAACGAATATTTCATTATTCTCCTGATATATCGAATCGTCCGGAAATTTTACATTTTAGCGACTTTTACTAGCATTTTTCGCTTAATTATGCATTTACCTATACTCCGCAACAGTGTGCAGAAAATTAAATTTTGCCCCATAGCTTTAAAAAGAAGCCAAATACCGAAATTTTATAAAGCCGCGTCCAGATTAGTTAAAATTTACGTCGTGCGTGGCATTCGGCACAAATTTGTGTGTGCTAATGGTGTGCGTTACAAATTTAACAGGTCCACACTCGCATAAATTTGTAACGCACACACGAATTTGTGCCGAATGCCACGCACGACGTAAATTTTTACTAATCTGGACGCGGCTTAAGAGTAAAATATGTTTGGTAAGATAGCAGACGTTTCCGTTAGCTTACTAAATAGTGACGTAGTGACAAAAAGGTTGCATGGGTAAAAGAGTTTATGGTACAAAAAACAATCACTCAGTACATCTAGCTCGATAATTTCAGACATACTAAATATTTGTAATAAATTTGAAGTTTGTACTTTGTTAAGTATGAAAAACGGTATATAATAAGGTATTTTTTTTATATGATATAGCCTTATTATTTTGAAGTTCTATCGATTCTCGAAGTTATGCTGGTTAAGACTGAATCACCCTGCATAATCGAGTAATCCCGTGGACAAAGATTTTCGGAAAATTTTAGCTCTTGAAACATCTTAGATCTTGACTGAACTAAGTAATAATATATGTAAGTAAGATTTATATTTTAAATATTTAATAATGTGTTTATAGATGTATGTAGTTGCACAATTTTATAACAAAAAGCAAATAAAGTATTTAAATTTATATGCGCCTATGCATTTATTTCCCTCTTACCTCTTTACCGTTTTACAAACAAGTTTTGTAGCCGGTGATGTATTATAAGAAACAAAATACACGACTACAGAATATGCAAATGCTCAAGAGTGAAAATTCCATTTAACAAAAAACCTATAAATCTTCTGGGACCGACAAAAGCAATTCAGCACCTTTTGGAGTTCGGCTTTCAACAAGTCTGTGGTCTGTGCCACAAATTCTGTTATGAGCGAAAAAGATAGCATGCTGGTGTGGTTAGGGGTGAGAAGGGTAAGTCTGTGAATGTTCGCGGGCATATCAAGGCTGATCATAATTACTATTATGCAATTAAAATGTCAATAAACAACAGTACTGTGCGATTAGTTATTGTAAATGATATATAAAAAAGTTTATGCACATCTAACGTCTGTAATGGTCTAAGCTAATGGAACGAAACATTTTAAGCACATTTCTTTTTTAAAATACAAATTTAACGCAACTTTTCAATGTAACGCTTACAGAAAACAAAGATGAAATGCTTGAAAGTTTGGACTGAAACTTTTACGACTGTTTTAAAAGTGAAATTTCAAATACGTATTCCAAAAGTGAAAATTATACGTCTAATTTCAGTGAAATTAGATGTATATTTTTTATTTCCAAAGCAAAATATCTTATGTATCTATTACCCGTAGTAGGTATGCTAATGAATGACATTTAACAAGATAGAAACCGCTTTGCCGCTTTTAGATGGATTTTTTTCTATATTTAAAAATTGGCAATATTTATTTAATATTCCATATGCAAGCATATTCTGTGTGATATTAAGAAAAAATAAAGCCAGTCGAAAAGTGCATTACACATATTTACATATATTTTACATTTTTGCTATATAAAAATTACAAAACTTAAAAATGAGGTTTTCCATGTTTTATAAAAATTTACACTTAAAAGGAAATTGAATTTCGTATATTTAAAAACTTCATGAAAACTAATTTTCCCAGTGCTAACAGTGGTAGTAGATGTAGGGCACACGAGATTTTTTTGTTTGAAATTAGTAAAACGAATAGTCAAGCAGTTCTTATATTTAATTTTTTAGGTACATGCAAATTTTCCGCTTAATTTTTTGAGCGATCTTCATTAGGTCACATTCCACATTTCATACCCTTTATTTACCATTTCTTAAAAAAAAGTAACAGATAAAACTAAAACAATAAAAAAATGATGAGTATTATATAAACACAAAGTAAGTGGATAAATTGAGTGTGTTAAAATAAAAATAGCTACAGGTATTACAAGTTCCTATACAAAATATAAAACTTTTCATAATAATAATTTATGATAGGTCTAATACTCATTGGTATCAAAAATATAGTTTATACACAATGTTCGAAAGAAATTTAAAGAAGGTTTAACTTAAACCTAGATAAATCCTCATTATTAAAATACAAACAAGGGAAATAGATACATTTTGACGATATATCAAAAGTCACTTTAGACTAAATTGAATTTTCAGGAATCAATAACATGAGAGAAACAATTTATAAAAATACCCCTAGCTATCTTGCTCAGTCCAAAATTCGTCGAACTATTAACTGCATTTGTAGTAGCGTTTTATGTAATTCTATTTCGCAAACGACGCGGGATGCTGTAAATTCGAACATAAACGGTTTTGTATGGCATTAAATTTGGAAGATGGAACTCATTTTTTATAAAATTACGTTAAATGATTTTGTTAAAAAGGCGAAAAAATTGGTGAATGCGCCGAAAATAATTTGAAAACTTTATTTCACGTTTTTTTTTTGTCATTTAAGTGATGTAAATTGTTGTGTCTCATTTTACTTTCTCATCAATCTATGAATAAAGTGTAAACAAATCAAGTTCCAGGTTATGATGAGAGAATGGACGTTTTGAGACACGAAAGCAGAAAATTTATCCGAATCAGCATGTCTCCTGTGTGTCTGTGAGACTATGTATCTATATGTCTGTACCTGTATGTGTGTCTTGCTGTTCTGATATAATTTTCTTGGATACATCTTATCATGGAAATCTGAAATTTTATATGTAACATCTGGAGAATCCAAGAAAGAGTCCTATTGAATATCAGTGAAATTGGTGCACAAGAGAAGGCTCGTCTCAAGAGGGCCCAAATAAATTGCGTAAAATCAAAAAATGTTTCAAAACAAATTCCAGAATGCTCAAATATACCGAAAAGAACTCTAGAAAATGTCTCATCAGATTAACCATTACTGAGAAAAACAGTTCTCATCATATTTAATTTGATGTAAGTGAGAAGTAAATTATTTTGTTTATTTCGTTTGTTTCGTTTATCTCGTTTGTCTCGTTTATTTTGTTTATTACGTTTATCTTATTTATTCTATTTTATTCCTATTTAGATTAGTGGTACCAAAAGTTATAGAATACAATATTATTCACATGTTGAAACTTAATCCAAATTATGGATAACTTGAGATACTGGTTTCATGCGTAAACGTTGAAAATAAATGGATCCTTTTTTTCAACCACTGTTTCAATAGTCATTCACCGGGTTTCCAACTTCAAATAATTTCATTGTTTATAATCTAATTAACAAAAAATGTTAATGATTTATATCGTTATGTAATAACCAGGTGACGGAATATCTTCCATTTTCCAGAACCGGCACTTATAAAAAAAATCTAAATATAAATAAACACCATATAAAAATTCATGTGGTGTGTTTTGCAGGTATATCTGATATATTATGCAATCAGTATAACCAGTATCAAGACAGCTTGGCACTTTTTCCCCAGATCAGTTAACTTGGCAACACGAAAGCGTGCGGTTATTTTCGTGGTGGTATTTCATTTGATTTTCCCATAATACTTTATTAGATATGGCGTAGTCACTACCTTTTGTGCATAAACTACAAAAAATTTTTAAAAAGCAGATGACTTTACAACAGATAGTTCACATATTCTGTGTACTCCATGCAGTCGACGTTACGTATTTCATCCATGGACAAAATATTGTCGGTACAGTTACAAAAGATTTTTTTATGATTCATGTCATGTTCTGTGAATGTAGTCTGTCTTGGAACGTAGTTAACAATGCTGAGTGTAGAAGTTTCTTTGCCTCTATCAGACAGCAAAGGACGGGCTATAAACAATAAATTAAAAAATAGTTTACACGGGAACCTAGGATACAGATAAACAAAACAAATAATTTTCTTAAGGAATATCAAAGTTTTCTTTGGTCCATCCTGTATTCTGCAGCTGCTGAAGAAATTACATTTTAACATGGATATATCATTTTGCCAGACCCTACAAATACATCATTATTTTTTTGCTTCTAATACTACGAATACTATTATTTAATCCAATGTCATCTTGCTGGTAGGTGAAGTAGTTGTTTTAATGGTTTTTGCGATAAAACATTTGAAGTGTCCTGTTTGATTTATTACCTACCTAAAATTATTATATTAGCGCATTCACATAAGAATAAGAGTGTAAAATATAATAAATTATAAGTATTTATTATTGTTATCATATTAAGTTTGAACGGATGCATATGCAATACCCAATAATTATTTTATTATTTTTTTCTAGAAATTGTCATATCTAAGTCACAGCTTTTACTTCCAATGGATTTAGTTATCCAAAAGTTCTTACAACACTTTAAAAATTAATGTGTTAGTAAGAACTTCACATCGTATCGATTTCTTTGCTTGATTTCAAAAGTTTCAATAGCATAAAAACAAGACGAAACAACTATGTAGGTAAGTATATGAAAAATTGTACACTATTCTGTTAATGGCATGTCTTTTTTACACTTTTAATAATTAATTGTTAAATAAAAGAAATTTAACACTCAATTTAATCACTTCCAAAGAGTGAAATTCCTCACCGTTCGTGCAAAATTCCCGTTGACCCCGGTTTTTCTTAATTAAAAATACTTCACAAGTGAGTCTAATAAATCAAGTACGCGCCAAGATAAAAATATGCATCCACCCTTAATTCAAAAGGGTTGCGCCAGAGAAGGAATCTGGGTGTGGGGTCACGGATAACTTAAAGTAAATCATCTAATCCTGTCGAAATTGTAATAACGCAGCACGATTGGATTCAATGAGGTGAACAGAAACAAAGCCACAATTTCAGATCCGTGCGTCTATTGTTTTCTGTATCCAATACGACCCTAAGGGCAACCGTGCGTGAACCGTGAGACATCCACTGCTGCAATCTCAGGGACGTTTCAATAGGAAGATGGATGTCTTAGAACTAAGCCACTGGAATTAACACAAAAAAATTTATTTTACTTTTTCATAGATTTATATCAACTATCCACAGTACCTAAAAATACATTTTTTTTTAGTCAATTAAATGTGTATTACAAATGTGTTCTAAAGAAAAAATAGTTGAAAATTATAATAATTAATCAAAATGAATGCTAACAAAAGAAACTGTCGATAATGGACAAACTTATTCGCGTTATACGGAATATTTGGTCACATTAATCGTATTAATTAAGAAACATATCTTTTGTTTTCAATTAAAATGCTTCATCGTATTTTATGTTACAAATTCTTTGTCATTCTTTTTAATCCTGAAGTGGATTGGAGCCTTTGATGTGGTTTTCCACAAAACACCATATACTGCACTCGACGCACGTTTCGTCAACCAAGCTGGTATTATCTGGAGATGATTAAAACCTTATGCTGACAATGTATCCTATTTATATCTATACCATTACTACGGTTCGGTTAACCGTGTCTCACTAACCAATAGAACGTTTTTACACTTTGTAATTTCCTTTTAAATGCAACCAGCTGTCTAGTATTTGTTACATTCCTAATTAATCATAAATTGCTACTATCTACTTTATGGTTGTTTTAAAACGCATGTTTGGCAACACTAGACATCTGTTCTATCATATTTAAATTGAGCCATATGGTCCTTGAATCTAGTTTGAATTTATCGTCTAGTTTGTCCAACATACTTTTGATTAGATCGTCATAACGATACCATATACAGGGTGGGGCAATAGTGCATCCGACTTCGGTATGTCGAGTTCTATGATAGCTAGAAACTTAATTTAAAAACATAAATAAACTAGATAAAAGAATCTATAGCCGGAAATTATTTTCGAATATACAGGATGAGCCAAGATGATTCTGCAGGGTCAACTAACATTTTTTTTAAATGGAATGCCATGTATATCAGAACATTCTTTGAAACCTCTTTGTGGCCTCCTTCCACTCCTGTATTATTATCGACTCTCTCCCAACCACTTGGATGTAATGATTTTTTTTTGTTGAAATTATGCCATTTACACGTGTATATTAAAAAAATCACTACAGTCATAATTATCAATTTTAAGAAAAAATATGTTAATACCAATGAGACATCTGTGTGATGACACTCAGCCATTTTCACTTCCTAAAAGTATACAGGGTGGCCAAAAGTAATTTTTAAATTTACAATTACTTGAACTGAATTTTCTCAATTTTTTCAAACGGAACACCCTGTCTATTATTGGTCGATGTGATGTAGAACTAAACAACGAACATATTGTGTACGTGCATCCTTATGGCTATTTGTAACTATTTTCTGTTTATTGAACAATAACTGCAAAATTCAGCAATAAAAATTAAAAATATATTTTTTTGTAATTCAAGAGAACATATTATAAAAAGTGTTCCACATGTTGCCCATTTTGATTGACACACATTTCTATGCATCTTTGGAATGAGATTTCATAAAATTGCCGAAGCATTTATTATCCGTTCCTTCAAATTTTGGATGGTTGTTGGTGTGATGGGCATCATGTGATACGCTTATTATAATACCGTCTCTTGAATTATTTAAAAAAAAAACCCTCACTCAATTTTTATGGCTGAATTTTGCAGTTATTGTTCAATAAATTGAAAAATTTTAAATGTTTTTAAAATTTTAATTGAAAAATTTTAAAGAAACATTTAAAGGTACACTATTAAAATTCTCATGGTCAATTTTGCCGTACGTTATATGAGCAAGAATTTAATTTATAAACAATTAAAGTTGTGAAAATGATGAAAATCGATGTTTCTGAATGTTCAACTTCAAACGCTGCGAAAACGGCAACAGATAGAGAAAAATTGCTCAGAACATTTTTTATAGAGCGTTAAATTCCCTTCAAAAAAAGTCCGCGACGGCATATCTCTACGATGAATAGTTAAGGCGTTACAATGAGTTAAATATTTATTATTTTTCTGCTGTATATCAGTCAGCTGTACAAGTAACGCGCATGCGCGATCAACAGACTCGTATGCCGCATAATGGCCGCCTGCGCAGAACATTTGAAAGTAGACTTGCTGTAAATCTTTCATAATTTTCTTATTTTTACAACGTTAGCAAATGTATTTATCACTTTTTTTGGTCTAGATATAATTATTATATACTTTTATGCATACTCAAAGACCTGGAAAATTATTATTAAGTTATAAGATAAATTATTATTAAGTTATGAGCTGTTCAGTTTGATGCTAATAGTCGTCGTAGTTATAACGCAGTTATACAGTGTACTGGTTGTGAGCAATTTTTACATTATCATTGTGGTTGTGCTGTTGATTAATATAAAATAAACCGATCAAAAATGTCGCTAGAAGAAAATTGTTTTATATGTGAAGGAACCCTGCAAATGGGCAAGACTGTAACAGTAAAACAAAAGGGAATCGAATCGTTTATAGAAAACAGCAAGAAACGTGAGGAAAAGAATGGAATCAAATAGAAAATGTTAATGAAGTTACTGTTCATGATAAGTGTAGAAAAGCGTATTCCTCAAAAGATAATTTGAAGCCTGGCTCTGGAATTCTAAAAGAGCGATACCCACGTCGTTTAAGTGTGCCGCAATTTAATTTCGAACAAAATTGTTTCTTATGTGGAAAAAAGTGGATACGCGTTGCGTATACAGCTGACCAGTACGCAGTAGAAAAATAATAAACATAAGAAGGTTTAGTGCCATATCCCCAAAAAAACAAATATGCAGCTACGGACACGTGTTTCGGAGTTATTGCCCCTCATCAGCGTAGCGTAGCTAAAGAATTGGATCTAGGATCTAAGTTGTTTTTTTGGGGATATGGCACTAAACCTTCTTATTTTATTTTGACCCCAATAAATCTATATTATTTTGTTTGTATTTGCCAGGTGGAAACGGGCAGTACACATAGAGCTCTGTGTCTTGACTGTGATCATTGAGGCCCCAATTGTGGTACATGGGAACATGAATGCACTAATTGAGTACTGTGTTACTTTCCAGCTTTATTTTAGTTCTTGTTCCTGATCTATCCCATCCTAAATCCAATTCTTTAGCTACGCTACGCTGATGAGGGGCAATAACTCCGAAACACGTGTCCGTAGCTGCATAGTTGTTTTTTTGGGGATATGGCACTAAACCTTCTTATTTTATTTTGACCCCAATAAATCTATAATAATAAATATTTACTAATTAAATTCTTGCTCATATAACGTACGGCAAAATTGACCATGAGAATTCAAAAACATATTGAAACGAATAGTATTGGTCGGGAATGGTTGGATATTATCGTGAAAGTGGGCCTGATTTTTGCTTAATTTGATTGGTCTAATAAGAAAGTTATGTGCTGGCCACATCAGATTTTATAATCGACCAAAATTTTATAAGCAAAAAATCGTGCTGTTAAGTTTTCTCAGAAGATTAAACAGTATACAAAATACAGAGTCAAACAGTGTTTTTTTTTTTTAATTTGTATACCTCAAGTGGGTTGGAACTTTTGATGTAAAGATAACACTAACGTAGTTTTCCACGAAACATTAAAACACCATACACTGCACTAGACGCGTGTTTCTCCAACCACGGTGGCACCATCTGGAGATGATTAAAACTCAGTTTTAATCATCTCCATATGATGCCAACTTGGTTGGCGAAGCGATCGTTGAGTGCAGTATATGGTATTTTGGTGTTGAAAACTACGTCATTGTTAATTTGTACACGTATATTTTATTTCATACGACAATTTGTAAAATTTTAATAAATAGTGTTATATTCTAAATAATATTAAATATTTTGCCGGTAAACGATGTATATTTATATTTTCACCCGTACGAACTCCTTTTCACAGGGACTCATATTTGTACAACAATATTGTGTTTTGTTTGGTTTGCTTCGTTTATTCAATACTTTCAATACAATAACATCAATTTAATAAGTGAAAATTGTTTTGCCTTAATTGAGTACCGAATTGATTGGATTTCGTGAAATTTAATAAATGGTATCAAAACAATCTGATGATGACAATGTTATTGTTGAAGGTAAATTTTAACGCGAAATCAAAAATGCTTGACATGATAAAAATATCTATCATAACGGAACAATAGAGACCACAGACCATCGTTTAAAAACAAAAATATTATTAATTATTCCAATTATAGTAATTGAAATTCATATCATATACAATACATAATAAAAAGAAATTGGCAAATCAGCTGCTTACATTCAATAGAAAATGACCGTGACAAATTAGAAGGCAACCACATGGGACCCTCTTCAATAATTTTTCTAGAATATCAAACCTAACAAAAGAATATCCCCGCCTATTCTAATTTAAGAACATCTGGAATGGATTATAACTATGATTAACTCAACTGAAGACCTTTACGAACTATTATAAGAAATCAACAGTGGCGACTTGTCCAAAACCCGACAGATTTTTTGGAAATAAGCTGTTCCTGAAAGTAATTATTAATAACTAATTGTATACAAATGACTTTTTGTGTTTTAGCAGGACATATGCTGTTATAAATCCTTTTTTTAGGTAGCTATACTTCAAGTAAATAACGATTTTCAGAAAACTATTTATCATGTATATAATGTAAGGTATAGTGCAATACAAGATATAAGAAACAACAAAAACGTGCCAAATTGAATACCTGTCGACGACGGAAAACCCATTTGGGCCATACTGAAAAAACAAACTGGATAAATAGCACGAAGTAACTTTGTTATAATGCCGCAAGTCAAGGGTCATTCGCAGCCAACAAGGAACTTAAAATTTACAGTTTTTCATTTTTATATCTTGTGTTCGACTATATCATTGGCATATTCATAAGCAGAAATGGATTATCAGAAACGCAAAGATTAGACGTCATATTTTTTGAGAATATTAAAGTATCTGGACTTAAACGGAACAATAATTAAAAGAACTATTACCATGAGTACAACTCGTAAAACAATTTGTTGTGTCCTCACTAATATTACCCGTACAGAAGTTAGAATCAGAATCACGTAATTTTATGAACAAAACTAATTTTTGCTAAATTTAGACAAGATATTAAGCCTCTTCCTAAGAACTAAGTCTGAATTATCATTTCCTGAATACTGCAGACAACTAAACTCGTCCCTTCTGAAATGTGCGATGTAAAGATAATGTAAAAATGTAAATATTTTTACTAACAAAGGTAGAATAAAAATAAAAATACAGAAGTATTCCAAAAGAGAGGGTAAAATTAATTTACAAATAGTAACAAATACTAAACAATAATACCTAAATAAGGTACTAATTTACTTAAATATTAAATAAAATTGCCACACACACTAATCTCCAATTAAATGAAATGACGGAGACTACGAGTTTTGTACCTTATTTAGGTATGTTTTGGTATTTATTACTATTTGTAAATTAATATTTTTAGATTATTCACATTTTTACATAATCTTTACATCGCATCTATCAGAAGAGAACAGTTTAGTTATCTACAGTATTAAGAAAATGATAATTCAGATTATTGTAGAACCAAAATTCTACAAAGAATTTAATTATCTCGAAAAAATAATGTTACCAAAAAATCACTTAGATCACATAGAAGGCCCTCAGCCATTAGAAACATTCAAAAAATTCCTGAGACTTCGGGTTCAAAATATCACATGTCACACCACTATTTTTTAGTAAATTAGATAAAGAATAAAAAAACCAGATTCAAAACTTCAAACCGCAATTTTTTATCTCAATTCTCCGAATTTTAAAGGCTAAAATAGTAAAATTAATTTTCATTAAAAGACTTCTCCGCAGCAAAGCGCGACGGCGAGTGCCGCGGTGCATTTCCAAACATAAAAATGGCTAAGTTTCATAAAGACATTCATAAGGAATAATCACAAACCAGTCTTAACGATTTTACTGCAATCCGAGAGGCCGCACAAAATTTTAATTTCTGTAATCGCCAGAAGCAAATAATTATCAGAGGCCAAAGCCATCATAAAATAGAAGAAGCTAAATTTCTGCATTTCTATCACATAAATTTTAAAAGTCGCTAGTCGCACACACCTAAAAATTAATTTTCTATCATATAAATTTTAAAAGTCGCTAGTCGCACACACCTAAAAAATTAATTTTTACAAAGTCCATTAAATAAAAAACAATTAATATTAAAGTAAAATATTTCGGACAAAATAATAATAATATTTTAAAAACAAATTAAGTTCCTCTTCTTGGTAAAAGTTAAAATATAGAGTGGAATGAAAAAATAATATTAACTGAAAAAAATTTTTTGTTAATTATTATTTACTAACTTTTACAAATCTTATCACAGATAAGTATAACATAGATCCTTTTAAACAATTATTTTCCCGGCTATTTGCCAAAACGCTGACACTTGGATTACAAAAAAGATAATATGCACATTATGTTCAATACAATTGACTCAATAATGTTACTTTTAATTTCAACTATTCTGTCCAGTAAAACCAAAAATAAATAAAACACAAGGTACTTACCAGTTAACACTCACTTTAAAAAAACTTTAAAATATCTACCGACACGTGTTTCTGCTTGCCTAGCGTCATCAGGGTAGCGAGGACATTTAAAGAATCCACAGTAAGAAAACTTGTAAACCCCAATGTAATAAACATTAAATTATTTTATTGCCCCGAAGGGGTATTTCCACTATATAATTTCAATTATTCTGTTCTCTGAAGCCATTAATGTTTATTACATTGGGGTTTACAAGTTTTCTTACTGTGGATTCTTTTAAATGTCCTCGCTACCCTGATGACGCTAGGCAAGCAGAAACACGTGTCGGTAGATATTTTAAAGTTTTTTTAAAGTGAGTGTTAACTGGTAAGTACCTTGTGTTTTATTTATTTTTGGTTTTACTGGACAGAATAGTTGAAATTAAAAATAACATTATTGAGTCAATTGTATTGAACATAATGTGCATATTATCTTTTTTGTAATCCAAGTTTCAGCGTTTTGGCAAATAGCCTGGAAAATAATTGTTTAAAAGGATATATGTTATACTTATCTGTGATAAGATTTGTAAAAGTTAGTAAATAATAATTAACAAAAAATTTTTTCAGTTAATATTATTTTTTCATTCCACTCTAATAATAATAATAATTTCAGGTAACAATCATTGCTTCCACAGCGTGTCATTAACCGCTAGATTTAATTATACGAGACTTAAACTTGTAAAATTGGAGTTTGGTACACCGTGCAGCGGACCAACCAGGCAGATAGCCATATCGGCTTTTGGCAAATCGGAAACTTACGAGCGGGGTAGATTTTATTTTTACTACGCACTTTCAAAAACATGACATCATGTTAACATCGCAATAGATGACGACACAACCCCTATAAATATAAAATTTCATACAAGTTAAGACAATTCCCTTCTTGGCAGCAACAAGAGGGTATCGTGATAGTAAATTAATTTTAAAAGTATAATTTTTTCACTTTTTATATTTATACAGTTAGATGTCATTCCGCAAACGATAACTAATTAACTTAAAACCGGGTGTGAAATCCATTATTGAACACCAACTGATCTAGAGCCCTTAGGACAGTTGTTCGTTGACCGTTTCACAGGTAATAGATCTCACACGGACCCCAGAAGTCATAAAATAGGCACCAAGAAATTTCTCCACGCACAAGGTTGAGTTATTTTTTGGTATCCAAGAGACGAAGACGGCGTCCACCACCTATAAAGTGATTTTAAAATATTCACCGCAGAGAACCAGAAGTACTTCTTCGACAGCTTTTATCATCCGTGGATTTTGGCTTGAGGAGTCTTCCGTCAACAGATTTTACTGTAAAAATCTACATTGTTTTTTATCCAACTTAAAAAAACTACAAGCAGGCTCCTACGGACGTAGGTTGTCTAAAAATAAAAAATTATACGTTTATGCAAAAGAACATCGTCGTCTGAGATCTCCGAGGACAAGGTAAGGAATTGACATACATACTTAGAGACTTAGAATCATTTTTTAAAATTATCTTTTCGCGAGGCTATGTTTGTTAAGACAAATTCTCGCACCTCCGTTTTATATTAGAAAATTTAACTTATTTTAAAATTAAAGCTTTACGACTCAAAATTCATTTATTCAACAAAATTGGTTAGTTCTAACTTTCCCGGATGTTTACTAGGCTGCCATAAAAGTTTCAGAGTTTAATGAAATTTTTTAAGTTTTATGGATCGAGAGTCAAAATTTTTACAAAAAAATAAATATAATCTAAATCATTTTGTTAGTCCACCAGGACATTGAAGAATTAATTTTTAAATTTTCAGTCACTTTCGACTTATTTTAATAAAATAATATTAAGCATAAATAGATACACTGCTGAAACAAAATTTTTTTCCGAATCCGACAGAAAAATTGTAATAAAATTTTTTTTTTGGTTTTACAAATCGTTCATTATTAAGAAAAATTGTGCACCTTTTAGGCAGGCTAGTAGTATCCGAGTTGTAGGTCAACTTACCATCCAGTCTGCTGCATTTCAACAATTTTTCAAGACATTTTTTGAAATTGTTTTGTGATTGTGGATTTTACGTTCATCTAAAAGACTCCTGTCCAATTTTATTGTTGGTCTCGACGACTTAGGCAAATAAATTTTACACTTTCACAAATCACCTGATCTCACTAGTAAAATTCAATTTTGTTCAAATTATTTTTTGGCCTTCAGCGACTTTGAAAAATACATTTCATAGTTCTAAAAGCATTTGCAGGGAAGTAAAAAGACATTTTTGTCTAGACCCCCTGTTCAATATTATTTTTACATAGAAGCTGACTGAAAAAATATATTCAGTATTCCTTAAAATTATTTTCAGGCCAGAAAAAAGCCAAACTGCCAGGGACCCCTATGCAATTTTCTGTTAGACCTAATAAATAAATAAAAAATCATAACCCGCTTGATAATATCCTTCAGCTACAAAGAGGAGTTGCTGAAATCTTACTCAGCTCTGCCAGCATAGCCAAAGGCACACAAAAATTCAACGAGGATAAGAACAGGCTCCCTTACCTCTCTGTATAAACAAAACCGACCTTGAAAAAATTCCACAAAACTAAAATTATTTTCGTGGCAGCAAGTCACGTGGCGCCCAACTTAATACAAAAAAGATAATAACCCAGCTAGGGAGAAATCGACAAGCGAGAATTTCCAAAGGAAATTCACACAAAGCCTTGTCCTATTTGTGACAAGATCTTAAGTAATCTTATTATATCGACATTTCAAATTTAATAGTACGTGCAGAAAAAGAAATATTGAATATTTTGGTTAATGTCGTTATTTTTCATTTTATATTTTGTTGAGAGGAAAATAGATTCCAGTACAAAAAGTTGTTTCAAACGGAAACAGTTTCGTAGTTGAAGAACAGGTCATGAAAACATTTCAATTCCCGTTTATCGGCGGTCTAGCGAGCATTTCAAGGATATCACTAAAATAAGAGATAAGCTAACATGTTGCAAAGAATGGATTTTGCTCCTACACATAATCGCACCCCAAACCATTTCTCCAGGCGTAGAACCCGTTAAGCGTTCAACAACAAATTCATAACAAGTTTCCCCTCTTGATATCTAGTTCTAATGTCGTGTCGTCCCTAAGGGCTGTTAAGAGGAGGAAACTATCTTCACTCCACAAACCATTCCAATCTACAATTCGGGGGAAAAATATGTATTCTTAAGTTTAGTAGTTATCTGGAAGACGATTACTTAGAGGATTTGATAGGTAATATATATACCGAGTGTCACTGAAACATGGTTACCCACCCTATTTTCGTTTAATTTTTAGCTTAGAACAATGATATTATACAGTGGGAACATTGGCTATGAAACGCTCCAAATAAAATATTCCCCGATTATCTGCGGCCAAAATACTCTGATAGGTCTACCTTTATTTTTAAACACATCTTTTATGATAGATATCAATTTTTTCTCACCCTTTTCCACAATAACATCATCGCCATTTTTTTAAATGGCAACCCCACTTGTTAAGGTTTCTGATTCTCATTGAATATCTGCATACAGCACTATTCAGTTAACAAAAAATTCAGATAGCTGCGGAATTTTTATAAATTTATTTGAAATAAATAAATAACAAGTTAACAGAACCAAATAAATGATCAGTTAAAATAAATATAGTTTAAAAAAACTAAAAAACACGCTTTTAAAGCACATCAAACTAAAAAAGTGAAAAAATAATTATTAATATAAACTGAAAACAATAATGAACGAAAAATACTAGTATTATTGTGAAAAAAAGCGTGGGTTGCTCGATATACGAAAAATATGGCACAAAGCGCCCCACGCTTTTTTCACAATAATACTAGTATTTTTCGTTCATTATTGTTTTCAGTTTATATTAATAATTATTTTTCACTTTTTAGTTTGGTGTGCTTTAAAAGCGTGTTTTTTAGTTTTTTTTAAACTATATTTATTTTCCACTTTTTAGTTTGATGTGCTATGAAAGCGTGTTTTGTAGTTTTTTTTAAACTATATTTATATTGCTTATTGATGCTGATATTATAACATATTACGATCCAACAGATAAGACTTGCCCGCTCGGCCAACGACCGAACTGAGAATCACGGAATATACTTACAATAATAAGCCTCTTGCTCTCACGCAGAGGATACGTGAGGAAAGGACTGGCGGTCCTGATCAGGATAATGATATAAACTTATCAAATTATTGTATTGTTACCGGTTCTTCGTAAGTGTACAAAGTTTCAATTAAATCTGTCCGTTTAAAGTGGGTCAAAATCGAGTCCAAAGAGTCGGTTACAAACAAACAAACATACAAGTGAAGCTAATAAAAGCGTGTTAAAAAAACATTAAACTATCATTTAAAAGTTTCAAGATGGGTTCCGTTTACTTCTTGGCATATCTATGGATAAATCGCTGCCTAACATTTTAAAACATCTCTGACGAAATCTTCAAAACTTCATTTCGGTTTCTTTCTTTTAAGGCTTCAATGGAATTTGGTTTGTTAAAGTAGACCTTACTCTTAAGATAACCCCACAAAAATAAGTCTAAAGGCATAAGTTCTGATGACCGTGCCGGCCATTCAATTGGCCCCCGCCTTCTAAGCCAACGTCAAAGAAAAATGTCGTTTAAGTAATTCCGAACAGAAACGTGGGAATTGTGGGGAACACAACAGCAACAATTTTATCTACTAAGCGTTGCGCTAAAATAAAATATAGCTTCATTTAAAGATAATACGGTTGGTAAAATCAGCATCGGCATTGCACCTCTGCATTATGTTATCACAAAATTCAATCCTGTGATCAGGATCATCTTTGCTCAACACACGAACTAAAGCCACTTTGTACGGATGACATGTTTTTTCAAGTACCTACTACGCAACAGAAGATAGAGTGATTTCATTATGAGCAGCCAACGCTCGTATAGTGCATTTCTAGAAAAAAGAAACCAATTATTGGGTATTATATAAGGATCCTTTCAAACTTAATATGATAACAGTAATAAATACCTATAGTTTTTTACGTTTTATACTGTCATTCGTATCTGAGTGCTCTACTATAAAAGTTTTAGGTAGATCATACATCAAACATCACACTTAAAATACATTTTATCGTAGGAACTACTAAAGCATCTACTCAATCTAGGAGCACAATTGCATTGGATTAAATAATAGTATTCTTGCTGTCAAAATTTTTTTTATATCAAAATTTTTTTGGCCTTTAATACTAAGAATACTATCAATCAATCTATCAATTTAAAATGTCAAAATAAATATGACACATGTTCATATTTTAAATTATGTAATTAAAATATTTTTTTAAATAATATGTTCGTGTTTACCAGCCCCTGAAAAATTCCGACAGAATGAAAGACGTTATATAGCGGTCTAGGAGTTTTCGTTTTTGTATTGTAACTGAAAATAATCATTTCTTAAGTGTACAATTTTTTTCTTCCTGGTGAGTCACTATTTTTTTGCTTCTTTATAATACTAAGAATACCAGAATTTTGGAGATCATCTTAATCTTCAACTGCCTGTACTCTACAGGAAACATGTTTACAGGATATTCTCTCCTTATTTTTGGACGTAGATTATGCTCCTTTTGTGACAGATATGAATTTCCAAACATCCTGTATTTAAAATTTATTTTGTCTTTTACAAGTTAATTTTTATAAAGTCATTGATTTCATATAGTATCAGTAATTATACATTTTTAGGACAAGTTAGAAAACAAGTTCACATAGATAGGACATTTTATCTTACTATCAGATTACATTACTATCAAAATTCTCATTATATTATTATTAATACCCATTAAGATTAGTAACTACAACAAAGCATGTTTAAAAATACTGTACGATATAATAGTCAATACGCTTAACAATTTACACAGAAGCTGCCTTACTTTTAATGACCTACATACATTTAGATAACTCGATTCCATAAAACTCGCATACAAATGTTGACCTTGGAATTGGTAATTTAGTAAATATTTGTATTTATTATGGAGGCAAAGTACTTTCTTTGTGTAAACAAATAAATAAATAAACGTTTCCTTCTAAAAGAACCGACTGCTCTTTTCTCTCAGTAAATTTCATGATTTTTAAAAACTGTGTATTGGAATCAAATGGAACCTCACAAAGTCCTGGCAAACCGCAACTGATGAAATACTCATAAAATTTGGTACATCATAATTCATATCTATAGATCCATTTTAATAGGAATAATTGATATGGGCAATTTTTTAATAGATATCAAATTCGAAGACAAAATTTGAAATCTACCACTTCTGGTGGTATCCCATTCAACAAATTTGATATAAAACCCACAATGTTATTGATTTTAATTTTTGTTATGAGTTAATTCAGAGTCTAGGTATAGCGCATACACCCAGACCGTCAAGGAAGGATTGAATATTACTTGGCAAAAAGTTAGAATTGCTTCAGATAAAATCATTACAATTATATGCACAAGAAAGTAAATACATGCTAATATATTTTAAACTATAAGAACCATTACAGTACAACGAAATGAACACTTTTTAATACACTATGTTGAACCAAGTTTAAAAACATTTGTAATAGCTGGTTTTTTTTTAAGAATTACGTCCCTGGACTTTTTGCTTGTCAATGCATCCTCGCACTTTTTGTGTAACATTCTGCATAGTCACGTCACTTCGTTTACTTTCTTTCGTGATTGTTTTCTTTAATTCAGCAACTGTTTGTGGTTTGGCTAAGAAAATCGCTGACTTAAGATGGCCGGCTGTGTCACTAGACTTTTGGTAAGAGCTTTATTTTTGTATGATAATAAAGGACTTCAACCAAGCTTCGATTAGTAAAATTGCTAAACTAAAAACCACAGTCTGATTTCTACAATTTCATAATTTCTGCAAGACTAATATTGTCACATGATCAAACTTACAAATAAAAAAGTGCGTTAATTATATGAAACCGTTATTAAAATTTCATTCATATGGCATATGTGATTTAGCATGAATCGGTGATTTTTAAACCAGCTATACATTTGTATATAAAATTTGGGGTTCTCCAAGGTTCAGTACTGACTCCAGTTTAATCCCTATTATATAAATAAACTTGATATTTGATCAACTGATTCTTACTAATTTCGGATAATGCAAACAAATTGCGTGAATATAAATCTAATGTGTGTCTGAATTAAAATATTAAAAAAATTGCTATCCGAAATTATGAAGTATCCATTTTCCGAATCGGTATGGGATCTTATCTGTTGTGCCCTAATTCCTGTATTAGACCAACAACTCCTGTATTTTAGGAGGTGTTGATTAGACACATCTCACGCGTTCAATTTGTTCCACATCATCGTCTTGCCAGAATTGGGTCCGTACGGGTGACTGTTGTATATTTTAGAATTGCGGCTGTCAATCTAATATAAATAGATGAAATATTTGCAGTGCATAAGCTTCTTCCACTGACCAATTGCAGATCTTTCTTTGAACATTGAACGAAATTGTGTAATATTTCAGCAATATCCAAGAAAGAAATTTGCCTACAGAAGAATTTATTACATGAGGTCCTCAAAGCACACATGACGAAAAATTAGAAGCGTCTTCGGGGCATAAAAGTAATTATTTAATATTTTAACTATTTGACTTGTTATTACACATCGGGAGGTAGTGATAAATTTTAGACGATTTTTACGTAGGTAGATATAATATTATATTCTAGGTACCTAATGAAACATATCAGGTAATTGCAGCTATAAAAAACAATTACTTATTGACCGTCATCTTGTTGGAGAAATGTTCGTTATCAAGAATAATTAATAGTTATGCGAATGCATAGATAGGTTGATCGCGTCGCTTGGCTGATACGGTACGCCCACTGCTCCATGTTAAAAATGAGTGTATATGAATAATACTTTGACATATAAACAGTGTGAAATTTTTTTAAATTTCTTCCTCAATAAAGTGAACTTGTGTATCACCTAGTGATGTGCCAATTTAACGGCACAGAATTAAATTGCACAATATGTAAAGAGTATGTTCTCGCAATGTTAAAGCAAACATTAAGAGACACATTTCCTCAGACAGACATAATAGTAATGTTTATTAAATCCAACAGACACAACAGTTCATATATTTGGATACAATATAGATACTTATACTACACTACTGTAATTTAAAGAGAAAAACACACAGTAAACAAATAATATGAAAATTGAAGTATATCAAGATTTATAAAAACAGTTTAAGATCAGATTTATAATTGATATATAATTTGGTGCCCTAACTATATTAATTAATGTGTTAAGTTAAATTATTGTATTGGTGTTAACTGTTTCCCTAATAGTACTCAAAAATACATCTGTCATCACAAAAACTATCAGCTGAGTATTGCACTTCGTTATACAATCTGCACATGCTAAATAACGGAGAATTTTTGTGTTAGTTTGTACAAGGAATATCACACCTAAAGGTAGGAGAATTTCTGGAACCAATTCTAGGCACGTGAAATTGGAGCAAATTTAAGAATAAAGAATTACCGACTTGACCGTGTATGAGTTTGTATAATTGCATGATGTATGATACCTTAGTTCTAATGAACAGGACTACAAATACATCTGGATATCTTTTATATTTAATAAAATACATATATTTACAAAATTTTCGCTGAATTCTCTAAATCAACTGTATGTGAACATTATAATGTGGACTCCACACAACACAAAATAGTCTAAACAACTTCTCACAAATGCAAAATATCGAGTTTTTAGACAGTCAATATTTGTAAAGTTTCTGTTTTCTGTTCCTTATAACAAAACCAAGCATTTTTAGACACTACGATTACTAATGTAATCATAGTGTGAGATAAAAGATAATTCCGGATCAAAGATTACTCTAAGGTCCTTTATCTGGTGAAATCTTGTTAGAATTACATTGTTTACCATATATTCATATGTAATTTTCTCCCATTTTCTAGAAAAAGTCATCACCTGACATTTCTTAGTATTGAGACTTAATTTGGTAGTAACACACAAAGCGGTCAAGGAGTTAATGTCTGATTGTAATGTTTGACAATCATGTTCGTCATGGATAACTCTAACAATTTTCAAATCATCAACATATAAATAAGTTTTAGAGTCTAGCCATTCAACTACATCATTAACAAAAAAGTAAGAACATTAACGGATCAAGTTTGAGCCTTGCGTGACACCACTGCTGGCACAATATAAAATTGACTTGAATCCTCTATGCTCCACATGTTGCAGTCTCTCAGTTAATAAAGAAATAAACAGTATAATAAGATTATCACACAGTCAAAATATTTAAGTTTATTAATTATAGTTTTATGGTGCACCCGATCAAAAGCTTTCGTGAAATCAGTATATATTACATCAACTTGCTTCCTTTGATCAAGTGCACCTGAGACCAATTGAGTAAAATGGTACAAATTTGTAGCAGTTGATGAAGCCATGCTGGCTGTCACATAACTGTCTAGCAACATGACTGGATACATAATACGATGCAATATTTCAATTGGTCTATAATTGATAATAAAAGATTTTTTGTCTGACAGACAGACTGAGCAGATTTTTGACACTTTTCATTGTTTTGGAAAAACCCCCTGCCTTAAAATTAACCTAAATAAAAAACATAACGGTAACTCAAGTCACCCCATATAGTCTTTAACTAAAACCGCTGGTATGTTATCAACTCCCATAGTGAGGTTAGGTTTAATGTTTTTCACAGCTCTTCTTATATAACATCAAATGTGTGAAGAACATTATTGCTACTAGAAACAAAATCATTATCAGAAGCACCGTTATAGTCATTTTCAAGAAACATACTTTTAAAATATGTGGCAAAGCTGTTCACAATATCCTGCGCATGTATTAGTGGTCATATTGCCAGGAATTCTAGTAGTCTTTTTGTTTACGTTAACATAATTCCATAATTCATTAGGATTAGTTTTTGTTATCTTCAACGGTCATAAAATGTGTGTGATAATATTACTGATAGCGACAGGTAAACCAATTTTAACTTAGATTCAGTGGAAAAGTGTATTAGTGGGCAATATAGCAATATTCGGTTGCCATCGGAAATGACACTAAGAAGAAAATATTTTCATGAAGTGCAAATAAAACATTTATTCTAAATTTAATGACAAATACGTCTGGCTTAACGTGGCTGAAAACACCAATGCTTGCGGCTGGAAAGTGGCAAATGCTCTAGTGGGTGCATTAATATTAAGTAATACACTTTTACTTTTATCATCGCTAGTTAAAAACACATGTCATTGTCATTACCGAACTTGCCAACATAACCACATGATATGGTATGCATGAATATATTTAAACGGTTACATATCATCTAGGGTCAACCCTGGAAATGACGTAATTTATCTCCACCTTCCAGTCTATACTTGTTCTGAACACGCTTCGGAAATTGTGCCCCGTATTTCAAGGACACCTGTATACAATTTAAAGAAACAGGCTAGTAAATAGACGTTTGATTAGTCATCGGCATTAAAATTGGAATTGTCCATAATTATAATTAAGTAATAAAGAAAGTATTCTAACGGTAAGTGCAAATAAGATAAAAAAAAGAAAATCGATCAAGCGGTAAGCGATACCGACAAATCTGCGCACCTACAAACCTGCGCTTACCCCTAATTACGGCTCTGTAAGCAAATATGTTTTGAAGTATTGGAATCGATTAACACAATAATTATTACAAAATCAAGTTTAAGCACTCAAAACAAAGTAAATTAATTTATTATGATTGTCAAGGGAATGTTTAGTTTATTTGTTAAAATTATGAACGTGACTATTGTGTCTACTTTGTGAAATTTGAAATATGTGTGTGGTCTAAAGGAAAATAAATATAGACGATAAAATAAAATAACAACTTGGGGTAAGTAAACAAATGTGTTGCTTAACTCAGGCAAATACTAGAGCAGAAAATATTATATCATTTGTGTATAATGATAATGTATATTGCTTACCAAATAAATAAGGATCCAGTGAAGGCGGAATCTTCACATCTGGGGTGGAGTAATTTCAATTCTGGAAATAAAAAATATTGTCATTGATGAAAATTTTAGAGCAAGCGAATAATTTTATCATATTAAGCAGATTAAGCCAGACTGCTAGCAACACGACTAGCGGTATGCGCAGTTTACAGTCGCCCGACTGTTGCCAGTACTATGGACGACCACAGCGTTAATATTGATGCAGTCGATATGATACCATCAAGGGCAAGTCTTTTTAGCTCTGGGTAAGTTACTGATAACGTGATAACTAACAAGAATTAGAAGTGATTTTATTTATGAATATACTTACTTTCTAATCTACTAGTTAGGTAGGTACCAGTAATTTACCCAGAGGTGAAAGGACCAGCTCTAAACCTGCTAGTATGTTGTCTCATTGTATGCTACTCTCAGTGCTCTGACAGCAAGCGCTCTGACTCTAATGCGTAATCGTTAACTTTCGTTCAGACTTCGTATTCAGCCAGGCAGTCACTCGTAGTTTAGCCTAATTTTTATCTTGTTCCTAATGGTACAGTTTGTACTGTACAATTTTTAAGCACAAATTTTTTTCTCATTACAGATTTTCAAAAAAAAAAAAAGAAGACCTGAAATTGAAAATTAGGAATGAATTCCTGATAATAACCTCTGAAATGTTGAGAAACGTATCCAGAAATTTCAGAATAGAATTATGTTACATAAAGAATGGTAGACATTTTGAACACTTATTTTAAAAACATTTGTTGTGGTCACAAATTTCTAAACATACTCGTCAGCAAATATTGATTTAATCGTTGGCTGTTTTGGCTAGATTTATTAACATTCAATATTTTACAGTTCTCATTGCTAGTTTAATCTATTCTGGTAGTTCATAATTTATCATTATCTGACCTTTAAAATATTTCCTTATCGTATTCAAAACAGCCAGTGCGAAGAAATCGTTGTAAATATGGATGATCTTCCTTGAAAATATAGGCTGCTATAAACAATTGCCATGGGCTTTTCCCAAATAATTTGTGTTTGATTACCTTTACCTATCTTTATCTACCTTTTATCGACTTACCTGTGATAATACCTAATAAATATGCTGATTATCAAGTTGTTATGAAATTATGAATAAAAAGCTCTAGCAAAATTGTAGAATATTCAGTGGCGCATCTTATAGTCTAATAATATACTGGGTGTTCCATTTGATTTAACGAAGATTTTCCAAATTTTTCTCCATCATGTTTGATCAGATTTTTTTTCGCATCCTGTATATAACAGGTCAATTTCTTTATATAGCGTTTCGAAGAACCATTCTCGCTCAACATTTAGCCAAGAAATATTTTTTACTGATATTTTGTTTGGGTACCGAAATTTGAGAAAAATACTTGTTAAACTAAATATCTCGAAAGCTGGGGATACCTTTTTGCTTTTCATGTAGATTCCGAAAAAAATTATAAAAAATATAGCGAATACGAAAAACAAAGAAAATGGGACACTCTGTATAATTGGCGTTATTTTGATTCTGCAGAGTTTGAAAAACTAGACACGTTCCAAAAGAAGATCCATTTATCTCTTTTAATAACAAAGATGTTGGGCTTCCGCGCATTAGGTGGACACGCTGCAAAATATTCTTTGCCCTGTCTGGATTTATTTCAAACGGCGCCCATGTACCATTCAAATTTGCATAGATACGAAAAACATGAGTAGCTGTTGTAAGCACCATATATTTTTGAAATATTGCTTTATGTTCCGTGCATTTAAAAAAATATCAACTGTTATTAACACGTATCTTGATCTTACGATCTGCAACATCGATCTGTAATTTTCCTGTCAGTTTTTAATACAAAATATGAAATATACTATATCGATATTACGAAATAATAACCATTAGGAACAAACCCATCATCGTGAGAGTTCCAGTAAAAATGTGCCAAGAACCAAGACATCTCATATACTTCGTATATGAGATGTCGTGTGGAGCCTTTGGTAACGACTCTTGATTATAACTATTAATCCAATATTATAAGGCCGGTAGGGCGAAATTACCGTGTTCGTATCATACCTGTATTATACACAGTGATTATAACGTTGGCCAACCTGTGATTAAAGTGCTCCGCCCTCTGTACACCCTCTCCCAGGCTCAGGTGCTGTACCCTGGGGGGCTCGATTTCATGCAACATAATCATACTCGGTACACAATGCTTTTTCGGTAATGTTTTATAAATTACATGAAGATGAAGACAACCCTCAAGCGCCTAAAGACGACGTCATTTATATTTTTGATAAGAAACTTTTAGCGAAAACATAATATTGATTATGCAATACAATTAATTTACTTTGTAAATGAAAAACATTAATGGAGGAGCGGCATACTATCATTCATTAATAAATAATTTCTAATAATCTGTTAAGTGATACTACTGAAATTATTTATTATGCTTCAGTTTTTGAAAGGGAAGCCTTTGCTTAAAAAAATTTAAAAATTAACTTTATTATGTGATGAAAATAGGAAGGTCTGATTGTTTTCTAAATCAAGCCACAATTTGACATAAAGCCTAAATACCGCAACTAGGAGTTACCAACTCGCGCTGTCGATCATGGGCGTATGCAAAATGAGTGTGTGTGTTAGGCTCGGTGCACACGAGCGGAAACAACGGAACGGCATCCACAAGGCGACCTCACTCTCGCAGCAGAGGTGTTTGTGTTTAAATGTAATAGTTCACACACAACGACAACTCTGCCGCTGTGGAACGTTTTCGCAGTGCAGCCACATCGACCGTGGTGCTACAGAGGCCGCACGGTGTTCGTTTGTTTATTATGGGCTATTGTACCATATGAATCGTTTCACACAAGCGCAGTGGTTTCAATCTTATCTACATAAACACCACAGAAAGTAGACAACCCCTGAATCCAAAACCAAAGCTGCATGGGTGAGGGTTACACTTATGAAAAAACGTGGACACAAAACCATTCCCACCGATATTGCCAATGCCAGTGGCGGGATTAGAATCCGCAGGACGATGGAGAAATTATCTAGTCACACTTGCTATCACGTTCTCTAGCCAACTACTCCACCGAGCCAGTTATAACAGGTATTTCTACTGGAGGTATAGTTCATGTTTGTATCTTCTTTCTGTAAGACATTTATGAGGGTATGATAAAGTTCGTCATAGCTTCGAATCGACATTCTATAGTAATTAAAAAATGCTGCGTATAAAAAGCCCCTTTTAATAAACGACAGCTCACTACTGAGTGTGCCCAGTGTCTTCTATTTTGCTTTTTTTTCTTTAAATCTTGCAAACCAAGGTATACAAGACTACATGCTGTCGAACGCCCATGGCTACAGGGACAAGAGCAAAAGTGACTGCGTCTTCCTTCCGCAGAATATCCTCGAAAAAACATCCATTTCTGCGGCAATTGTGCGGCCGTTGCGTAGCTGCCGTTCTGTCCTATTTTCGCTCATGTACATCGAGCTTTACTGTTGGTAAATTAAAAAGTATGGTAACGTCGGTCACAAAAAATGACAGTCGTATTTGGTCATTTCCACCAATTCGATAAAATACGACTAAACAAAACTATTAAACAAAAAAAAGGACTACTCTGACTCTGTTCTTTCTGTTCATCAGTACTTTTAAAAAAATGAGCACATCCAACATTTGATTTCTTGCACGTTTCAGTGGAAAGGTGTGACAGATTTATTAATAATTACTGTTATTCGCTGGTAATGTACCAGCAATTGAAGAGAGTTCTTCTAATTGAATCTGATTATTTAAATAAAAGCATAGGTATATTTTACATTTTCTTAAAGTTTAACTTAAATTACAAATTACGGATAATTCAAGCATGGGAGGGATTCAGTAAGAAAATCCTTAACCAATATTATTGCATAAAAAATATAAATGTTATCTTAACATTTGGTAGTTGAATCAGGACTGTTTGTTAGGTGCTTGAATTACTGCTATGGTGATCAAAACAAATAACTTCTGGGCGTGTAACAAGCATTTTCGTATTTTAAGAATGTTTCAATATACTAGAAAAAAATGTAGAAAAAATCAATGAAGAATTTGAGAAATCTTCTCCAGTTGATACAAAAAAATAAAAGCTTCGGTGCAGAATCAATAAATTTAATATCATGTATGTAATTTAATTTATTTGAATAGCTTTAATAAAATTCTAACATTGGCCACCATAATGATATGTCAAAATATTTTCAGTTAATTTCATATAGCATCATACCCAACCAAAAAATTGTTTAGTTGTCATGGTAACTACTAAAAGGACACGTTCTTTTAGATGCAGATTGTTGAATATGGAATTATCTATGAAATTATGCTGAAAATTTCACACGTGTTTTTTAACCGATAAAATGTGTTTTCTCTAGTATCACCATAGCAACACCCAGGTATTTTTTTGGAAATTATTTTGTACTGGGGTACCCTGAAGAGAATTATAGTGGACATTTTTTGATATAATAATATTTGTCATATATGTAAGTATATTGAATAAAGATTTAAAAATAAAAGCATATATTCTTTTTATTAGATTTTTTAAATATTATGTTTTTTTAAGTAATAGACCAATTGAACTAAAAACTGTATTTTACCAACTGTAGTTACACAGATATATAATTTTTTTTAGCATAGTTAATTCTTTCATATTATATTGAGTTAGAAATTACTACAACTGGTACAAAATTATATTTTTTATCGTATCATTGAAAATTAAGGTTCCTTTTTAAGTTAAATCGTTATTGATAATTATTAATATCATAACATTACAACAACTTCACAATAACTTAGTAGCACATAATACGTTAGTTACAATATATAATATGTTAGTTACCATATCATAATACTCTACATACGAATTTTATTTTATAGTAGTACACTGAAAAACCGACAAAAACGTTTCAAAAAATTTTTTTTAAGGTACAACCACATGGGACCTTCACAGAATAATAGATTAGGCCCTTGGCCATCTAAAATGGCCAATTACAACATTTTTTGGGAGGTCCAACTTTTTTTATTATGAAAAATGTCACAAATCTGTCAAAATTAATTTTTCGTACTTTTTCACACATCCCTCACGATATCTCCGGAACCAATTGAGATAATCAAGTTTTTTTTTTTTTTGGTCGATAAAGGAAACGTGAGCGGAGGTGACTGAGTTAATTTAGTCTTTATGGAAAACCTAGTTTTTTTATAAAATTAGGTAATACCTTAACATTTACTTTTCTTGCAGTATTTTTTTCAGTAAGCGAAAAACTTTTTTGTTTTAAGGAATTTTGCCACAGTATATGCATACGGAATAAAATTAACACATCAAGGAAGTTTTTAAAAAAAAGCGCAATACTCTACGACTTGTACGTTTCAAGTTATTGTTATTTGAAATTAAGTTTCTGCGGGCAGGATATTTCCCCCGGTTCTACTGTGCTTTAATCAGTGTGCTATGCGTGTTGTGGGTGCATACTATTAAGTATTATTTTTGACATATCTTTAATATAAATTTTATTTTCATAAGCACTTTGGTTTTACTTATCATTATTTACATTGCACATTATTTAAAATCCATTATATTTATACATTAAAACCTAAAATTGAATTAAAAAAAAATACGAATTAATTATTTATTTTAAAACATAAATTTAAAACTTGTTATAAAAATATTTTAAAAATCGTCAACGTCGGAATCTAAAAATATCTAGACAGTTCCTTGGTTGCAGCAGTTTGCATAATTGCACTCACTGCAGCATTTCAAACCTTGAGCAAAACAGGTACATCTGTTGTTACAGACCCTGTCGGAACATCTTATTGACAAACTTTGCCTTACAATATCGGGCACAGATTTTTGACTAGAAAAAGTTGCCTTCCAAACATTTTCTTCAAATGTCCAACCGTATCGAGTTGGATCTTCCATCTGCATGTATTGTATATGGCTATTGTACTAAATTTTTAATTGATACAGACACCTGGCTCCGTGGTCTAGAGGTAATGTACTTGCCTCAAAACTTCGGGGTCCCGGGTTCGATTCCCGGTCGAGGAACTGGGATTTTTCTGTGAGAGAGATTAATCGTAGTATACTCGGACATTGGGTGTGTGTCCATTGTCTCTAAATGTGTAGCCCTCTCCCACACAAGGTCATTCCAGACCTTCAGGGACAAAGAGGGTTGTAATTTCATGTGGTGTTATTATTATTATATTATTATACCTAAAAAGAGAATAATTACATGTAGGTGTTTTGTTTCTTTTTTAATAGGTATGGGCGATCTAGAAAAATAATTATTACCTTTTTAAATGTTGTCTAAAAGCATGGTCAGTAGGAGGCAGCTCAGAAGCTGGCCGATTTGTACTTGTTGTTAAGTCCCATCGCAGTTCATTTAGGGATTTTATATCTTTGTTTTTATTCTTATATAAATAAAGCGTATATTTTACCCCTTATTCCATCGCTTTATCCTCTGACAGAAAAGGAAGGTTTTCTAAATCTTTTAAATTATTTAAATTTTTATATAAAACATAGAATGCCGTTTTCTTCCCTATTTTATACATGGCATTAGCTGTATCACAACCAGTTAGGCAATGAATCGTTAATACTTTCTTGCAAATTTCCTCTCCTAAATTTGCCACAATATTGTTAATTGACAAAAAATGTATATTCTTACTATGTCCTAATTATATAAATATATTCCTTTGGGACATATCTGGTGTTTCGCAGTAATAATGTAAAAGCAAAATCAGGACATCAGTATCAACAGATTTTACCAGAATTGTATTACCTGATTTTAATTCTGATAACATAAAATAAACATTCCATTGTTAAGCATTAAATAATATGTAAAAACTCAATAAAAATAATACTCATTCGCATTCACATTACACAAAGAAAAGTTTGTTTCTAACTGACAATATATGTATAATATAAGATTACTTGTATTCAATAGTCTACACTCTACACACTTGAGTGGCGCCGCAGTGAGGCGCATCTAGGATCGAAAAACTCGTAACTTTAAAAAATAAAATCTCGAAAACTATAAGTCGTAGAGAACTGACTTTTTTTTAAAAAACTTCCTTGAAGTGTAAGCTTTATTTCATACGCATATGGTATGACAAAATTCCTTAAAATAAAAAAAGTTTTTCGCTTACCGAAAAAAATGCAGCAAGGAAGGTAAACGTTCCAGTTTTACCTAGTTTTACAAAAAAATTAAATTTTCCATAAAAACGAAATTAAAGCAGTGACCTTCGCCCACATTTCCTTTATCAATTAAAAAAAAATACCTATAATTATCTCGATTGGTTCCGGAGATATCATGAGGGATGTGTGAAAAAGTAAGAAAAATTAATTTTGACAAATTTATGACATTCTTCGTAATAAAAAAAGTTTGACCTCCAAAAAAATGTTGTAATTGGCCATTACAGATGGCCAAGGACCTAGGCTATCATGCTGTGAAGGTCCCAAGTGGTTGTACCTTAAAAAAATTTTTTTCAAGAAGGAAGCTACTTTTTCCCCGTTTTACGGTGCACTATAGCTATTATTTATGAACATCGACGTGAATATTTTTCAAATTTGATAGATACACCATTATTGTCCAAAAGGATGGGCATGTCCACTGATTCTTGCCCAGCAACATTCTTTTTCAGTTCGATGGTCTCTTTAGTACATGATACAATGTTTACAGAAACGTTTCCAACTTGAATTTTCCGCGCAATGGAAACCTTCTTGCTCAAGTTATCTTCTAAATACCCTCTTGCAACATTGCTCGATTCTCAACCACCAAGTTCTTGTAAATCTAATATGTCTCCACCAGCATTAACAAGAAAAGTTGCTGAAGATCTTGTAATACAGTCTACATAGTTGGATTTTCAAGTTTGAGATACATAGCAATTTTCTCAGGTATTTTAGAAAAGAAATGGATACTGCAAGGCTGAACGGTGCATTTTCCGTTTCTATATGATACAAACAATCTTCTATGCGGAATGTGAGTTGGACATAATGCTATATATTTTTTAAATAAAGCCACAGGATTAACGTCTCCGTCAGATATCACCGCAGAAAATCTTTTCTTGTGGGTTTTTGAGTCAGGAATTGTGATTACTAGCTTGCTCTCTAGAATTTCAACATTTTCCATGGACACTTTCGTTAATTCATTGGTTCTACAAGCTCCGCCAATTCCAATTAAAAAGCTACTTTCATCATTAAAAATGTCTCGTCTGGGGCAGTACAAACAAATTCACTAACCTGCTCTTTCGTGAATGCTTTCGATTTTTTAGCTCTATATCCCACATTTTTTTTCTTAATGAATCGTATCAAAGCGCCATACTTGTCGATTTCCACTCTTTCCTTCAACTCCAAACAAGCTCGTAACATAGAATATTTAGGCCACAAAGATGACGGGGAGTATTGATTTGAGAGTTTCACAAAATAAGCAAGTATTACCGTTTCTCCAGCACCTTGAACCTGTTCTCTATTTCACTACTCACAAAACTGAAGATATTCTTTTTCGTAATGGATTTTTGATTTATCCGGAAGCAAATCTAATCTTACAGTGTTAGCAGCAGCAAGTATATTTTCAGGAATATCAATATCTTCCATGATTTCGCCAAAGTTTGTCGTAATTAAGACTATTGTTACGTGTTTGCTATTCTCACAAACACGTCTGCTCGTAGATTCGTTGATTGAGTCCAGGTAACACTTACTCACTACTTTATTTACTAATTAACAATTAACAACAATACACTAATTACTGTCTTAACTATAATCACACTTGAACACTTATAAGTCTCTTTCTTATTTCTTCTTTACTCGTTCACGTTCAACTTAAGATTGATTCTCGGCCCACCGTGCGTCTGATTTATACATCCATTCACACGGTCTAGAGCGGTCCAGAATATTCCCGGCCGTTCGTATACAATTCCAATCTCATCTAACCAGTCTACACAGTCCAGTGGCGTAACACTATCTTAATTTTTATGGCACGCTAAAATGACAACCCAAATTGTTGATGTTGCCACGTCATCGTTGTCACTACGATAAAGCTTTGAATGTAACTCGATTATTATGTGATTTAAACCATCTCGGACGTTGCCAGCTGGCAACGTCCTCGATTATTATAAATCACATAATAATCACATTACATTAATAGCTAAAATTTGACATTTAAAGTCATTCAAAGCCTTCTATATTATACTGTCAAAATAAAAATAAATTCTCTCATTATTTAATTAAATACAACTTGGTGTGAAATTTTCTTACCGAATACCACTCGAGGTTAAATTAAAAACCAAAAATTTTTCCTCGGTCATGATTATTTTAAGAAAATTATTATAATTTTCAAAATATTCATGACCTCGAAAAAAATTTTCGGAAATAATTTGACTCCAGTGGTATTACATATAAAAATGTCATACATATTTTACAACCAATCAGAGGCTTTAATTTTATATTGATACCATGGCAATCAAAAAATTTCCTAAAATTTTTCGCCCGGTGTGTAACCTAGGTGAAATTACACTGGACGATTTTCTGTCAAATAATGTCGCAAAATTTGTAAATTGACGCTTAACTTCTTAATAATTTTTATTTTTGCATCAACTTGAATTATAAATTTTAGTTTGTTAAGTATAAAAGTTTATTAGCTGAAAATATATAACAAAATTCTAACAATAACTCAACACGATGACTAACTGACTTTTACACAAGTGCATGTCAACTAAAACAGAACTTTCCCATTGACATACACAACCTACTTTACAATTTTAATTTCATATTATGTTTCCTATGATACAAATGTCAGACTGATGCCATTAGTTTTTAATTTTATTTGGGTGTAAACTTTTCTTACCGAATCCCCCCACGTGCTTAAATTATTATCCGAACAAGTTTTCTCGGTCTCGAATATTGTATGAAAATTATACCCCGCCTTCAAATCGGGATACTTTTCTCAACATTGGAGCCCTCGAAAAAATGTTCGGATATAGCTCAAGATTACTAGTAAACATTTCTATTTATATGTAATTATTACCAGATATTTTAACGCTTTGACTTTTATATTTTTTAATATTCATATGAATCTCTGATGAATTAAGGCAGCAGCCCACATAAAACGTGCAAAAAGACATATTTTCAAAATCCATCTCTGCGTTTTTCTGACATTTAAATGCTAAATTATTACGCCTATATTATACCTTCTTTTGTCCTTTTTTTTTGACGTGAGGGAAATAGAGTGGATATT
Source organism: Rhamnusium bicolor (assembly GCA_029963845.1). NCBI lineage: Eukaryota > Metazoa > Arthropoda > Insecta > Coleoptera > Cerambycidae > Rhamnusium > Rhamnusium bicolor. The sequence continues at coordinate 156,506 of JANEYF010004917.1, forward strand.
ACTGTTTTATGTAAACGTGATGGATTTTATGATAAACCCACTTTATGCTGAATCGTCATTACTGACATTATAGGGTTGCATTCATAGGAATGCTATATTACTCTTCACATCTGAATGAATTCGAAAAATAGAGGCCGCAATCGATTTGACTGTATTCTGATAAGAAAACCGACTTTCCTTGCCTCGGAGTCAGTAGGCCATGAACGCCACTTCCTTCGTTTTCGATTTCTATAGGACTTTTACTTGGTGAACGATTTATGAGAATTACTTCATTTTGTAAAGTTTCCAGTCTTTAGTTTCAACGCTCGTACATCATTACAACAAGCAACAAAAATATAAAAAATGGTAAAATATGAATTTGTTCAGGGTGTTTAAAAAAACTTTATACATTTTGTGTGTTAATGATTTATCGCTGTATTTCGATGTTCAATGGTCAGAAAATTCAAAATAGGGACTGGTCAAATATTCAAATTAGATACGTGAATAAAATTTTCAGTGATGGACGGATGTCGAAACTCGAAATTGTTAACGTTTCGACAATTTACCGAAAAATACAGGAATGTGAAAAAGGTATAGCAACAAAAATAGGCGACCCCAATTTTTGGTCTCAAATTGATGCAACAAACTAATCCAAAGTGCTCAAGACATAACTGGAACGTCGATCAACGCGCAAATTAGCTTGTCGATTTGGAATTTCACACAACTGTTAATGGGATTTTGTACAGAAATGGTTTAAAACATCGAAAAAGAAATAAGTGTCCCAAATACACAGCGGCCCAACTTGAGAGAATCCTCAGATGAGTATTGAGACATCTTATGCCGGACGAGTTAGAGGAGAAGGAAGCTGTGGGTGCAAACGTTTATATTCGTAAATATTTTCCAAAATTTATTAATTTTCTTAATATTTATCATCAAAATGATGAAATAATAATCACTACGATTTTCGAGCAATCCGCTATTATTATGACTCTTTCAAACACAACTGGTCTCAAAAATCAACAAAGACAACGACAAATTTCCAACAATTAATACCGTGTATTACCTCCATGAATTTGTAATACAGTTTGCATTCAACTGAGCATCATCTCCACTGAATTCCATTCCTCCAAGAGTGCATTTCCAAAACATTCCAAATAATTTGGGGCAGGAACACGAGCTCTAATGCACCTTCCCATCATTATTCAAACATGTTCTATTGGGTTCACATCAGGACTTCTGGGTTGCTCCAATCTTACAATACCAATTTCATTTAGGTAGTTATTCTGGAGGCCTGCGATCGAGCATGGATCTTGTTTATTGACCATCTTCATCAAAACAAGTGCGTTAGTATAAATGACACCCCACATCATACAACTTCGTTCAATCTTGGATCAATGTTACACTGCCTACACCTTTTGCCAGTCCTTATGTAAGAAGATCGTAAACAAAATCTTACTCTTTCGTGAAAGGAACTTGATTCCATGTGCTAAATTCTAAACACGATGTTCACGTGCAAATGCTAGCCTAGTTACCCTATAGTGTGAAGCAGTTTCGGGACCGTTGGCAGGCCTGGAACCATTAGGTCATTTTCGGGAAGGCGTCGTCTTGCCATTCTCTCGCTTATGCCTACCCCTTGATTCACTTCAAGTAGATTTCTGACTCGAACTGCTGTTACATCTCAATTAATAAGATTAATTTTAAAATGCGGTCATCCCGGACAGATGTTGACTTCGTAATGCCCGATCCAGGTCGTCTGAATTAAGAATCAATTTTATGAAGTGTGTTACAACAGTTCTTTGAATGTTAACTTGAGACACCCCAAGAAGACAAGCCACATAACGTTGACTTCGATCATCCGCGACAAGTGCCACTGCTCGCGCTGCTGCATCAGTTGGTGTAAATCAGCAAACATCACTCATCAGAATAGTGTAAAAAAAAACAGAAATTGATATTGACTGTCGTCAATTAATATTGAACTGTAATATGGATATTCTTCAGTTTTAACACAAAACGGTAAACGTGATGTGTGATTACCTTTCTGCAAAAAATCTTGATACACATACGAGTCCTGTGACGATGGGATTTTAAATGCCAATTATGAGGCAGGACAAAAAAATATCGTAGGATTAAATATCATGAAAACTCATAGTTGTTTTTCCTGTCGGCCAGAGTATATTATTTTCAGTCATAGATTGCTTATCCTTTTATTCTGTTGTTTTTTTGTTCAATAAAAGTTGAAGATATTTGTAAGAACACATCGTAGAGTTTTGTTTTACAAAAATAAAATAAAGTAGAAGAAATAAAATACGCAAATTCTTAATAGACACCAACAAACTTTTCGTAAAAAAAAATTTCAATTTTTCTCTATTTAAGCAAAATCGTAGCACCTAAAATAAGCGATTGACGAAGGTAAAGCAGAACACCCTATGTATTTAAATAAAACGATAAGAAGTAATACTCAGATGGTGTAATAATCTTTACTGCAGAAGTTGGTCTTCACGTATCCGTCCGAAATATTAAAAATAGTCAGTGTGGCGTCTAAAGAGTGCTGTAAAGCCATTGGTGTAGGTGGCGCAGACACAATAAATGTAAAATTTAAATTCCGACTGTGTGCAAGATGTAATAAAAAGTGAAATATGCGTATGGAGACCAGGATAACAGACACGTTTTAGCACTTGGCTGCTCCTGTCGATTTGAACAAGCTGTAAAATACAAATGTGGTGCCATTTTGAAGCCAACACAAATTCCACATGTTTGTTCTGGACATGACCTGCCAATTCGGTTGTTTGTCTTGTAAATGATCCGTAGAGGTCGGAAAGACCCTAAAGAAGGCCTATTACTTTGTATAATATATTTGTTCTTTTCCACTCGAGCTTCGAGTTTCATTTGTCGGAGAATCGACTTCTATCCGTTATTTTTGTTTTCTTTCACGGAAGTCGAGCTTAAAAAATATCAGCCTATATTCGCGCTTTCACACATCATAAATTTCATGCACACACAAAATGAACGTAGATATCCGAGTAAATCGATTCAAGTAATCTTAAAGCATTAAGTTGACAAAGCATAGGTACCAATTAATATCTCTTTCTGGGTTTCCAACATTAAATCTTTTTTTTTTTTTGGCTGCATGGTATTTTTTCGTATCAATTATTGCCGATAGATTATTGCCCTAATTTCTTTTTCGGTCAAAGTTAATGTATTCACCTCGGAAAAAAACGAGTTTTCAACACGTTGACATTTTATGGCTTCCATAAGTGTAGGAACTATTTTCAGATTGACGTATGTTTGTGTGTGCGCGTGTTTTATTAAAAATTTTGTTAATGCGACATCACAAGAATAGGGCAAAGAGTGTATAATATACAATGAGGAGCAAAAATTCTCAAAATTCTTTTTTTTTTTGTTTAATTTTCAAGAAAAAACTGAAATATTTTAAATCATGTGGCTTCCATTTTTAAATTTAACATTTTATGACATTAAGCATTAAGTTAAATAAATACCACCCGTAAAGTGCGGTATAGAGCTACATATTTAGAAACAACGGAATTTCGTCGGGGATTTACGAAATTAGCTGTAAGGACTGTAATCAAAAATATGTTGGACAAACTAGACGATCAATTCAAACTAGAGTCAAAGAGCATATGGCCCATCTCAAATATGGTAAAACAGATAAGTCTAGTGTTGCCCAACATGCGTTTGGGAACAACCATAAAATAGATATTAGCAATTTAAGATTAATTAGGAATGTAGCAAATACTAGACAGCTGGATACATTTGAATGCTTGGAAATCATAAAGTGTAAAAATAGTATGAATAGTGACAGAGGGCCTATCCCAAATAGCCCGCTTTATTGGTTAGTGGGTCACAGTTCACCGAACCGTGACGGTGAACACTGACAATAGTTTAGGTATAAATAGGGTAGATTGTTAGCATAAGTTTAGTTTTAATCATCTCCAGATGATGCCAACTTGGTTGGCGAAACGCGCGTCGAGTGCAGTATATAGTGTTTTGGTGTTTCGTCAAGAACTACGTCAGTGTTATTTATTAGAACATGAGGAATAATTATTCAACGTTAACGATTTATAAGTGACGCCATCAATATATAATGTATAAAAGGGTTGGATCTTGTGAACCATGAATTACTACTTGATAAATTGTATATGAATGGTTTAAGAGGTAAAATATTTGATTGGATAAATTAATATCTCTCTCAAAGAATATAAGTGGTGGACATTCATGGTCACAAATCAGATGAAGTTAATACTTAATGCGGCGAACCTCAAGGTTCCATCTTTAGACCCTTATTATTCATTATTTTTATAAATGATTTGTCAAACAATGTCAATAAAAAAAATTTAACATTGTTCACTGATGATATATCTTTAGTTTGTTCAGGTTTATCTCAAAATACTGTTCACTTACAAGAGTTAAAGTATTTTAAATGCATTTGTTGAATGGTTTAGCAAAAATAAACTATGTTTCCAAGACAGAATTTATGTTATTAAAGCCAAGAATTCCCACTGAAACAGAGTCACTTAATAAAAATAAATGGAACTTCAATTAAGCAAGCAGATACTGTAAAGTTTTTAGGTGTATATCTAAACCAGTTATTGGGATGATCAGTAAGACATTTATGCCTAAAATGTACTATACAGACTTAGATCTTTAACGAGTAAAAACATATTATTAGCTTATTTATTAGTATGCACATTTCTTTTTTTAGAGAATAACTGCATTTTATTTTGGGGATCATCATCTACAAGTTTAAAAGTATTTAGGATGCAGCTTTAAGAAATAGAGCAGGTGTAAACAAATATCATTCTTGCAGAAATTTGTTCAAAGAATTCAAATTGCTTACAGTGCCATGTATATTTATTTGTGAAATATTGATATGTCAAGTGTAATTATTCCTCATTTTTGCCTAATAATTTCAATCATAATTATGATACATGGAATGCTCATGCTTCCACATTATTGTTTGTCTGCTTATGAAACTAATCCTGTATGTAGGCATTTTTAATAAACTTGCTGGTAATATAAAAGATTCAAGAGACATAAAGCAGTATGTTATTTAATTTCTTAGTTGAAAACTCTTTTTAACACGCTTTTATTAGCTTCACCTGTATGTTTGCTTGCTTGCTTGTTTGTTTGTTTGTTTGTAACCGACTCTTTGGACTCGATTTTGACCCACTTTAAACGGACAGATTTAATTGAAACTTTGTACACTTACGAAGAACCGGTAACAATACAATAATTTGATAAGTTTATATCATTATCCTGATCAGGATCGCCAGTCCTTTCCTCACGTATCCTCTGCGTGAGAGCAAGAGGCTTAATATTGTAAGTATATTCCGTGATTTTCAGTTCGGTCGTTGGCAGAGCGGGCAAGTCTTAGTCGACGCGAAACGACGGACTCCTCGGGCGTGAGTTCAAATCCCATGGCTGAAATAAAAAAAAATTTTTTTTTTCAGAAATATCTGTTGGATCGTAATATGTTATAATATCAGCATCAATAAGCAATATAAATATAGTTTAAAAAAACTACAAAACACGCTTTCATAGCACATCAAACTAAAAAGTGAAAAATAAATATAGTTTAAAAAAACTAAAAAACACGCTTTTAAAGCACATCAAACTAAAAAGTGAAAAATAATTATTAATATAAACTGAAAACAATAATGAACGAAAAATACTAGTATTATTGTGAAAAAAGCGTGGGGCGCTTTGTGACATATTTTTCGTATATCGAGCAACCCACGCTTTTTTCACAATAATACTAGTATTTTTCGTTCATTATTGTTTTCAGTTTATATTAATAATTATTTTTCACTTTTTAGTTTGATGTGCTTTAAAAGCGTGTTTTTTAGTTTTTTTAAACTATATTTATTTTTATGATGTTAACGAATAAATTGGTTCTTAAACTTTGTGTACTTAAGTATTGTTTTTATTTACATTTATTTTGCTTTTAATTTTGTAATTTTTGTATTTTTGCATGTGTCTGACTATTCCTACATCATATGTGCATTCTATATTAGTATTTTTTGAGACAATAAAGAATTATTATTATTATTATAACAAAAACAGAATCATAGTAAGTCTTCTCGCTAAATAGTTTAAATTACTGCAATAACGACTGTTTAAATAATTTTGTGGAATTTTAATGTAGTTTGCAGTGCATTCAAAACGGCTTTTATTATTTAAAATAAGATTTGTTGTTATTACTGAAAATAATTTATACTAAATTTAAAGTTTTTAAAAGATAAACACCACAAAAATTACAAAATCCGAAATCCCGAAATCCAAAGCTGAGGCTCTCTAGAAGGGGGTTACACTTAGAAAAACGTGGATACACAGTCATTTCCACCGACATTGCCAGTGCCGAAATGTTAGATAAACATCAGATGCAGAAAGTGGGGCCAAAAATTCTCTGCAACTAGTGATGCCATTTTACATTTTACATTGTTTATAAAAATTATAAACAATATGAGTCTAACTATACTACCCTAAGGTGTCCCAATGCTTACCTCCCTTAATTGCGATTTATATGACATATTGTAATAAAACGTACAACAAGTTTTTGCAGCAACAAGCCATAGTTTATTGTGTCACCTGTTACTTATATATGGGTTTCAAGTTAAATTTAGTATTTGGTAGCTTGCACTAGTGCTTAAACCTTCAAAATATTCTTGACTTTATTTATTATTATTACTATAATTATTATTATAATTTGTTCTCGCTGTGTTGTGTAATCTGATACTTATATGCTTCTTAATTATTAATATAAGAATCCGAGAGAACGCTATTAAATTTCACATTGTGCTTATTCAAGAATTTATTAAAGCAATTCCAAAGAGGACTCCTATAAGAACATGCCTTTGCAAGTTTCATATGAGCTGCACCGAAGGAGAACGAGAATCATTAAACGCCCCCCGCAATTCAAGTCTCACTTTCTCAGTTTCGGGTTTCCATGGGGAAGAACTTCGTTAGTGACAAATTTCATCCCTCTGTAAGATCAGCCTGGCAAAGGTATTATCGTAGCCCGACCGCTAAATGAGCTTTCATATTATTAACGAAATAATTGACGTGAAAATGATGCCAACAAATCTCTGTCAGACACAATCACACAGGAGAGCAGCATGTATAAATAGAATCGATAATACTTGGAATGAACTAAGACCGGTTTGTGGGTCTTTAATTTTCTTTCATCCGATATACTTGATGCCATTTGTCAGGTGAGTGAGTGCGAGGGTCTCAAAGAACCTCGGAATTAGTTGTTATCAAAACATCATAGACCACATAAAGTATACAATCAAGACTCTTCTTTCTGTACAGGTTTCAATACACATTCATTAAATAAATGTTAGCTTGTTTATACATGACACTTCTTTCTTTTTTGTATGCAAGACTAAGGGCCGGTTTATCAATGCTCAGTTAACTCTAACTAGAAGATAAATCGAATTCAATTTCATTTATTTATTATACCATACAAATCAAATCAAGACAATACAAATCAATTTTATAATCTCCGTTTAACTACAATTCAGAGTTTAAACTCAGTAATGCTGATAACTATTGGTTCATATTCAGTTTAAACTACGATCTTCGGGTTAAATTGAGATTATAAAACTGGCCCTTAGTAGTGAATCACAATTATTGAATAAAGGACAATATGCAAGGAAACAGCCACTGTTATAACAAATTATTATTTCTATGGATGTATGCATTGATACACCGGCCCTAAGCAAAGTATGTATTCTTTCTACAAAGTGGAATATATGGGGTGGTATTTTAAAATTTATGCCATTGACAGCTCGAAATATTATGAGATACAAGGTCATTATATCAAGTAAACATCGCGTATTTCAGTACATTATATGCTATATTATATATGGTTTATAATCATCTTCATCAAGGAATTATAGCGATGGCAATATTTGATTTTCTAATGCGTTTGGCTGCGTATATCATGGACACCTTCATCATAATATCGCTTATGGTCTGCGTGGACTATATGCAAAATTATTAAAATCTTTTTTTGGCTGATAGAAAACAGTTTGTCTCCTATGTGGGTGAAATATCAAATGAGCAATTTACAGAAGTAGGTGTGTCTCAAGGTAGTGTCCAGGGTTCCCATTTGTTTTTATAATGAATGATGTGGAACTATTTATTTAAAATTTTCATACTGCGTTCGCTGCTGATATAACTATGAACATTTATGAAAGGCTAATAAATGTTTAAAAAATATGAATCTTCAGCTAAACACAAATATCAATGCAATATCTAAATATTTATGAATAAACTAAAATTGAACCAGTGCGGTTGGTGATATTTAGGTTATATCATATCTTAGGATTGGAGCATGGGACCCAAGGGATATATTAAGGCATAACTATTAAAACTAAATGAAGAAGTTTTGTAGCGAAATAACTGCAAAAAAAAAATGGAAAAATTTTGTGCCCCACCAGGTTATTTTTTAAATGATTTGTAAAATATTTGCAAAACACTTTTTTTTAGAATCAGGTAGAAAATATCAACAGATTTCAAATTTCGTCAAAATATATTGATTTTTACAAAGGTATACCTTCTTGAAATTTGTATAGTGAAAAATGATTCTAAAATAAAATTTCATAAGGGTGTAATTTTATAAAATAGCTATATTTTTTATGAAATTAAAAATCTGTCGATATATTTTCCCCCAGATTCTGAAAAAAAAAATGTTTTGCAAATATTTTAAAAATTTTTCAAAAAATAACCTGATGAGGCCATTTTTTATTTTTTTTTCTCAAATTTCAATCGCAATTTTCTTCTGCAAAACTTCTTCATTTAGTCTTGATAGTTATGCCGTAAAGTATCGGTTCGGTCCTATGCCCGAATAGCCAAAATTTTACAAGCCGTCACCGTAATGAACCATAAGTCTTATACTATACAATAATTTCATCCACATAATAGTAATAAGTTCGTGCCCGTGTAGCAATAAAAAAGGAAACTAAAGTACGGACTTAACTTTTATTCAGCAGTTACAACCGTTCTCGTCATTTAATACGAGTTCAATACAATTTATACATATGTATGTTCTTTTATCTATATATATTTTTCTTTTCTTGACCGTTAATATCAAATAACAGCTGATAGTTTTTTTATGGGGATTTCGGTTTATTTCGATTTATCAAGAAATATCGATTATCAAGAATGATGCATGTGGTTAAAAACTCCAATATGATGCGTATTATTCGTAATTCTTAGTCTTAGTGATAACTAAAGCTGCAAGTCGTTTCTGTGTATCATAGTCGTAGAGTACAGATGTACTTACTGTCGTCGACATTTCTCCAGTCCAGTTTATTATTAGCTTTCGAGTTGTGTACACGTTAAGTCACTTGGGCGTATTGCATATTGTGTTTTTATTTTATTTGTTGTACTGTATTGATGATATTAATTTAATAATAAAGCATGACAGACGTACACAGGGGTAGAAAACAGCCATTTGCTGACAAAGTGAATAAATTCATAGGTGAATTCCCGGATTTAGTCTATGATGGTGCTAATTTGTAAAGTGTGCGAGAAAAATTTGATGTGCTGGGATAAGCGTGATTGTGGACTTCACGTAAATAGTGTACACCATAAAAATAAAAAAATGGTGTGCCTTCGACAACACAGTTTATGGTTGATTTACTATTAATGCTGATTGCCTGTGATGTTCTGCTGCACATACTCGATAAACAACCATTTCGAGACTTCTGGAATAAATACAATGCCCAGGTGAAGTTACCAAGTCACACAACGTTATGTAACTATCTACCAACTGTACACGTAGCCATGGTAAATAAGATGAAATGTGAATTAAAAAATACACGGCTGTGGTTATCTGTTGATGAGACAACAGATTGTAAAAAAAAAATTATTTTAAATGTTATAGTACGAGTACTGGATCCTCTTAAACCGACAGTTCCACTGTTACTAGCTAGCAAAAGACTAAGTCAGTGTACTAGCGAAACAATTACCAGGGTGGTGGTGGAGACGTTAGAAAAATTTGAACTGTCAAAAAGTCAAGTGTTGATGTTTGTGACTGATGGCGCCGTGACAATGCGTTCGGTAGGCCGTTCTTTGCAAGAACAAGGTTGTACGTTTATACATGTTACGTGTAAAGTGCGTGCTTTACATCTTGTGTCAGAAATTATTCGAAAAGGTTTTCCAGAGGTGGATGCATTAATAGCAAGTACAAAAAAAGTAGTTCTTAAATCTCCTAAAAGTCTCCGTGCATTTCATAGCAAGTGTCCCGGTATTCCTGAACCACCGCAGCCGATTCTTACACATTGGAGAACATGGTTGCAGGCAGCTTTTTATTATGCTGAATATTTCCAACAAATAAAAGCTGTGATACTACAATTCAATCCAGATGAGGTTGCAGCTATTAAGGAAAGCCAGACAAAATTTGAAGATATTTCTGTTGAAATGGCTTTAAAAAATATTGCAAATAACTATAAACCACTACATGAAAGCATAAAAAAATTAAAAAACAGTGTGTTGTCGTTAGCGGAGTCACTGCAAATAGTGGACGAAGTAAATCTACTGCTACATGCTAATGGTGACGCAACAAATAAGCGCGTTAAAGAAAAGCTCGCAAATGTGTTAAATAAAGACACCGGTTTTACTAAATTAAGACCAAATATGTGATGGTGCAGCCCCAGATCCGTTAAGTGCGTTCAAAGACTATTTTACGCTGCATGTATTACATCCGTAGATGTCGAACGGTCGATTTCAAAATATAAGAATATATTTTCACCAAAGCGAACATCACTCATGGAGACAACCATAGAAGCATACCTGATGCTGCAAATGGCTACACATCTTCTCCAGTTTGTGATAAGCAAGCTAGTTCATCAAGCTAGTTAAGAGGGTAAGTTTTACATAAATTGTAACAGTTTATTGTTTCTCGTATTAGTTAATTTCGCGTACGCCACTGTTCCACGGAATATTTTTGACAGCCTAACATAAATCATGTATATCCAAGAAAAAAGGGAGAGGCTGGTAATATAATATAATGCAAATTATTTAAACAGTCTTTTGATAAAATTAAAATAATTGAACAAGTAATGTGTGATGTGTTTTAAATTAGTTGGAATTAATACAGATCTTTCTCTTAATTGGAAGAATTACGTTGTTTTATGTGAAATATATGCTCCTAAATTTATTTTGCTCTTGAAAGATTACATAATATAGCAGTAATGTGCTGAAGTGTTTTATTTTTAGAATATGTTGTGATAATTCTTCTCGTGTAAATGGTATTCACATTACAAAAAAATGTCATGTTAAGACAATTTTTCCCGAAGAAAACGTTTTGTCATTTCTGTTTACATACATATTATATTAGATACTTTAAAATTTGCAAAAAAAAAAACAGGTTAGATAGTTTGAATCTTCAGAATTCAAATCATGAATACAATAAGAGATTCGCCCAAATTTTATAATGTGATATCCTTAAAGTGAAATTGAATAGATCCATATTTATGGAAGCCATATTGTATTGCCTAAACGAATACAATGCAATGTATAAATCAATTTACCGAGCTCAGTAGTGTAGTGAATTAGAACGTTGAATGATGAACGTGGCTGGTTTTTCTGTCTGCGGACTCCCGGGTTCAAATCCCGGCTTCGACCCTGACAATTGGATACCAAAGGAGCAGTTGCTATTGCAAATGCTTAAGAAGTTATTGTCGATACCAGTGTCCAAAAAGATTAAGAATTTATACACTCAAGCTTTTCACAAATCCCTCTCGCTATAAAACAACTTGAATATCGACCTGAAGTGGGTGAACGTCAACCAAATACAGATGAATTTACCATAATCAATGAATGTAATGTTTGATCTTCGACAATATATGTATCAATAATTATCTGTAGACATCGCTGCACACGTAACCAAAAAACTAGGAAGTGTTTTGTGGGTGTAAACGGCTAGTGCTAATATATTTTCACTTTACTACCTCCACTAGTCATCTTTAGAACTTTTACACTACAAGCTAAGCCACTGAAAGATATTAGAAAAAAACATTGATTTTATATGGCATGTAAATTTGTTATTAACAAATATTCCTTTGGGCCGACCCATTTTTTTGGATCGCCAATATCTGAACTCTAATGATGACGTCGGATTTTCTATGTAATAACTAACTTCATTCAAAGAAAAACAGTGGTAACCAAAATAATTTCAAAATATTGTCCTGTTCTCCAATATATAAGGAGCTCATTACTTGGCTTTAATTCTGACAGTATCTTAAAAATTAGAAACTGTTGTTTTCTAAAAAATGTATATTGTAGATGTATTGTAAAATTATAGTCATTATGCCGGTACGCCACTGATATCTGAAGCCACAGCATTATGCAGGCTATTCAGTAAGGTCTACTTGCCAAATATTAGATTTTCGCGTTCTGGAAATATCAATAAAATACTTACTTCAAATTTAATGGGTTCTAATTTTGCATTCCTGGTTAGAATTTAATTGGGTAAATTAAAATTATTGGAGAATTATTAATTAATTACACATATTCCGACATGGCCGACCCTAAATTATTTTTGCGGCTTTGCCGATTACGAAATTACAAAGACTGACTCCATACTTTGAAAATGTGACAAAATTAATGTGAATTAATGAAACATTAAACGTAAAAAAATCACTTGTTCATTTTACAGTATCAAAATATTGTATATCGTAGTACTTTTATAGGCTTAAGGGCCGGTATATCCACCTCCTGGTAAAGTTACCGAATAGATAAATTTAAGAATAAAGTTGCTAAATCAATAAAATAATATTTACTATGCATCTATCTTTGTTCAACAGTAATTCCATATTAGAATATACTTCGCTGTGATCAGTTTTTTGCAAGAAAAGAAACGTAATAATTAATATAAATCTGTCTGGTAACTAACAGCCATTCTACCAGAATGTGAATATACCGGCCCTAAATGAAATATTGACAACAAAATAACATACAACCAAATTATTTTTAACCCTATTGGCTATAATATTCTGGATAATTCCCGGAAAAATAGTTTTTATAGGAACATTAAACAAATACGCCAAATTCAAAAATATTGTAACTTTTACTGAATATGTAAAAAAAAGATGTTCAACATGCCCACCGTTAAATTATACAAAAATAAATCGATGCAAACTTTTTTATTGTACTCCTGTCAACACATCAGTCTTTATATCCTTGTCCGAAGTTGCTTTTCAACGTTCTTGACCCCATACACGATTTTTTTGATGGCTCATCACATCACAGAAAGAAATGCCAAGGGTTCATATCTGGTAAACGTGGTGGCCCCTTAATGGATGGATCTTGTCCTCTACCAATCCATCTCGATGAGTATCCTCATTCAAAAAATTGTCTCACATTGCGTGCAAAATGAGGCGGTGAATGAACCACATCTCTAGGCGTAGGATATACGTCAAATCTTCAATTAAATCATGGAGATTGAAATTTTAATGCCTGTTATCGTCAAGATGTTCTGAGAATCCAAGTGGTGCAATCAAAAAGTTATCAACAATTTCTAACTACACGTTAATTCTGGTACCGTCTCTCCATAACTGCATGCGAATTTTCATATAGAGTGGACTATACGTGATTAGCTCTCTATCATACTATCTTTACACTTTGTAATTTTAAAGCTCTCAAATGCATCCATCTATCTAGTATTTGTTACATTCCTAATTAATTTTGAATTGCTACTATTAATTTTATGGGTGTTGTCAGACGAATGTTAGGCAACACTAGACTTATCTCTTCTACCATATTGAGATGAGCCATATGATCCTTGAATCAAGTTTGAATTGATCGTCTAGTTTCTCCAACATATTTTCTTCCATGAGAAGTAAACACTTATTAAATTTTATCAACATATTGCGTGAATTTAGTGTTCATTCCTCAATAATCTTTTTTTCCCGAAATAATCCAAAACATTATAGCTAAAGACAAAAATGAGGTTTGGATATAATTGGGTTAGAAAAAATTTTTTCGCTGAAACGATGAAATATTAGGATTTAAGAGAGTCTAATGTTCAGAAATAATATATTTAAAATATCTGTAAGCTTCCACTGAAAAAATTATAAAGCCATTTTGTTCAAATATGGGTGTAGTTTTTGTTTTGCTTTCGGTTTTCCTGTATTTCTGATGAAATTGAAACGGGCATTATAAAGTTTTATATTAAACTCAATTACAGCTAAAAGAAGCATTTTGTTATTTTGTTAGTCAACTTATTTTGCAATTATTGAACATGCATGCAATTATGGAACACTCTGTATAAATATTTCAATTTCAAAATTTTAAGATTTGAAGGGTAACTAAAGTTATCGCATTTGGAGGAACCGGTTGACAAAGATCACGTTATACAAAAATTTTTGTAGAATTAACGATGTTGCGTGACTGACAATAGTGAACCGTAATGTATATTTGTAATGTAGGTATTCCATCTACATATATAGCCGTTGCTTATAAAAGATAATATTCATAAAATATGTTGTGTTCGCTCCATTACAATAACAAACCTTACACTTTGGGCAAAATGTTGTATGTATATCACAGCCCCATATGTAAAAGGAAACAATAATAGTAAACAAAGTTCCCTAGAGTCATCTCAAAGACAAGTTCTGGGATTATCAAGAAATCTTGTATTCAGACAGCAAGTGTGTAAACTTAGTTTAATCAGCAGGACCAGGGAACAGACGGTTGAGATTAGCTGAAAAGCCCACACAGCCTTTAGTGTGGTTTATCTTCAAAATATATCATGCCTCGAACTGCGCAGATTAAAATATGTACAATTTAGACTTGGAAGCTACAAATTAATAGCATCGAATTTGGCAAATTAATTCTGTCTAGAAAAGATTACTAAATTTTGTTTCTTATTTCAACATACAGGATGTTTTTAAAATTCACTATACAAGGTATCTGTAATTCGAGAGACAATATTGTGATATCAATATATTCTGCTGGAGAAAGTGAATTTGGTTATTTTGGTATTCAAGAGGTCTGAGGTAGATTTGTTTGTGTGGTATAACTTTTTTATTGTTTGATTTTCATTTTAGAATAAAACATTTTATTAAAACATTTTTACGGGAAAATTTACTTACCAGAATCCAACCCCAAGTCAGCGGCAAGTTGTACCTTAACAAAAACGAGATCTCATTGTTGGTCCGCAAATTTTAAGACCGCGAAGAAAGATAATATGAAACTCCTAAAATATCTATTGAAAGGGGAATTCTTTCAACAAACTGGAAAATATGTGCAGTGATTTCTCTCTCGGAGATATGTATCGTCACTCAGTATTGATATTGTTAATCATGATGACGATGACATTCAGGTTGCAGAAAGTGTAACCACTATAAAAATACGCGTTATATAAACTGTAATAGGCACTACATAATGATTATATTACAGTATTTAAAACAGCTTACTTGATGTGATACGTGACTACACCGCAATTCCTTTCCAGCACTTATACGATTAGAATGGACGCACTATATATTCTATCTTAGGCTCGTCCTTCTTGGAAATAAGGTAGGTGGTATTTATCACAAGTTGCAACGTTGGGGTTCCACAATGCTCGTATATGGGGCCTATACGGTTCAGTATTTTTGTGAATAACTGCACGTAAATTGTAATATAATTATTATATTTAACTTTTTGTATATAGGGTGTTCCAAAAATGCACTGCACAAATTCAGGAGCCTTCTGTCTAAATATTAAAAATGTTCTGATGAAGATAAATGGTTATCAGAAAATGAAAAATTTTCTGTTTTATAAAAAAACGGTAATTTGAATTTTCACTATATTTGGCACAACTGATTAGAGGTAATGACTCAATGGCATACCATTTATTCCATGTCTTTCATAAGGGTGGAGAGAAATGGGTGGCTTAGGTGTTTTTTATTTGAAAAAAAATATATGTATGTGGTATTTATGGAACACTGAAAGAAAATTAAAATAAATAAATAATTTTTTTTTCCAAATAAAATCTTCTAGCTTTATCTCCGCACCCTCATAAAAGAATGAAACAAATTGTATGTCAATCATTACATCTAATTAACTATATCAGGTATCTTGAAAATTCAAAAAACCGTTTTCTTTTTTTGTAAAAATTGCATTTTTGAAAGTAACTATTATTGTAATATAAACGACTGATTCAAACATAGCTCGGCTGTGTAGTAAAATAAATTCGAATCGCCATAAGCGTAAATTTCGTTTCGTATTCGTCGGCAACAGCCGAATCCATTTTCGACTAATTTGTTCGGTAAAAGATTTTGTAGACCAAAATTATTTCATAAAATTGATCACATATATTGTCAATTTCTCTTAAAATTTTCATTTCATATAAATATTATATATTAAGTAAAAACGTTTTTTTGATTGCAGCTGTCTCAACGGTTTTATAACGATTTTTCTCTGTCAAATCAGATGTATGAAAAATATGTTCTAATTAACTTAGAGACAGCCGGAATTCAAGATCTATCTGGAATCCAACGTACCGCTTAATTTAGACGAGTGATCTTTTCGGTGATTATTCTATTTAAAATGAGAATATTTTAATTTTAATCGTAAGGAAATATATTTGATACAGAATTATAACTATATAAATGTTGAACACATACATTTTTACACTGAAATTGTTATTAGTTTAATTAAATTCTAAATAAACATATTATTATATGTATACTGTTTGCAAATGACAGACAAAATGTTGTTACGAAATATAAAGGTGGAAACATGGTATTGTTTTATTTCTTTTGAAAATCGTAATCGTAATAATAAACAGGATGAGTCAGTTCTAGTGTATCAAACCTTCCAAGTGATAGATCATCAAACGATAAGTGGAATATGTCTAGTAAACTAATGCCCACAAATGTTGCATAAGGGCTTTAAAAGGGTTTTATGAATCACAAATTTTTCAGTATAACTCTGTAACTTTGAGAAGTATTTACAATTAGTATAAATGTATTTTTGGCTAAACGGTCGTTTCGTATTTCATTTATAAGGAGCTGTTTCAGAAGGTAGGTGGGTTTTCACCCCCAATTTATTTCTCAAAGTTTCACAAATTTCCAGCCATCTAATTTTCAGTGATGTGGATTGACTTTTTTGCAGGTGAATTTTTTGTGTATTTTTTAATGTAGGGTGGTGTTTAGAAGTTATGTTCCATAAAAGAGTACAAATCCGATGTGCCTCAAGGTTTTATTCTGGGCCCGCTGCTTATTATACATATATACCAGTCAACTAATTAAATGCCTGTAATATTGTATGCATGACTTATGATATGCAGATGACACTCAACTGTATATCTCATTTAAATATGTTGATATGCATAGTGCAAGTTACCAAATTAACGAAGACCTAAATAAATTTGGTAGTTTAGCCAGAAATCATTGTCTACTCATGAATCCAAGTAAATCTAACATTATTGTATTTGTTCCAAAAATTCCCTGAAATAATATAATGAACAAAATAATACACCAAAACGAAATTCAAATAGTAAGTGAAGCTAAAAACTTAGGAGTTGTAATCGGCAGTGATTTAAGGTTTAACACCCACGTTGGTAAAATGGTGCAAAAAGCGTACGCAACAATTAAGATAACTTATGTTAACAGGCACTATTTCACGAGACAAACTAAAATTGTGCTGTGGGAGCCTAGTGTTGTCGTTCTCAAACATTGCGGACTCTATATGGACAATATTTAACTTATCTGCGTAAACATAAAATCTAAAAGATTCAAAAATTGTATCCTTGTTTAATTTATGAGATTCGCAGATATAAGAGAATAATTCATAAACTAATTGATATCTACGGGTTGACTAAACACGGACCATCGCAGTTGCGGCTAAAATTATGTTTAGAATTTTTAATGTCCAATATTTTAATATTATTTATTCATGTAAAAGCTCAAATTTGCTCTAACCAGCACAGATTTCTTCTACCCTACTAAAACAAATTTAATATGTGTCACTCAGTTTCTAACTGAGACTTTAGTTCGGGGAAGGCAGAGTGTTGTCATTTATACTTACTTTTGGACAGACTTGACCATGGCTTATTGCTGCATAAACTATGCGATGTAGGACTTAGTGATGGATTCCTCAAGCTTTTTTTATTCATATTGAAACAACAGTAACCTATACGTGCAGTACCAGCCCAGTAAACACCAAAACACTGGGCCTTTATTGGGTCAGCATTTCCAATAAAGTCCCGGTAAAAGCCCAGTAAAGGCCCATATTTTGATGTTTACTGGGAGGGTTTTAAGCAAGGCAGCAACTTTAGGAGTCCCACAAGGATCTTTCCTAGGGCCTTTTTGTTCATTATTTTCATAAGTGATATCGTATATGAACTTAGTTGTAATGCTCTATTATATGCAGATCATCTAAATCTATATTCGTCGATTCGTGTATTAGTTTGTAGGAAGATTTAAATAAATTGAATCTATGGTGCGAAAGAAATTTATTCTCTCAATATTAGTAAGTGCAATTGAATGAGTTTTATGAGAAAACTGCAGTCAATTGAATTCACATATTCAATTAACGAGACATTTTAAGTTTAAAGACTTGGAAGTAATCTTTGATTGCAAATTAACGTATAGTGACCACATCGATGACATCGTAGCGGGTGCTTATAGAAATCTTGGTGTTATAATAAAGACCAGCAAGCAATTTGTGAAAACAACTACACTGGAGTTACTCTTTAATGCGTTAGTTAGATCTAAATTAGAATATGCTTGCCTAGTCTGGAATCTGGGATACGAAATTCATTAATTTAATATTTAGAAAATACGGGGGAAATTTGTAAAGTTTGTCTGATGGTGTTTATCCCCCCTCAGGACATTTTCAACAATATTTTGTTACAAAGATTTTACATACATGACTTGAATACTCGACGGAAATATTATTCAATAGTAACCTTATATTTACAAAATATTAAATAACCAAATTGACTGTCCAGAATTATTTAGTTGTTTCTCTCTTCATGTCCCAGTTTTTCAAACTTGCTCTAGTTTTTTATTTTATTTGCCAGTTCCCAGAACTAATCTGTTAAAAAATTTTCACCTATATACACGGAAAGAAAACTATTCTATATCAAAGTAATCGATTATTCTTGAATTTTTATACTTGTCACTAGAAAAATATTACTTGGCATCATAAATTATTATTGTTTCAATAATATACCAATTGTAAACCAAGAACAGATATATCTTTGAGTTTCATTAGCGCAAGTCTTTAAGTCAATATATGTTTGATTCCTTCGCAGTATAAGTATGTACTAAATATACTCTTAATAGTACACTCCTTTCGAATACTGTTAACCGTGAGAGTAAGTATAAGGACATCTTGAAGTAAATTATTATTTAAATGATTTTCTTGACATAAGAATACTACTCTAGGAATAAAACTACAAACAAATTTGCTGGATGAATTATACATACTATTAATCCAATAACTGTTATCCTTGATTGAATACTTATTAATCTCAATGTGAAGTGTTCTAAAATAATGATGGAGTGAATCGCGCAGTGGTGGGAGGTAGAAAGCTATGCCTTTGCCAAACAAAGACGACATACCTTACCTACTATGCGTCGAATTGTGTGTGCTGTACTTTGTTCATAGATGTTGATTATTATGAAATAATTTATATTTGTAAAGTTACATTTGAAAAAGAAGTATATTAACATTATGAACTGTGAAATAGAAGTTAATGAGTCTACGATGGAAGAGCTATTAGCAAGTTGGGAATTGGAGTCCTTGATTTCAATATTAGAAGTTAAGTTTAATAATTCTAGTTTTACTGCATGCGAGCTATTTTAATTACGTTATACTTTACAAGGAATGAATATACAACGTCACTATATTGTAGGTGAAAAGATATTCATCTGAAGTTTAATGGTTGTGTATAGATTTCCCAAGTTATTTTCCTTTTTGATAATTTTTGCTTGTGTATTATATACAATCTATAGTCAAGATCTGCATTTTTATTGTAATGGCGTTTTATTATACAATACATATACAGGGTAACTGGTAAGTCGGCTTATTCGTTTGAGGGTGGGTTAGTAGAACTCATTTGCAATTGATTTAGATATCTAATAGTTTTTGAGATATTTTATTTTTAAAATAAAAAATAAAACTTTCTTTAATATTTCAGTTTCCTGCGTTAGTTTACATAGTATGTAACAAAAAAGTAGGTTAAATACTTTAATAAGATAAAAAGACGAGCAAAAAACCACATTTGGGAAAAAAATTTCAACCCAATCGTACATTCATAGGAATTTATTTTTAAAACTTGATAATGCATTAAACGTGCAAATTATTTAAAAACTTCACTACTTTATATATTACTTTTCGAATGAGGTTTATATGAAGTTTTAAAAGCTATATTTTACTTCCATAAATAATACAAAAATACTAGATACAGTTAGAGCGTCCATTGTTTTCAAATTAAAGAGATACAGGGTGTTTCGAAAACCATGTGCCATCGCTTAAACGGAGATTCTACACTCACACAATAAGACAAATATACCTAATTCCTATCAACATAGGTCCATTTTTGCTTCGTTTCTGAGGTATTGAAGTTTTATTTTTCTTTGCGTTAACTGTAAAAAAAAGCCACTGATTTTTTAGTTTTTGATGGCCCAATTATGTAGAAAGTTAATTGCCGAAAAAATGTTACCTCTTGACGTTTTTTAGATATGGGCATCATGTAGAAGATAAATGCAATTTTTAAAGTCTTTTTAAGTCTATTAAAAAAAAATAATAATAATGCTATTAAGTCTCCATCAAAAAATTGTATTTATCTCCTACACGAAACCTAAATCTAACAAAAAGCAAGAGGTGACTTCTTTTTAGCAATTAACTGTCTACATAACTGTGCCATCTAAAACTAAAGAAGTCAGTGGTGTATATATTTTCTTTACAAAATCTAAAATCAACCGAAATAATAATAAAACTTCAACATTCTGCATTTTAATTACGAAACAGCAATGGACCCACGTTGATAGTAACTATTTGTCTTATTTTTGAGTGAGAAATCTCCGCTTAAGCGATGACACATATTTTTTGAAACACATAAGGGCAAGGGAAGTTTCTAAAAATAATAATAATAATAAAATATCTCAAAAATTTTAGGTTTTGCATAGATTTTTTTCTGTGTACACTATGTGTTCAAACTATACACAAAATATTGATATTTTAAATAGTAATATTAGGATAATAACAAATCATGTTCTTTTTGTGGACTGTGTTAATATTTAAGTTAATTAGTATCGATTATGTTTTGTAATTTCCTGCTCTGTAATTGGATTCGTTTGTTGGGTAGTTGTAAATGTAAATAAATAAATAAATAAAAGATTCGTATTTAGTAGCATATACCTAATACAATTAAGTGAGGTTGTGGTAGAACTATCTATAATTTTATTGTAGATTTGAAGTTTCTTGATGCAAACTTTGAAATATTCCCTTGCCACCATTTTAAGAACTGTAAGCTCATTTATATCTGATTTCATACTTAAGAAAAAACATGTTAATAATACAGTCGTTTCAAAAAATAGTTACAGGGACTTTTTAATTAAAATCAGAAAAAAGAGTTTAACGTAGATCACTAAATTCTTTTGATATTACTTTCACATATATCTATAGATAAATACTGGTGACGTAAAAAAAATCAAGCCCCATATTATGAAAAAAAATTTGAGACCCGAAAGTAGCAAATTTATCCATGTGAATCTGCTACTTGCGTTTGATACGTCTTGAATAGTTTTACATTTAATAAATATCTGGTGGTCTAGGGTGGAACCCTATTGAATATTAGAAAAATCGGTGCACCAAGACACAAAAAAAAATTTCGGCAAATCTAAAAAAAAACAATATTATAAATAAAAATTAACGATTACCGGGGAAAACGGTGGTAAAATTATTTTTGCGTGCAATCAAAAACTTCAATAAATATACGTATAAATATACGTATAAATAATACACATTTTTTTTTATTTTATTATTTCATTATTTTGGATATGATAATGAGAAAGTGCTATTGAAGTATACCTAGCCGAGAACGAATTTTTGACTTTAATTTTTATTCCCTTTATATTCTTTTTCGTTCGGTATAATCGGTAGGAATAAAATATAAAATTTTTTTACGTTAATGTGAATTTTACAACCTCTTTAGAAAAGCATAACGACTGCATAACTTCCAAAGAAAAAACATTCCTGCATGATATTATTCTAATTCCTGGTAGTTTAGTCGGGGACAGCTTTACGTGAATTTTAACAAGACCACCACCTTTCTTGAATATTTTTATTAGAATTAGAAGCACGTGCAACGTTTATTTTACAGTTTCGCACACTTGGTAAAGCAGAAGCAGAAAGTGTTGATTTTCTACGTACATATTTGTTGAGATGTAGCATAAGTTCCTAGTACCATACGAAAATTAGTGTGTGCTAACAATACGTTTTAGATAACAAAATTAAACTAAAATATATTTTCGGAAATTTGCTTGTTTTTATTGAGACGCACTTATGGGGTACAAAAAAAGAAATTTAAAAATTGAGAAATCATGTAAAAAAATCACTCAAAAATTTATTATAATTAGTCTTCAGGAGTTTCGATGTCATCCCAGAGACGGACTTGTAAACCTAATTTATTTATTGATCTATTGATCTATTTGCCCAACAGATTACAGAATCCAATTACAGGACAACAGTATAGTTTAAAAAAAAAGTTAAAATTAAAAATATACTTAAAAACTATAACTTAATATAATATAATATAATATAATATAATATAATATAATATAATATAATATAAAATATTCATAAAACTATAATTAACTAAATAAAAGTAGTAAGCAGTGAGTAGGAAACAATGCGTATTAAATTGAAAAGTACAAAATTACAAAATTAAACTATATATCTATCTAACTATCTAACTATCATCATTTTTTATCGAATGCAAGATATAAATATGAAATATAAAATATAAAAGTATGAAAGAATTAATAGAGATGTTATAGATATGAAAGAGCGTATTTCAAACTAAATTACATTTCCAAGATGCTGCGTTGCTGTTCTAATAAAATTATCAAGAGACATATTATTTACATCACTATGACTAGCTATTTGGTTTAAGTTAGTGCTCATCGTATGCAATGGTGACTTTAAAAGTATGTTAGTTCTAGCAATTGGCAAGTGAAGTAACTCGCAGTTTGCCTAGAGGCTGGTCTCGGTACTCGAAATTGTAGCATTGACATTATAGGAATACAGTCTATCTTGTTATGTATTAATTTGAAAACAAAAGCTAAAGTAGGTAATATCCTCCTTAAATATAAAGATGGCATTTCGAGTTCTTCATATAACATATATTGATTATACCCTATTTCAGGATATACTCCGTTAACTTTGTAGTATAAGAGCTTGCAAAATTTCCTCTGTACTCTCTCGATTGCTGATTTCTGAAGATCATAATATGGATACCAAATAATGGATTCATATTCTAACTTCGATCTTACAAACGAAAAATAAAGTGTCTTTAATGCTAGAACATCGTTAAAGTTACGGCAGTTCCTGGTTATGAAACCCAGCATTTTTAAGGCTGATGATGTTATCGTATTGATGTGTTCACTGAATGAAAATTTATTATCAAATAAAATACCAAAGTCTTTGGTAATTTCACAACGTTTTAACTCGGCTGAATCTAGTACATATGTAAAAGATATAGATTGTTTTTTTAAAGTATAACTGATCACCTTGCATTTGTCAATATTCATATATAATTTGTTTGATGTACACCATGACTCAATTTTAGATAGCTGCCTCTGGATAAATCGACAATCCTCAATATTATTGCGGCATGGAAGATTTTAAGGTCGTCTGCAAATAAAAGTTTTTCGCAATCGATAACATCAGTCAGGTCATTAATAAATAGAAGAAACAAGAGGGGGCCCAGATTTGACCCCTGTGGTACTCCCGAGCTAGCTATGAACTGTTTAGATTCAAAGCTATTATATGTAATGTATTGAGCTCTATCGGAGAGATATGACGTGAAAAGTTTTAATAGTGTGTTACTGAATCCAAAGTTAGTAAGCTTATTAAGAACTATGCGGTCAAATACTTTGGAAAAATCCGTGTAGATCACATCCACCTGACCTTGACTATCAATTATATTACACACATATTGAGTAAAGTACACCAGGTTTGTGACAGTAGAGCGATTTTCCATAAACCCATGCTAAGCAGGTGATATTAGATTTTTTACGTTTGGATAGATGTGATTATACAACGATATCTCCAGGAGCTTTGCAAAATTACACAATACAGAAATAGGTCTAAAATTGGCTAGCAAGGAAGGATTACTTGACTTGTGAATTGGGCACACACGAGCCATTTTCCAGACGTCAGGAAATGTACTTGCTTTAATGACCAAATTAAATAATATACTCCGAAAAACGCGTGATATAATAGTAATAAATTAAATTGTAATTTTTGATAGTGTAAGTACACTATCAAATTAATATTAAATAAATTAATTATCTTTTACACGTAAAACCGACACCAATCAGTGGCCGCCAACCGCCGAGAATATAATACAGGCACCAATGATAGGCCGAAAATTATATTGTGTATGTATTTAATGTCGAAAGGCGAATCTCGTTGGCGTCCCTTTACGACTACATGCTTATTAACTTTCAATTTAGTTTACATCCTTGCTCTATGCAGTTCGTAATTTGTTCAATTCGAAAACGACTCTAGCTAGCAATCTGTTGTGTGTACGGCGAATATAAATATATTTCTATTTAGTGCAGTGCGTTAGCTAACGTAAAAAATGGCAAGGAAGTTCGCATTTTCAAAAAGAGTGATGTTTTTTGTGCTGTTATGTATGGTGTGGCGCATTATACTGTCATACGTAAATCTAGTCTAATTATTTGTATATCCTCTGTGACGAAATAAGTGTCGTCGAAAAAACACCAAACATTGATTGGCGGAGACAAATAAAGGCGGTGAAACAGGAATGAGCTGTTATATAAAGGCAAAATACTGTTTACTGTACAATCTGATGCTTTATTGCAGTTTGCCCCTGTTTATTACGTCATAACATCCAAATTTCCTATGTTTAGTTACAATAAAAGAACCATAAACGTTGAAAAATATTAATAAAATAATTTTACAGGAAATGGCGCCCATTTATGCCAAACCATGTTCAAGTCTTCCTCTGAACCTAAGACCATCTCAGACCGAGTTGCTCGAATGATTTCCCTTATATGATAGATAAAGCCATCTACGTTTTCTGATTTATTCCTATAAACTTTATCTTCAACGTAATTTTACAAAAAAAAATTAAATCATCTAATAATTCCACATGTCCTCTCAACCTTT
Source organism: Rhamnusium bicolor (assembly GCA_029963845.1). Lineage (NCBI taxonomy): Eukaryota > Metazoa > Arthropoda > Insecta > Coleoptera > Cerambycidae > Rhamnusium > Rhamnusium bicolor. The sequence continues at coordinate 181,871 of JANEYF010004917.1, forward strand.
CACCGTTGCGTTGCGACAATATTTCATAGTGATTTGTAATTACTTTGAATTTTGTTATTTTTCTATTTTACAAATGTCTCTCAATAAAAATGAGCGAATTCTTGAATAAAATGTTGGTTTTTGAAAATGTTCATATGTAAGCTGTTTGTTATATTGTAATGAAAAAATATGTACTTTTCTAAACCGCAGTAAATATGAGTTGCCATTTAAAATAAATAATCATGATATCACCAGTCGCCAGATATAACAGATTTTCAAATAAATGATACGTCAAAATATGGCAAATATTCAAAAAAAAATCATTTGAAACATTTTTCAAAAACACTTAAAAAGTAATAGTTGCAGGAGGTTTCCATTGCCAGTCTGCAGACATAGTCTGAAACACGATAGTTTAAGAATGACGATAACATAAAATTATTACTAAAGTTTACTTTATTTAGCATTAACTGGAACACGACTTTGGAATTGAAACGTTGTTTTAATTTCATAAAGGCTACTTGAGTTTTAGATTCAAATAAGTTTTTAATGTAAGACTCGCCCATCAAAAAGTCTAAATTCTTGTGATACCTTATGTGGGGTTTATCATTAATAATAAACTTTGAAGTGTTAAAATTAAACATATTGAATAACAAAGGTTCATATATAAAACCTTGAACGCGAATTTAACTGTATTTCTCTAGGATGCTATATTTTAACGTTTTTCCGATATTCCATGACCGATTTTCGAGATATTTGCTATATAACATATATCTCGTAAGTAGTGCATAATAGGATATGCATTTATTGAAAACTTTTTGTGTATTTTGTCACGTGACATCTCTGTTCACCCTGTATAAATATTGATCTAATAATAGTTTAATAAAATTGTATGAATCAACAAATTAATTTAACAAATTAAGTAATCATTTTTGTGGTCTGTAAGCGTGTAATTAATAAATTTATGTTGATTTCGACACTAAAATATGCGATATTGTTACAGACCTGTTCTTATGCATATAACTATAACTAAAATGTTTTTAAGCAAACTGATCCGCCGACTACGATGTAGACTTCGGTGTAGACTAAAACTAAATAAATATATGCAAAATAGAACAAATGAATAACATAGATACAGACGGAATGCATACTTTACCTCCTGATGGAGTTATAAAAACCCACTCAACGTTCACTCTTAGCGTGGGGCATTCCATTCGGCTAAAAAGCTAAAAACTCCAACATCTTGTCTGCACTCCATACCACGAAAAAACGAATAACAAATAAGCAAATATAAAATTTCGCATTTCGCAGAAGTAGTTCTAAAATTTATTTTAATATTATTTTATAGTCCAGTCACTTTGTAGTTTGCAAAGTACAGAGACATATCTAAAAAAATTGTTAAATTGCTGATTGTCATTATTTAAGACGCAGTAGGTATAAGCAATAGAAGTACTATTAGAAAATGAGTTTTGCATTTTGACATTTCGTTAATTTGTTCGCAATTTCTTAGAGCCAATTCTATTGCTTACATAACAAGACCAAATATTAAAACCGTTGAAAAATAAAAAAATGATAAGCAAACTGTTAACTGTTAAAGTTTGTTTTTTTGTTCCCGATTTTAAAGGCCTCTTTTGAAAACTTTCAATTCAAAAGAACGAGCACAAAGGTCTATTTTCAATTGCGTCCAGCATCTTAAATTTTAATATTTCAGCCATCTTGATATTTGGCCTTTGTAGCCTATTTAATCAGCTAACTATTCACACCTAGGTAGTTAAAATTGGCTGAGAAACAAAAATACGACAAACAAAAGGTACGTTTTTTCTTCGGCCCACTCGCTATGTTTATTAGGCACATTTTAAGTCAATTTATAAGTAGATTTATTTTCCAGGATTAAGGTTTCTTGTTAAAGAAAACTATATAAGAATATACTTTTCTTTAACGAGAGACAAAGCGATGTGTACATCAAATTTACTGTTTTTAAAAACTAATTTTATTACTTCCATTTTTAAAATATATATCTATGTATACACTTTGTAATTCTTATTGTAGGCACCAAAGAAAATGTAATAAAACACCGAAACGTCGGATTTTTAAAAACAGTTTTCTTTAACAAGAGACCTTACCCAAGAAAATAAATCGATAAATAAATTAACAGGTTGTAAAAATACACTAATTAAATCAATTTATAAAGTGAAAACGACTATTTTTTACAACAGTACCTTAAAGTGCAAGTGAACTAATTTTTATGTTATGTTTGTGTTTTTTACCAATTTTATCTCCAATGCTGCTATTTCAATGTCAATGGACCAATCTCCGTTATCTTTTTGCGCGATCATCCTGTACATCATGATATTAAGTTTTAGGTATAAAAGAAGTTCGTTATTGTCTACCACTTCACGAACGACAGCACTATAGACTTTCAACAGTTTTTTGATGTCTGCTCTCAATACCAAGACCAAGATAAAACGACCAAAAACTGAATAAATATAAAATTTCACGATTCGCAGATACGAACCTAAAACTTCCCTCAAGTTTTACCTTATTATATGAAGTCAGCACAATAAAGTTTCCACGTTTTTTAATAAAAAAGAATTCTCAGAAGGACAGGCAGGTTTAATATAGCAATAAGTACTTCGGTCTGGGCAAGATATTAAATTTTTATATACTCGCATGACTGTCTTCAAAGGTAGACTGGATTATGTAATGTATAGATACTTAAAGAAAGCCACATAATGAAACGTTTCATTTTATATTACCTATATGAAACTTTTTACTTACACAAAACATTTTGAGATGGGTAAATATGTTTTTTTTACCTTGAATTGTTTCTTGAAGAAGCTTCTGCAGACGTTCCTTAGGTGTATACTTCACCGTGGTTATAGTAGTAGTAGTAGTTTTACATATACAGTGTTTTCCACTTGAGGCGGAACTATTTCAATTATCTCGTTATTTTTTATTGTATCCTAAAATTATTTTGAGGGTTGTAGGGTTTTAAAAGATGTATCCACTTAAAAAATAACCCAGAGAGGAATTCAAAAAACCCTATTTTATTTTTTTTAAAAAAAAAGAAAAATTGTTTCGAATAACTCCAAAAAGTCAAATTTCAAATAGACTAAAAAATTCGTTTTTACTTAAAACTCAAAAGCCCAAAATAGGCGCGTTACTATGACAAATAATGTTTTAATTGACAGTTATCGTCGTAATTATTGACAAGTCATGGTAATGTTGTGTGTATGATTTTTTTTTAATCGAAATTTCCTTGGAAATGTGATTCTAAACAATACAATTTTCCGAATTTAGATCGTAGAAAGTCAAGATACATCTTTCAGAAGTCTCTATAAACCCACGAAAAAAATTGCTACGGTAAAATATGTTTCCATCGTATTGTAATAAAATTATATTGTAATAAAATAAAACAGGAATTAAAAATAGAATAGATTAGAGACGAACTGATCGAATAGGTTGTGTCGATAAGGTTTCTTGATTTAAATACAATGTGATTTATTCTACGCCAGTGTATCCAGATCAGATAACGAGACAACTCTGGTGTGTTCACCAATATTCAATGCTTTGTTTAACTTAGCAATTGACAGCTCTTCCGCAACTCTTTAAGTTCGGGATTCTCTGCTTAGTTAAACCATACTTTTTGAGCGACCCATTAAAAAAATCCAAAGGGTTCAAATCAGGAGATCTTGTAGGCCATGAAACAGTACCGCCTCTTCCTATTTATCATATTATTATTGTGACACATATTTATATACAGATTGTGAACTGAATCATTAGATATAGACATTAGAATGTGGCAACATTACAATGTAAACCAGAGGCAGGTAAGCGGCCGCTGGTCAATATAAGCATTAGGAGAGCAGAGAATTCATTTTCCATCTAGCTGTGTCGTGCAGATTCATTACGGGGTGACAAATTTCGATGTTTGTATAGGGTAACTCCGTAACAGTAAGAGATACAAAAAATTGGATGACACAATCTCTATCTCTTTTTTTGAGACAAATTCACCGGCGAAAATTAAAATTTCCTATCGTCTCTTGTTTTCGAGTTATAAACAAAAGTTCGATTTTTCGACTTTTAGACACTTGTCATTATCTTGGCTGTTTGTAAAGTTATGAAAAAACAACTTTTACATTTTTCGGGCACTTTTTTCTGTATAATACAGTGGCGTTGAGAAAATTAAAAAAAAGGTGCAATTTCGAGTTTTGGCATAAAGTTGTATTTTTTTTTAAATGGGAATCATAGTTGGCTGTGGCTTAGTTAAAAAAGGAAATTTTTTTCTCTTTCTAACTATGTATCACATATGTAAGTATTTAATAGCTAAAATAATCTTTTAGTAGATTACTTTTTTGCGTTTTTTTATATTTATTCCAAGTAGGCGTGTGTCATCCATGACAGAAAGAAGTAACTAATAAATCTATGTTTAAAATGTTAAATGAAAATCTCATTAATTGTGGGTCCTTCAACAAGCCAAGATCAAAAAATTACAACGTTGAAGATGCTGAAGAAACTTCTATAACGGTAATTGGATTGGCGTTTGCAAATTCTTCAATTTCAAGTCGTCAAATTGAAACTGATTCTGGGATTTCAAGATGTCGGACTTTGGGTATTTTGAAGACACACAAATTCAGGCTTTATACAATAAGGAAACAACATCACCTGCAACCAACTGATCTTCCGCGACAATTGGAGTTTTGCATATGGTATCGTCAAAAAAGTCAACAAGATCCATTCTTCTCTAGAAATGTACTGTGGACAGATGAAGCCTACATTAGCAGTGCAGGAATAACGAGCACTATTGGTCTGATATGAACCCTCACCGTACTGTTGACGTGCGATCTCAGGGACGCTTTGATTTTATTGTTTGATGTGTTCTACGTGGCAGAAAAAAGTTCCTCGAGAATGTAAAAGTTGTTTTTTCATAACTCTACAAACAACTAAGATATTGACATGTGTCTAAAAGTCGAAAAATCTAATTTTTGTTTATAACTAGAAAACAAAAAACGATAGGAAATTTTTGTTTTCACCAATGAATTTGTCTCAAAAATAGAGAATGTGTCTTCCATTTTTTTTGTCTCTTACAGTTACCGAGTTACCCCATACAAATATCGAAATTTACCCACTCTGTAAACAATCTGTAGAATTATTTGCTTATTTCATCATATAACGTCGCGAATGTGTGCCGTGTCGTTTTATTTCAATTAGTATAATATTTTTGATATACATGTTTGGCCACTTTTTTTACATTTCACTCTAACCAGAACAGTGTCCAAGTTTGTTTGTTTTGATTTAAGTGAATAAACTAAACTAATCAAAAAGTGACCATCTGAGAGAGGTAACCTCATTTCCGAACCTAACCAGCTTCAAAAGCATGGTTAGCTTAAGTGAACAAGTTACCATTTCCAAAGAACTGTCAAAATTACAGCATTTTAAAATGTTTATAAAGTAGGTACGAACATTAAACTCACCCTTATTCATTCGTATTTGACCTTTTTTAGAAACGTATAAAGTACATACATTTTGATTGACTGAGTCAATCAGTTTTACTTGAACACTTTTCGAATTCATATTGCTTGCAGCTATAACCTAATATAAGCGGAATGAACAGTCCCCACAAAGGCATAAGAATAGACACCTTATTATTGTAACCAAGGTGTATATTATTTGCAACTCCTAGTAAGTTCCATGATTAGTAGGTTTGGTCACTAAATAACCAAACTGAACCGACCAAGGCGCAAAACAAATACAATAATAAATACGAGTATATACAGGGTGTGCCAATAGAAGTCCCAGGTTCAATATTTCGGAAACTACTAGAGATATTTAATTTCTGTAAAAGCCCATTGCTAGAACGTATAAATGATTTTAGCTCTGAATACAAATAGTTTTTTAATATGTTAAGGGATAGATGGCGCTGCGCCACAAAGAATTTCTTGAATGACAGGAACTTAGAAATGTTATTTATGTTAAAGAAAATTTAATTTCAATTAGATTTCGTTATATGAAAAAAATTCGAAAATCCAACCGGTTTCGAGAAATTTGAGTTTAAAATATTTAATTTTTGAAAAACTAAAATCGCCTTAACTTTCTTATATTAAATTTTAGACAATAGTTCGTTTAAAACTTTCTTCATAGAAAGATAGTGTGAATAATGTGGCAATGAAACTTTTTTTTACCACTTCCGGTTAAACCGTTAATTACATTTATTACAATTTTACATATTTCCTCTATTGCTACTATGGGAAAAATGCATGGAATATATTTTTATTCAATATTGTTTAATAAAATACAGAGGCGGGCGCTTCAAAATTGTAATAAATGTAATTACCATTTTAACCTGAAGTTGTAAAAAAAAGTTTTATTGTCACATTATTCACACTATCTTTCTATGTAGAAAGTTTCAAACAAACTATCGTCTAAAATTTAATGTAAGAAAGTTTAGGCAATTTTATTTTTTCAAAAGTTAAATATTTTAAGCTCAAATTTCTCGAAAACGGTTGGATTTTCGAATTTTTTTCACATAACGAAATCTAATAAATTCTCTTTAACAGAAATAACATTTCTAAGTTGCTGTCATCCAAGAAATTCTTTGAAACGCAGCGCCATCTATCCCTTAACATATTAAAACACTATTTGTATTCAAAACTAAAGCCATTTATACGTTCTAGCAATGGGCTTTTACAGAACTTAAATATCTCTACTAGTTTCCGAAATATTTCACCTGGGACTTTTTATTGGCACACCCTGTAGGTAATACGGGTTAAAATTTGGTATGATTTTTGTACTTCTACATTCTGTTTTTACCATCAAAAGGAAAACATTTTTTGTTAAGAATATTTTGCTGAAAAACAAATTATTTATTTCAAGTTAATTCAAATTCTTTAGGCGAGAAGGCTAAAAAGTATCTGTTAATACCTTCTGTTATAAAATTCACGCGAATGTGGAATTTGGAGATGTGCAAACGGAGGTCTCAATTATGTAAAGTGAGAGCTTAATGTGAGGTTTTGTAAGGATATTTAAATGGAGAATATAATTGGAGTGTTGTTCCTGCAGCTTTGTAAGAGATTCGTTTAGAAAATATAACCGACAAAATTATAATTGCCGTGGTACTTCCTTTGCCTTTCCTAAATGTATGGAATTATGCCGCGAAAAATAATGTACACAAAGAGGAATATAATTGCATCAACTTATTTTTACATGTTTTTATAAAAGTTTCAATATTGTTTCTTTTAGGCGTGAAGTGTTGAAATTCTTATTAAATTTGATGCTTGAAATTTTGATGTAAATGCAAAATCGTAGTGCTGAAGCTGAATTGACATTACAAATTGAAAGAAGCAGCCAATTTATCATTTATTTCTACCAAGTAGTAAATGTTTAAGAGAATCACCTAAAAAAGTTGCGATGAGAAATTATTAATGTAATTAATATAAGGTCAGATAACAATAGATACTGGGTGGACCAAAATTTTTTATCCCTAATTCCATTTGGTAACTTGTTTGTTTATTCCATATTCATCACGATAGACAAGATTGTAGGTAATAAACTATACCTATACGTCCAGAAAGTGCTAATAAAAAATTAGTTATAGAGTTAACACCAAAATTATTATTAAAATTTATTGAAATTCAGATGCAACAGTAAAACAATTTTTATTTAACAGCGCCCTTCCAATAAAATGTTAAGTAAAGATTAAATTGGGAGACTTCAAGAGATTTCAATATTGGATCGAGAAAAAAACCATAGTGAAAACATAGTCTTAATCTTTCGTATAAAAAACACTGTACAGCAGATGATACTCCATATTGCTTTTGCACTTTTAAAACCATGGCTGTGGTTAAATTTAAAAATGTAACTGTAGGTAATAATATTACTTATTTAATAACTTGTTTGGGTTTTAAGTATTTTTTTTTAACTTTTAATTTATATGAAAATTCGAGTTTTAAAATTAATATGCATTAGTTATATATACTGCGTGGAATAGAAGATTTGCTAAGTTATATTAAAAAAATTTTGATTATGTGAACGAATAAATAATATGTGTGTAAGTTTCATAATTCCCTAACGTTTTGGAAACGAAATCTGTTTCCTGTTTCAAAGTTTTTTAGTTTTTATAAAATATGTGTAACATATTATTATAAAAACTAAAAAACTTTGAAAAAAGGAAACAATTTCGTTTCCGAAACGTTAGGGAATTATGATTTTTTTTTGTTTCATTCAGCCACCCTCTGACTGGTACTTTGACGTAAATTTACAGACGCAGAGGCTTAGTTTTCCAGTATCATACTGGGTAACTGTATTTTTTATATAATCAAACTTAGAAGAATTATTCATGTGGTAGTACGTCACAAGATTGAAAAAAAAACGGTTTAAATTGTCTCTTGTTGTTCAGGAGATAATTCTTCAAAAGTTTGGCAGTACCCCTCCATATACAGGGTGTCCCAAGAGTCGCATACCACCTTGTAGGCACACTATAAGAAAATATTAGGATTAGCGAAAAACATATTTTTAAAAAATTATGGTTTATTTTTTTTGAGATACGGGGGTGCAATTGCAGACATAAATTTAAGGATCATCAGGGATATTTCATACTAAAGGATTGTTTTGTATAACTCATTGCGTTGAAGAGTTTGAAGTGAAAAAAAAACTGAGAAAATTATTACTATGAAGGTTTAAAATCATGAGTGACATAAAATTTTTTAAACATTTTTCCAGAACTCTATTATATCCCTAGAAAATGCACCTTCCAGGTAGTGCACGATTTTTAGGACATCCTGTATAGCAAACATGAAAATTCCTTTTTTTTTGTCATACGTCCCTCAATGTATACAGGGTAAGTCGCGTAAAAGGTCCACCCTATTTATTCTGGTAGTTGTGAGACAATTTTTGATTTTCAGGGCTCCATCCTATAGGAATTTTAACGGAGTTACGATTCTGACCACAGATTTTTTAATAAAAACTGTATCACACAATAATGTTTATTTTTTTTTAAATGTGTAGCATTTTGAAGACAGTTAAATAAAGACATGTCAGCAAAAAACCTGTGAGTGTTTCACATTAACAATAGCTTTTCACAGGGATCAATGGTTTCACAAAATTCAGTGGGTTTCTTACTCTAATAAGAATACATTTGAATCTGATGGCTGAAAATAAAAAGCAGTTACCCGTTGTCATGTTAAAATTAATTCTAAAATGTTTGACATATGTTGTTGGTGTTTATTTTGTATTATATTTATTGTTTCTTTTGTAATGAAAACGTGTTTTAGAACAAATTGTTATACATTACCACTGTGATACAATATCCACCTGAACAACGGTCGTGATATTTTGGAAAATATTTTATGCAAAAGAAATGCGTTTAAGGCTGAACGAGAATACCCAAGAAAATACTCTAACCGTGTCAGTCCTAATTGTAAATGTTTAAAAAAAAATTATGAAAAATGTTACAGTAATTGAGATTTAAAAAACAGGCAAAAATTAAACGAAAACCTATCACAAAGAAGAAGTTCAATTGAATATTCTACTATTTTCCAAAAAAAATCCTAATAGACGTTCGACATATGAAGAGGCAGTTGATTACTTTAATATACCACAAAGCAGTGTCGAACGTATTTTGAAACGAAATAAACTGTTCAGCTAACTAACCAAAATAACTTTAATGATAGATCTATCTTTTGTGAAGAAATATGAAGAAGGCAAGTCACCTATCTAAACTTAACATGTGTAGTCTTCAGAAAATCCGCATAGCATCGGAAAAGTTAAGGAACAAGGGAAGAAGACGGTCAATGTGTTGTGTGGCTTTTATAGAAAGAAAAGTATTGGACTTATCATTATCAACGGCGTTTTAATGAACGAAAAATATTTAAACATGCTTCAAAACGACATCGAGAAACATCTGGACAAAGTTTCCACATTATATCGTCAATATCTAATCCGGCAACAGGACGAGGCTCCCGTTCATAATGTTGCACACGTGACAAATTTTCTGAATAGTTCATACGAATTATGGATAGGTGTCCGCGTCCCCATTCACTTGCCCGCAAAAAGCCCAGATTTAAATCTGCTGGATTATTTTTATGGAGTGCTGTAAAAAACAAAGTCTATAAGGATATCGAAATAAATAATGAAGAGGATTTGATATTAAAGATTAGAATACCATTTCCTTATTAAACACTGAACATTTATAAAATGTCCACAAATTTATGGAAACATGCCAGATTTGTACTGAAAGAAGAGGAGGGTATATAGAAAATGTTATATAGGTAAGTTGATTTTTTTTATATTGTTACTCTAAATTATGCTATTCTTTTTATCATAACCTCGTTATTTATGAATTTTATGATGCAAACTTATGTACCTTTGAAATCCTCTCGAAGAGCTCTACCGAACTGCGAATTATATGCAGTATGCACTTTTAAACACCCAGTATATGTTTCATTGAATTAAAAATCAGTAATCTACGTTTAAATTCCCTCCCAGTCTCTCAAAAATCAAAAATATCCTCAAAACTATCAAAATAAATGGAGTGGACCTTTCACGTGACTTACCCTGTACCTTTACACACTACAAACCAACAAGAACATGGTTGGTATGAAATAACCAATATTTCTTTCTCATTATACTAAACCAGTTAATTATAACTTTTTAAAGTTATTAGTAGGGCTGTCAAAAATGTTCCGTGGGACAGTGGCGTACGCGAAATTAACCAATACGAGAAACAATAAACTGTTACAATTTATAACAATGTATGTAAAACTTACCTCTTAACTAGCTTGCTTATTACAAACTGGAGAAGATGTGTAGCCATTTTGCAGCATCAGGTATGTTTCTATGATTGTCTCCATGAGTGATGTTCGCTTTGGTGAAAATATATTCTTATATTTTGAAAACGACCGTTCGACATCTACTGATGTAATACACGCATACGTAAAATAGTCTTTGAACGCATTTAACGGATTTGGGGCTGCACCATCACATATTTGTCTTAATTTGGTAAAACCGGTGTCTTTATTTAACACACTTGCGAACTTTTCTTTAACACGCTCATTTGTTGCGTCACCTATAGCGAGTAGCAGTAGATTTACTTCGTCCACTATTTGCAGTGACTCCGCTAACGACAACGCACTGTTTTCTAATTTTTTTATGCTTTCATGTAATGGTTTATAGTTCTTCACAATATTTTTTAAAGCTGTTTCAACGGAAATATCTTCGAATTTTGTCTGGCTTTCCTTAATAACTGCAGCTTCATCTGGATTGAATTGTAGTATCACAGCTTTTATTTGTTGGAAATATTCAGCATAATAAAAAGCTGCCTGCAACCATGTTCCCCAACGTGTAAGAATCGGCTGTGGTGGTTCAGAAATACCGGGACACTACTAGGAAATGCACAGAGATGTTTAGGAGATTTAAGAAATAACTTTTTTGTACTTGCTATTAATGCATCCACCTCTGGAAAACATTTTCGAATAGTTTCTGCCACAAGATGTAAAGCATGCACTTTATACGTAATATGTATAAACGTACAACCTTGTTCTTGCAAAGAACGGCCTACCGAACGGATTATCACGGCGCCATCAGTCACAAACGTCAATACTTGACTTTTTGACAGTTCAAATTTTTCTAATGTCTCCAGCACCACCCTGGTAATTGTTTCGCTAGTACACTGACTTAGTCTTTTGCTAGCTAGTAACAGTGGAACTGTCGGTTTAAGAGGATCCAGTACTCGTACTATAACATTTAATATAGAATTTTCTTTACAATCTGTTGTCTCATCAACAGATAACCACAGCCGTGTATTTTTTAATTTACGTTTCATCTTATTTACCATGTCTACGTGTACAGTTGGTAGATAGTTACATAACGTTGTGCGATTTGGTAACTTCACCTGGGCATTGTATTTATTCCAGAACTCTCGAAATGGTTGTTTATCGAGTATGTGCAGTGGAACATCACAGGCAATCAGCATTAATAGTAAATCAAACATAAACTGTGTTGTCGAAGGCATGCCATTTTTTTTTGTCTTTATGGTGTACACAATTTTCGTGAAGTCCACAATCACGCTTATCCCAGCACATCAAATCTTTCTCGCACACTTTACAAATTATTTTAGCACCATCATAGAATAAATCCGGGAATTCACCTATGAAATTATTTACTTTGTCAGCAAATGGCAGTTTTCTTACCCTGCGTACGTCTGCCATGCTTTATTATTAAATTAATATCAACAATACAGTACAACAAATAAAATAAAAACAAAAACAATATGCAATACGCCCAAGTGACTTAACGTGTACACAACTCGAAAGCTAATAATAGACTGGACTGGAGAAAGAGTTTCGCGGTCAAGGTGAATGCCGGCGACAGTAAGTACATCTGTACTCTACGACTATGATACACAGAAACGATTTGCAGCTTTAGTTATTATGATTATAGTGGCCGTAACATTTTTTAGGTAGGTACAGTAGTAGGTACAGGACGGGCAAATTTCGAAATTTGTATAGGGTAACTCGGTAACTGTAAGAGAAACAAAAAAAATGGACGACACATTCCCGATCTATTTTTTTGAGACAAATTCACTGGCGAAAACAAAAATTTTATCGCCTTTTGTTTTCGAGTTATAAGCAAAAGTTCGATTTTTCGACTTTTAGACACATGTCTATCTTTGTTGTTTGTAAAGTTATAAAAAAACAACGTTTACATTCTTTAGGCACTTTTTTCTGTATAATATAGTGGTGTCGAGAAAATTTTAAAAAAGGTGCAATTTCGAGTTGTATATTTTTAAATGGGAATCATAGTTGGCTATGGTTTAGTTAAAAACGATTTTTTTTTCTCTTTCAAATTATATATCATATGTGGGGTTGCTTTTGATGTGTAAGTATTTAACAGCGAAAATAATCTTTTAGTAGATTACTTTTTCGTTTTTTTTTTTTATATTTATTCCAAGTAGGCGTCTGTAATCAATGGCAGTGTTTATCCGTTTGTCAGTAAACATTAATAATTTTGTTTCCGTCATAATTACACCCCATTTAATCGTAAAAGTGAAGATGTCTTACGAAAATTACGAGAAATATGATATGCGAGAATGCTTTATTTAAAGTAATAACAATTGTGATATTGCATCCGAGATATATTTCAATCGCTATTCAGAAAGAAGACCCTAATAAAGCTATTTTTTAAGGAGTTAAAAAATAACCTCATTAATTGTGGGTCCTTCAACAAGCCAAGACCAAAACATTGAAGATGCTGAAGAAACTTCTATAACTATAATTGGAATGGCGGTTGCAAATCCTTCAATTTCAAGTCGTCAAATTGAAGCTAATTCTGAGATCAAACATCGAAATTTGCCCACCCTGTATAGCAATCCATTTCCTATCAAACTAATACCGACATTTTGCATTAATTTTGCTAAGAAATAAACCCCCAAGGAACTAAGGGGACAGATAACAAAGGAATGCAATTCACATAAGTAGACCTTATATTTTTAAAGATAATACACCTAATATATATGAAGCTTTCAGATAAAAAGCTTTCTTCAATTTTCTCCTTTTTTGTCGTTAAGCGCCTCGGGTAGCGGAGTTATGCAAGCAAGTGTCTCTTTATTTCATTTCATTGAAATAATACAATAGCACCCTGTAGGCAAAATGCCCTGCACTGCCTAGCAACACATCTGTAGAAACGACACTAACGAGATCGAATATATGGGGAACAAACCCGGTGGTGAGTCCTGGGGTAATCATAATTTTTCCTTTTATTTCAAAAATAAAATCCTGTTTATACAGGATGGTCCAGTTTCCAAGCAGGAAACGTCTAAAATATGTAGAGTACATAAAAATGATTAGTTTCCTATATAAACATGATTCGAAAATCCACCATAACTTTAGAAATTTCAGTAACAAAAAAAGTTTATAATTTAATAGCTATCCTTTTCAAATTTGGTTCACCACCTATCTATGTAAAGCTGCATCTACCGTTTGAATCAAAAATAGTAAGTGTCATTGGGGCAACTAACACATCCTTTTTCTAGAATTTGTTGAATGCCACTGAACATTTTCGAAGAAATACTAAACTACTAGTTGCCTATGGAATTCTATACAAAATAATATTTCGGTAAAATTTTGATAAAACAAGCAGTTTTCGATATATTTGTAATAGTGGTGAGAGGTATGTGAAACTTCTCATATGGTTCAAATGCTACTATCCGACCGACATCATAGATGTCTTTGTGGCGGATAGCGACTTGCGAAGCAAGTACCGAGAGCGGCGACCTCTAGCCCAGGTGGACCAAACTACTGTTATTAAATATGATTTGAACGAAACAACTACTCAGCGGGCAAATACCCCGACATGCATTGGATTATATCTTCAAATCATGATAGATCGGTAGCCAATATCATTTGTCAATTCCTAACCAGACATAGACCGGTTTCGAACTTATTAGTTCTCCTCAGTATGCCATAGGCTATGGAACAGACAAATGATAGTGGCCAACCTGCTAGTCATATGCTGACTAAGGTAAATTGAGTAGTGGTGAGAGGTGTGTGAAACTTCTCATATGGTCCAAATGCTACTATCCGACCGACATCATAGATGTCTCTGTGGCGGATAGCGACTTGCGAAGCAAGTACCTAGAGCGGCGACCTATAGCCTAGTAAGTTCGAAACCGGTATATGTCTGGTTAGGAATTGACAAATCATATTGGCTACCGATCTATCATGATTTGAAGGTATAATCCAATGCATGTCGGGGTATTTGCCCGCTGAGTAGTTGTTTCGTTCAAATCATATTTAATAACAGCAGTTTAGTCCACCTGTGCTAGAGGTCGCCGCTCTCGGTACTTGCTTCGCAAGTCGCTATCCGCCACAGAGACATCTATGTTGTCGGTCGGAGAGTAGCATTTGGACCATATGAGAAGTTTCACATACCTCTCACCACTACTCAATTTACCTTAGTCGGTATATGACTAGCAGGTTGGCCACTATCATTTGTCTGTTCTATAACCTATGGCATACTGAGGAGAACTAATAAGTTCGAAACCGGTCTATGTCTGGTTAGGAATTGACAAATGATATTGGCTACCGATCTATCATGATTTGAAGGTATAATCCAATGCATGTCGGGGTATTTGCCCGCTGAGTAGTTGTTTCGTTCAAATCATATTTAATTATTTGTAGTTAAAATTTTTGTGCACACTTGATCATCTTAAAGCATTAGACAAGCGAACAAAGGACTAGAGTAAGTGTTATGTATCTTTCAAATAAAGATTAATTAATTGTCAAGCAACTATTGCAGTAACTGTGCGTATTTTCGGGGTACTTTGTGTTGTAACTCATGCTGTTTAGTAACGAAGTATATGCAGATATTTATTACTGTTATGGATTTTGTGACGGAAATGCTGAGGCAGCAGTTCCTAAATATCAGACATTTTCCAAATTGGATACTTCCAGATGCTCGTGTTTTGATTAGAACCCATCGCCGTTTTCGCAAAATTGGTTAGCGCATTAATAATGAACAGAACAGAAATCGTATAGAATAATAATCGGAATCATATTCTGCGAGCTTATAATCCGAGGCTCAGCTGTCGCAGAGCAGCTCAGCAACTCCATATACCGAAAACGCAAATATTACGTACGTTATGAGATGATCACAGACATGCTTATAGTGTATAGCCCATTCAACATTTACCTCTGAAGATGCTGAAAAGCGGTTTTGCAGTGGCTTTTACATTCAGCAGAAGGAAATCCTGCAGTTTTGCGTAAAATTCTATGGACCGATGAATCTACATTTAATAGAGTTGGAATAGTGAACTACCATAAACCTCAAGTTTGAGCACACGAAAATCCTTATGAAATTCATTCATTTCAAAATTAATTCAGTGTGAATATTTGGCTGGATGTTTTTTTACAATAACATTTATGGTCCACATTTGCTACCCCCGAGATTAAACTTGAGATTATCCCTTGGGTTCTCATCAGCGATCTGCCTGATTATATCGAGGATTTGCCCGACGACTTGCCATACGAAAGTTGGATACAAATGGATGTCGTATTGCGGAATAGTTGTAGCAGGATGCTCACATATAAATTATCCATAGCATTGCGTTGGATTGGTCGGTTAGGAATAAAATAAATGTCAGACATTAAATTTTCTGCTAGGTTTTTGCTGTTATTATATCATGTATTATATTATACGTGTGGAAATACAGCATCTCAGTTAACATAACAAGTATCGTTAAAAAGTTATTTTGAGTTGAAACTTCTTTTGGGACTTTTTGTGTGAGGATTATTATCTTCCGTTAGAATTATAAATATCAGCCACAAAATAACTCTTAGCTATGACCTCCAGACGTAACTGTTAATTTCTAAAATAATGGTGTTATATCACTACACTTAAGCACTTTCTAAAAAGGTTGATTATTACCTCTTTTAGATTTCACAATGAATACTTTTTTCATACATTCTATACACAAAGTGTAGGGGTCAGGCTTTCACACTTTAGTTCTTTTGATATTGTGATATTTTCAATAGATTTTAAGAGCACTATGGTATCAAAATTTGTCAACGCAGATTAGTTCATGGTAAAATATAGACATTGTGGACCGAAAAAATAAGCGCTTCCCCAAAATGACTTTTTTCTTGGATACACAAATTTGAGTGATTTACCTGTCGACACATAAGTGTGATTAGTGATTACTTTATTAGTGGTTTTAAACTTAAAATAGTATAATTAATTCGATCAAAATTTCCTAAATTCACATTTTTATTCACTTTATTTTTGTCAACATCACAATGGCGGCGACAGTAAGTATATTCGCCCTCAAGCTAGTCTTAAAAAATTGTCGGAGTTGTGTAAAGTAATCTCGGCCGTTCTGGTGGATATTAAAATAGATAGGCACAAGAACTATTTATGGAACGTATATAAATTCTCTTCAAGATGTTATTTTCCGATGTCAGATGACGAAAAAAGGCTAAATATAGAGTTTACAAAAGACATTATTTTGAGGTTTATGAAACTAATATAATCTGATATCTTGTTCCTAGAGTAATAAAAACAATGTACAGATATTTTTTGTACGGCTAATTGTAAGATTTTTTGTGATACTTATAAATAACTCATCAATTATTTCATTTTAACAACGTTGCCATTATTTGCAATAATTTTATTATCAAAAGGTGCTCCTAAGAATTGTGTTACTATGCCGCTATTATGTGCTGGACAACCATCATGATGAAACAAAATCTGGTTAATATCTTCTACAGCAAGTCTAAGAGCTGATATTATTTGTTCTTGCAACATTCGCAAATAATTTGCACCGTTCAAATAACATGATAAATAAATGGTCCAATAATACGATTACCTGGAAAGTATTTTTTATATGAATTATTATCAATCAACGATTTAAACAAGTTTACCTATGATGCCACACCAAAAATTGAATCCAAATTTGGTTTGAAACCTTCTTTGGCTAATTATGTGAGGATTCTCGATACACCAGTAGTGTGTGTTATGTCTATTGAAAACACCACAATTAGTGAATCTAGTCTCGTCTGTCCATAATACTTTTGAACGAAAGTCTGGGTTCTGTAGACATTTTTGTACAAACCAATCACAGTATGCTACTCTTCTCTCCCAGTCATTTTCTTGTAAACCTTGAACGATGGTTGGTTTGTATGAGTGATAATGAGTTTTCATTAAAATGTCATGCACAGTAGTTTTGGGAACATCTACCTGATGTGAAATTTGTCTTACAGATGCTGTAGCATTGCCTTCTACGTATTCTAATACAACGTTATTTCGCCCTTCGTTATCTATCTCATAAGTCTTATTTCTTTTTCCATTATTTAATAAATTAATAACAAGAGCCTTAAAATACCTTTCATTCGGTTGCACACGTTCTGGAAAGTTATTCTCATAAATTCTTGATTTCTATTCGATTTAAAATAAATCTCTAGCACATCTAACTTTTCTTCGTTTGTATATTTCAAAGCCATAATAAATTCAATAAAAGAAACACACAAAATTAGTTATTACAAAGTAATAGTCAAAGACTAGTAAAAAGAAAAACAGCAATTATAACAATAAGAACTGTCAATTAAACATTGTTTTGTCTATTGTCATGGTAACAAGAACCATGGCACCTACTATTAGAAAAATTATAAGATTATTTTATTTTATTTGGACGGTGCAAATCAATTCAACAACTCATTTAAATGTGTTTTAATTTTTTGTTTTAATTTTAAGTTGAAGCTAATAAAATCGGAATATTTTAAAATAAATTTTCTTCATGACCTACTTAGAAAACTGAATTTTTTTATATTTTACACCAGTAACTAATTTTTTACTGATATTATGATACATGGTTGAAAAGAAAATTAAGAGCCCTATTGAACTATCAAAAAAATCCAATGTGGCGCTCATAATAAAAAATAAAGTTAGTGGCATTAACTCAAAAACAAATGACAATAGAAATTTTTTTGGTAATGTCAACGAAAGCACCTTAAAAAAGTGTACCAACAATGTACTTATTAAGATATCACCAGTCATCAAAATAGGCAGATGTTGGAAGTTTTTTAAAATGCACCTTTACAGTTTTTTGAAAATATCTGGAAAACGGACAGAGCTAGGAAAAATTTAAAAACGGCATCGAAATGGTTATAAAATTCTTCAAAAAATCTAATAATAACCGAGATAGCAATGCATGCACTCCCAATTTGGGACACAGTGTTCGCTGCGTTTAGTGTTGGTTTAACGTTAATATAACAATATAAGAATGTCACTTGGGTAACAAAAATATGTCAACTTTACACTTTTATTCTTGCAATCCAAAACAACCCCCATCTGCTTTATGATTTTATCTTACAAGAGAACTGAAAAATTAACATATTTGTGAAACTCGGCATTACAAAGGTAGGTACTTGGAAAGCGGTTTTCAACGTAACTGCGTACAAAATTTGTCATTGCATTCTATTCATTTTGCGATTTTTATTCCAAAGGTAGACTGGATTTTCATATTTGTACTGATTAGCTTAAAGCTGGATATTTTTTTGCTTTAAAAACGCATTATCGTAATTAATTTAGCCCAGTGTATATAAATAACTTTAGTTCATTATTCTTAATAATGTGGTTCTTTTTTTAAACTCTGATCATAAATATACACTATTGGACAAAAGTAAAGCAACTCTTATAATAAAATCAATTTTTTAAATATCTAAAATAATATTGGCAACCGCGGAATTTAAAAACCACTTAGTTTAAAGGGTCATAATAGGCTGTTGTCACAGGTAAATTGAGATTGTTTTCAAATGTCAACTAAGTTAGTACGTAATAATTTATTTAAACAGTGCACTTTATTAGCGCGACAGAAGTAAAGCAACTTTTACAAAAATCATTTTCTATTTCACTTAACAACACAAAAATCAACAAATATAATAAAATAACTTAATAATTAACAGGATATTCATTGTTGGCTATAACTTTTTGGCAACGACGCCGCATTGATATAATTAAATTTTCGATAATAATAATCGGCATGAAGTAAATGGGCAGTTATATGAAAGTGACAAGGATAAAACAGACATATTCGCAAAATACTATGAGGACAATTTCAGTGAACAAATCCACCCCAATTTTAATCAGGACCACCAGCTTGTGATTGATAACTGGTACCAAGACTATTTCAACAGCAATTATTCCACCAATGAGGATATTGAAATTGATGAAGAGGAATATTTCAACATTCTTAATAAGCAGAAAAATACGTCACCTGGCATGGATAACGTTCCCTGGACTATTATAAAGCAACTGGAATATGCAGCACATGAGTATATAATTAAAATATTTACATTCTGCTTAAAAAACAATCATTTTCCGAGTGAATGGAAAAGAGGAGTGATTATAAATATTCCAAAAACGAAGTGACTACAAAAAACCTAATAGTTATAGACCGATTACTTTACTGCCCGTTTTAGGCAAACTTTTGGAAAAAATCATCAGGAATAGAAGGTATAACATCATCAGATCAAAAATACCAACTCATCAATTTGGTTTCCGAGAAAATTGTGCCACCACACATCCTTTAACTATTGTTACATCTAACGTGCAAACAGCTAGACACCAAAACTTAAAATCAGCTGCAGTCTTTCTAGATTAAAAAAGCGTTTGCTCTGTATCGCATAAAGGCCTACTATATAAAATGAAGAAAATAGGCACCCCCGATTACTTGGTGCACTTTACTCAGCAATTTTTAGAAAACAGACAAATATGTGTTAAAGTCAATGAGGAAAAATCTGCCAGCTTCATCCCAACTTAGGGATTACCACAAGAATCGCCGCTATCACCGTTACTTTATAATATCTATTGCTATGACATCTTGCAGCATCAAAATGCAAGTCAAGACGAAACCTATATTTTGCAGTATGCGGATGATACGGCAATTATATCCCATGACAAAACAATTACTAAAGTAATTGAACATTTACAGTCAAAAATTAAGGCGACAGAGGATTGGTTTAATAAATGAAGACTAGTACCCAACCCCTCCAAGACACAATTTACAATTTTCAATCACCCGGTAACCAATACATCTCCAACAATAAACATCGACAACCAGCACAGTCATCCACATATCTAGGTATAACCTTAGACCATAAACTAAATTTTAATATGCATACTGCTTCAGTGAAGTTAAAAGCCAAAAATAGAGCCAAATATTTCCGGGCACTGACATTTAAAACGGAGGTAATTTCGACAAAATCTGCTTCCATTATTTATAAATCCATTTGTCGACCAATTATAGAATATGCAAGTGTATTATTTATGACCTGCAGAAAACCAGCATTACAAAACTTAAAAGTAGCAGAAACTGCATCCTTAAGAGCCATTACCAAAATGAGGCATCCAGATAATCCTCTACACAACCCATCAAACGAACTTCTCTATACACGAACACATATAAAACCAATAGACCTTCGTTTCCAAGATTTATCAAATAGGTTTGTGTTTCGCTCCCACAACATCGAATTGATTCAATCCCATTGCAGAATTCGAAACAGGCAGGCAAGATCTAAACTTAAATTCCCAGAGCGGACCCTTTACGGGGAGATTCAGGCTTCAGTCGAGGAAGATCTACGATTAAATATATAATATATAGTATCAAATTTTTAAAATTTTTCAATTTTTCAACCTTTACAGTTGTTTTATTTTTCTAAATCATGTATTAATTTCTCATTTCAAAACAAAATATTTTTAATGTAACAAGCACTTTGTACAAAACTTATGGGCTGAAGGACCTCGGTCAATGGCCTTTTGGGGGTAACCAATAAATAACGTTTATTATTATTATTATTATTATTATTATTATAATCGGCATATTCGTCCAAACCTCGTTAATTTTATCAATTAAATACTGTTTGTTTAGAAATCTTGTGGTACTAATCCGACGTTTAACCTCTTCCCACAGGTTCTCAATGGGGTTGAGGTCCAGTGATTGTGCCGGCCACTGCAGAACTTGGACCTTATTCTCCTCAAGCCACTCCTGAACAAGACGAGATGTGTGTTTCAAGTCATTGTCCTGTTAAAATACAAATCGCAAAGGCATCTTTCACGCAGCATAGGGCAACATAACGTTTTGGAGCACGTCCCTGTATACCAATTGATCTATAGTCCCGTCTATGAAACGTAATGGACCTACTCCATTCCTCGAAAAACAACCTCATAAAAACACACTACCCTGTCCGTGATTTATTGTTGGTGTAATAAAGTGCACTGTTTAAATAAATTTGCCATTTGAAAACAATTCACCTGTGACAGCAGCCTACTATGACCCTTTAAACTAAATGGTTTTTAAATTCCGCGGTTACCAATTTTATTTCAGATGTTTAAAAATTTGATTTTATCAAGAGTTGCTTTACTTTTGTCCAATAGTGTACATCCTGAAAAATAAAATTGAATATTAATTACAATTACATTTCTCTCTCAAATTTAACAAATTAAATAAGCAGGTGTATTGTCCTTATGCATAACCCTCGAAGTAAATGCAATATTTAAAGTGTACATGTTAGATTAGAAAAGATGCATTATCATTTAACAGCTTTCAGGCTCCAATGGGAGAAAATTAATCGATACGATACGTTCTTCGGTAGACTGACTAGAACGATTGATGGAAGCTGGTGTGGATACCATAAGTTATTGATAACACATGAATGGTGTGGCGGGTATATGATAAATTGGAACTGAGAGGGTTATTGATGACGGACATCATGCTGATTTTGAAACAAAGCCTTATACATATGGAGATGTACTGAAACTATTGTCGTTCCCGGAATAATCTTGTATTGTCATCAAAACGTTGGTCGACAAACATTTTATATGAATTTGTGAAATTAGTATCGCGTTTCAACATAATCAGATTTAAAATTTTATTAATATTTTTAAAGGAAGAACCAGACATTGATCTATTTTTCGACGCTTGCTCTTTCTGTAAATAAAAATTTGAACTTCAAATTTATTATATGTAGTTACTTGTGTCAATTTAAAGTTGACAGTATATGTGATAATATAGTCCATATTGTCATTAACATAACTCAAAACCAAACTTATAGAGGGTGTCTGTGAAACTGCGATCGATATAAGAAAAAGTACGCACCAGAAAATTTTGAAAATTTAGGGAATTACTAACGGTAGTGTGGCCAATCCAACTAAAATAATTACAAGCATCTGGTTATACCGGAAGTCGATACCAACTTGCTTATTATAAATGGAACACCCTAAATATTTTAGGGTTTTCGAAAAGAGCATAAAATTCTGAGTTAAAAACATATAGGATACCCTATATCTAAACCCAACCGTTTCAAAGATATTTGACATTTTAAAAAAATTTGACAGGTATAATGGTTTACAATAACCTTTATAACTTTCTTCGTCCAAAAGATACTCATTTGCTTTTTGGCATGCAGAAAGACCATAAGGTGAGCTACGCTCTACAGTTTAAAGAAATTCAATAATAATATACCAAGTGTCCATTTTTGACGTTACATTTTGTAAACTTCAAACCGGGAAAAATTGTTGAAGTCAAATGGAACACCCTGTATTTTTTTACATCAAAATATGTATAATTAAATTCGTTTTTTTCTGATACCAGCATTGGGGGGGCTTTAAGTTACAACACTTTCTTAGAAATTCAAGAATTTTTAGTAAAAATGTTATCAAATTAGCCATGATTAGAAAAAATCAGTAATGTCAGACATTCTCGTATGTCAAAAAATGCCACCGCATTTAAATTACACCCACGAAGACTTTTTGAATTTGTTTATTATTTATGGAGAATGTGATAAAGTAATATCAAGAACTTGTAGTACATTTGTTACTAGATATTCACAAAAACGGAAAATAACACCAAACACCGTAACATGCCTATTAATTGGATTGAAGACACTTTGCTGCATAAACTAAAATAGCTAAGATAAAATCAACTAAAATCATGATTCCATTTTAATTTAATAATTGTTCAAAATTCCGCCCTTGAACCTTCACACGTTTTTCGCACCTTCGGATTAGCTCTTCATGTTCTTGTAATTGAATCCTGTGATAAGTTTTGAAATGCATTTCTTACTCTCTGCATACAATCTTCAATAGTTGTTAATGGGCTCTCAAACTTTATTTCTAATAGTTCCCCAAATAAAATAATCTAAAATTTATAAATTGGGCGAGCGCTTCCTCGCTCGCCCGAATAGGAAAGTCAATTATTGGCGATCTATTGATCGCAAAAAAGTTTCTTGTAAAAATTATTTATCAAATACGCGTTATGTGGGGGAGCACCGTCGTGCTGATAAAAAATGTTTCAATGTTCGGCGAGAGGTAAATTTTCTAAATAGTTATTATTAAAATTTTGTAAAATATTTAGATATCTTTCACCTAAAAAAAAAACAAAAACAAAAAAAATTAACTATACGTATTAACAGAAGAAGAAATCTTTATAACTTACTATTTAAATTTTCCTGATAAAATTCTAATGTCACCACTCTATCGTTTCTTATGGCACAGTAAACATTAAACTGTCAACTTTCTTGAACATTTCGCTCCCTGAACACATGAGGATTCGAGTCACTCCAATAATGCGAATTGTGTCCATTACAAAGTCCATTTTTGGTAAATTTAGCTTCATCTGACCATATAATATTTCCCGAATAAGAATCGTCGCCTACAGACCTTATTAGAATAAATTCACAAAAATTTTCTCTTAGGAAATCTGTTTTTTTTAATCGTTGAACAATTTGGAACGAAAACGGGTAAAATTTATGTTTAATTAAGATTCTGTGAACTGAATCCTTACATAGTCCCTATTCCAGAGCAGCTTGTCTTAATGACATCATTGGAAATGCATGAAAATATCCCAGCATTGCTATTTCTACGTTTTCGTCCTCAACAATAGGCTTCCGCTTTTGAATTCTTGCCATGACGGAGCCATAGTATTTAAAATTATCCAGTATGCGTTTCACAGTGTTTGGTGATGGTTTCCGTTTTTGTGGATATCGACTAGCAAATGTACTACAGATTCTTGATATTACTTTATCACATTCTCCATAAATAATAAACAAAATCAAAAAGCCTTCGTGGGTGTAATTTAAACGCGGTGGCATTTTTTTAACATAAGAGAATGACTGACATTACTGATTGCTTCTGATCATGGCTAATTAGATAAAATTTTTACTAAAAAATCTTAAATTTCTAAGAAAACGCAAATATTTCAAAAAGTTGAAACTTAAACCCCCACAATGCTTATATCAGAAAAAAAAGAAATTTAATTATACATAACTTGATGTAAAAAAATACAGGGTGTTCCACTTGACTTGATCAAGTTTTCGCGGTTTGAAATTTACAAAATGTAACGTCAAAAATGGATCACTTGGTATACTATTATTGAATTTATTTAAACTTCATAGCGTAGCTCACCTTATG
Organism: Rhamnusium bicolor; assembly: GCA_029963845.1. NCBI lineage: Eukaryota > Metazoa > Arthropoda > Insecta > Coleoptera > Cerambycidae > Rhamnusium > Rhamnusium bicolor. Next base: position 206,801 of record JANEYF010004917.1, read on the forward strand.
GTCTTTCTGCATGCCAAAAATCAAATGAGTATCTTTTACACGAAGAAAGTTATAAAGGTTATTGAAAACCATTACACCTGTCAAAATTTTTTAAAATTTTAAATATTTCTGAAACGGCTAGGTTTAGGCATAGGGTATCCTACTGTTTGTGACTCAGAATTGTATGTTCTTTTTTCGAAACCCCTAAAATATATAGGGTATTGCATTTTAGCAAGTTGGTATCGGTATAACCGAAGTTGTCAGATACTTGTAATTATTTTAGTTGGATTGACTACACCGCCATTAGTAATTCCCTACATTTTCAAAATTTTCTGGTGAGCACTTTTATATCGATCGATGCAGTTTCTGATGAGACACCCTGTATATTTTCTACAACTGTTCCAACATCAGCAAATTTCTTATTCTTATTAAAAGTAGATATTTTAGACTTCTGATGATGATCATCTAAAATTCTGATCGAATTTTCTTACCATCCAATTCAAATTTGATGTTTTGCAGGTGGAGCATACAACCGTACCAGATTAGATCGTAACAATATTACGTGATAAGCGCGAAAGAGCAACTCCGGCTATTTTAGTAATAAAGCATACAAATTTGATACGACGAGCGCTGCCGCCAAAACGCTCATCAAAATTGCATGGATCGAGGTTGACTCACGGGAGTAGATGTGAGTTTTCTATCTGCGCTTTGGCGAGTCTGGAGTATCGGTGCAGTAAATCTGCACAGAGGAGGTGAAATAAAGAAACTGTATTTTTTTTAATTATTGTTTCAATTTTATTAATCTAATTTATATATTAATTTACGTATTATCTAAATACCAACTCAACCCTCAGTCATATGTACTTGCAACAATAACTGGCGTGCAAATTTTAATATTCAAACAGAACGCAGATTTTGTTTATTGTTATTATTAATAAGAAAAATTGTAGGTGTAACGCCGTCATGTAGTATTAACAAAATAAGTCAAAGTCTAAATTATTGATAATATAGATAATTCCTTCAAATAATTTTAAAAACTATTAAGCATTGAAATGTGTTTGTAATTTTCAATAACAACATTATGGAAAGCAAACGTTTTTTGATGCAAAATTCGTGTGGACCATGGGTCAGACTGGGCATTCTGAATCAAGGAATACGAGAGAGGCGTTTGATTAGTGACAGTGGAACAGTGGCAGTAGTGACTCGAGCAAGTTTGATAGATGGCCTGGAATAGGGTTGAGGCTATGCTAAAATAAATCAAAATCAAGATCAAAAGACAAACTGACAAACTCTTGGAATTAACAATCCAAAAAATATGAATCATAAGGACGAATATCAGTTGAGTACATCGCGCTGAATAGTTTTAACGTTAATTGTATTCAATCACATGACCAAATGCGGGGTCTTTGACCGCTAAATAAACAGACTATCACTAGTTCCATGTCACTATTGATGACAGTATGCGATATCACAAAAGTACAAGAGATTCTTCTCGTCAAAAGCAGACATATTCGAAGAAGTTTGTTGTCGCTTAGGAGAAAGAGGCATTTAAGCAAGTTTCAGTTTTCATAATATTGCGTTGTGCGTCTCTACTGATGTATTATAACCAGTAGTAGGTGGGTAGCGAAAATTACGTTAATTCCAGAGTTGACGCTAGGTGACGTGGTGTTACCGTATAAGTATGTTCAAGCACATATGACACAATATCTTACCTTGTAGTTATTTTGGCGAGTTCGGTAACATACAAAGTTAATACAAAGAGAACTGAAAGTATTTGTGAATACACATACATATGTATTTTTAACTAGCGATTACCAAAAATAAAAGTATATTACAAATATTAATGCACCCGTTAAAACATTAGTTACCTTCCAGCCACAGCCATTCATTGGTGGTTTATCTAGGCTAATCCAGACGTATTTGTCATTCTGCTCAGAACAACATTTTTGTTTAAAACTGTCCCATCTCTGTGAAAATTATTTTTTCTTAGTGTCACTTCCGATGGCACCTGAACATTGCTATACTGTCCACTATACTGAAAGTCGAACGAGACATAAAAAAAAGTTAATCTCTGTTGTTTTTAATTCCGTTGTTTTTTGACGTTTTATAAACATTACGTATTTAGAGTTATTCCAATGACTTCGAAGTCATTGGTGTATTCATTTACAACATGGGAAAGTGGGCGTACATATCAGCCAAGCAACGCGATGCTCCTACATCTATCTATGAATTTCTATTGAATATTCGACAATAACGAGCCCCGTCAGTCAGTAAGTAATTGGTTTTTAAAGCTGCAAACCGTCCAGTTACCTAATAAAAACCCTTAATTTTTTGTTCCTATTTTTATAAAGAAAACAGATTTATTGCATATAGTGATGCAAGCTAAGGAACGATTTCGTTCGTGCTCAGCGAACCTTCGCGTATATTTGCAAACGTTACCCCTAACTTCGTGCTCAAATGTTTCTTGAGCATATTAGAGAACATTCTCGTGAAAGTGCGCGAAAGTTCTCTTCAAAATTCTCAAAATCTCTCTGGTCAATTAGCGAATATTCCCCAATATTCTCCAAAATTCACGAACGTTCTCGCTTTTAAAATTCCCGCTTCATTATTTATAATTTATCGTTAAGTCTAAGTTTTTAAATTGATCATAAAGGAATGATTGTGTTGACCTAGAAAAATGCTTACGTTATTCGATATCAAACTTCTGTTATCATTTATACTGTATTATTTCCAAATATCATTACTGCATATTTTTTTGTATTTATTGAAATTCAATATTTATATGCCGTACCGACAAGCTTTATTTTTATGCTTTGCGCTGCTACCATGAAGTTATCTGGTTTAAAAGTGCTATATAGCTGATATGAGTCACGCAATGTTTAATCGATTTGCCAAAATGTAAGACAGAAAAGGAGAATATTATATAATAACCATGGTCATATTTAATTAAACACAAATTCCGAGAATATAAAAGAAATATATATTAGCACTCACCAGTCCACTGACCTCGACACTCACAAATCCACTGCTCACTTCTCACTTGTTAAAGATATCTAGACCGCTTTTCCTCAATGATTTCACTCAGCCATTATTAAACTTCACATATATCAGACATTTATCGTAATCACACTCAAGGCCATTCCTCGCCTCTACAAGATCAAGCCCGTTGCCGCAATCATAGTTATAATATAATAAACATTATTCAGGGTCTCGCTCGATTCTAATAATCTGTCATAATCTTATTTTATTAAAATAAAAATTACTCACTCTTACAAAAGTCAGCAGTATATATTAAACATAAAAGAGGTCCTAATATCGACCCTCGCGGAACACCATCATTCATGGCCGGTCTTAAAGGGGCAATTGTTCCTCTATGACTAATTTTCAGAAATATTTATCATCGAATGGCATCAAGAATCACCATGTGAAGTTTTTCCCTGACATAATGTATCAACCTGTACATGCAGTATTTTTATCTACAGATTTCTAAAATACTGATGTTAAATTTTCAACGTTTCGTAATTAATTTTCTGTTTATATCTTTACTTGGCCCAGGATCTAATATAACTGATCGAATAATTTAATGAAATATCGTACGCTTTTTCTTCCTATAAATCGTGAAGTAGTTTTTGTGCAGTTTGACCCTATCCTATGCATCAACCAGAGACTCACACGGCGACATGTTATGCGACCTCGCTTCGCTTGACACGCTGTTTTTCAACACGACTGACATTTTTACTTATAGAAAGCTTTCTGGTGCCCTGTAAGAATTTTTAATGTTCTTTAGAAGACTACCGAAGTGTTTGAGGGGAAAGGTTATCAAATATTTAAAGTAGAAATATGTGCTTTTAAGTTTTTAAAATCTAAAAGATGTACGTATAAGCTTTGCCATAAAATAGGCAGGAGCAACATATATTTTTTTTGTTGCCATTAAATGCATTTTATGCGGATTAAAGCTTAGTGAAAAATTCTGAACGAATATCTAGAAAAGAATAATTATTGAGTATTACATAAGCATCACACAAATTAATAAACCAATGTAATATGGTTAATATTAACGATAATAATTATTATATTAATTGATTTAGAAATTTTTTTATGATAATTACATTCACAACAAGAAAAGGAAAATAGTCAACTGTTTGTTTGGAAACTTTTCAGTGTTACCAACGTTGAATTGACTGTCAGCGAATTACACTTTTCTTGTCAATTACACAACAAAGTTAGTTAATATTGCATATTACGGATAAATTCGCCCGGTCTTTGTGTAGATCCTTGTGAGAATAAGTTTAAAATTAAAATGGCGTAGTTTTTAAAAATCTGTTATTTTCTTTCAGAAAAAACACGTCGTAACAAAGGCTTATAATATAATCTGGCAATAATTCGAACAACTAGGGTGTATGTTTCTTGCGCTTTTTCCATAAGAACAATGAAATATCAGCGGTTCGTTCTTATGGTCGATAAAATTTTTTAATTACATTTTCGGACTCTACGGAGCCTGCATTTATCTAAACAACAACGTCCGACTGTCTGACCTGTCAACAAGATAGTCTCGACTCTTAAGCTTTGCTCTTTCAAAACCTTCCACAAACACAGTGCAAATGCAAGCAGTCCTCACTGCGGGCGAAGTAAATCAATAGTCCGGTTCGTGAGTAGGAAAAAAATGGTTCCGATTTATTTCCCCGATGATATGTGTACGTATGTACATATATATATAAAGTTTTTACAGCAGTCTTAGTAAATAAATAATTTTAATAAAGATAGTAGAAAAACTGTTACACGAATAATACCAGGAATTTTTATCTTTGTATCTTGATAATATAGCAAATATAGTTACAAGCACCTAGTTCAAGTTTTTAATGCCTCTTTTACAACGTTAAACCACAAATTTGGTGCTTTTATATATTAGCTCAAAAGCAACAATTTTAAACAATTTAAAAATTCTGTTATTTATTGCTTGTATTATCCATTCCGAGGCAAAAGCACTAGTTTAGTGTTTCGAGCAGTGAACGAACGTATTTTTAAATGAAATATATTTGCTGAATTAGCAGATATTCATCAAGTAATGTTCGATAGGGCGTTTGGAAATGGTTTAATAACCAAGTCTTTCCAAATCGGCGCGTACCACATCATACAATTTTTGCAAGTGTGCGTCATCATTTTGTTGTGTGGGATTCCCGATTTCTATAACATCATTTATGGGTAGATGGAAATTCGCATATCAAACAAGTGGAATTACAAAGCCAGCCGAAGAAAAACACCAATCTGTTCAAGAAGCAATTAACGGACAATTGACTACAGTGGAAGAAGATATGCTTATGGAAACCATGCAAAAACACACTTCATGCAGCTGACAAGGACAATTTAGGCGAAGCTGGAACACTCAGATGGAGTGCAGACGGAGTGAATGATTTGATGGGGAGTGTAGGAAAATAATGACAGAAAAATGAGGTCTATGAAATGACGCAACAAAGAACAAGAGAAACAACAAAGTACCAAGATCTAAGAGAATAAGAAAAATACAGAGATCAAAAAAGAGGCCAATCGAAAACAATATCATAGAGGAACTAGAAACGGTTGAAAACAGAAGTGAGACACGAAAGATTAAATACAATGAGAACAAAATTTAAGTCAAGGACAAACATATACAAGAACAAATATCGCGAGATACTAAACGTTGAAGAAGAGATTCTATACACCATGAATGAAACTGTAATACCCCAAAAATTAATAGAAACTGACAAGAATGACCATGATTAAGATTATCTGTGTGATGAGGGTCCAGAACAGTACTTCTTGACAATTTGAAATTTCGAAAAATTCAAAACAATGAGATGCGCTGGCATTCCTGCCGTTTAGCATTGCTTTAGACAAGGTTGTTAGACACGCAAAATTAAACCATAGAGGCACAATATTCTACAAGTCCATCTAAGTACATACAAGTACGCTGGCGATGTGGACTTAATTATCCTCTTAACTTAATTAGCTCCAGGCAAATAATTGAGACTTTCATCGACCTGACCACATCTGATAAAACCATGAGCCATGATCAAGAAGAAAGGAGTAACTTATGATATCCACTTAGCATTGCCAAAATAGACGTAACAAAATCTTACAGTAGATAAATTTAACTTTGTTCAGAAGTTTACATATCTCAGCTCTCTGGTTACTAACACAAATGATACCCCTAGCGAGATCAAGAGAAGTTTTTACAAAAAAGTGCTACTTTGGTCTCTGCAAGCACCTTCGAAGTCAAAGACTGTCCAGAACTTCAAAGGTCAGAATCTATAAAAGACTGGTATTGTCTGTGCTGGCATATGAATCTGAAACATGGATCCTTACCAAAAGTGATGAACAGCTACTACATGCCTTGGAAAGGAAATCCTGAGAAAGATCTTTAAAGAAATAAATGACAATGGTGTATGGCGCAGCAATATAATTTTCAACTATACAGATTCTATAAAACCATGGTAAACAGCATAGACATTGTAACAATAAAACTGGGAATATTAAGGTGTGCTGGTCATGTGGCGAGGGCATACAATGTAACATGATTAAAACAATCTTTGAAGCGGAATCACTAGGAAACCGAAGATGAGGAAGACCAGACCTCAGACGGAAGAACCGGGTTGAGGAGGATGTTGGTAAGATCGGCATAAATAAAAATGGATTGGCAACAAACCAAAATGGATTAATGTAGGATTAATGATAAAAATTCACATGTCATTGCTCAGGGCAGACATTAGTAGCGATTTAATTTAAACGTTTGTTATCTATAGGAAAATTTTAAATCATTAGTTTATCGGAACCAATTACCTATGACACTGATATTGTACAATAGCGAATAATAATAATAATAATAATAATAATAGTAAATAGTTTCCAAACAATTCATAACAATCCTGCACTGAAACAGGAGCAAAAGAGGTAATCGAGTTTTTTCCTAAGGTTAAGCTATGATAAAAATTGTTCAGTGTTTAACACGAAAGTTGTAGATGAAAAAAACTTATATGCATATATGTACATAAGCCGACGTTTGGCGGACCATCGAGCATTCATTTATATTCCATCGGTCCGGATCGTATGTCGTAGAGTTGGGATCGTGTTGTTATATACGTCCCTACCGACTTTTGTGTCCCAACACAAATGGTGTGTATTAATTTTCTAGTTCATTGGTTTTTAAGTTTAGTTTTATTCACTTCTAGATAATTTCATCTGGGTTGGCTAAATACGTGTCGAGTTTAATGTGCAGTGTTTTGGTACTTATGGTGTTGATACAATAAGAAATACAACTTGTATCAACATCCTAATTGCATTTTTGACATTGACATATTGAAAATATATCTAATAATGTCAGTAAAATTCCGTTAACCATTTCTAAGATTAATTAATCGGTCCGAAAACAAACATTGAAGGAAATCATTGTCTTACGAAAAACCATAAATTAAGCACTTACATCCCATATCGATATTTATGTAAGAATATTCAAAAAATAATAATTCGTAATACTTAAATTAATATATTATTCTATTTGCACAACTTCTAATTACCACAGTTCTTTTCTTACTATCGATTCTTAGCCTTAGGCTCTACCCCGCCTACCTCTTTTCCAAATATTATCAACAATATCCTATTTCAATAACACATATATGTAGTTTTAAGTACTTAACTAAAGTTCGTTACTCAACACATTCCAGCTCCATGGGCGTAGGTATCTCTAACATTTTTATCCAGTTAATATACATAGTCATGGGCTTCCATTCAAAATGCGAATTTTTGCCTCATTCGATGCAAAATGGTAGTAAATTTAATCAAGCCATTTTGGAATGTGCAGCTTTATAAAAATATTACTGTTGCTTGATCTTTGATCCACTATGTTTCTTTAAACATCAGACTGCGTTCCTTATATTGAAGATTATTGCATGAAAGCCATCTATCTAACTGCGACTTTTGGAAATAAAACACAATAAAGAGGACGTGTTTATCTGTTTGCATGATTATCTCTATAGATGAGCACAAATGGCATTATCTCAAATACTTATATAATGCCTTTGTTCAGTTTTTGGACGATGCAGTGATATGAGTATAATAGGACTTAGATTAAAAATGTTAGGGAAAAAGCTTTTACAATTTGTCGAAGATTTAATCAAGATTCAGTCAAGAAGCTTACGATAATAGATCTGCGGTATTTTCTCTTAAACTTCTTAGGATCATTTTCTGTCAACAATAATAATTGAGTATTATAGAATATGTCAGATATTTAATTATTTGTTTAGTCCTAAAATATGCAGACCAATATGAAATGCTTGAAATTGGATAACATAAAACACCACATGTCGTTGCTTGACATTGGATAACATAAAACACCACGACACGATACTGGACTGCTGACAAAGATATGCTGCCTTACTTAACATTTTTATATCATGGCTAACGTCCATCGAGTTGATTACGTGCCTTATCTGTTCGATCAAAATGTACCTTGGAAAAAATATTATTTCTTTGTTTTGTAGAACTGGCTTTAAATTGAGTCTATTCAGCCACAAGATTTGAAATTTACTTTACACCGACAAGAGAAACTTATAAAATATTGCACTCAGTTGTTGCCGACTACGAATACTTTGATAATTATTAGGTAACAGTATTTCAAGCCCTGTATTTGGGCAATATTAGATGATGTGCAGTAAAGTAGCCTTAACAACTGACTAAGAGTGTTTATGTTGCAGCAGTAACAACTGATATAAAGCCGGCTCGTTTTAAGAAATTACAGGCGTCGCGGTCGGTGAGAGCCATGATATAACTTACAAAGACTTACCTCTTATATCATGTCCATTAATAGTTGTTTATGGTTGTCAACGTACATTAGCATCATTAATAAACCTTCTATAGTATACTTTGCTGTTTGTGCAGGCATGTGCATATATTTTATATTTTGACACCACATGTATAATAATTAGTTTTGTGTTTTGTTTACCAGTTTTAAATTTTTTGGTAATAAATTTGTTAGAAATAATGACGCAAAACATCAACATGTTTCAGTTATGGGTACGTTCCTGATTGTAAATAGGCCGCGAGGAGGAAGAATAACAAAGTGAAGGAATTTTGAAACATTGATCACTGAGAGTAACAATTCCATAGTATACATACATTTATTTTTTTTATATTTAATTCTTTAGTATCTTGCACTTTATCAATAGCTTTTATAAGTTAGTTGGGATAAATAATTCAGAAGTGGGATAAATAAATAAATCATTTAGTACGGTTAACCTGTATGTGACAAGTTAGTAAAGTTATACTTCATATGTCAGGGGGCGCCTCTTGACCTATTAAAAGAATAAAATGAAATACAGCTAATTAATTAATGTCATATTTTAAGGTTGAGATTTCCTCCAGGCAGGTGCTCCGACACACGGGGACGTGCGATTGTCAGGAAGGCGTGTTATAAATAATGGCGAGCAAGGCCTCAGCATGTTTGAGTTATCGGCAAGTTCCTGATTGCACATAGGCCGCAAGGCGGAAGAATAATAAAGTGAAGGAATATTGAGATATTGATCATTGTAAATGAAGTACCTTGCAACAATTCCGTAACATACATTTATATTTTTTTATATTTCGTTATGTAGTACATATTTTCTACCTAAGCTTTTAAAATTAAGAGTAAAATATTCGGATTATTTCTTAGAGCACTTTTCCTCGATATTTTAGAAAAATTGTCAATACTGTGCTTCTACTCACATGACATAATGTAATAAATCGAATATAGGTATGCACTAAATCATAGTAAAACTAATAAAAGTATCCATAACCTGGACGCAGTAAATGCACTTAGAGGCCACCGATTACTGTGCTTAGCGTCACGCCGAAATAACCTACTAATCGCTGGAGACAGTGTACCTTTTATTTTTATAATATATATGTGCAATAAACGTGACCTGCTTTTTTTTAATTTGTGTATTTTGACGTCCTGTGTAACATAAGTTTTGTTTCTTGGATGAAATGAGTGTTCGGTGCCATTTTGAAAAGAAAAATGACGTCAAATACAGAATCTTATTATATAGTTGGTGGTTTTTATACAGGATTTAATATAGTCCGAAGTGTATTACGTCTAGGGTTTTGCTTCACTTTATTATTATTTCCTTATTAACTTGAACAAGAAAATCGGATTTTCTTGCTGTCTGATATCAATGAAACAAATTTATAAATTTAGTTTGTAAATCTGACGATACCTCCTATTTATTTATTATTGGATAAACACCTACGATTGACTGATATGAGTATTGTCGGTATACTAAACCATAAAAAGAATGAAATTTGCCACACATACGTACATTAAAAATAGCAAAAGGCCTAAAATGGATCCTTAGGGTACACCTAAACGAAAATTTTTGGATTTGACGGTTTATAATATGTTTCTACATCTACACATTATTTCCTATTCGTTAAATAGGTTAATAGGACATAACAAATTTAATGAAAGGATTTAAAAAACCAAAATAATTCAATTTAGATAGCAACACTAATGAGCCCAACATATCAAAGGCTTTTGCATATATTAATAAATATCATTACTAACTTTTATTACTGTAATGTGATGTGATAATAATCCAGAAAGCATATGACGAGAAAATGTGACAAAGATTATTGTTCAGCTCTCGAAAATTAAATGAGATTGATCAGATTTAACCAACATGACTTATTGTTTTAATGCAACAAATAAGAACTTTAACAAGTGCGGTCTTTTGAGACAGTTGGAGAGGAAGAAATAGATTTTGATATTACCTCAACCAAAAGAAAATATATGAAATACTATGTTCACTTTACTCAACCCAAGGATACCCAAGTGTTAGGCAGAGCAGATTCACCTAGAGAAGTTAGGAGAGCTAACTCCAGTGAAATGATTGTCACTAGTGCAGCAAAAAAATGGCTAGAACATCTTTTTTATGCACTGGGACATCTGAATAGAATTTGGTTACATATTGTATAATTTACTTTGAATAGGTATATTAATTTGTAAACAAAAAATAAATGAAAATTGTCACCTAAATTGAAACAAATGTGTAAGGAGTTATCCAATTTACGATTATGGATTTTATGGAAATCGGTATCTTCGCTATTTAAACGTCCTGAATCGGGCAATTTACGATTAATCATTTCGAACGATAAAAAATTGAATTATCCCTGCTTTGTGGACAAATATCTGATTTCTATTTTCCGCGAAGGCAGTCAAATTAGGATAAAAATTACATAATTTCTTGTCGCCTTTCGTACCAAATTCGAGTGGGCTCTGCTCTTCGTATGTATGTTGAAGAGCCAGTATTCAGGGACGGTCAAAAGCAAAGCGCGTTGCGTGCGGGTGAGACGGGGGTGTGTATTGATCGGTGGGGCGGGCGGAAACGACCAGCCTTGCTCCACCGCGTGCTTCTTCAACGTAGTCTTCCGCAGTTGCCAAGTATGCTGGAATTTCATTATATCTACTGAAAATTTTAGAGTTATCTATGAGCGATTTAATATAGATTTTTCAAAACATGTATTATTTATTCTTTAGTTTTAGAGCATGAATTGTCACTACAGAAAAACAATACCACAGTTATTAGTTTGTAATACAAATATATAATAATTTCTTATTTATATAAAAGCAGATTACTAATTTATCGATTTTTTTGAACTGTTTACAACGAAAATACATATTTATAAGAAATATACCTAATTACTAATTTTTTTTAAAATCAGTTACTGTTAATTTTTCTATAAAGAGTAAGTACAATTAGGACATTTTATAAATGTAAGCGTTATCTTGTTTTCCAATTATTTATTTTAAACAATATTATTTGAAATTACATAATATTTCATAGCTGTTGAAATATGAATGGTTTATATAAATAAATATGACTAAATAAGAAAAACCACTTTTTCAATATAATTCACCTACATTTAATGACCAAGTTTACCGTTAATTTTCTCCCGGTTTTAAGGATTTAATTTGAATATGTGACAACGACGCCCACTCCTGTCATGCGGTAAACGTGCTGGCAGTGCCTTCTAAACACAGACTCGATACCCGAGAAACGTTTCTCATTTGTTTCGCTACGAACATGTTTATTGATGCAATGCGAGGAACGGAGGAAACGTGATTGCAAAACATGATAACTGTTTGTGTAAGTGGTGTTTTACTAACAAAATTCGGTGTTTGTATTATTAACTTGTTTGTAGTTTGTGTGGGATAATGTGAGGTTAGGTTTTATTTGGATTAACATTATTTAAGGAACGATGTGTGAGTATTACATTTTACATGACAAGAAAATTGAAATAAAGTGTACTTAATTATTATCGTTCTTGTATTATTTTAATGAATGTTAACCGTACTTGTATGGGGCGTGCGGTCAAAAGAAAAATACGAAATTCACAAGTACCTAATGTAAATATAACCACACAAAAAGTATCCAGAAACTAATTTTCGATGAAACTGTTCTCTCGAATGTTCCCTTTCTGCACTTTTTACCAAACTTGTTCTCTTTAAAGCGGAAGTGGTAATTGAACCTTATAAAAAGTGTAGTGTACATACGTTCTCCACTTCTACCCAAAGGTGAAGAGCAGCTTTTTGTTTATTAAATTTATAGGCGCGCATGGCTTGGAACAAACTTACTGTAATAATAGGTTTGTTCTCTTTACCTGTACTTTATTAGTGCAGAAGTGTAAAAGGTGTAGTACTTAATTTTATTTAATCGAATTTAATTGCCACTTCTGCTCAACTAAACGGGTTAGCTGTGTACGTTTGTGAAAATATTGTAAATACAGATAAATATAACCAACTTCTAAATGTACTTTATACCTACTTTTTGTTAAAATCACTTCTAGTTCCAGAAGTAAAGCTTAACTTAAGAACGGTCGATTGATCACATTGTTTTGAAATTATCTTATGTGACTTTTATATTTTTAAAAAGTCCTCTGCAAGTGTAAGTAGTTGTTTTTATTGGTTAGTGATTAAGGCAGAATTTTTATCAGGTGCCCAACATAAATTTGCAAATTACTTTAATACTTTTTCTGTTAATAATTCATAATAACCAAAAATCAAAAACAAATTATCCATTTTAAACAAAATGCATATTTAGTAAGTGAAATTGCATGCAAAACTGACGTTTTTTTTTTATTTGTTCGAAAAGTAACTTTCGTACACCATACTAAATAAAAAACCGAGAAAAAACACTATAATAAGGGCCAGTTGTATCGATGTGTAGATCAGCCAAAATTCACCTTGAACTTGATTCAAAATCCAAGGATATCATCAATGTAACAATCGTAACTTTGAATTTTGACCCAAATTCAGCTGAAATTTGGCCACTTTTATTAGTTTTGCAGACAATAACAACAATATATATGGAGTTAGTTTTAATCAAGTAATCAACAAAATCAATCATATCATTTTATATAAATATTTTGTAGTTGAAATGGCCCGAAAAGTGTGTGACGTAATACGGAACATAATTCACTTATAAATAGAGTTGGCAAAAAATGCGCCCCAGGACATAGGCGCACGCACTATAATAAGTGTAAGAAAAGAAATTAACTAGTAATAAAAGCAATAAACTGTTACAATTTTTAACAATGTATGCAGAACTTACCCTCTTAACTAGCTTGGTTATTACAAACTGGAAAAGATGTGTAAAAACTTTGCAGCATCATGTTTGTTTCTATGGTTGTCTCCGAGAGTAATGTTCGACGTGGTGAAAAAATATTCTTATATTTTGAGAACAACCATTCGACATCTATTGATGTAATACAAGCATAATCGTCTTGGACGTCACTTAACGGATCTGCAGATGCACCATCAGTATCATTACAAATTTGTCTTAATCTAGTAAAACCGGTGTCTTGCTTTAACACACGTGCGAACTTTTCTCCAACGGGCTCATTTTTTGCGTCACCTATAGAGTGTAGCAGTTGATTTACTTCGTCCACTATTTGCAGTGACTCCGCTAACGACAACGCACTAAGTTTTGTATGGCGTCATGTAATCCTTTATAGTTCTTGTGAATAGTTTTTAAAGCTGTTTCAACAGAAACATCTTCGAATTTTGTCTGGCTTTCCTTAATAGCTGCAGCCTCGTCTGGATTGAATTGTAGTATCACAGCTTTTATTTGTTGTAAATATTCAGCATAATAAAATGCTGCCTCGAACCATGTTCCCCAACTTGTAAGAATTGGCTGTGGTGATTCGGAAATACCGGGACACTTGCTATGAAATGCGCGAAGACGTTTAGGAGATTTAAGAAGCACTTTCTTAGTACTTGCTATTAATGCATCTACCTCTGGAAAACCTTGTCGAATAGTTTCTGCCACAAGGTGTAAAGCATGCACTTTACAAGTAACATGTACTAACCTACAACCGTGTTCTTGAAGAGAACGGCCTACTAAACGCATTGTTGCGGCGCCATCGATCACAAACATCAACACTTGACTTTTTGACAGGTCAAATTTTTCTAACGTCTCCAGCACCACCCACGTAATTGTTTTGCCAGTACACTCAGTTAGTCTTTTACTAGCTAGTAACAGTGGAAATGTTGGTTTAAGAGGGTCCAGTACACGTACTATAACATTTATAATAACCACAGCAGTGTATTTTTTAGTACACATTTGATCTTATTTACAATGTCTTCGCTTACAGTTGGTACATAGTTACGCAACGTTGTGCGACTTGGTAACGTCACCTTGGGATTGTACTTATTCCAGAACTCCTGAAATGGTTGTTTATCGAATATGTGCAGCGGAACATCACAGGCAATCAGCATTAAGAGTAAATTGAACATAAACTGTGTTGTCGAAGGCACGCCATTTTTTTTAGTTTTATGTTGCACAGAATTTACGTGACGTTTACAATCACTTTTGTCCTAGCACATTAGGTTAGTCTCGCACACCTTACAAATTATTATAGCACCATTGTAAAATAAATCCGGGAATTCACTGATAAATTTATTCGCTTTGTCGGCATATGCCCGTTTTTACTCTTGGGCAGGTCTGAAATACTTTATTATTAAATTAATATCAAGAATAAAATACGAAAAAAAAATTATCAACAATACAACGGAGATAAATAAATTACGTTATTGACACCTCGACGCATAACAGTAGACTAAAATAGTAAACAATTCTCGCTTACGTACTTGGGTATTTCTGGCACCGCCCATGATTTGCGGATCGAAATGCCAATTCTACTTATAAATCACAGTTAGTAACATAGAAAAGCTTTCCAGATAAAACTGAAGTGAAATGATCTCGGAAATGACAGTTAGATAGGCTTGACAAGTGTCAAAATATTTACCAAAATACGAGATATAATATTGTTATGATTGCTGTCCTTCACAAATACATCAAACCGTGACTTCGTTGATTGAAACTATTGGAAACACTTACTACTTTATTAACTAATTACCAATTAACAATAATAACTTAATGAACGACTTGGCTACGAACGCAATTAAATTATTTAGAAATCACTACTTTAGTCTCTAATTTATTTCTTCTTTGCTCAAACAATTCCAAATCAGTATTGAGCGTCTGAACGCATTGTGTGTCTCTCGGTGTCTCATATATCCATCTATGATCTGTTTAGAATTTTCTTGAATATTCTTGGCTCTTCTCGTACAATTCTAGATCCTTCTTTATAAGCCCATACTAGTATTTAATTTAAAATTTAGTACTAGTATCGTCTTTGTTCGTAAAGACGATTTGTGACAGTTTGATGACTATAGAGATGCGATTATTACGAGAGTTCTGCATTAAAAAAAACGTTTGTTTCAACAAGCACATCTCTACAACAATGTTCGCATGTTTCTGATGGTTTTAAACGGTTGAAAAATGCTCTACGAACAAACTTATATTATTTGTTGTGGTTGCTACATAGGTACTTTTCTTCCTAGGACGCAAAGTACTTTTTGGACGGAAAACAATTATGAACAAAATAATTGATACCATAAACAAATGAAACAAACTACTGTCATGACATTTTTATTAGATTGTCAAAATGGCGTAAAGTCAAATATGATCTGATTTTTCAATTAAAATAAATAATAGAAATACAATTTTATTATTTTCTTCTTACAATCGAATAAAAAATAGTGAATGACGCACGGGCGACAATATTTTTCGTATTCCTACGTTTACTGAACTCGGCTTTACCTCATCCGGCAATTTTACGCTAGCCTACGAGAAACTGCATTTTTCGACCTTGTGTTATAAGTAATTAGGTATTACCTATTTTTTTGTGATTGGTGATAATAAAAATTAAAATAAAAAATTAATTTTTTTTTATTTTTAAACGAGACATGTTCTAGAAATTGTAAAGAGAGAATACAATAGGTTAATTAATAAGATAATATAAAATATAGTGTTATCTGGTGTAAAACTGCATACTTCATTACCAGTCCTCAAAGTATAAACTAAGAAGGAAACTTTCAAGGACATCAAAGCACATTAAGTATATCTTAAAAGGCAAAAGGGTTTCGTTTTGAAGTCGAAAAGTCATTATAAAGTCACAGTAGACAAGTAAATTACGGAGAATTGCCGTCCGATGCAAATGAGGGTCAACGATCTCGAAAATCAGAGCGCACCGCCTCGGGAGGGGAGAAAAGTGACGATCAAACCATCACTTCTTACTTTCAAGGCCAACTCAGATGACCTACTTTCTGACTCGTGTAAACAGTAGCGCAAAAAATATCACCCACATTGAAGGTATTACTTTTTATAGTTTTTATGACTTTGGGACGGGCTACAAAATTTTAAGTTTCATCGGACTAATGAATAAGAAATATACAAACGTTTAATCAAAAGAAAATGCCGTTTTGATTATTTATAGAAGCAAACCCAGTTAACCTTGGTCCACTTCATTCTAAAAATCTTAAAAAGGCTTTTCTTACTGAAGTTTAATAATTTTGAAAGACTTAACTGTTACCACCCCTTGCATATTCAACTCGTAGGTTCTCACACCGAAAAAGTGCATCGTAGATTTTTTTTAATGGGCATTAGAATTATTTTATGAACATTAAGTATTTTAAGCAAAAGAAAAATCATAATATTTTATGAATCATTTGCATTACCTACTATTTTCCTTGGTATATATATTAGTCCGGGGATAATTCGAATGAAAAATAATCGATCACTCGATTATTGAAATATCTCGAGATATCTCGAATACCCTTGTCATGAGAATTCGAATGATTTAATTCTCGAAGAGTTGTGCCGCCGACTGCCCATTGAATAATCGTCATTCGTTTCAACAGCTCATCATTCAAATTTTAAATACGTGATTCGAGCGATGAGATACGATGCGAGTACTAGTGCACTTAAACTCATGTTAAGATTGTTGAGTTTGGTTGTTTACCGTCAGAGGCGTTTTGGTTGTGTTAATCTGCTTAATGTAGATGGCTATTGGCTGATGCCATTAGAATTTGTTTTGAGTACAGAAACGGATTAATTTACGTTAAAATTTATAGTTTATAACTGAAAATTGTATAGAAATAATAGCCAACTGCCAGCTAAATCGGTTATTTATGATTATGAATAATTACGACTAGAGTCCCCGAATGTCGCCGAGCCAAGCCATCGATATCGGTTTCCCCACTTCTCGAGCTCTAACCATAATTCGAATGATCATTCGATTGTTAAAGGTTTTCGAATAGCCGTTACTCGATTATTGAAATCATTCGATTATGCTCAGCACTAATATATATATGTTTTTTTTTATTTTTTGTCATGTAAAGTAGATCATTTTTTATTAATCTTTGTCGATGCAGAAATTAAGCCTTTTTCGATATTCAGAATATTTGATATTTTTGATCGTTACCATTACGTAAAATTTTACTCTAATGAAAATCTATGCGAGTTATTCAAATAAAAGAACGTAAAAAAGAGCTTTGTATGTAGTAAAAATGATTACTGACAACTACTGTAAATTTGTTGGTCTCTGCAATAAAGACATACATATGTATCATGAATTCAAACGGCTAAACAGCCGTTTGAATTCATTAAACAATGAATTTTTAATAAAATATCATTTTTCTTTAATCTTTACTCTCGCGTGATGGCAACACTCAATTGTGTCTTGGGTTGCAATTTTATGCGCTCGTGCGGCCCAGTAGGTACTACTTTCCTCACTTGGTATATAAATAACTACAGAAAGATCCAGAACGATTGAAAGAAGTATCAGCAAAGAATGACATGAAAATGGTAAAACTGATTTCCATTGTACCAAAATTTATTTCTTTCTCATGGATTCCAAATGTAATTGCCGAAATAATCAAGAAATTTTGTCCAGCTCGATTAATATCAAAATTCATGACAATTATAGTTAGTATCAAAATTTGGTACCAGCGATAATGATTTTTTATTCTTTAATCCGGTTTTTATGATTAAATGTGGAGCGTGGAGACTAACGAAATACGGGGAAGTGGTAACCCTGCTTCTGGCCGTTTAAATTTGCTTTTCGCTAGTTTCTAATAAAAGCTCTTCTTGTACGTGTTACTTTTGATGTTAACATTGTACTGCGTTTTTTATTTTAGGAGTAAAGTTAAAATATTAAGATATTATAAGTAGATATTATCATAAAATATGTTTTCCCCAAAATTAGTCAATTCTACCAACACATTGCACTGGCAACAATGCAAATGCTGCTACATGTTTAAAATTAAAATTTTCCATAGCCTACACCTTAAAACTCAAAAACATCTGCAATACACAATCTTGGTTGACCTAAATATACGTAGATTTATTTATTCTCTTTGCTAAAAATCATTTATTGTGGGTGTTTATACTCTTTGAAAATACCTAAGTACCTGTCATAATCGGATATGTAAATGCGTATTAGATATTTGTACTTCTGAAGATCAGATTCCTTTTATTCACCCATGCGATAAAACCAGAAAATCTTAGTAGGTTTATCTCGGTATACTAGGTAGTGTAATATATTCAAGAGTACATCATATAAATGTTTTTAGGTAAACGGAAATTATAATTTACACACCTGTTCTAAACATGGAAACTTATATCAAAGGCAGTGATACCGCCACTATGAGATAAACAAGTCGAGAGGTAACACCAAGAACTGCAATGGGTCATACGCAAGATTACCCATTTTCCTTTTTGTTATATACAGGACAAGGATTTGTAAAGATTACTGGAGGAAAACTGAGAAAAGTTTGAAAACAAAAAGTGGTAATCAACTTATTTGAAGTCATGGGTGAATGTAGTTCAATCAAAATTCAGCTGATTTTGGTTTAAACTCCAAGGATACCATTGTTGTAACAACCATAAGCTTGTAATTTAAACCAAGTTCATCCGAATTTGTGGCGTACCGACATTTTCTATGATCAATGGTTCCTTTACATGACAAGAATTTAACACGAAATAAAGACATCTCCAATTATATTAATGGGGTGGTACTATTTCCCAGATTTTAAACCAATAACCCACTCACATAAAATTTCTGACAAACTATTGCAAAAACTGAATGACTTACCGATTTATGATAAATGCTCAACAAAGGTGAGAAAATTTACACCTGGTATACTACTCCGCAAAATTAATGCACCAAAAAATGTATAAGGCCCGGTATATAAATACAATAAATACGTATACGCGAGAGCAAGGGACTAGCAAATCTTGCATTGATCACATATTTCTTAAGACAAATATTTCTCATGAACTATTTACGCCAATTGTTCTTCATTCATGCATAAGTGACCACTTTCCCACTATCTTACAAATACATACACTGTCTGGAACAGAAAAAAATGCGTTAGAACAAAATAATAAATTTAAAGTATATCTGAATAAAATAAAGCTGTCTAACGAACTAAAAAATGAGTAATGGGACTCTATTTATATTGAAAATGATGTTAACTATATGACCAATTTATTTATTAATAAATTAAAACAAATAATAGCTAACTGTACCGACAAAAAATGCTGAAAAGACAAGAATTCAAAAGGAAAGATTGGATCTCAAACGGGCTAATTAAATCAGTAAACGAAAAAAATCAGTTGTACAAAAAGATGAAAAAGTATCCCAATAATGAACAAATTGCAAATGAGTTTAAGACATACAGAAATATACTAGACAACCTTATAAAAAAACCAAAGTTAACTATTATAGGCAAAAAAATAAATAACATAGACAATAATCCAAATAAACTCTGGACATGCTTAAAAATTATAAATGGACAAAAACAAGAATTTCGAGGAATCAAACATATAAAAAGCAGTACCGAAAACCTAACCTCAGATAAATCAGAATTAGCTGAAATCTTTGCAACTCATTACGCCACCTTAGGTACAAAATTGGCAAGTAAACTATCAGTAGATCCTAATTATAAAAGTAACAACACACAGAATTCAATATACTTACAAGAAACCAATGAGTTCGAAATTAAAGAAATTATTGCATTTCTAAAACCCGGCAAATCTCCTGGGCTAGATACACTAAAATCAGAGACGTTAAAAGAAATAGCAGACTATATATCTAAACCTTTAGCTTTTATATTAAATAGGTCTCTCGAGGTAGGCATTTTTCCAACTCCACTAAAAAATGCACTTATAAAACCAGTCTAAAAAATGGCGATTAAACAGAACCAGAAAACTATAGACCCATATCTTTAATTAGTAACATAGCCAAAATATATGAAAATTTGTTAAAAAATAGAATTGTTAATTATCTAGACAAATTTATTTCATCGCGACAGTATGGATTCAGGGAAGCCAGGTCAACAGAAGATGCGATGGCCACAGCTAACTGCAAATATATATGAATCAAAACCTTACATTTGCATCTTTGTTGATCTGGCTAAAGCGTTCGATACTGTAAACCATAATAAATTACTTAGTACATTAGAAAGTATTGGATTTCGAGGAACTGCATTAGAATTGATGAGTAGTTATCTAATGGAACAGGAAACAATGTGTGGGAAATGAGAATGTACTCTTATCTCATGAACAGGAAACAATGTGTGGGAATTGAGAATGTACTCAGTTCAAATAAGATTTTAGAATACGGAGTTCCACAAGGAACTGTGCTAGGCCCCCTGTTATTTAACTTATATGTGAATAATTTATTTAAGGTAAATACCGAAGGGGATGTAATTAGTTTCGCCGACGACACTGTTGTCTTCTATAAAGACTCATCTTGGGCAAACCTTCAAAAGAAAGTGGAACTAGACTTCGTAAATCTAATCAAATGGCTTAATGATAGATTATTTACCATAAATTTTAAGAAAACATTCTTTGTGCCCTTTAGCTGCTATAGCGATAAATTACCCACATTTGACACACTGCACCTTACCGTTAACAACAATCAAATAAATATTCATAAAAAAACTCATATCAAATATCTTGGAATCATTATAGATAGCCATCTTAGATGGAATTATCATACAGAGTTTGTTGTTAAAAAACTACGAAGCATGCTAAACAGATTTAAATTTTACAAAAAAGATTTTTGACATCCAACAACTGCGAATTCTCTATCATAGCTTAGGACAAACACACCTCTCATATGGAATAATAGCCTGGGGTGGAGTCACAAATAATCACCTTAAAAGTTTACAATGCATACCAAAATAGATTCTGAAAATTATGTACAACAGAAGCTACCGCTATGAGAGTGAAGCTTTATTTAATGAAGCTAACATCCTTGACATCCGACAATTATATTTTCAAAGCTTAATACTGAACTACTTTAAACAGAAAAAACACTTAGGCCTATAAACCATAAATATGAAACGAGGCTTAAATCTAAAACCACTTTTATAAAAAAAAACAGAAAAAACGATTGGCCAAAGATGCCACACTTACCTAGGTCCAGTTACATATGCAGAAATTCCAGATAGTCTACGAAAAATCCATTCCATTGGCTTACTTAAAAATAAATTGAAGGATTGGCTATTTAGTACGCCAAGAAAGGAAATTCACCAATTAATAGACAGGAAAAATGTTTATAACTAACTTTTACCAAAATAATGATGTACTCTGCTAATAGAACTTAGTAAGGCTGATTATTTGCGGCATATCATCATAAATAAAATATGAGTTTGCGTTACTAATAGAAAACAGAAATTAATTACAAAAAAAAAATAATTAACTTAAAATTAAAATTGATATATTATGTTATATATAGCTACCTATATGTATTTTTTTTTAAGTAATAATGAAAACAAGAAAATATCTATTCTACCACTTACCTCAATGTATCTATCTTTTTCTTTTGTTTTATATTTTATGTAACTGTATGTATATTCTCGTGTGTAAATGAATAAGCTAAATTGCCTTGTATACAAACTATCACTTTCTCTCTCTCTTTTATCTTTCAACATACTCTTGTTCACTGCTATTGTTTCTTATTTTTTTCATTTTATCTTTCTTTCTCAAAGCTATAAGCTTTTCTATAAATACAAAATGCTTACTTGATAAAAAAATAACAGTAAACTAAGCCTATGTGCAGGGTTAACCCTTTATGGGTTTTTTTGCTCTCTGTTTATTTACTAGATATATATTTTGTATGCTATACATTCTATTTCTAGATCAAATGCTACTTATAGTTAATTACGCACATTTGTATATATTTTTCTGGTAAATGAATATTATTATTATTATTATTATATCCACCTTCTGGTAGAGTGGCTGTTAGTTACTAAACAGATTTATATTAACTACTACGTCTCTATTTTTGCAAAAGACTGATCACAGCAAAGTATATTCTCGTATTGAATAAATATTCTGAAAAAACAGATAAATAGTAACTATTATTTTACTGATTTAACAATTTTATTCTTAAATTTATCTGTTGGGTAACTTTACCAGGAGGTGCATATACTGGCCCTAAGACAATTAAAGCTAGAATTTAAACTGTTAATAAATATTAGTAATGAATCCATAGTTAAAACTGAAAAATATCAATAATTTTGATATTTCTTTTTGTAATGATATGTATGATTAATGTCATATATCAAAGTCGGATGTAAACCGATGGATCTTTATTACCTGCATTTTTTTTTCGTAACAAATTTTTACATTTTCTTCACTTTAATTGGGTAACTAGCAGCATTATGCATATTTAACTGGCCATAAGTTATAGCAGCAGTTCATGATTTTCATCAAATATTACATACGATATGGAACTTTAAATAAAATTCCAATTTGCTGACAAAATGACCGAAAACACAAATACTTCCTTAACACATACATTGATAAAATGCAAACCGTTACTTATTTCTGTGCGTCAATAAAAAACGTAAATGAACAATAATTTCAACACACAAAAAAAAAATAAACAAAACTCGAAAACAATCAACCTCTGCATCGACAAACTCGCACAAAAACTGCGTCGTATAATAGAAACAACAAGGTCGTATATATAGAAGAAAAATGGTGTGCAGTTAGTTTTTAATAGTCTGACGGGTTTGTAGGCCAGTTTCAGGTAGAATTTTAAGAAATTCGATCCTCGTTTTGTGTGTCTACCTCCCTTTCCGTTACTTTAGGCCTAGAATTTATAACATATGATAACTGTTAAGTGCTATTCCTATGTATATATTCTTACAAAACAGTGTTAACTAGCAAACACCAGCAAAATAAGTGTCAGAATACTTAAGTAAGTATATTTTTTTGTTCCAAGGGCCTTACAAGTTTTTATTTTCATCATCTGATCAGTCACATTTTTGTATATACTCTTATTCTTATTAGGTATCTTAAGGATGTAGTAACGATCTGAGCTTACTAAAATAAGTGAGGAAATTTTTTTAAATATGACCATTTATTTTCGTCCATTTACTATTACGTAATACTGTCGGACTGCATAGTAACGAATTTGCCTGGACAAACTGTTGATTTAACACAACCTAAATAATAAAATAATAAATACGAATTTACTGCACAAAATTAAAAAAAAAACAGCAGTCAGGAGAAGTTTTTATTCTCCAGTCCAGTCTCATTTATCAATAGATAAGTCACCTTGACTTGTCACGCCGGCCGTATAAAATTAATCTGTCTGACCCTCTGAGGTCACTAATGAAATCTCTGTCAAAAGATACTCTCCGACTGTATGACGTTTCTCTTTGAAATTTTATTTAATCTTGCTTTCAACTCGTGGCCTAAAATTGCATCGAGTGTGGCCTCAAAATCCCACTCGCCACGCTCATTCTTGGTCTAACTGTTGTCGCCTTGTGAATTAGTATACCTGATTTGGTTTGTCCTGTAACTACCTAACCTGCCCTCATACACATTTAGAGTTGTAATTTTGTCACGCGACCAATTTTCGAGTTGTAATTTGACCACGCGACCAAATTACATCTCAAAATGTTTATTGGGGTCCAATCGTATATCCACCAAATTAAAACTCCCTAGAATGATCTGCGCCAGCAATCGCAAAGCGCGAGGATAACTTTCCCGAAATCCCTCAAAATCTTCTGGGTTGTAATACCGTCGCGAATTTCCCGGATCGGTTCTTTTTTCTAACAGTTCATCATCTTCCTTTACCATCACTCCGTGATTGTTTGCCCATGGCGAGGCCCGACCTTTTAACTTTTCCTGGCTTTTCTTTGCTCAAACGACGATACCTATTTTCATCTTACTCATTTTGATCAGAAAAAAATATTCCAAAATTAATTTCTAAAATACATTGAAGTATATTCCTCTTATAGAGATGGAAGGACTTTTTTTTGAATCAAACTAAATTTCAATTTGGCAGACCAATTTCTCCCTTTTATCTGTCAGCTTTTTTAATTATTTCTAACATTTTCCCTTTATATTTTTAAGTACGCGTCATGAAGGTTAATTAAGGAATAAGCTACTTCATATAAAGTCTTTTTTGTTTTGGAAGACAAAAATTTATCGAACAATTCCGATGACATAAACATCGTATATATAAATTTGTGTGGGGTTAAATAAGAGTTCCATCGTAGTGCAGTTTAAGATCACCCAGGAATTTGCTTGACTTTATTTTATTCATAATTACAAGACAGAGACTCCGCTTCCTAGCTGGTCCCGAGTTCGGAAATAGCACCCTTAATAAGAATATATTGGTTTCATGTGGTTCTACTCCGTAAACATTTTTTGAATGAATTTGAGCCGGTTTTCGCTCCACTGCATATCGAAAATTGCCATTGTTATTAAAAAAAGTGTATGGCAAATAGGCGCATCTCAAGATAAGTCTCTTTGTCATCATAATATGATATATTTAAAGAACATATTATGTTCTTTAAATATATAAATCCAGTATTTATTATTTTATATTTTAAAATGGGTGTATGTTAAGAAACGCCCGTTCGTCCTAACACAGAAGAAACTCATCTTGGCCAAATTTTGAGAAGCATTTTCGTCTTAACGACAATATGTGTTCATGCATGAGATATATCTAAACTTGTAATTTTTTTTAGCGAATTCCGTAATATCCAAAGTTCAAAAGTCAATTTATATAAACAGTGGCTTCGTGAACGAGTGGTAAGGACACTTGCCTTTCACCCTGGAGTCCCGGGTCGATCCTCAGTCGAGGAGCTAGGATTTTTTCTAAATCAGAAATTAATCCTAGCATACTCGAACATTGGGTATTTGTTGTCTCTAAATATGTAGCCCTCTCCCACACAAGGTACCTTGAGATACCTTCAGGGATACAGGGGTTGTATTACTTGTGGTGTTAAATAATCACTCGAAAAGGACTGAGGGTATTGGGGGATATAACACTAAACTAACACAGACACAACGATCCCACCGACATTCTTAGTATCAGTGGCGGAAATCGAACCCGCAGGATGAAGGAGAGCTTATCAAACATGCCATCGCGTACTCTAGCCAACTACTCCACTGAGCCGGTACCTATAAGAATAAAAGTATGTTGCTAATATCTGTTCCAAATATTTATTTTGGAGTTAAAACTTCGGTGCCTCTTGTTGAAAATCCATTTATATTACGAGAAGCTCAGGAGAAATTATCTGTCTAATATTGCCACAGTTCGTTGATAAGTGTCAGCTCCAATGGCACCTGAACATTGCTATATTTGCCACTAATACGCTTTTATAGAAATTATCCAAAAAGTGGATTATCCAGTTGCGACCACGGTATGTTACACGAGACATTTTAAAAAGACCGATCGACTATACAATTTCGCGCTGTTGTTACATACGACTCGATGTTATGCAATATACTGACAAACTGCATGTGGCTCCCCTTCGGCTCCTTCCGTTATTCTCAGTTGACCCACAGAGCGCAGGTATCTGCGTAAATTTCCAGAATTATCAGAGTGTAGAACAATTGTAAAAAAATATTACGTTTTTAATATAGTACGGTCTCCGATAAAACTAGTTTACGTATTAACATTTTAAAATGCAATAAAATTCACTTTATCATGTTGCATAAATTTCTGTTTTTCTGTTGCTTGGGGATGTTTCAGTGTTAATTAATTTGTTATTATTATTACTAATCAAGAACTATTTCTGTTGTATTAGTTTTTATGGAATGAATATTTTTTTGCCCTTTTTTTGCGTAAACAAAAAATGGATTTAGACCAATTAATTCAATTTTCATTATTTAAGAACATTTTTTTACGAGTGTTAGTCGGAAATTTTGAAGATCATGGATTATATGAGAATCCACACTAGGTACGAGAAAAATACTCCAAAATATAAACGTATAGACTGGTGTAATTGAGGGATAGAGTTATAGATCCTTTCCTTTTAGTTTTTGCTTTATCTGCTTTAATATAACTATATCCTCATAACGAGTGACTGGATACTTTCAGGGATGGCGCTTAGCAGGACGATACACCGCCATATTATACCATTTCTGTACTATATATCTTAATGAAATAATTCCAAATCGCTGTATTGACAGACGAGAACCTATTAAATGGCCAGCAAAGTCCCTAGATCTTACGCTATTAGATTTATTTTTGTGAGAATATTTCAAAGGGTGTGTTTACGTAAATTATCCTCGTAACTTAAATGAACAAACACTAAATTATTTTTTAACGTTTATTAAGAGCTTCTTGTAAACACGGGGTTGCCAGTCGTGTAATTAACCTTTTACATGGCACTCCATTCAGGTTTTTTAGTAGAAACTTCAAAGCAAAAACTCAGTGGACATCATGTATGTACCTACGAAAATACTGCTTCGCGTGTTCAACTATTATAAAAATGAATTTTAGATTTAAAATCTATATCTGTCATGTGCACTTATTTTTATTCATATGTATCTGCCAAAATATTGAATTGCACAAACTTACAACGTATCGGGCTGTAATAAATAATTAATCAATTATTTGTCAAGGTATAATCAGTTTTCGTTTTTTAGTTAAGCGGTCATTAGTTTTGTCATAATAGTTTTTATGTTTTTAAGTAAACTATTTGACAAAATATTTGGTACAATGAAATTCGCACACTTTACTGCACTTCAAAGGTGTAAATCCTTTTCATGAAATAGCTGAAATTCATTTTTCATGCAAGATTTCATCCTTCGGAAGAGTAAACATACACACATTTCACATAATTTCCTCTAACAACCTGGTACACAGCATTTATACGGCATGTTTACGAACCTCTATACCGACAATTTATTAAAAAAAAAAACTAATTATGGTGTGAAAACTATGGAAAAAAAACGAATAAGGTGGAATGTACCTAACTTATATACAGCACGTGTAACTAACTGTACTATTCTCGTACTAAAAAAAAGTGTAAGAGGTCGATTGTTGAATGTTAGGACTACTATGTGTGACGTAAGCAGTTTCGCGTGGACTAGTACTGAGCTTTGTTTATTTTTGATAATCTTTGTAGTACTACTTTGTATCCCTTTGAATATATTTTTTATATAAAAAGATTTTTTGTTTTCGAGAAAGCTCAAGCCTCTTGCTAATTCTGAAAAACCTGCGCCTATGAAAAACTGCATGTATCAAACTTGATTTTGGCCATAAACTGTCTTTTTCTTCTTTGGTTAAATCTCACGGAATTAGATAATTCTTTTTGATTTTGTATTTCATTTAAAAATTAACAGCTAAACTAAAAATTGAACTAAAAATATATACATATAGGTAGGTACATAATATATAAAATTCTAACTACAAAATGCTTCTTCAACTGAGTTCCTTTGTCCTTTGCATGTTCTTGCGTTCGTTAGTACCACATGGCATGCACAAGAAGTCAGATGAATGCAAGTCACATTTAAAATTGCATAGGAGACGTTTTACATCAGATATCTGATGTTAAAAATCACAGGAAATAGCTCCCTAACATAAAAAAACAATTGCGAAAATAAACGGAAGTACTTGTTGCATTGAAATCGTTGAATGTATAAAACATGTTAAGTAGGTAAGTCATTGTTTCCGTAAAGTTAAACAATTGTCATAAGTTTATTAAAATTGTGAAAATCAAACAGAAGTTTATTTTGTGTTTATTTGTAAAATGGATTTTCATCAAGTAAAGGTCGAATCAATCAACTATTAGACACACTCGTTCATTTTTATACATTTTCTGTTGTGACACGGTATACATATGTATATTGGCCAGCTAGCTATCTTAAACAGTGATAAAGAACATCTACAAAGAATTCATTATGCTTCTGAATTAAGATTCTGCTACAATTTGCGTAAGGACCGTCATATTACTAGACATTTTAATAAATTCAAATGGTTGAATCTTTCGAAACATGCTAATTGTTACATGGTCTGCCAAATCTTTCCGTTCCCAAACATAGCGCTGTCCAATTTCGTTTGGCTACAAGTCAAATTCTCTTCCGAAATAACGTCCCATAATAATATTCAGAAAATAGTTCAAAATTAATAAACAAACGTAAAACTTAAACACATATTATTTTACATTTTACTGTTTTTTTATTTATTTGTTTTTATAGTAGGAAAAAAAACATATTATTATTATTACGAGCATGTTTAAAATAGGTACTAGCTGTTTTTCTATGTCACATGACATATTTCCAAAAAAAGTAATGAGTATATTGTGTTATATATGTATATGTTACAGATATTTTTGTTGATACATTATTAAGTAATTTTTTATATTATTTTGTAATCGAAATCCAAATTATCTGTTCTCTTACATAATACTCCTTATCAGTCTTATCACAATAGTGGGGTCAATATGCTATGCCATTTAGAACATAATAATAACCAGTTCTGTAATTAGTTGGAAAATAACGTACATATTTATATTGCACAAATACCACTTTGTGTAACAATTAAACCATATAAGTCACTTACAAATGGCTTGTTTAGTCTGATGGTCATATTTTTAAATTTTGAAAGTATTTATTATAACTAAAATTAATTAATTGTGTTGGCTAGTTATCGTTAAAACCCTACGTATGTCTCTGTTTTATTATTGAAATTGAATTGTAAAACGTCTACATTACCAATTACTTGTTATTAAATTAATGTTATCAATGTAGAGTTTATTTCAAACTTATTTGCAAAATAAAAATGTCGGCTTTGATCCCTTTACCACCGTCAAAGAAGCCGATATTTTTTATGTTGCAAATAAGTTTGAAATAAACTTTTGGTGCATAGGTATATCAGGTGTTCTAAATACCAGCACTATTAGGGTTAATAATGTTAATATCTATTATTTTATTCAAATATTTTGACATTGAATATACGTACCATTTTTATAGGATTAATACAATTAAGTAATACTTTAAATTTCATATACTTAGTGGTTCCTGAGAAACTATCAACTGTAATTAATTATTATTAAATATAGGGAATTTGAATGCCATGACTAGAGATCGGGAGGTCGCGATAAATTCCAGAGACGACTTTAACTTACGTATGTATGTAGATTTTTATCAGGTAATTGGACGACTGGCTGCTAATAAATAATTACATACTGCCCGTCATCTTGAGAAAGGCTTGATATCGCCAGCAGGCGCCCGTTTGCAAGGTCGCTTGTCTACCACGTTTACGCTCACTGCCCGATGTTGAAAATAAATAAATTCCTCCATGTAAATAGTGTTTATAAAACGTCTATGTGGATAATACGTGATGCCAAGATATGCTCAAGAACTTCGAATTGGGGCACTCCAAATATGTCAATTCGAAAGTCACAGGGAATGAGACTTGGTTGTATTATTATGATATGCCGTCTATGTCTAGGAACAAAGTTTAGTCCTTTGAGGACATAAGGTGCCAACTGCAGTGAAAAAATCTCGCTCCTCCGTCAAAAAAAATGGTTGTTGTTTTCTTTGCAAAAAGAGGCATATCACTCGAACCGTGTTAGAAAATAAGAAAACCGTTACATCTATAATGTTTGTTTCTCAAATGTATTCGAGGCCCTCCAACAAATTCGACCTCCTTCTTGCTTAAACACTTGGCGCCTCCACCATAACTATGCACCAGCACTTCTAGCTGCTGCTACACAGGTATTTTTAGAATCTTTTAACTTGAAAGGGTTGCCATATCATCCCTACAGTCCGGATCTCGCCCCATGTGATTTTGGATTATTTCCTATTGTTAAAGATGAACTGAAAGACCGACGGTTTTCCGATGAGGAAGCACTTATAGCTGCCTGGGATGAGGCATGTGCTCAGATCCCGAACGAAAAGTGGGAGGACATTTTTAGTCAGTGATTTATACGCATGCATAAATGTATTGAACATAATAGAAAGTAAGATTAAAAGAAATGCATTCCAAAAATTTCCTGGCGACCACGTAATAAGAAAAAAAATCCTAAAAATGTCATACCTAATTGTTTTATGCTACCAAAATGCTTTTGAAACTCATAGAAATTAAAATTTTGCCGCATATAAAGCCAGTAATAATATTTGAGGTAGCAGTGCAAGAACTTTTAAACCGGCATAACTGCGTTGAGAGCTGAACTGCCACGTTAGGGATATGTTTTAAAATCATTTATTTTTTATCACAAA
Organism: Rhamnusium bicolor; assembly: GCA_029963845.1. Taxonomy (NCBI): domain Eukaryota; kingdom Metazoa; phylum Arthropoda; class Insecta; order Coleoptera; family Cerambycidae; genus Rhamnusium; species Rhamnusium bicolor. Next base: position 237,679 of record JANEYF010004917.1, read on the forward strand.
AAAAAAATCAAAATGGGAAGTCCATATCTCGGAAACTAAGCGTCGTAGAGAAGTACAAATCGCCTTGATATCGAATGGCTTGCGAAAAGTATAATGTGAAAATACTTTACTGTCTGTCTGTCTGTGTCAGTCATTAAATCTAGGAGACTTCTTTAAGGACTCATGTTTTTTTTATTAAACTTATACTTTCGTGGCCTGCAGTGATTCTAACTTAAATGGGACAGGCTCGGACTAAGGATTCCTGAGCCCTTTTGTAAAATTAGTTTTTCTGCGTTTTCTTTGAATCCAATGCCGAAATAGAGAGAATCAAAATCGATGTGTAGGTATGTTGCGGCTAAAGTGTAATCTTGCAAGTTTATGAACATGTAACTAAACTATGCAGTATCGATTAGTTGTAGATTAATTACACCCTCTACACAGTACACATGGCAGTTTTAAACTAAAAAGTGCATTTCGACTTTCAGTCACTAGCTTATTTTTTACATGTCATTTTTAAATATAGCACTGCTCGTTATGTAGCAATAATTTGTATCTGTTACCGTTGTGCAAATTTTTTATGCACGTCTAAATATTAGATTAATGTGGATATTTTTATCGTAAATATAATTTGCAAAAAATATTATTAAATATCCTAAAATTTTGAAAAGTAATATGTTGAAACATATTGTTCTTATTTATGTTTTCATATTTGTAGTTTAAGGAGACAAGGGGGTATTTCTTCCCTCAGAATATACGTATTATCTACCCTACATAAACATTCGATTGCTATTAAACAAAGCTAAGGACCTGCCTAGATATGACAAACTAGACTAGAAGATACAAATAGGTATTTTTTTCTTTTCCTGACCGTTAATAGGTATCAAAGTTTTATTTTTTTTCTAACGTTTCGGTTTATTACACCATCATCAGAGAAACTATTAATTATTTGGTGTTTATTTTAAATTTTGTTACATGTTTGGTGTTATTTGATTGTCTGTTTTAACACAACTGTTGCATTAAAACAGACAATCTGATAACACCAAACATGTAACAAAATTTAAAACAAACACCTGATAATTAACAGTTTCCCTGATGTTGGTGTAATAAACCAAAACTTTGAAAAAAATAATAATAAAATTAGTTATATACCCAAAAAACTATATCAGAGACTAGAAGATACGTATTTTGCAATACTCTTACGGTAAATTAATTTTATGTAGAATGGTTTGTACTCGACAAATTTAAAATGGTTTGTAAAAAGGGTTGTCAACACGCCACAACTATATTAGAAATGTTGGAAAAGGCTTCGTCATGCACTTTACGTCGCTTTCCGACGGCAAACGTTCAGACCGCGCTATAATGGAGTCAGCGTAGTTAATAGCAATGAATGAGAGGTTGTTTGGGGCCTGAACAAATATCTAATACCGAATTTTAACATTGTATAATCTAAAAGTTCCAAATTTTAGGTAAACTGAACATACATAAATATCAGTGAATAAATAACCTTTGAAAAGATTACTAGGTATAATACAAACATTTATTTTGATTTGGTACCTACAGCTACGTAGAGAAATTTCTGTGAAAATTATGTAAAATATTGAGATTCAAAATTAGTTTGATTTTAGTTAGCCATTATAAATAAATTAGATATAAAAAAAAAGTTTAGAACTAATGCGTTTGGACGACAATTTTCAGATATGTACATACATACCTAACTTTGTACCTAACTGTAATATCGAAAATATTGTTTAGAAGTTTTGTCAAGCTAGTATTTTAATTTAATATCGCCAAATTTCAATGACTTGTTATAACATGCATTATCTACGGGATATTATTAGAAAATAAATCGATGGTCCTTTTTAAGTAGAAACAAGTGTTTAAAGTAAACATTAGTTTGAGAAAACCTTCAAACAATATTTTTAATATTGCATTTAAAAACAAAATTAAGGGTTCTACAGAAACACTGTCTTCCAAAAGCTGACATTGTGCAATAACTAAAATGTGACACAATTTTAGTACCTAGATAGTCTCGGGACAAATAAACTTTTTACCGACTGCATATGCTGTTGAAATATCGAGAATGGTATTTTGATTACGGCGCACAGTAAAGGTGATAGTGATGATGATGATAAGTCTAAGATGACATAGGTTACTTACATATCAATAATTATATTACTGATAATTATTCTTCATTCTTCATAGATAGGTAGCATTACTTCATACTTTTTTAACTAAAAGTGGGTATATCAACAGAAAATACATTGTTAGGCATATCCTGTGAATTCACTGGAATTGTATTGTATAATGTAATTTGACCCCATAAAAATTCCTATTGTACTCTACAGCAAACTTTCTCCGGTTGTTTAGTTTCGTAAAAAATACAGGCGAATAAATAGAGCGCAATCGACCAAACCAAGTTATTACCTAACAGTGAAGTGGCACAAAACAGCTGGCAAACGAATAAATTAAATTGTGAAATATCAGCGCTTTTGCGCATAATAAACATATTTAGCGAATACGATGCCTGATTCAGCAAAAAACCTTGTCAGCCATACTATACATCGAATTGTATCAACTCACAATATGATAAAATAATCTGCAAATAAACGCAGAGCAAGCGAAAAAAGCCTTAATGGTCCCTTGTTCAAGAACGTGTGCCAATTGAACTAATCAAAAGCTTGCCTACTTACTCACAAAATGGATTCTGCGTGTTGTTTTCCATTAGTTAGAGAATAATTATTCAACCAGTATGCAAAAATACACGTCCCAAATTTTGCTCGGTAAGAAAAAATCGCGGCGTCGTCTGGACTGTATATTTCCAGCTTAGATTGTTACTAAACAGTACTATAAACTAATGGAACGCTCACATTCTATCTTAAATATAAGAGAAATTTGAACCGACCACACCCGTCTGACAGGTTTGTGTCGAATGGACTCGTCCAGTATTAACACGGCCCCTTTCTGTAGTTTCCGTTCATGGCTGTCTTGATTTCCAACTGTGAGTAGTAAATTGTGTTGGTAACTCACCTCGGTTCGGCCACGAAACCTCCAAAAAGCTATAAAAGTATCCAAATAGGGGTTCTGTCCGTCCGCACAACACTGCAAGTTGGACAATCACTATTTTGAGTAAACGCGAATAGGTTTTTTAAGCTTGAGAGTCTAGGTAACTTACGCGAGACTGGTCGGTGTCTTTGCCCTGTAAAAAGACCCTCTTGGTAAAGATTAAAGTTCGCTTTGATTGGTGAGATTGCCAACCAGTAGGGTCTGTTTGTACGGGAATGACGTTGGGCGGGCTTTCACAATTGCCGGCGTCAGGGTGGGGATGCTAGAGGGGATACCGTTTGAAGAATTGAGGATGAATTGCTCAGTGGCGCGCTTGCAGGTAGATCGCCATTAAGTTGTTAGTCTTGTAATTTATTCAAAATGGACCTTTTTCATTGTATTACATTTTGGGGCGTATCCAAATAATTTTTTGAAACGAAGTTTTTATGTTCCTGGGCTTAGAAATTATTTATAAATATTCCAATAAGGGGTAGGAGTTATAATTATCTAAAAAATACGGAAATATTTTAACACAGGTATTTTATATAGACATTCTAACTCAGTATCTACCTAATACAATAATTGTATAATTTTTTCTTTATTAGTTAATGTTTCACGTCAGTTGAATACACCTCAATAATTTCTAAATTTTTAAGTATTTCGATGCAAGTTTTTGTAAAATAATAAAAACCCTACTTGGACAAAATCATTTTAGGCAAAAACCTACGCCAACGTGTGATTTATTATTTGGAAAAGTAGTTTTGAAGCTCAAAAAGTTTTCTGAAAAATCCATCTATTTCTCTAAATTTTTGTTTCTATTATTTAGTTTAAGCCATATTTTACATTTATTGCATACTAGGTTAAATTTTTCATGGAGATTCATGATCCATAACAATCTGGTGAAATAAATCCAAAACATAGCAATATACATATTTATTATAAAAAAAAAATTGAAAAAGTAAAATGATTTTTTGAATTAAGTTTTAGCTTTATCCTCACCGCTTATAAGACTGCTGTTTTCTCTCGATTATAGTAGGCGGTTTTTTTTTGTTCATTTATTTAATGTTGGTCTATTTCCGCTACCAGGGCCAATCACTGACGCCGGGAGACGAGCTACGCCAACCTGGAAATTTTGCTGAACCTCTTCTCTATTGAAGAGTTGCAATTTTTTACTTGTCTAACATCTAACAGATAAGGAACCAACTGCTTTACGTCCCCTCCGAAGGATGGTATATCATAAACAAAAGCCTCGCCTAAGATTGCGTATGCGCTGGCATACAAGCCGCTAGAAGACGGGACGAGGTCGCCTAGTTTCACTCCAGTTATCATCAAATTACTGACTGCGACTGCCGTTCCTTAACTTTTGTATCGAAATACGATTATGTTAGGTGGAATTTACGCTCGCCCAAATAGCAGGCGTATATTTTGATGAAACGGGGCTTAGAGGTTTCAACAAATTAGATCAATAATCCTTCTTTTTATCGATCATCATCACAAGTATGATTTGTTTTCTTTTATGTTGGTTCCTCTTTGTTTGAATTAAGAACATTAGAGAGTTGCATATATCATACCACTCTTTGGTTTTTTGGACATTTGGCGGGTTAGATCAGTTTCAAATATAGTAGAATATTTATCAACAAATTCTATATATTTTCAGTTGATCCTACTCATAATAATCACATTGTAAAGGGTATACTAGTGATACAATAAGGACAACTAGTTTCCTAAATAGTACCCTGGATATTCTAAATTATTCTATTGTGATTTTGCTATCCTCGAGTACTTGAACTTTGCCTGTGTTTTCCATATTCTTTCAACCATTCATTTTTCAACTTTTTTCTGCATTTCCTTTTCGAAGTTATCATTAAATTCCTTAGTAATCGGATAACAATAATTATCTCCATCAGTCGATTTCTTACCACCAAGTGTTCTTCACTACTGGAGCTGGTTGCAGATCCAGATAATACTTTTTGGTTCTACCAAATTTAATGAAGGAATAGCATCTACTCTTTCTTAACATCTTCGAGGAACTAAAAACATTTAAAGTCAATCTGCAAGTTTTATTTTTTATTCATTGAGATCATCTTACCTTAGTCGTTTTCAACGCCAACATTACTTCTGCAATAATTTTATAAATCACACTTTCGAAGTACATTTTATTTTAATCGTCTCATATATGCATAAAATGAGATTTTCGGATCCTCTACTTTTAAATAATTGCACATTGCGTACCTACAATAGCAAACATGTTAGGAAAATCAATCACACAGTTTGGAAGAAAATTGTGTGCCCTGCTCCAAGTAAAAGATAGAATAATGAGATGGATATATAAGGTCAACTTACTGGAGAGCGCTCATGGATTTTTGCATAGCATAGTTATGTGATTCTGTCAGTAAGTCTCGAAGAGAGGAAGAGTGTAGATTAAATTTTATTACCACAGCAAATACGTTGCATCGTATATCTAATTCATTATTCCATCCTTTACTCGGACTGGGGCGCTCAATTGGCTTCTGTACTGTGCAAGTTAATAGATGTAAACAAGGCAAATAACAGGTTAGGAAGCGTATTTTTCACCAGAGGGTTATCACATAACTGCAACGACTATATGAAAAAGCTCTAAACTGTCATTAAAATAGGTTCCATCGTACAATTTTTGGCAGAATCTTTAACTATGTTACTAGGCTAGAGGTTCCATCCTCCGGGTCGGGAATATATCTAGAAGCCAGAGAAGTGCAGGAGAGTTTTGCTCTAAAATTGTACACTACAGACTTCCAGGCAGAGGTCTACGCCATCCTAGTGATGACAAGTAAGAATGAGGTAAGGAACGGTGTACATATATATCTGCTCCGACAGCTAAGGCTGCGGTGTGCTTCCCCAGAACGAATCAATTCTCGTTCAGGAGTGCGGGGTCATCCTAGAAGAGATTATCAGGTACAAACAAGTAAGACTACTGTGGGTCCCGGGACATACCAGGATTCCAGACAACGAGAAGGCCAATAAATTGGCTATATTTGGAGTTGAAAAACCCTGTCTCGGACGTGAGCCTATTTTGGTCACCGCGGCCTTCATTGAGGGAACCCACGAGATTCTAAGGAAGCTTTAGAGGACCAACAAGGCCTGTAGGCAAATTCAAGATTTTCTGACCGGCCCGAACAACTCGAAATCGGCCTGGTTACTGGGCCAAAGACGAAATACTTAATATTTTGATCAAAGTTCTGACAGGCCACTGCCAGACTTAGGAGACATGTATCATTGATCGCTGTTGAGAAAGAACATACAGGCCCAAGATGCGGGAGTAATGAAGAAACATCTTACCACTTCACACTGTGAAGCATTTGGGTGCCCGAGGCATAGCATACGGAGGTGCTTCTAAGAAAGCAGACGAGCTCCCTCACATTGAGTGACATCCTGACTTTCAATAGAAGATTGAAGTACATGGATGACGGGGCGACTGGAGGCCGGTAAAGACGACCCGTTTAAGGCCTACTTGCAAGGCGTCAGCCTCCGTTACTGTTACCATTACTACTCGTAGACTAGAACAATTGTTTTACAAATATTTCCTCGATTTTGGTAGTGTGACAATTTACTTTTTTTGGGGAACATCTTCACAATAGACCCTTAGTTTCAGATCCATGAAGATGCAGATAAAATAACTCCTCTACTAAATTTATTTGCGCTAATAGCAGAATATAAGGTATAAAATAAGTATACATTGAGTGTATTTAAAATTAAAACATTTACATGTAACATTACAAATTCAGAATATTGTGCCTGAAATAGGTATACAAATTGTATTTTTTAACAAAAAAAAATTATTTTCAAAGAAACTTTTTATACTGTTTCATTTTTATAAACCAAAATTATTGCGGTATTTCGTTGACAAATCACCATTAGCCATATTTCTTGTTGTGAATGCTACATTGGATTTCCTAATAAAAAACAGCTTCCAGCAAAAAAAGGAATAGAATCTGAAACATAATAAAGTTCTGTTACCAAAACTTCTAATACAAAAATAGGTAATTTTCTGTAAAGTAAGCAAAGTAGATCCGAATACTGTTATCGTATCTGAAGGTTGTGCCTCAGTAAATTTTGATCTAAAATACCTTGTATGGGTACACTTTCTTCTGGCCAGTAGAAATGTTTACATATAATATTTCTTAAATAAAAATTATTTGAAAGAGATAACATATATGCCGTCATGTAAAAATATCCATACCTACAGTTCACTGACATTAGACATTACACAGGAAGAACATTATCTTTATTCCAACTTTAAACAGTAACTAAAAGTTAAAATGTATTAATTCTAATGAAATTGTATTCTCCATCTTAAGTTAAACATACATTGCAGAGTTTATTAACTCTATTAAGGGTCGGTTTAGTTAACTGTAACGAAAAGATAATGTCCATAAAAACAATTAGTATTACAGGTATTTCCTTGGATATTATATTTAATAGCAATTATAATGCACAACTGAAATATATACAGTATGTGTATTGAATTATTAGACATGGGTCTCTTAAATGCCAACGTTGCAATGTAAACTAACAGCAGACAACCCGTTGCTGGTCAGCGAATTCATTATTCATCTTATTGTCGTGGGGTCAACAATGCACACTATGATAAGCGATATGATGCCAAGTTTCAGTCTTCCTTCAATGTATTATGTCTAATACTTTAATACACATAGCGTACGCGTAGATTTGTATTATACTGATTTAATTTGTATGGTATTGTGATAAATATACATATGCATATTATGAATTTGATCTTACTAATTTTTTGAGCATTGATAAACCATCCCTAATGGATCAAAGTTTGACGATGACATAACTTGCAATTTTTAATATCCAGTTATACTTAATTGAACTCGATCCTCGTTACATTACCGTATATTCTTTCAAATACAATAATATACATCTATTCTCTTAATTCCTCAATCAAAAAGTTTTAACTGATCGACGACACTCAAAAAACGTAATATTCCATATATTACGTTTTTTGAGTGTTGTCGATCAGTTAAAACTTTTTCCCTTACCTTTCGCGTCAATGTATTAGTTCTTTGTAATTTTTTCTTATAAGTAGATTTTCCTATGCATACTTCTGTCCTCTCCGTTACGACCAGTATCAACTGAAATCAGATTTCTGTTACATTTTCGTCAAACCCAAAATTTACTACCATCCATACAATGTACAATGTATGAATATAATAACACACCTGCTTTGTTATTTATGATTCCAATGGTATTTGGAATTCAATTATTTTTGCGATGTTCTTTTTAGGTCTCATTTACTTGCATTTTTAAATAACTATCATACACTACTAAATTACATTGCTTACAGACAACAAGACAGAATAACTTTTACAACAGTTTGACTTCATCCCCAAATGGAAGTCGATAATTCTCATCCATACCTAATAGGTACCGGTTGCAATGCTGCCTTTGATACCATTTTCATCCCTCTTTCAAAAGAAAATGTCAACAATTCCATGGGATAAGGCTGGAAATAACACTAATATTACTTCATTCTAGACATAGTACTCTAATATCTTTATAAGGTAACATTCCTCAAAAGTTTAACAACGCTAGTAAATCTACACAGCCTGATGCTAAGTCTTCCTTTGTATGCAAAGTATCTACCTGTACAAAAGAGGTTGCTATTGAACAATTCATTTCTAAAAAAGAAAACTTAAAAAACTACTGCCCCATTGCATTCCCTCGCTTTTGATTTATTAAAAATTAATAGAGAACGACAATCATATACGACTACTGAAATATTTCGAGTTGATAGATATCTTAAATTATGATTAGCAAGACGATTTCCATCGAAGACAGCCGCAGTTAACAATAGCCTTCATCTCGTACGTTGCTTCTAAAAGTAACCGTTAATACTGATCAGGGATTTGAATCATAGGCTTTCATTAAAAATTTACACATTGTCTTGATTTTAAACTAAGATCCATAAAAGTCTTGTTTTTTAATGATTGGTTGGCCAGTTCACCTTACATTTTATAATGTAGTTGCAGATGGGCACCTTACCATTGTGCGGGTATGTATGATAAGTGCTTTGTGTTCCTCTTGTCATGTTGACTTGAAGTTTATTTATCCTAAATGTAAAACATACTACATTAACGTATGTAATGTTAAAACACTGTAGCTGTATCCCATGTTCTAAAATGAATACAAATCAACATAACTAAATTTAATTCTCTCAGTAAAGGTTAATTATATGGAACCAAAAATTACCCTGTCGTATTTTGGAGAGCTTTGATTCCTACGCTGCAATCGGTTGACTATCTGGCAGTATATTTCTTGGTAATGTTACTAATATAGCTAAATCTGTTGCAAGGGAATTTTGCTGCCGAACTAGGTAATGTTTCACTACAGCAACTACTGTACAAAACCATAAAAGTCCAATGATATCCTATATTTGGTTTTGATTACGGTTTCCATAAATGACGATCTTCACAAAAGTTCATAAAAATCAATCCAAAACCGAACCCATTACATGGTTTGTGACACAGATGTTCCAAATTCTTTGCCATTTAGAATTTACTATTGAAGATTTTTACCGTTACTTTCACTATTTGTTTCGTTAATACTAACTACTACAACTGACAGAATGTAGCAACTGTTTATATAATATGTGTCCTGAAGATCCAGCAATGGGACAAAAATATGAATAAAATGTTGCTCTAATATTGTTTATAAAACACAGTTTACTTAAAACAAAGTTTACTCGACTACAGGGTAAACATAATGCACATGGCCAATATCATTAGAGAGTATTCGGTACAATTCTACGTGTTTAAGTTACACTCAAATACAACATCCTTTTGTAGTTTTCGTTTATTAGGTGCATAACTATTACTGCATTTCACATTTTTCTTTTTTTTCTGTATCGCTCTTTTAATATTTTGTTGGCATTATGGACTAATATACCTAGGTAGGCTATTCAAAACGAGATCTTTTCAATCCAACAATGAATTAAAACTACATCTACATTCTTTGGAAGGACCATCCAATCGTATGTCTTATAGGTTCAAACTACCAAAAAGATTAGGTAATTACGTTACTTGTTGCTGGAAAAAGAAATACAGAAATCGGTACTTTATTTACATCTCCTTGATGTATTAAAATTATATGAATTTAAGATTGTCTGTTGTTTTATATAAAATTAATTGTGAACGAATCAAAAACCTAATAAAATTAAAATATATTTCGCCATATTATAAAATAAAAATAAACGCTGATATTTTAAATTTCACCTCCATTGTTACCCTCCCCGGAAAATCTCCGGCACTGCAACTTGTAGTGGGGCTACGTGACCAATAGTTGCCGGTTAGACGACAGATGTTCAAACTCTCCCAGATATGGATCCGGGCGTATGTTCGAGCATGGCTGGTGACAGGCTCGTGCATGCGCATTCATTCCAAACTGGAATGATTGGCGAACGTGACTTCATCTACGTCTACAGGGCCTCATGCATGTTCTCTTTTATTGTTATCTGCTAATGGCTGATTGAAATGATTGGGCGTTTTCTGTAGGGATCAAATAATATGACAGTCTCAAATTGAGGAAGCCTCCAGAGCTTGTGTGTTTAACCCCACCTGAATTAATTTGAATTATGAAATCGGCCTACTCGAGATTGCTACATTGCTATTCCTCGATATGACATCTATAATTTGTGATAGTGATGGCAGGGCAGAGAAGGTACAGGCACTTGTTATGTCACTTTTTTGATTAAGAATATAGAATTACAGATTATGAAGTATACTTAAGTGCTTACATCATCATATGATATACATATGACATCTACTTCATATTAATATCTACTTTAATAATGTACAGATTGCAGATATCTATATTTAAACATAACGTAATGGATTTTTGTACTAATTTTGCTACTGTGGAATGTTTCCATCAAGACTCCATAACTCTGGTATCTATTATGTAATTGTGTATATTACTGTTTCATTTTGTTATTAAAAGTCCCTTAGTTTCTAAGTATTCGTAGGTATATACGACATTGGCAGGTAGGTATAAGTTCCTAAAAAATAATAAAAAGTAAAATATGGTTATAAAATCATGAATCTAAGTATACCTAGAAACATTCAAAAAAAAAAAAAATATATATATATATATATATATATATATATATATATATATATATATATATATATATATATATATATATATATATATATATCGTGATACAAGGCTGAATAATTCCACATTCATCCAACAATACGTCACACATCTCCTTACTTCATTTATAAACGGCGAAATCCCCGCACGCAAATATCACGCTACATCAAGAAGCCAATGCTCGCTGATCCCCAGGGTGCGCAAGCGTGTTTCCTCCGTCCCCCCGCGGGCACTGTCATTGGCCTTATGCTCGAGAGTGCGCCAAGTTGAGAAACTAACTCCCGACTCCAACTATTTAATTTTGGTCGTCGGCACGCATGGAGGGGAATTTACCTATAATGCTCGTGGTTTGAATAGTTTAGCTATTAATAAGTATGTTCTCACACTTTTGTATATGCAGCCAGCCATCAGTCATTACATTCATATCATCAACAGCATTTTTATGGTATTAGCAAAATTCGTGTTATCTATTATAAAAAGGCTAAGAAAAGAATATAACAAAACAAGAAATATATGTATAAATTTGTAATATGCCTTTACGATAAGAATATTTATCAGATGATTGACTATAATAATTGTATGTATAATAATCGTGGACAAAATCAACTTGGCAATAAAAAAAAAGCACAATATCGCTTAGAAATTTATAAGGAGTATAAGTCAATGAAGTTGAGATATTTTATTACTATTGGAAAATTAGGAACATTTTTCTTCAAATAATAATAAATACCACGCAGAAAGTAGACAACCGCCAAATACAAAACCAAAGCTGTCTAAAAAAGGATTACACTTAGAAAAACGTAAACATACAACCATTCCTACTCACGTTGTCAGTACCGGTGGCGGGATATGAACCCGCAGCTAAAATAGATAAATTTCTAATCTCACTTACCATTTCGAGCTGTAGCCACGATACCGAACCGGTGTTTCTAGAAAATCGGTTGCATCAATTGCAAAATGAACCTCAATTCTAGGTAATAGTAACATAAATAGCCATATAACTATTTTGTATTTATTTTGTCAAATTTATCTGTTAAACAATATAAATGTTTTGTTCATATTTGTATTTTCCCAGTTACTAAGGAAGATGGCACAAATAAAAATGTTACTAACAATAAATTTTGTTCAAAATATTCAAACTATAAAAAATGCAACACCGGACGAAAATGTCAGAACCGGTGTTTCGGTGTTTCACATTAGTATTGTTTCTTCTACTGCGTAAGTGCAGCCTGGCATAAACATACCGAAATACCGGTATTTTTCGGTATTAATACCGTTACGAAAATGTTCGCCGGTATACCAGTTTTCAAGTAGGTATATCGAAAACCGGTATTGCATTCTCTAGTTTAAACCTGTCAGCAAAATGTAAACCTTAATAATATATTGATTTACCATGAGTAATGGGGATGAGGTATGGATATCCGTTTAATTTCCGATACTCGATCAGTGAAGTTAAGCAGCACTGATCGAGTCCGGCAATTGGATGGATGAACGATAGCTCGTCTAACAGTCGGTAGGTTGTCAACAGACGATCCCGGGAAGGCCGCTAGCCTGATGCAGGCGGAGAGGCGAGCCCGGATGGAGGTTTGTCACTCTGTTAGCGATGCAGGCGGGCAAGCCTAGGCGGTGGGTTAGTTGACAGTCGAAGACCGTGGTTCGGAGTCCACGCTAAACTGTAGGTCCCTAGGTAAAAAGGGCCCATTGTGGCCTACTTGCGTAGTAAAATAAGTAGCTACTACTACTACTACTACTACCATGAGTAATAAAATTTTGTCAATAACTATACACCAAAATCGTTTTTTTTTAATGGAACACTGTATATTTTTGGAATTTTTAATTCGTTGCTTCTTTCCAATACAATGGTACCTATATAATAGTTACTTATTTATTTATTTATTTATTTATTTATTTATTTACACCATTCAACGGGAAACAATTTACAGAATTGGAATTATAAAAATATAATATAAAATAATATTTTAGAAAGAAAAGTAAAAAAACAATATTACATAGAGTATTAAAATCACAAATTTAAACTTAATTGTAAAATGTATACACACATATATGCATGCATACCTACCTCGATACATACATATATGTATACATACATACATACATACATACACACATATCCATAATTAAAATATGCAAATTCATTCAAGAAAAAAAATTGTTTTACGATTTTGTGACTGTGGCTATATGGCAGAAGAAAATATCAATATGTTGGTGTTCATTATAATTATTGCACATTTGATATAAAGGCAAAAATTCACCAATATCTGTACGAGGTATATCCAAATTAAAGATCATATGTTGCCTTGCGGTTCCTCTGGGAACACGAAAATTTTACATTTATTTGTAATATATCGGGACAGTGAATGTCATTAGTTATTATTTTGTTCAAGAAGGTTAACGATTTCACCCGTCTTTTTTCGAGACTATCTAAAGAAAATCTTTCCAGCATATATACATTCAGATATCCAAGAACTGAGTATACTCCATCCTCTCTGAAATAAGCATGTTTTAAGAACTTCCACTATACCTTTTCAATACCGTTAACATATATGTTATAATACGGACACCAAATAATAGCTGCATATTCTAGCTTAGATCGCACAAAAGTGTTATAAAGCAATTTCAGCGTATCTGCATTATTAAACTCATGGGAATTTCTTATAACAAAGCCTAACATTTTAAAGCTCTCTGATGTTATGCCATTAACATGATTTATGAAAGAGAGTTTGCCATCAAATTTAATACCTAGGTAGGTCTCGAAAGACAGTTGGCCTTGCAATTACGATATTATTAAGAGTATAGTCAAAATTTAGTGTTTGTACTTTATTAGAAAATGTCATAACATTTCTCTTTAACTAATGTTTAAAGGTTATTCTCAATGCACCAAATATTAAGGTTTTTCAAATCTTTCTACAGGGTAAAACAGTTTTTAATATTTTTAATAATTGAATAAACCTTTAAATCAACCGCATATAATAAGTATTTACCATTTAAATTAGATATAATGTCATTTATAAAGATATTAAAAATAAGGGTCCTAAATTCGAGCCTTGAGGAACTCCAGAAATGGCATATATTGCAATTGACTGAAATCCAAAGAATTATACAAATTGCTTCCTGTCCAGATAAATACGATGTAATAAAGTTTTACATATTTTGCGAAAATTCATAACTCTGCAATTTTATTAATAAGATACTGTGATCCAGTCTGTCGAATGCTTTTGAGAAATCTGTATAAATGGCATCCGTCTGAAGCCCGGCATCTAAAGAATTCGTTAAATACTGCGTGATACAAAACAGATTGGTAATAGTTGATCTCCCTTTCATAAATCCATGCTGATAGGGCGTAATGCGATGTTTCATATAAATGATAATAAATTCGTTATGTTAACGCTTTATTTGTTTTATGGTATTTTTTTGCCATAGCAATCTTAGTTTAAATTTTGTTAAATTAACTTTTTCAATGAGTTCTTTTTGAAATTGTCCTTTCTACTCTTCAAGCTTTTATTGTATGTATGTTCAAATCTAAAAATTTTGCAATATACAGTGCGATGTTTCTGATATTTAAGACATGTATGGATTGGTCAAGTTTTGTTTTTTCTTTTCTTTTTTTTTTGGAGGGGAATATCTTCATTAATTTTGAAATATACATATAACTATTATACAGGGGGATTCATTAAGAGTGGGACATTTCGAAACTAGAAATATTAGAAACTAAAATATGACGAATAAATCTGACATGCTTTATGCAAATGTTGCTAGTTTAAGAAATACAGGGTGTTCAAAGTTAGAATTCTGTTCTGAAATTTCTCAATAATTTTGAAAGTTTTCATAGTATCAACTTGAAAATTGGCCGCTTTACGTTTTTGGGCATGACATATTTGCGACTAATTTTAACGTTGCTCATAGGGGGCGCTAGTTATAATGTATTAGTTTGATAAATCGAAAATCTGAAAGCGCGCCCTTTACATAAAAAAGTGACTCTTGTTTAATTTCGTTATCTCTATACGTTTACGAAATATTAGCTCTTAAAAGTTTCAATACATTTAATTTTATGTAATTTTTAATCCTTAAAACCTCGAAGTTAACTTTACTTGTAGAATAAAAATATATACTAATATTGAATTATGATTCTGTGTGTCTTCTATTTCTATTAATTATTTATGATTTATTCGGCATATTTTGTATTTTAAGGGTTAAAAATTGCATAAAAGCGAAATGCATTGAAACATTTAAGAACAAAACGGATAGAGATATCGAAATTAAACAAGTCATTTTTTTATATAAAGAAGGACGCCCTCAGATTTTCTAAAAGGAAAAGAATATGCCTTAAGTTATAAATCAGTAGAGTATAACTAGCGCCCTCTATGAACAGCGTTAAAATTAGTTGCATATTCTTATTTGTCATGCCAAAAACATACAGCTGTCAATTTTCAAGTTGATACTATGAAGGATTTCAAAATTATTGAGAAATTTCAAAATAAAATTCTAAATTTTTACACCCTCTGTATTTAAACCGGCAACATTTGCATAAGGCATGTTGGGCTCAATCGTCCCATTTTGATTTCTAGTATCTCCAATTTCGAATTTTCCCATTCTTAATGAATCATTCTAATTGGAAAGGAGCAGCGAATTTAAAAATCCATGCAAAAACAAACAGGATGTTCTATTAAAAAACCCAAGTTTGATGTTGAAACGCGACTCGATTATTTTTTTGTTTAGTTGAAATGAGAAGAAAATTTCTTACAAGTTTTAATTTCACCATTTTTTTTAGGACAAAAAATAAAAAAGTTAAAGAAGGAGACAATCTTTCATGAAATCTGATATTACTAAAGTAAGGGTAGTAGCATTCAGCAACTTTTATCAACAATAAAACTTGCTGTAATAATAAAGTTTTCCAAATGATGCGTACTTTTGTCTGAGTACACACAAATGAATAGCTAATGGTCTACTGAAACATCTCTGGTGTAATGCCGATATTGGAATGCACGTGTTTCATTTTCACTATGTATTATTGCTTCTATGCATGGGAAAGTTCTAAGGAAATTTCGGTGCAGTAATCCATAAATAACCCTTTCCAATTATTTTTTCGTTTTAGAAAAACCTTAAGCAGTTTTAAAGTTACGAGGTTTTAAAATTGAGGTAACATTTTTCCCGTAACGTTTCAATTGATGCTCAGTTTACTTCAGTAAATGACCAATAACAACATTCCACTCATCCCGAGGAAACGCATTAAAAATCTTTGCCCACAGAAAAAAATTAAAAAACCTTTTTTTTTAATGTTCATACCATTTTGTTTTTTTTTCTTGTAATATTTTCTGCTAATCGTAATAATAATCACTGGCAGATTTAGAGTTGGTGCTAGAGGAAAGGTGGCACTAGCTCCATATTTAATTTAAAGTGACACAAATTGGCCCCGTCATTTATAGTAAGTTTAATTTTAAAATAAACAATCTAATTCTTTTTAGTTCCTATTATTTGATAGAATAAATTTTTATTGTGCAATAATTTGTTTATTTTCTATTGTTTTGTTCCAATAACCGTCCTTTAAAAATCTCGCTCGGGAGAGGAGCGCCCCCTTGCGCCACCCCTCCAAATCCGCCTTTGAAAACAATGGATACATTATCGGTTTGATTGCCCAAAAACGATGTTCTAAAAACTGTAAACGCAATAAAAATTAGTTAAATAATTCAGAACTTTCTAGTTTTACGTTCAGTAGTTGAGCGTTTATTTAATATGGGAAATCTCAAATTAGGCACACTATGCTATTTTAGCCTAATTCACGTCAAATATTTAAACTTACTAATGTGGACCAGCCCTTCGTAAAGCAATGAAAAACAATTTTACTTTGTAGCACAACTTGCACTGCGGTACTACGCACAATATAAACAAATTAAACAAATTGTATAACACCATTAACTACGAGAAATCAAAGGATATAATTATAAAAATCACATTTTGCTATAGACACTCACTTACATCAACTGCCAACTACCAACTAACTTCCACGAATTTCTTAATAACTTCTGACATGCGCGTTACCGCTGCCAACTTAAAACTATTAAAACATGAGAAACTTAAGAAAAAAATACTTACATTAGATTACTTAAAATCCCACATTTACTAGTCAATCCAATTAATTAGGAACGTTATAAAATTTTAGAATGATATGGATTAACTAGTCCATAATGTGTTTTCAGGAAGAAATCACCAGATCAAAGTGGTTATTGGTATTGTTTACAATTTAATTAAAAAAAAACACAAACATGAAAAAACAAGTGGATTGTTAGCGGTTCGGCGGAAAAGAGATTAAGTAGATCCTACTTTTTTCTGTAATCCTGCTGGATGAAGTCTAGCTGATGTTTATAACCTGCAGACGCCTTATTGGACCGGTCCTGTGGCTCTCTGATGATGTTTTCCAGGTAGTAAATCACCATGTTTCTTGACACAGAAAGCACAATCACAATGGATAAATGCGCGGCGAAAATATGTGTCGAAACGAAATTTTAAAGAAAATTTATTTAAGCGGATTATTAATTGAAAATACAAAGTACTCCCAGCGGGAGTCAAATTATAACTGTTTATGGTCCATCCTATCTCCCAGGATATGGTTGGGATAGGAGTCACACAATTTTTTTTTATATCCGCAGATAAAATTACCGGGTGAGAAAAAAAAATAAAGTTATATCTAATAAAATAATTTAAATGTACAAAAAAAAAATGATAACACAAATGCGTGGAGATGGAACAGGTATCAAGAGGGACACCAAAGTGATTGATAATTAAGCCTGGCCAAGGTCATTAATCGTACAGAGACGTACTGGGTATGCATCATACATAATACTTGAATAAGTACAATAATAAAAACAAAAATATTTTATATATTGTGATGTATGTTTTTGTACTATTTCGTTCGCTTTAAATTCTTTTTTATGTATTTCCTTATATTTTTTTAAGCTTAGTGCTGCACATTATTATTGAACTGTTAAATGACGTTCACACATGTACATTATATATCTAAGTGATAACTGATAATAAATAAATAAATAAATAAAATAAATGGAAATAAATTTTATTAATACTGGTACACTTTATAAAAATATGTACAAAACTCACCTTCTTAAGCAGATTTATGAAGTAGCTTGGTTGTCGTTATCACAAACTGGAGCACTTCTATAATAACTGTGTAGCATCAGATATGTTTCTACAGTTGTCTCAGTAAGCGATGTTCATTGTGGTGAAAAAATATGTTTGTATTTTAAAAAAGACCGTTCGACATCTACGGAAGTAATACAGGCATAAGTAAAACACTCTGTGAACTCACTTAAAGCAGCTATAGATGCACCATCACAAATTTGTCTTAATTTGGTAAAATCAGGATCTTTCCGTAATACACTCTCGAATTTTTCAATAACGGGCTTATTTTTTGCGTAATTTATAGTCTGTAGCTGTGTATTTACGTCGTCCACTATTTGCAGCGATTCCACTAACGACAACGAAGTATTTTGCAATTTTTCTATTGCGTCGTGTAGTCCTCTATAATTGTTATAAATAGTTTTTAAATCTGTTTCAAGGGAAAAATCTTGAAAGCTTGTCTGGCTTTCCTTAATAGCTGCAGCCTCGTTTGGGTCAAACTATAGTATCACAGCTTTTATTTGTTGAAAATATTCAGCATAATAAAAAGCTGCCTTCAACCACGTTCCCCAACGTGTAAGAATCGGCTCTGGTGGTTCTGGAATACCAGGACACAGTGTGTGAAATGCTCGAAGCCGTTTAGGAGATTTGAGAAATACTTTTTTTGTATTTGCTATTAATGCATCTACCTCTGGAAAACATTTTCGAATCGTTTCTGCTACAAGATGGAACGCATGCACTTTACACGTATGTAAAAACCTACAATCGTCTCTTTGAAGAAAACGGGCCACCAAACGCTTTGTCGCAGCACCGTCGGTCACAAACATCAACACTTGACAATTTTCGAAAGTTTCCAACACTACCCGCGTAATTGTTTCGCCAGTACAC
Organism: Rhamnusium bicolor; assembly: GCA_029963845.1. Classification (NCBI taxonomy): domain Eukaryota; kingdom Metazoa; phylum Arthropoda; class Insecta; order Coleoptera; family Cerambycidae; genus Rhamnusium; species Rhamnusium bicolor. The sequence goes on from JANEYF010004917.1 coordinate 256,888, forward strand.
GTAGTTAGTCTTTTGCTGGCTAGTAAAAGTGGAAATGTTAGTTTACCAGGGTCGAGTACACGTACTATAACATTTAAAATAGATTTTTTTTTACAATCTGTCGTCTCGTCAACACATAACTACAGCCGTGTATTTTTTAATGCACATTTAATCCTATTTACAATGTCTTCACGAACACTTGGTACATATCTACGTAACGATGAACGACTTGGTAAATTCACCTGGGGATTGTATTTATTCCAGAACTTCCGAAATGCTGGTTTATCCAATATGCGTAGGGGAACATCACAGGCAATCAGCATTAACAGTAAATCAAACATAGACTGAGGTTCCAAAGAAAACACGCCATTTTTTTATTTTTATGACGGTTACTATTGACATGAATTTTGCAGCCGTATTTATTCCTGCACATTAAGTCTTGATCACAAATTTTACAAATTATTTTACATCCATCATAGAATAAATCCGGAAATTCACTGATAAATTTATTCACTTTATCAGCGTACGGTCGTTTTCTACTCTTTACGCTCAACATTATTTATTATTTATTGGTACTCTATGCATCGACCGCCAGATAACAACTGAAGTGTGTCGTGTCATCGTCATCGTAAACAAGCGCGCAATGGCATTGGTATTGCGCCCGACCCTGAATCTACCATCGTTTGGCCAGGCTTATTGATAATATCTATACCAATATTACAATACGAATTTATTATAAAATTGTACCGTCGAAGTTGGATATTTCATGCCACCACATAAAGTTACGTTCTCACAACAACTTTTTGCTTTCTGCGTCCCGCGTCGCCTGTTTTTGATTGGTGACTCTCTCCAAAAAGTTGAATATGTTCAACTTCTTTGCGTCAAATGTTCAATCAGAAGCAAACGACACGAGACGCAGGAAGCAAAAAATCGTTGTGACAACGCGCTTTAAGATTCTAAGCACTAATTCATTACATTACTGTATTGAGTTGATTGTTTATAAAGCGGCCCGCACACGGTCAATATATTGATCAGTACAGAATAATATTGATCAATATATTAACCATGTGCGGGTGTATTGAAATAGATATTGAAGTCGATACAAATATTGACGAAATTTAAATATTTTAACATCCGGACTTCAATATTTATACGTGGTGGGGATATTGAGCAGTATATTGAACGTGTGCGGCCTAACTTCAATACTTTGACCAGTATTTGCTTGCTGTGTGTAGAGGACGTTGTTGTGTGTGCTGCTGAGCAACCGGTTTTTGAACGTTATCGCCATGAGTGAAATTGATGATAAGGAACAAGTGATGAAAGGTTTTATTGAGACATTTGAGACGATGCCTGTATTGTGGGAATCCCGCAATGTATCATATAAAAATAAAAAAAGACGTGGTGAAGCATTGGAAACACTACTTGCCATATATCGACGTGTAAAACACGAACCAAACGTGAAAGACGTGAGCAAAAAAATAAATAGCCTAAGAAGCAACTACAGAAAGGAGATTAAAAAAAGTGATTGCATCCAAGCGGTCTGGAAGTGCACCAGAAGATATTTACGTCCCATTTTCTTGGACATATCATGCACTTCATTTTTTGAACGGTTCAGAACTTCCAGTTGACTACAATGAAACAAATGAGGTAAGTTTCTACAAACTTTATTAGTACGTAAACAATAAATTATGGTAACAAATACATAAAACTGTCAATACTGTTTGAATGTTTGTAAGTAGTTAAAATTAAGCATAACGGTATCTTCGTATTGTTTTGGGTTAATCATATTTGCCTTCATTGTTTACATAATTACGGAATAGGTGTCTGACTTCTTTAGCAGCATTGCTGCTGTTTTTTAAGTTACTGGTTTGCAGATTGGTTCATGGGCGATAAGGTGTATTTTCTTTCTCGTTCAGTTGAGAATAACTTGAAACTTCTTTTGATAGAAAATTGTGAAAATAACAACATGCTAACGTTATAATCCTAGCCTTTTTTGGAGCAAGCTGTATGGCTTTCTGGAAAACTCCAAATCTGCTCGCTAACATCCCAAAAGCGTTTTCCACATTCACTTGAGTGGCTGACAACCTACGATTGAATTCTTGACTAGGTGCGTCAAGGTTTCCTTGTGCGTATGGCTTCATTAAATCGGGCCGTAGAGCGAAAGCTTCGTCACCTATAAAAACAAATGGAATGCCTTTGAGCTATTTGGAAGAAGCGCAGGTTTGGATAAATTGAGCTCGTTGTTTTGTAAGAGTTTTCCAAATGCGGAGTAGAACAGCACTCCACCATCTGAGATTTTACCATTAATACCTACATCAACCATTATAAACTTTTTGTTCACATCCACCTCAGCTAGTAAAGTAATGTTGAAAGACCCTTTATAATTAAAGTACGATGATCCTGACTTTGCTGGTTTTTTAATAGCGATTTGTTTGCCATCTATAATAGCCCCTAAGCAGTGCGGAAATTTGTCAATTCCAAATTCGCCAGCAATCTTCATCCACTCTTCAGGGTTTGATGGAAACTGAAAAAAAATTCAACTTACTACATTTTACAATATAGTATAGCTCGTTTAATTTTATATCAGGAAAGTGAGGACAGTCAGGCTTCGGGTGTTATTACGCCTTCATCTCCACCTACACGTAGTGGACCTAATCCAAACTCTTCGGCAGCTATTGAATCCCCTACACCAGTGGAAGCGACACCAATTGCAGGGTCCTCTGTGACCTCACTTAAATCTCCAGCTGCACCAACTGCAAGAAAACGTCCTAAAGGTCCCATCGCCAAACAAAACGAGCTCTTGGCCCTGGTATGTAATTATTTAAAAAGTCCCGATAAAGAAGACACAAATGACGAATTCGAGAATATTGCTAAGGTATGGGCTCACAAGCTCAGAAACCTAGAACCAGGCCAACGTATGTTTGCTGAAATGGAAATTAACGATATACTTTTTGAAGCAGGCCTGAATGCATTGCACAGAAACTCTGTAAAAGTGAATGAAGCAAGCACATCATCCGAGGTGTACACAGGAAATCAACCTGGTTATGCCTGTACATACGAATCGGGAAGTTCTAATAGTCAGTTCTCAGGTCCCCATCTTCACAATATAATGTACAGGATTTGCAAACTGAATCTCCTAGTATAAGTTCATATTTGTCTAGTTTTACCGATATGAATTAATGATGTCTTTTCATTGGTACTTTATAAGCAGCTTTTTCTAATGTATTCTTACTTTCATTAAAAGTGTAATCAAAAAAGTTCAAAATATACCTGTTGCAAGATACCGAAGAGTAACTGCTAGTTTCTCTTTAACGGATAAAGCTTCTCGCATGGTGGTATCCCGACGCTTGATGTGAGGTGCAATCATTGCTACTAGTGTGTCAAATTTATATTTGTCCATTCGAAAATAGTTGCAGTATTCATGTATATCACTTACAACGATTTCTCTTACTAAATTCATGTTCCCATACCGTTCTTTTTTTTCATCCACTCTTTAACCCATCGTTAACGGTTAACAATACGTTTTGTCTCTAACAATAGTAAATTAATTGGACATGCTATTTGCTTCTTATTTTTCATTATTTTAACCTCTCTACAACATAAACATCAAATATACGCATGAACGCTACAAAAACTATATGACACTGAAATTAAATATTGAAGAAATTATCGTCAATATACTGAACGTGTGCAGTGGTAATAAATATTGATACTTGGATTGTCAATAACATTGATGATCCAATATTGATCAATATATTGACCATGTGTGGGCCGCATAATAAGGCATCACTTTTGCCACAAACAGTAATAATTTTTTTTCTGCACGGTAAGTCGCGAAATATATAGCAATATGACTTTGAAAATATTGAAGCAGTTACCTCTTGACTTTGATTAGGGCTTAAGAAAAGGCAATGACTTCCATAACTGTGTTTGAGGTGGAATTGTCAGGTAAAGTGACGTACCTATATACATTTAATTTAATCAAAAATTTGTTTAAAGTGTTCTAGAGACGGTACCATCTTTCTGGCACAATATACAGGGTGGTCTATTTTATATAACGATTCTGTTGCCAAAAATATACTTGTAAAGATTGATCTATCAAATATTTGTTGTCATCATAATTTTGGTTTTTGAGCAGAAATCAGTAGATACCTTAATTTATTTCTAGTTTCTGAGTAAATGAAGATACAGTAACTGGACCAATCTGTACATAAAAATTCATTAATATGATCAATTAATAAAATTTTCTTTTCTTTCTTGTATGTTCAAATTAATCTTTTTCATGACACCCTAATTTTTTTTGTTTCAGCACCTGTAATCTCTATATACTGATAAGCTGATACCATTTCGGGTTTTGTAAGTATTTAAAACTAAAAAAAATTGGAATTGAAAATGTTCTATTTTTTACATACTAAAACTGGAACAGTTGTAACTAGTTTAATAATAATTATATTAATAGCTAGTTATACCGGCAGTAGTAGCTTTAACCTTGAAATAATTCCAGACAATGGGCGGCGTCTAATCGCGTATATTACAGGTATTCGAAAATAATTAATTACATTAGAAAAATCATTAGTATGTCTAACGATGTGAGCTTGGATATACGACACGGGCATAATGAAAATGACCATCATGTCATTTGGCATTGTGATGACAGACTGCCAAAATTGTCACTTTTGTCAAATATTAATATGACAACGTCATTTTGATTACAACGGTCAAAACAAACCGATTCCTACTTTTGTCTAGTATGTGACTGGAAGAAGAAGCAGATTAATTACTGAATTAAAATGGTTACGTTTTCCGAATTTTTGATTTTTTTTTTAATTGAAAGTTTAGGATGTTTTGTTTATTTGATTAGGTTAGCTCATTATTTATAGAGCAGTTGTATTTTAAAGCTGTGTTTTCACCAGATATCCAACTTAAATCCATAAATCACTGTTAAAATTTTTCTGTATTAGTAATATTGAAAAACGAACATACGTAATATATAAACATATAGACTATCAATACTGATGCGTATTTTTTTCATTAATAGGAAATACGATTATCTAGTTTCACAAAAATAAATAACCCCAAATAAAATATTCGTATTTTTTTATTAATAAAGAAAATAGGCATCAGTATTGCCTGTAACTATATACAGTGTGGAAATTAAGTAACGCATAAATTCAGTAATTCCGTTGATATTAATTTTTTGGAAAAAATCTCGAAGGGGTATAGCGATTTTAACTTCAGCAAATATTTTCAGTCTATTTTCCGTTTCCTATGTCATTAATTTTTTAAATTATGACGTCATCAACTTTTTTTAAATAACAACCTATATTTTTTATTATTGATTTTGGTAGTAGGTTTTATTCCGGTTCCGACCGTATAAAATTTTCAATATGTTATTATTTGAAAAAAATCGAGAAAAACAGTTTTAAAGTTCAAATAACAAAAATTCATTAAACTGGGAAAATTTATCGTTGCCGGTGTATCACATTAGTTCGATTTTTCAACTATTTGTATAATTTCAAAATAGAAACGAATGTGCCGTCGATAACTTTCCGTCAAACTTAGGCAACTAGATAAATTTTCCCAATTTAATGAATTTTTGTTATTTGAACTTTAAGACTGCTTTTCTCGATTTTTTTCAAATATAACATATTGAAAATTTTATACGGTCAGAACCTGAATAAAAACTACTACCAAAATCAATAATAAAAAATATAGGTTGTCATTTTAAAAAAAAGTCGATGACGTCATAACTTAAAAAATAAATGACATAAGAAACTGAAAATAGACTGAAAATATTTGCTGAAGTTAAAATCGCTATACCCCTTCGAGACTTTTTCCAAAAAAATTAATATCAACGGAATTACTGAATTTATGCGTTACTTAATTTCCACACTGTATATTAAATCCATATGATATTTAAGATGAATCACGTCAAGTTCACATTTTTCATTCTTGTCAATAGAAAAAATTTAATAATGATATAAAGTTTTCTGTTGGCTATCCTGGCGGCGAGAATGTGCTAATGCCGCCTTAAGGAGTAATAACTCCTTAAAATTTATACTTCAAAAATTATTTATTTCAATTTCATTTTTAAAGACTTCAAGTCACTAATATTGTTTTATTAATAATAGTTTTTGCACAATTTGGAGTAAGTAATAATTAAGGCTGGCCGAAATATTCGGCGGGATATAGGAATACGCATAATAACAAGCGTAACAAAAGAAATTAACATGATAACACACCACGACACATAACAATGGACTAAAATGACCACAATAGAGTCTCGGGGCTCGCTTCACTGAACCATCACACAAAGTCGGAAGACTTGCCGAAGTCGGAGGACTTTGAATCTTTTAATCGGAGTTCTGACAGGCCAGGAGGCATTTTTCATTGATAGGTATTGAGATAGACCCTACACGTCCAGGATGCGGGAGTGGTGAAGAAACATCTTACCACTTCCTGAAACAGTGTGAAGCGTTTGGGCGCCTGAGACATAGTATCTTCGGTTCTGAAGCGTTTCTAAGGAAGGAGATGAGGTCCCTCACAATAAGAGTAATCCTGACCTTCATTAGAAGGTCGAATAGATTCGTCGAGGGAGCAAGAGAAGCACATGGCTGAGGGGACAGTTGGGGTTGGTAACAAGAGCCTTCTGCGGCCTACTTGCCTGGCATCAGCCTCCCCCACCATTACCATTGGGACGTCAAAAGCTATAATATATTCTAAATAGAATTATATCACTTACATTCATTTGTCACTTTATCAAAATTATTATTGTTGATACAAGGTGTTACGTAATTACGGGGCACTACTTGAGGAGTCGATAGTAGACAAAAAAACAAAGCATAGTTTTGTATATAGACCGTAATAAGGATGATACAAGGCTCCAAATCTGAATCCAAATAAAAAATCAAAAAACTCGAGAATGTCCGAAATGAAGTATCCAGACTCATGTCTGGATACGCCATTCCCCGGGGTATAAAAACAGTACATATAAAATCCAAAAACTTTTCTTAAATAAAAAATAACCAAAATATAAATATTTACGCGCTATGGGGAAGGGAGAGGGTCACTTTTAGACAAGGCTAAAATACAGTAGTACAGGAGTATTCACGAAAGATTATCCACCTTTTAACTTTTTTATTTTTTGTCCTAGAAAAAAAAATGGTAAATTCGAGTTTCAAAGCTCGTTGCTCTTTTCTAGTTACAATTATATATAATAGTTATATGTTTTTCCAAAATTAATGGAGATGTTCGCAACGAAACAAAACCTGAGCATTCACATATGCCTAAGATAGCACAAATATTACATTGTCTATTGCAAAATATTAAGATTTAAACATAAGTAGATAATATAGCAATATAATAATGCCAATAAAAGCATGTAGAGAATAAAGAATAATTAAAAAAAAAGCAACTCATTGAGAAAAGTTTTTTGTTTAATGTGCTGATGAGAAGAAAATTTCCGACAACTTTTGATTTTACCATTTTTTTCTAGGGCAACAAATAAAAATTTAAGAGCGGGTCAATCTTTTGTACATTGTACAAATCGAAGGAAAAGTGTGGCGATTGTGAATTGCAATAATTAAAGACGCCATCATAACATTTTTGTTAGTATTCATATATTTAAACATAAATAGGTCGAAGGGAATGCTAGTTTACATAAACTGTAAGTGTTAAAAAATATGTAATATTCCTATAAAATAAATATAGTTTAGAAAAAACTAAAAAAACACGCTTTTAAAGCACATCAAACGAAAAAGTGAAAAATAATTATTAATATAAACTGAAAACAATAATGAACGACAAATACTAGTATTATTGTGAAAAAAGCGTGGGTTGCTCGATATACGAAAAATATGGCACAAAGCGCCCCACGCTTTTTTCACAATAATACTAGTATTTTTCGTTCATTATTGTCCTTATCCTTATTGAAATTTAAAAAGTTTACAGTATTCCGGTATCTAAAATTCGACGACAATTTTCTCTTTGCGAATCCGATAGGGCCTCCTTCCAAAACACTGCAAATGTAAGTACAGAAAAAAAGTAAGTGTTCAACAGTTTAGGTCAATAAATTTTCCGACTATATATACTGAAAATAGGTTTGGAACTTCTGTCTCATTTGATAAACTGTATTACTAATGACAAGGTAAAATAAGTAGAACGTGTCTTTTTTGTCTTTTATACATTTATGTACATCATAACCTATTACCCACCGACAAATTGATCAAAGGCCTGTGAATATGACATATGGGATGGGAAAACCCCTTGGGGATCGTTTATCATGTTTACTTGTTTGCATATGCTAAGAGCTACGCTGTCGAATAACGGTTATTATTGGTTTGCCAGTGGTTTTGCCGTGATATACTAGGGGAATAATTTTAGAATTAACATATTACTATGGCTAAAACAGATACTAACAAAATCGTTCCTTTTAAAATATGACTATCTTCATTTTCTGTATAAAACTAAAATTACTTCAGTAAAGTATTTCATTCTGCAAGTAACTGTTAAAATAATGCTCTGATCATCACATGAGAATTAAAAAACATAATAAATAATAAATTTAGGAATCTTACTAATTGCGAAGTGAATATCATTGGATGCAGAAGCATCTTAATTTTATTGGATAAATCAATTGTTATTGAATCGAATTGGACATAGAAATGAACTATTAAATCCCGAAACCATATATATTCTAAAAAAACGCCCTAAAAGAGTTAAAAACTTTTAAAAAATATGAAAAAAACTGTTTTTTATAAATAAGCTGGGTATCCCAGAATGCAATAAAATAAATCCATTATACTGGACACCAAATTTAACTGAACTTACCTGTATTCAAGAAATTCCGCTGTTACATCTTAAATTGGCAAAAGAATGTACTACTATAATTAAATTGGTTGAGCTTGAGTGCCGAAATTTGGAAAGTTGCTTTTATTTATTGAAAGAATTTAGGAAAAAATCACAAGACGATTAGTTAAAAGATAAGAGGCAATCCTGAATACATTATATTGCGTAGAATTAACTGCGAGAGCGAATGTTCTGAATATAATTTTTTGGAGTCCGTACACAGTCAATAACCTCAAACTTATTACCATGTTTTTTTTTTTGCCAGATCTGAACTGATTTATTTTTCATGTCATTTTATGGGCGAATTTAAAAATGTCTTATTTTATAATATATTTTACTTACGAATATGTTATAAAGTACAGTTTATGACATAGTTTTGCGGCCATAAAGTACCTAGTTATAGTACTAGTAAAATAAAGTATCTTTACATTACTAGTACTATAAAAAGGTACTTTATGGTCGCAAAGCTATGCCATAATCAACTTGGTAACCAAGCATTAGAAAAAGCACACTTCGCTCGTTTCTCATAGAATATGTATCTTTTTTTCGATAATTTTGGCAATTTTGACAGTTGGACATAAAGCTTTGTATGCATCTCCATAATAAGGCTTTATTGAATTGGTTCGTTCAATAAAGCCTTTCATTACGGACTTGTTACATAAATAGCAAAAGTTGAATCAATGGATCTTGGTGTGCACGTCACAACGTATAAGCTGCCTAAATAATTAAAACAGATAGCAACGCGTGGCAGTGGCTGGTCGTGACTTTTTTAAACGGGGAAGCAAAATAAATACCTACCTTATTTAAAATTTAGTGGAATTTTCTCGTTTCGTTTTGCATTCATCAATGACGTCATCATAAAGCTTTCGCTCTAGTGACATTTCTTGAATTGGTTCCTTTTCTATGGAAACTGTGCTAGATTTTTTTTTACCGATAGAATTTCTAATGAGGTTTTTAATTATTTTTAATGCAGAAAAACTACGTTCGGTCGATGCATTTGTGCGAGAATAGTGAGAGTTAATTCAGATAATTTAAGAATTCCAAGGCAAGCTTAATTTAGTCCACAATCATTTAGGGATTTCCATAAATCACAAACACTATTTTTATTTATACCTTTCGATGTGTTGTATATCACTGAAACTTCGCATTGCAATGCAAAAAAATTGTGACTAATGAATCAAAAGCACCTTCCGGAATTGTAGTAGTATGGTCATTAAACATTTTTTTTTCTAAAAATTTTAAGTTGTTAAAATCATTGAATCTGTTATCCGTGTGTGACCAAATATTTTCAACTATTTCTGAAAATAATCTCCGATTACACATTTTTGGTCTCTTATGGTATTAAATTTCATTTCAGTTCATGGTTCTTCATTAAAAAATAATGCAAAACTGTGTCAGCTTTTATATATCAAAAGTTTACCGTTTTTGAGATACCTATTTACTGTTATAACAAAAGTTATGTGAAATCTTTTAAAAAGTCAGTTTTATATAAATCAATATTTCAAATATTTTGAAAAATGTTTCTGTTCATTTTTGTCATAATCCGTTATATTCAAAATAGCATAATTAAAGAATGTGTTTAAAATAAGACAAAAATTTAAAGAAAATTGAAAGAAAATGTTTATACCTACGTATGATTTATTTTAATCAACAATAGTCAAGTAGAGGAATATTATGACATAAAGGAAACAGTTGAAATTTAAATAATTGTCGAATTTGAGTAGAAAATGCTTGTACGTATGATTTAAAATACTCAACAATAATCTAGTAGGCAATGAATAATATCTGAAATAAAGGAAACAATTGATATTTATACACATAGTTGTCAAGTTTAGTTAAATTTGGCTTATTATAAAAAGTTTGTGATTGATAAAATGGCACTTTTAGGATACTCAAATGAAGATTTTTTAAATATTATTCTTATTTATGGTGAATGTACTAAAGTTGTCACCAGAACCTGTGATACTGTCGCAACCAGATATCCCGAAAAGCCGAAACCGACCTATGATACTATTTCAAGACTGCTAAACAATTGTAAAAATTTTGGATCTTTTACTAACAAAAATAAGAAAATTAAACGCATTGTCGATAATGAAGAAAACGAAATTACGAATTTAGGTACTTTAGAGCTTATCCATGCACTTCTCTGCATGCAGAATTAGAATTGCGCTTATCATTTAAGTCAATATACAGAATTTTGCAAAAACATAAATTTCACCAGTATTCTTATCAAATAACACAAAGATTACTTCCTGGAGATGATGAAAGAAGGAAGCATTATGCCGAATTTATGCTCGTAAGGAACCAAGAAGATGACACATTCTTTGAAAATATAATTTGGACCGACGAAGCAAAGTTCACAAAAAAAGGTTTCTTTAATCGCCATAACTCCCATTATTGGGATGTTCATAATTCACACGTTGTTCGTGAGAGAAATATTCAAGATTCGTGGCAATTTAATGTTTACTGTGCTATCAAGAATGATACAATTGTAACCGCTCATTTCTACGATGATAAGTGACATCTAGAAAATTCTATGAATAAATTAAGAATTTGTTGCTTTTAGGAGAGAAATATCTTGAAATTTTAGAAAATATGATTGCTCCATACAAGGATCATCTGCCTCTAGCAGAACATCAGAAAATATGGCATCAACACGATGGTGCTCCTCCACGCAGTAGAAGGATTATTGACACTTTTTTAACCAATAATTTTGATGATCAGTGGTTTGCAAATGGCGGTTCTCAATTGTGGCCCCCACGTTTTCCGGATATTACTCCATTGGATTCTTTTGTATGGGGTCATAAAAAATATTGTTTATGCTAGTCTTTTAACGACAAAAGAAAATTGCTAAGAAAGAGTTCGAAATGCGTTCGAATCACTCACTCTCCAGCAAATTAGCTCCGCTACAAAGCGTAAAGTAAACAAACGAGTTCTTAAATGTTTAGAAGCGAATAGCAACTGCTTTGAACATGTTCTTTAATTTGAAAATTGGTGACAAAATATTATTAGAAAATACATTTTTGAAAAGTTTCACATGTACCTTTAGTTACAACAGTAAATATTTCGAAAACGGTAAACTTTTTATATATGAAAGCTAACACAGTACTGCATTATTTTTTAATGAAGAATCATAAACTGATATAAAATTTGGTGGTTGCCATTTAAAAAAATGAGTTTTGACATATTGTTGAAACATAAGTTAAGTGATATTTTTTGATCACCTCGTATGATTATTTTTGTTCCAGTTCATATTCATTTTAATCTCTACCATCTCTCCCAAAAGGTGTCTCTTTACAATTTGACTTAATTAACATCTGTCTGATATTTATAATTTGTTTTTGAAATGGCTGAATCTGCCAAAAAAAAAAACAAAAAATTGAATACTTCCTAAACCGTAAGATTTTGATATGAAGTATGGTATATAAAATAATATTAGAATTTACAGTAGAATTTGAGGAAGCAAAAATATACAGGGTGTTCCATTTAAAATAACGAAGTTGCTTGTCATTTCCGGTATAACCGGAAGTGGCAGCAAAATATAACTATTTTAGTTAGAAAGAACACCATGTAAAACCTAGACTGTCCTACACAAAGGAAAAATTGTAACTGTACTCTTAGTAATTTCGGAAATAAAGATAGTTTAAAGTTCTGGTGACACATCCTGTATGTATGTCTGGATATTTGCATATTATTTTGTCCAATCAACCATATATACTTCATAAACTTTTTAATATTATTGCATCAGTTATTAGTATTAAATTATTCTTCGTTAAATAGTTAAATGTGAAATTATTTAAATTAAATTAAAAATTTACATTAGTAAGGTAAAAGGCTGTGAACCAGAATATAGCTATATACTTCGTAACTTTTGGATGTATGAATTTCCAAGGCATTCTTAATACCTATTAGTATTCCAGTTGTTTGTTTCAGTTTTTTTTGTATGTATTCATTCTGCCATCTCTCTAGAAATTATATATGTGTGTCTAACACATATATAATTTCTTTTTTTTTTTTTTTTTTGTTAATGTGAGTGCTTTATTTGCGGTACAGTATTGTAATTATGAAATAATTAATTTTAGGGGTATAGTGTTTATTAAATGGTATTTTTTTTAATAATGTATATACAGGGTGTCAATAGTGTGTTCTCCTTCGATAACCTTTGAACCATTAGTGATACAACAATTTATTAAACGTAAAAGTTTTTTTGGGTCGATAAGATCTATCATTTAAATTATTGTGAAATATACAGGGTGCTTAAATTTTCTGGTACACACAAAAATTACTTTTTTTTAAATGGAACATCCTGTATGTTTTGTAACCATTTTATTAAATGAAAAGAGCATTATACAGTGATATTTTGTTTTTGAATTTCCATGCAACGTTGCCAAGTTATTTAACATTTTCTGGAAATTTAAGGATTTATAAGGGTCCGTTTAATAATTTTTATTTACCTACGAAAACAAGCTGGGTAAGCAAATATTATACTATTCTTAGTTCATACTATAAGCTAAGTATTAGTAAATTTTTTACATTATTCTATTTTACAGGGTGTCCATGACGGCATGTCAATTAATGCGAATTTCAAATGGGAGGAACTCTGCTTTTCTAAATAGAACACCCTGTATTTTTTTTACGTGGTTGGATTCCTCCTTCAAATTGCTTTCTTTTTTGTATAACACTTCCTCTACCTAACTGTTGTATTTTTGGAGATAATTAAGGTTTTCTCTTTAACCTCACAATCATACTAAAAATTAATAAAATTTTATCAAGAATGGCTTTGGAAAAACAAAAATTGCGGTCAGGCGAAAAATTATTTTCTACAAAATCGTAAAAGAAACAGTAAAAGTAGCAGATTTATTGAACTTGAATGACAAAATTTACATCTCACCTTAGGTATGTACATAACAAAATAAAAGTGTAATTTTGAACGTAAACAGTAAATAGAAGAGAAAAAATAAAACAAGTTACAAACTATGCTCAACGTGACCTTCTAGTTGTAAATTACAAATTCTGACTCTATGAAGAAATGAGTCACTTACATTTTGCAACATGTTAGGCGTGATGGTGTCGAATGCTAGTCGAATTCTTTGTTGCATGTCTTCTCTTGTAGTTGGTGATGTTTTGTACACTAATCCTTTAATGTACCCCCACATAAAAAAGTCCAATTTTGTCAAATCTGGCGACCTTGGTGGCCATTGAACTGGTCCTCCTCGACCTATCCAATTGTCACCAAATGTAACATTTAAAAAATTTCTTACGGCAATACTATAAAGGGGTGGAGCTTCGTCGTGCTGTAAGACATTTTGAGGACACCCGTTTAACAATCCTCCCAGTACATTTTGTAAAAAATCGAGGTACATATTCCCAGTCAAGTGACCATTAATGAAATGCGGTCCAATTACATATTCACCTTACATCCCTGCCCACTCATTGAGTGACCATCGGTGTTGATTATCTAGTTCTCATAAAATGAGGGTTCATGGTATCATAGTAGTGTAAGTTATGTCTATTAACACAACCATTTGTATGAAATGTGGCTTCATCAGTGAATAGCACGAAATCAAAAAATTGCGGCTGTTGGTGAATCTTATTGGGTGTCCACTCACAAAATGTTACCCTACGTTCGAAATCATTTGGCTCTAGTTCCTGAAGCAGTTGAATATGAAAAGGATGAAAGTTTTATGTCCTCAATATTCTTGTTACAGAGGATTGACTTATATCAAGTTGTCTATTAATTTCTCTTGTACTTTTATGCGGATCTTCAATGACACTTAATGTAACTTGAAACAATTTTTCTTCATATGTTGCTAGTTTTATACGTTCATGTTTTTCATAATTTACATGTCCAGTTCATTCAAACCTTTCTCGCACCCTTTCAAATGCAGAATGGTGAGGATGTCTTCGTTCTGGATAACGCTGAATATAAATTCTTGATACCAATAGCGGATTTCTCTCCCCCCTCTCCCAATGCATAAACCATGTCGACCAACTCTTCGTGTGAAAAATTCATAATTTATTTAACAAAAATAATTAACTCAATTAGAAAATACCGAAGAATCACCAACAAGTAAAATTAATTACGTGCAAATCACAGAATATCAGTTTGACAGCACAATTTTTGTTTTTCCAAAGCCATTCTTGATAGAATTGTATTAATTGTTACTATGATCGCAAGGTTAAAGAGAAAACCTTAATTTTCTTGAAAACTTCAACAATTAGGTATAGAAAGTGAAAGCAATTTGAAGGAGGAATCCAACGTAAGAAAATACAGGGTGTTCCATTTAAAAAAAAACAGAGTTCTTGTCATTTGAAATTCGCATTAATTGACATGCCGTCATGGACACCCTGTAAAATAGAATAATGTAAAAAAGGTACTAACACTTAGCGTGTAGTATGAACTAAGAATAGTATAATATTTGCTTACCCAGCTTGTTTTCATAGTTAAATAAAAATTATTAAACGGCCCCTTATAAATCCTTAAATTTCCAGAAAATGTTAAATAGCTTGGCAACGTTGCATGCAAATCCAAAATACAAAGTATCACTGTACAATACTCTTTTCATTTAATAAAATGGTGACAAAATATACATGGTGTTCCATTTAAAAAAAAGTATTTTTTGTGTGTAACAGAAAATTTAAGCACCTTGTAGATTTCACAATAATTTTAAATGATAGATCTTATCGACCCAAAAAACTTTTGTATTTAATAAATTGTTGTATAACTAACGGTTCAAAGGTTATCGAAGGAGAACACATTGTTGACTCATCCTGTATATACATTATAAAAAAAATACCATTTAATAAACACTACTATACTTATGCGTACACACTTTTTTTTTTGAAAATTACTTACTCTACTCTTGTAATCTGTTTATTGCCTTTCGTGATTTTAAGCGAAATTAATAGTCGCTAACGATACCTAATCAGGATCAAATCACGTGGCGCTCAAATTTTCTTTATTAACTTTGCAACTATCCCTGTTTCACTGTTAGCTGTTGGCCTTGATAGGTATCTTCACTAATAAGTAAGTTCAACCAACTATTGTTAATGTTATTTATTTATAATTATTTTTTTCCATTTTGCGTATGCATGTACTTTAGTTTACCTCTAAATACCACCCCATTAAAGACCCTAGGAAAATATCATGCTCTAACTAAATAATTCCTCCTCTTATTAATGCCTAAATTACCGGGACCATCGGAATTACAGGAAAAACGTGGTAGTAGGTAGTTTTTTGAGAAAATTTCGTAAGAATCGAATTGAATTTAGTGAAGGTAAATCAAAACTTTCAGAAAATATGTAAAACTGTAGAAGAATCTACCGTCTTTGATAACACTGATTTTATTCAGGTAAAGTACCATTTGGTGGTGACTTTTCATTCACTAATGATTTCGTCCGCATATTTTCATATTGCAAATATACGACCAAAAATATGGTGAAAAATTTTCAGGCACTGAGCAATATTACTTTTTGGTTATGTTAGATCCAACTCTTGATTTAAATTTGGTAAGATATACGGATTAAAACTTTTCATACTAGTTTAAGGATTACCCTTTACGAAATTAATTTGGAAAGAACAATTGTCATTGGCGCATCCACCATATTTTCAAATCCATTCGTAGATGTTGAAACATTTAGATTAATCATCTTAGCAGCTTTTACCCTTTCATTATCATGTGTAGAAATATCCATTATCACCATTAAGAGCTAATCCCAAATCTGCATCGTGAGTGCTGGAAATTATGGTAAAAATCATGTGTCTTTTAAAAACGTAAAAATTTGGTCATGCATTATTTTTCACCTCTCATATCAGTCATATCTAAACATGTAATAAAAAATTTCACATTTTCTTTCAACTGAATATGAATTTATGAATTTCACGTAATTAGAATTAAATCTACCCTTTTCGTTTACTGTAGAGTAGAATTACACAATTATTTATAAACAAAAAAATGTATTAATCAGAACACAAATGTATTTGCTCTGAGCAGAAACATGTTAAAAGTGTGGAATTCTCAATATCTTATATCTCACACTCTCATTGTTGAAGATCAAGCGAGAACTTATTAAATCGGTTTACTCAGCTCTCGATAATTGAGATAAGGTTTGAGCGATAAATTTTATAAGGACAAATATTTTCGATGGTTCTGATAATCTGTAGTTAGTTATAGCATAGTTGAGGTTATAGTATTTATTTAACCAGACAACTATTATGTTACTATGATTGGACATTAATTTGGATTAATGCAAACCCTTGAATGCCAGCGGTATATCATAAATTACCACTGAGGAAAGTGGTTGCATCCCCTTATATTCTGCTTTGCGCAGACTCACGCCAGAAAAGGCATTAGACGATTAATTTTGCACGCACAATTTAATAGTCGTTACGGATAGAATGCGATGAAACATTAAAACACCATATAGAAGAGTCCTTTAGATGTAATGCAGCGTCATGGGCGTTCCTTGGAAAAATAGATTTACAACAAAGAAGTAATATAATACAATTTGTTTGAAGAAATTTAGTATTATTGTTAAAATTGCAATGATAATGGCATTATTTGTTAAAATTCAGAAAAGTTTTCTGTAATCAAATATTAGATTAACATGCAAATTTACAGCACCAAAATAATTTGCGCTTTTCTTTTTTTAAATATATTTTTATATTTTCTTAAATGATGGTAAAATAATCCAAACAGTAATATTTGAGAAACGAATTTCATATTTCATAATGGCATAATTGCATAAGGCTGTTTCGGGTGAATTAATTAATTTTTTTTTGAAAACAAGCATGTTGATGCAAAATTAATTCTACTTAGAGATTTGTTGTCGAAAAAAATATAAAAAATGAAACAGACGTTTTTAAATTTTTTCTGATGGCATTTTTCGTACTTTAAGAAACGTCTTTCGATATTTTCTGGTTCTGAAATTTTTTTATTAAAATTTAATCGAATATGCCATAATATGTCAATCAACTCAACAGGAATCACGTCCCAATTACAAAACTACAATAATGTTTATAAAATACAAAATTATTACAAACTACAATTAATTAATTATACATGGATTTTATATCTTCAGTTTTACAGCAAAACATGTCTGCTTTCTCATTGATTTGGTTATGTATTTGACATATATATTATATTAATGGGAGAATATTTTATACGTGATATTATATATGAAATGTTTGGTGGAGTCGAGTTGACTTGGAATGAACATGCAGTTTGATGAGCCTAAATGGTTCTATGCAGTCAAGTTTATTATTAAATAATTTGCATAAGAATACGATTCCATGCATCTTCCGTCGAGTTTGTAGCGAATCTGTTTAGTAGTGATTCAAATAATAATGATTTAAAAACTGAAAAAGCAACACCGGTTATATGATTAACAAAGGTCTTTTTATTATCAAATGTTACATACACTCAAGTCCTTAAAACTATCAACTCTTAGTATGACCTGACCATTTAGTTTGCACTCGTTAATGAGCAGATTAAATCTACGTAAGTGAATAAGTGATAAGATTACATTTTTTAACATTTATAAGTAGGTTATTTTTAGAACATCAATTATGAATACTTCGTAAGTCTAACATAAGTACTAAGCAGTTCTATATCGTGAGGAGAATTAATATTACAATATCGATGATAAAAATATTGAAAAGAAGTGGGCTGAGTAGATAGATCTTTATTTAGCATTGTCTGCTACATAGATACATAGATATTTAATTAAACCTAAATAATCTAACCTAAGTAATATTACTATTTCTAACACAAAAAACAAACAAATAAAAAGTAATTGTATTCGAAACTACTAGAATGAGTATATAAAATTATAAAGTATTCGAAATATATTCAGACTTCAGACTATTTTACTTAATTACTTGTGAGATATTTACATACATATTTATTAAATGTTTTTACACTTGGTGCATCCTTTATATCAGTTGGCAGAGCATTAAAAAGACGAAGTCCTTCATTAAATAATGAACCTTGTAAAAAAGGATTTTTTGACACACTCAACGTCATAGTGATATTTCCGTCTGGTATTGTAACTATGTATATCTGTACGTTTCTTTAGATTTTGTAGATAGATCGGTACTTCTTCTCTACTTATTTTATATATTAAAATTAAATTAGCTCTTTTAATGCACTGCTCAACTGATAACCAGTTTAGCCCGTTTAACATAGATTTCACAGGAGTGTAGATGTTACATTTTAATATAATTCGCATTGCTTTATTCTGCAGTATTTGCAATCTATTTATTTCATGAGTATTGCATGCTATCAAAAACGATGCGCAATATGTAAAATGTGGATAGACTATGGTGTTATAAATCAGTAATTTACTCCACTGTGATAAATTATGTGATATCCTATGAAAAAATCCAATCTTCTTTCCAATTTTTTTACATATGTAATTCATTTGATGACAAAATGTAAGTTGTGGATCTAACATAACTCCTAAATATTTAATTTGCTTCACGATTTCAATCGGACACTCATTAATTTTAATGACATAACTATTAGCTAAGTATTTATTACTTATAGATTTAGAACCTAGGACCATAAGTTTAGTTTTATCTGAATTCAATTTCAATTTATTATTGCATAGCCAGTTATACAATATATCAAGCTCGCTATTAAGAATGTTAGTAGTATCATTAAAATCTTTACCAGATACAGTAATTACAGTGTCATCAGCAAACAAATTTACAAATGAATTTTTTAATACGTACTGAATATCATTTACATATGTAATAAAGAGAAGTGGTCCTAATACACTCCATACGGTATAGGTACTGATTCTTATGGAACACTGTGAGTCCAACAGACTTGTAAACGTATTGTTGTCTATTACCTAGATATGAATTAAAATATCTGATGTGGCCGGCACATAACTTTCTTATACCAGTATATATCATCCTGATCTAAAAAAAATCATTGTTTAATTCTTCACTTACCTCAATTAAATTTTAAAAACGTACCTTGAAATGTTTCATAATATTTTTTAAATAATTATATATCAGCGTCCTTCGATACTGTTAAATATGTCATATATTTTAATAATTTCTTCTTATTGACATTGACATTTTTGTAACTAAATTAGATATTTCAAATATCAAACTGCCAGATTCATCCTAACCCCATTTTATGAGGTCAAATGCGTACAGTTTACATCAGCTTTATTTAAGTATTGGGAAAATATATTTTATTCGCTTGATATAGTAGACATGATTTATAATCTTTCATCAAGAATATATTTTTTGGTAAAGCTGGTCAATTTTGCTCATCACCGAATTTTTTATTGTCTTTGGCCTTTATAACAAGTATACCAAATTTGAAAGCTTTATCTCAAAAACTGTGGTTGCTATCGTGATACTACAGACAGGCAGACTGATTTTTTTCCATAAAGTTATGTTTTTTCATTATAATTCGTCGAGATTCGTCCACAAATGCAATAATAATTTTTATTTTTTTTTCCCGAAATTGTACCTCTTTTCTTCTTTCATTCATTATGTCTCTTATGGTAGTACTACATGCATCAAATTTAATGTGTCACTTAAAATGTTGTTGACAATCTTAACGGCCAAATTTGGGAAGTCTCCCATTAGTATTTTTTGAGTTATCACGGATACACACATACACATACACACACACATACGCACTGACAGTCATCATTCGGAAAATAGTCAGAATAGATTCAGGAGGGTTCAAAACGTATAAATCAATCAAAATCTCGAGGTCGAAAAAAATCACGAAATATTTCTTTATATTAGGTATAAGAAAGTAAAATTGAACAAATTGTGACAACCCAATAATTATTAATTTATTTAGCAAGATACCATGATCAAGTCTGTCTAACGCCTTTGAAAAATCAGTATATATGACATAGACTTGACCACCCGTGTTCAACAATGCACAGAAATACTGACTTAGGGCTGGTTGCATCGACGTGGTTTAGCCAGAGTTCAACTGAACTTCGTTTAAAATCCAAGATTACGATTGTTACAACAATCGTAACAATGGATTTTAAACAAAGTTCTGTTGAATTTTGGCTGTACCATGTCGACACAACCGGCCCTTAGGCATAATAAATTTGTTGTTGTTGATATGTCTGGCATAAACCCATGTTGGTTAGGATATATTGGATTTCTTATATTAGGAAATATATAGTCATACGGTGCAAACAATTTTGAAAAGTTATTTATTTTTATGATAGGATGGTAATGTTCGATTTTTCCGTTGTTATTTCTTTCATAAACAGGAAATATCTTGGATATTTTTCACAAATTGGGAAAGCTGCTGCTAGCTAAGGATAGATTAAAAATATGTGGCAATGGAAGAGAAAATAATAATATGCATTCCTTTACAAAAAATACCGGTAATTGATTAGGGCTAGATGTAAACTTTGCTTATAATTTTTTACAACCATTAATTATTGCTGCTTCTGAGATAATGGGCAATCTAGTGTATATACTATTCTTTGAGGATCATCATAAGAAATATTTTAGTGTTTGGTATTGAATTGGGACTATATTTAGTGTTTATATACAAACAAAACATATTTGGATTATTTTTCAGGTTATTCTCAATTTCACATTTCTTTTGAGTGACTCGTCAGTGTCATTCTTAATTTTTCATCTGGTGTCCTTATAATTTTCATGAAAAGTTTAATTTTTTGTTTTTTTATACGTATTAAACTTCATTAAACTTCACCCTCGTGAATAATAGCCATCATTACATGCCCGTTGAGTACTAGTATTATTTTCTAACCCAATTATAAAGTTCATTTCGAACATCTACTATAGACAATTTCCAAATTACTTCACAATGTCTCTAATTTTAATATTTTTTTTAATTTTTCTGTTAATTCCATATTCAAATCACCTCAAAAAGTGATGTGCATGGAAAAGTGTATTACGGCAGTAGTGATTAAAATAAATATTTAATTTGACCCTTTGATATGGCAACTTTGTTCCTCCGCGTCATGAGTAACAAGACGCAGTTTGCTGCATTTTCCTATATTTCCTAGTTTCCGAGATATCGCGGTGGAAAACTTTTCTAACGAGCTCGGTTTATAATAAAATAAAACATGTTTGACTGGAAAATGTCTGTTCTTTGAAGGACTACATCTAACACGCCAGTTAACTAACTAAACAGAGAAAATGTGTATTTTAGCGTTTATATTGGACGCTTGTCCCTCAAGTAACCCCTAGAGACGTTTATGTATATAGAACACCCTCGCCCTTGCTGTTTTCCCTTTCAGCTACGAGAGCGAGTGCCGCCGACCCACCCCAACCTCTGTGCAATTGCAAGCATTTCATTCCTCAGATATCATGTCCTTCTCACTAATAATCAAATCACCCCTCTTAACCTACATTCCATAATTGGGTCAATGGGAATATCAATAAGTGAATATTGGAACATTTTAAAAATTTTATTTATCAATTAATTATCACCAAATCACCATATTATGATTCCCTGTTCTTCTTGGGTCAGTGCCCGAAATTATTTTTAAATTTTATTGGTTTTATTGTTTCATGCATTTATCTTCTTTGTATCTTGTATGGCATTTGAATGCAAATAAAGTTTTGGATTTAAAATTGGGATTTCGCGTAATGACTGAGAAGTAAATATTTATTTTTTTGTGTACTATAAATATTATGATATTATTAATTTGAGCTTTGTAGAAGGAAAGCTTCGAATATATAAAAATGAGGACAGAACGGTAGTAAGCAACTATCGACAGATTTCTGTAGTAATTAGTAGTATTGCAAAAAAAAATCCTCAAAATATGTATAAAAACAAACCTAGTTGACTATTTAAAGTATAATAAAATACTAACCAATATAGTTATCTATAATGTTCGAAATTACAAAAACATTAAACTGGATGGCTATTAAAAAACAAATCCTGTTTGAAGCTCCATTACTCTTGGGTACACTGAGAATTTCTTTTCTCTTAGAGACAAAAGTGAATAACGATTTTTTATTTTCAGTTAAAAGAAAAACAATTATACATAATCTAAAAATTGAAATGGATATCTTAATACTACTACTACTTAAAGACATGTTGTATTGAACCTACATTCTGCAAATTCACTACTCTTAGTCTAAGTTTAAATTATAAAATAGCCTTTCTGATTAAATTTCTGGCCACACTTCTTCTATCGATTAAGTAGTATCTTCTAGGTTGGTAAACGGTTGTCGTCTTTGGGCATACACATATTCATGTAATGCATTCCATAGCCCTGAATAGTCCAAGGGATTACAATCGGGAGAATTCGGTGGCCACTGATTTGTTTGAATAAAGGATGGCGTGCTTTCTGTCAAGAAATGTGTTCTTAGAGCTCTGTATGACCTCCATCCTGAATAAAAATATAATCATTGTTCGAGTACAACCGGCGCATTTTAGGTGTTAAATTCTCTCACAAATAGTGGACGTAATTATCTGCATTGGTTTTTATCAACTGCGGTTTAGTAAAAAATAACCGGCTTTTGTCAATCCAGAAAATATCCTGGAATGGCAAAAGCTCATGGTATCCTGTGTATAACAGCTTCTTAGAAAAAACTATATTCAGCTTGAATATCGTTTTTTCTTGTAGTTAAATAAACTTGTTATTTTGCTTATTTTGAGGAACTTGGAGCGTAACATATTTTTCATCTTGAAAACCTAAATGCCATAGATCTACATTCGAAAACTTCCTATAAAGTCGCAAGGCTCGTATGATCGACGCATTTTCGCATTTTGTGAAATTGCCCGGGATTTCATTTCATAGCATTTAAAGCCTAATCGTTTTTGAATAATTTGTGCAGACCTGCAACTGATTCTTAATCTGTTTGCTATTTTACGTTGTGATAAATGAGTTTTCAGTTAATTTTCCTGTGACAGAGACAGTCATGTACCATTCCTGAATTTTTGTTATTTGTAAAAGTTACTAGCCTTCCACACTAAGGTTTTCTGAAAACTGATCCAGTTTCTATCAGTTGCCTAATAGCACGATTGATGCTAAAGTGGCAATCTCTTCTTTGGAAATTCTTTTGCCAGGACAATTCTTTTCTTAATAACAAGTTGTAATAATCTCTAAGTCAAACCTAGTTAAGTCTGGTGGCATTATTACAAAAAGTCTCGAGATAATTGTACAAAACTTTCATCAAACACGTTACGACTAACTCAAAATGTTACTGATAGTTATATTTGTTTCAACAAAAGCCTACTCGTTTTAAGCTGCTTATAAAATTATCAACTTGTAATAAATTTGAATTGTAAATTTAAAATTTTGTTAATTCGTTTTTGATAGGCATACACCTATGAAATTTGCTAGGAATGCCTCACAACGTTTTGTCTGTAAGAGAAAAAAATTTCAAATAGGTACCTATATGTATTCGGGAGTTATGGAACTTCAATCAGAATTCGTTTTTTTAAAAGCCACCAGATCTAATTCTGTGAATAATGGCAACAAACAAATTGCAATATTCGTATATTTAGCCAAGCATTTGATACGATGTTCCATGACATATCAATTTATAAAATTGACAACTACTGGGTACGAGGTATTCCAAACAATTTTTTCAGGAGAAATTTGGCAAATCGAGAGCAGTGTGTCAAAATCCGTGAATCAAAAAGTACCTTTAACAATCCATCATTTGGAATACCACAAGGTACCCTCCTTGGGCCTGTATTATTTAATATACGTAAACAAACTGCTTCATTTAAATATTGACGGAAAAATAGTTGCTCATGTCAATGATACTGTTTTGATAACGAATATTTTCTGGGATGCGGTGACTTGCAAGGCGATGGTATAATTTTCAAAACCACAGCAGTGGCTCTCAGAAATTAACCTAATTTAAATATTAGTAAAAATGAATTTATGTGTTTTAGTTTATACGACAAACACATTCGACAAATTAGAATGTAAGGGCATATAAATAATTTAGTCGACAAAAAGTTTAAAATTTTTGGGAATAATCATTGACCAAAATTTAAAATGGATTGAACTCATTGAATCTCTTAACCATAAGATAAGAATACTAGTTACCATTCTCGAACTATTATTTCCTACAAAACGCCCTGGCTGATTCTATATTAAGATATGGTATTTTGATATGGAGTGATGCATCACAAATATAGGATCTTTGAAAACCTTCCAAAAATATGACCTAAATAGTTTTTAATCACCTCCAGATGATGTCAATTTGGATGGCTAAACGTGCATCGAGTACAGTATATGGTGTTTTGGTGTTTCGTGGAAAACTACGTCAGTGTTGATTATTTTAGCAATTTCACCTTTTAATTAGATACATCTTTTCTTAAAATACGATTGCTGCTATATATCACCTTTTTTATACTAATAAATACGGTATGGTACTACATATAAAATATTACATCTCAATCGTGTACGTTTACACAGGTTCTAAAGGCTTTGAAGTAGGTATATCCAAAAATATGTTATAAACACTTTATATGTATGTAGATACTTATTTAAAATTTGTATTAAAATTTAATTTAATTTGATTGATTTTAAAAAACATAAATAGTTTTAAGACTTTGCTACTATTCTAATGATTGTATTAATATAAAATTTTAGTTTTAAAATTTTTCCATCTAACAATGAAAAATTACGACAATAAACTGTCCCTACAATTTTTATGAAAAATTTAGAATAATAACTTTTTTTATGAAATATTATAGAAGTATTTGTCACTATTGATTTGTAATTATTTAAAATTCCCTTTGCAATTCTTAAATTGCTCCATATGAAAGTAATAGGGCCTAATTGTGATTACATCTGTGTTAATTTTTATCACAAAAAGTAACGTATACATGATTTTTCTTCTGGCAATGTATTTATTCACTGAGTTTCTCGTTATCTGTTTTGTGTACTGTGGTCTACTCCCGCAATAGTCTGCCTGCCTGGTCTTGGATTTCTCATCATGAAAGATTTTGAGTGTCAGCGTGCCATCGATTCCCAACAGTCACTTTCTATTTTCTCAGGAACAGTTTGGGATATTTAGAAAATTTAAAATGCTCTGATTACCTACTAACCTATGCTATTATTTTTTATTAAAATGAAAGATTCTTCAAAACGATGCTGGACGTCGCAACGTTTTTCTTTTGATAGATTATATTTTTGCGAGTAAATAATTTTTTCCTCAAAACAATTGTATAAATATCAGTGAATTTTAATGAAAACTATCCACCCTAAATAAATACGGGTATACTGATTTTTGCAAAAACACTTAAAAAAGAAAAAAAGAGGGGGACAAATTTTCTTATATACAGGGGGCAATAGTGCGTCCGACTTCGTTATCCCGAGTTCTATGATAGCTACAAACTTGATTTAAAAACATATGTAAACTAGATAAAAAGTCTATAACTGGAAATTGTTTTCAAATATACAGGGTGAGCCAAGACGATTCTACAGGGTTAAGTAACATTTTTATAAATGAGATGCCATATATATCAGAACAATTTTTGACATTTCTTTGTGGCCTTCTTTCCCTCCTGTATTATTATTGACTCGCTTTCAACCACTTGGATGTAATGATTTTTTTTTGTTGAAATCATGCCATTACAAGTGTATATTAAAAATATCACTACAATCACAACTATCGATTTTAAGAAAAAAATATGTATGTACCAGTTGTGAGATATGTGTGTGATGACACAGCCATTTTCACTTCCTAAAAGTATGCAGGGTGGCCAAAAGGATTTTTAAATTTACAACTTTTTGAACTGAATTTTCTTAACGCCAGATATAATTCCCTGTATATTTTTGGACATTATGATGAAGGATTGAAAAACGAACATTTCTTGTACTTACATTCCTATGGCTATTTGTGACCACCAACACCAACAACAATCCAAAATTTGAACGAAAGGATAATAAAGGCTTTTAGAAGTATCACTCCGGCAATTTTATGAACAGTAGAAACCTCATTCCAAAGACGCATAGAAATGTGTGTCAATCAATATGGGCAACATGTGGAGCACTTTTTATAATATCTTCTTTTTGAATAAAAAAAATAAATAAAAATTTTAAGTTTAAGGATTAATTCCACCCCCTCATCCCCAGAGCCACCCTTGCATTTTTTTTAAATGGTCAGGTCTTTAGTTTTTCCTCAAAGAGCTCATTACAAAAATGTATAATTTGTGGGGTCCAAAGTGAATAGTTTGGAAGCTACACCTTATTTTAAATTAAAAAATGGTTTAGAGTAATAAACGACTCAGTACCAAAAATTACTTTATTAGGTGTTCAAACTAACTTCCATTCCATCTTTTGTCGTAAATCATCTAGCGAGTTTGACTGAGTTGCATAGACTTTCGTCTTCAAATAGCCCCACAAAAAAAAGTTTGAAGAAGTCAAATCTGGTGACCTAGGTGGCTACTTCATCATCGGATCTGTTCTACCTATCCAACGACCAGGGAATATATCATTTACAAATTAGACAGTCATAGCAAAATGTGGGGGTGCTCCATCTTGTTGAAATGTAAGGAGATTTTCAGAAAAAATCTCAACGTTTTCTATTATTTGAGTAATTTGTGGATCAACTGCTTCTCTAAGTAATTCCAAATAAGACTCACTATTTCAGTTTCCCTCAATAAAAATGGGTCCAACAATATGATCTCCTAGGATACCACACCAAACATTCAATTTTTGAGGTTTTTAAGTATGAAATTCTCCCATTGTATGTGGATCACTCTCAACCCAAACATTCATTGGAGAAACAGATGTTGTAGAAAAGATTTAAAGCGTCTGTTTATAAATAGATTGACCAATTCACCAAATAAATACTGTTTAAACAAAATACCTTATACTTTATACAAAACACAAAGCGTTGAGTATATTTGTTGATCTAGATATGGTGAAAGTAGAGTTTCAGTATTTTAAAATGTTAATACGTAAACTAGTTTTATCGAAAACCATGCGGATTTTAGTTATTTTAATTTTTTTTTATTTGTGTAGTTTTGTATAGATAAAATACATTTTATTTTGTAACGTAGATAGGTTGATCCCATATGAGTAATTATTCATGATAAAGGAAACAGAAAAATTCTCATGAAATTATGAGAATTTTTCTGTTTCCTTTATCATGACATTTTATTTTGTTATATTTTTTGTAGTTCCATAAATAATAAATGAACCGAAAATTTTTAATACAGGTATACATATTCTTTTAATGTTTTAATTACACTTTGTTGTCAAAAGTCTAAAACCGGTTTAAACGGTTTTATTGGAATACTGGAATTCGGAAACCGATTTTATCAAAAGTCGGTTTTTGTATAAATCCTACTTAAGATCAAATAATAATGAAAGATGAAAACATTTAAAATACAGGGCATTTCAATGATATCACTACAAACTTCGAGGGATGATTCCTCTCGTCAAATAAGAAGAATAAGATTTTTTTCTTAACATAATTATTTAAAAAGCTTGTTTAGCTTTTTAAATAATTACTCCGTGACTTTAAACTTGGCAGTGAAAATTGTTTTCATAGTAGCTCCATACACGAAGTTTAATCAAAAACTAACCAGTGGCGTTGGAGTTAGGGTGGTAAAATCTTACATAAAAAATGTATTTGCAACCAAACGAATTTTTGTTTTGTCGATTTGGATGAACAACTTGTTAGAATTTAGTAAAAACCCACCCACATATTTCCATTCATAAATGCACCTAAGGAATTACGTTTACAAAGACAACTCAAATTACTCATTAAGGAGATTATCTGTTAATAATGCTCACGATAATCCGATGATTTTTTAACTTGTATTTGTATCGTCAATGGTACGATGTACGAAAAAACTGAAGGGGGGCAAAAGTTTTAATTAATGATGGTGTATTCACGCTATTGTGTATTAGCAATCTATGGGGCAGGTTTTAAATAAGTCACCCATTCAATAGGGGGGAAAGGAATAAGCGAGTGGGAGTGTATTATTGAATTATTTCACACCTACATAAGTAGTTACTTCGTTATATCAAGATTTATCATGTTCTGCACAGCTGTCTCTTAAAACGGCGAATATTAAGAGATAGCTAGGAACGTAGTTTTTTGATTATAATATATTAGATCCTAAAGTTTCTTTCAATTTTATTTTCCTAGATTTTTACCAATAAACAAGGTTTTTAACTCTAAATGCTTGTTGCATTTAGATCCTCCCCGTTTTATCTAAGAAGGTTCTTGAGATCCTTATTTGGGTTACATTGAACGTACACCCCAATTTATAGCTGTATATCATTTTTTTCCAAACCAAAGCAGATCTTTCTTGAACTAAAGCGCCTAGGAAGGAAGCATTTTATAAAAAAAATTTTATTCTTGTTTTTTTTACTTTTTTTTACGAGAAAAACCCCGTATAATTGTCCTGCTATTTCTTTATCTAACTCTGTAGGGTTACTATATTGGATTTGTAAAATGTTTTATTCAAACTTTGTTCCCCTTACCACCCCTTCTGTTCCTCACTAATGTGAGTGTGTAAAAAGGGTAATATGGTATACTCAGTATAATGAAAGCTTACCCCTGTAGAAAGAAGAACCCTCCGACAATTTTAAAACTCGACGCGTGTCCATTACACGTTGGCACGTGTCAGCGGTTGACCAATATTAATCGAAACATTTCACAGACTGAAGATTAGAAATTGTTTATTTTAAAATACTAGAAGCAATATTTTGAGTTAAAATTGTGTTATTTAATCAAAAAATTAAAACATTTACTAACATTATGACTACATAATAATATTTGTGTAAAATTTATTTGCAATAGGAAAATAGTTTTTAACGGTTCACGATAATTAAGTATAATATTTCTAAATTTTGGAACTATGTATATCCGAATTTTGGTAGATATGTTCATATTGTCATAAATTTAATTAGCTAGGTTAAAGTTCTTATCTGTTCATGGTGGACCAAACTCGATGGAAAGAGAAATAAAATCATTAGCGATATAACCATAATGATCATTCTTGAGTTGCACTGTTAAAAATGATTGAATTTAGTAAGAAATTAATTATGATTAAGTGTTTCATAGAACGTAATTTGTAAAAAAACAGGTCTTAACACAATTTGTTGAAATTTTCCACCATATTTAAAAAATTATGACATCATCGAACTTTTTTTCTCAAAAGGTAACCTGTATGTTTCTTGTTTTTTTGTACAACTTTTAATCCACTTACGAGTAGTTTAAAATTTTCAATTGGTTACGCTGAAAAAAAAATCTAAAGGAGTTAAAAATCAAGCAGTATTTATTCAT
Source organism: Rhamnusium bicolor (assembly GCA_029963845.1). NCBI lineage: Eukaryota > Metazoa > Arthropoda > Insecta > Coleoptera > Cerambycidae > Rhamnusium > Rhamnusium bicolor. The sequence goes on from JANEYF010004917.1 coordinate 286,961, forward strand.
TTATTTATTTATTTAGAGTTGCATTGATGTGGTCAGTAAAAGTTAATCTGCTGTCAAAGATTACTCCCAAATCCTTAAACATCTAGTTACATTAGCCTCGTTAATTGAATAGTAAAACTCATGCAATTGTACTTACTAATATTGAGAGATAATAAATTTCTTTCGCATCAAAGATTCGATTTATTTAAATATTCCTGCAAACTAATACAATCGTTAAAGTTGGAAATCGACGTATATAGTATTAGATCTACTGTACATAATACAGCATTACAACTAAGTTCACAGACGATGTTATTTATGAAAATAATGAGCAAAAGAGGCCCTAGAATGGATCTTTGCAGAACTCCTGAAGTTGCTGTCATTTCAACAGACGTAAAACAATGGTACTGCACGTATAGGCTTCTGTTGTTTAAATAGGAATAAAAAAACTTGAGGAATCCATCACTAAATCCTACATCGCATAGTTTATGCAGCATTAATCCATAGTCAAGTCTGTCGAAAGCGTTTGAAAAGCCCGTATAAATGACATCTCCTTACTCTTCCCCGATCTAAAGTTTCAGTTAGAAACTGTGTGATCCTTATTAAATTTGTGGTAGTAGATCTACCCTGTAGAAACCCCTGCTGGTCAGAGCAAATTTGAGCTTTTAAATGACTAAATAATATTTCATATAAAATTGCTTCAGACAACTTGCCGAAATTATACAAAATAGTTATTGGTCTATAATTCTCTATAGAGGTTTTATTTTTTTTGATGTAGGCCAAATCTTAGACCTTTTCCAAATTAGAAGAAATGTGTTCGTTTGCAGAGACATATTAAAGATTATGGCAAAAGGTTTAGCTACTAAAATGGCACAATCCTTTAGTAGGAATGCTTGAATACCATCTGGCCCTGCTGTTAGATTCGATTTAAATTTTTTTAATACTTTCAATACATCATCTTCAGTAATACTTGAAATTATTAAGGGACGTGCGTCAGATTTTGACTTTATGATTACGTAGATTACTTTATTACATATTTTTATCGTAAAATGAGCAAAAATTTTTTGAATGTCGTAAAACACGTTTTTGGTTCTATTTTTCCAATATGGCGGCACAAGCGGCAAAGATACGAGCTGGCAAAGTAAAAATTCGAAAAGAGCACCACAAACTGTATAAAAATGGCAAACATTAGCGAAAACCTTCGGAAAACTTTCCAGGTAACTTTTGTGGTATGGAAATTAACAAGCACATGTAAAATCTAATTTATCTCGCAGACGGTTGATCAGAGCTACAAGATACAATAGTCCTTTTTATTGTTTAAAATATTTCAAGGACTTTCAATCAATATTACAAAAATCCTACGGTTAAGAAAATTATGCAAAAAAAATGGTAGACACCCCATAATTGAATAGTTTTTAAACTCGAACTACACTCAAACCTGTATCCTAATGAGTAGAGACTACCACCAAAATGTAAAATCCAAAGATTCCGTTGTACAGTGGACAATAATTTTGAAATGTGCAATAAATCTTGATGAAGGGCATGCGCACCTGAGAGTCAGTTGATCATTTTCGCAATTCTATCTCAAATGACTCATGCGCATGCCTTTCATCAAAACTTATTACGTATTGCAAAAGTATTGTAAAACTGGTGTTATGAACAAAATCAGTTTCCCATATTTATAGCCCCTCAAATAATGTGTCCGTAACGAGCCTTTTCGGGACACAGGAAAATGTCACATGTCGATCTCAGATATCATTTCGGTGTATCTTTACAAGAACCTGTATACTAAATTATGTACTTTTTTTTAAATAAACTATTTAAATTTAGAAAAATAGAAAAACATGTACCGGACTCATTCAACGTATTGCTCTTTGTTCTTATTATTTATTTCATTATTATTATTAGTATTTATTTCTACTTTATATGTATGTGCGCACACATCCTTTTTGGGAATTAGATGCAACGTATTCATGTCAGTGGCGGCTCGTGATATTGTCCACAGAAGAGGCTTGAAATTAAAAAGACAACTAAATTTCAATATGATTAAAATTTGCAGGTTTCCCCACCTTCCCCTTGAGGTAGTATAACGGCGCGTTACACATTTTTGTCGTGTGTTGATCGCCAGAGTAGCCCTACTATCCCACTTATAATTAAATTATAACTTCTAATAGAAATCAAAATAGTTTTGGAAAAAAATTGATAAATAAAAGTGTTTTTCTACAAACAAAAAATTGTATTCATTATCACTACCAGAGTGAAATATTATTACTTTTAATAAAAATTAAAATATTTTTGAAAAAGAAGTTACGTAAAAAATATTTTGTAAAAAATAAATAACGTAAATAAATATTTCTTCTAAAATAATAACTAATTATATTAATCTTTGGTGTAAATTCTAAATATTTTTATAAATCAGTGGTAACCTGCGATTTTCAGAACTAGCAAAATGGTTGATTACTTCTTCATAAAATGAAAATAAATAATTTTTCTTCAACTCTAACAAAAAAACGCTTTTCTATTGAAATAAGCAATATATTTGACAGGCGGTCTTGAGCTATTGTGTTTCTAGTAAATGTTTTTATGCGTTTGTGTGCTGAAAACGATCGTTCTACAGAAGCTGAGGTTACTGGAATTGTTGACACTAAAGATAAAAGTTGTACAGTTCGGAGAGACAGCTTTTTAAATTATTATTATTATATATAAAAGTAAGTATTTCTTGAGGCGATTTTGAATTTGCTAAAAGTTGCTGGTCAGAATACAACACACATAGTTCATTTCTTAACGAAATACGGTTAGAAAAGGGATACTGGTCCATTAATGTGTCCATTAGAATGTTAGAAAATTATTTAGAAAACATTATTAGGATTTATTAAATCGAAACATTGCAAAGTATTTAAATCGGAAAATCTAATTTCAATTTGAACTATATAATGATATCCAAAATTTCTGTAAAAATTTGTTTGTAATGTTACATTACAAACTATTACATTACTAATGTATATCTGTCCTGTCAAAGTTATATGTTGCCTTTCTTTTTTTTAACTAATCATCATTAAATTATTCAATATTTTCTAAAAAAAAACATTATATAAAGTATTGAAATGTATTTCGTTATTGCGAAATTCTTTTAATTTAGATATAGGTGATTAAGTCTATTTTTAGAATATGTTATATCAGTTAATTTATTCTGTAAAATTTGGAAAATAACATCAGTTTGCTCAAAAATCATTTTAAAAACCTTTAGAAAAAGTATGAAGTTTTTATCCAACAAAAACGATTTTAATCTGTAAGCTTCTCTTAAAGTCTGATCGTCATTTAAAAAGTTTTCACTTTCCGAAATAAAATTAAAAAAGTCAATAAGTTTTTTCCTGTATGTGTCAACAGTGAAAACAACTCTAGATGAAAAATTCCAACGAGTGGGAGCATTACTCGGAATTCTATGTTCCATAATTCTATTTAAAATATCAGATCTTTTACTAGATTATGAAAAGAAAATGACGAATAACCAGTAATATTTGAAAAATATTCTACCCTCTTTAATTCCGTTACAGGCTTTACTCAAAACCAAATTTAATTTGTGTGCGTAACAGTGAGTGAAGTAAGCTTGAGGAGCAATATCTTTTATTTTTGTTTAGAGTCCATTAAGATGTCGTGACATAACCGCAGCGCCGTCATAGGCTTGTGCAACTAATTTATTTTTCAAATCAAATTTACCAAATTCATCGATTAATAATGTAAATAAACTGTCCGCGTTTCTTCACTACTCACATAAAAAAAACCAACAAACCTTTCAACAACTTCACCGTGCATTACATATCTAAAAATTACGGAAAGTTGAGATTTACAAATAATGTCCGTCATTTCATCAATTTGTCACGAGAAAAATTCACAATTATGTAGTTCTTCTAAATTTTGCCTTTAATAATGAAGCTAACACTCTCAATTATCATTTTGTATTAATTTAGACCTCCCGGAAAAACAGTGGCGTTATTCAAAAAGTTCTCTAATTTTAGATCATACGTTTTTAAAAAATTCTATTAGCTCCTTGAAATTACCTTTATTATACGAATCGCGTTTTTCGTCATGTCATCGAAAAGAATTTTCTTGTGAAGATAAATATATAACGGCATCAATTAGTCTCTTTAATATTTCCCTATTTTTACGGACTTTTTCATTAAAATTTTCTATTTCTCTTTTATGCGCAGAATCCAAGAAATTTACAATATTTTGTCTACCCAACATTTCGAATTTAATGCAAGATGAAATATGCTCCTGATTCCTGAGATTCTTCATGCCTTTCTAAATCTCGCGACAAATTTTGCAAATTATTAAATTCGGCCCTGCCCCAAATTAAGGATTGATCACTAGTAAATAACAAACATCTCCAACAATATAATTTGTTTTTAACTGTTGATGCCGTTAACCACTCGATTTTTTTTATAATTGCTATCACTAAACCCTCTGTTTTGTTTACCACTTGTGAAAACTAATGATCATTTTTTTAATTCTTACCTTTTTGATCATAACTAAGAGAACTGAATCCATTTAACAATAAATAATCCACCACCTCTGGACAACAAGACATGTCGTTGGGAATATTTTCACCTAGAGCACTCATTTTTCAACCACCTGTTAAATATTTTATGTATGTTTATGTTCTCCCACGAAACCACAAATTGCCCCTCTCCAACGCTCAACTGAAGTGTACATGCTCTAGAAAGAGATGGGGGGCTAGAGGCTAGCTGCCCTAACTAACAGATACAGAATGTTTGCTGAGATAAGCGCCAAAAATTCAAGGTCACGAACAATGTATTGAAATGGGGGTTGGCTGGCTGTTAGCCTCCTTAGTTCATCCAAGCAAGCGCGGAAGGGTGATGAGAGACTGTGAAATATGCATACGTGGAATGGACTATTCGACTACAATATTACATGTTTGTGGAAAGGAAATGCAAATTTTTTTTACATTGAAAATTAATTAATGAATTATAAACAACACTGAGAATTGAGGTATGTATACCTAAGTAGAAATTTCTACTTGTGAAAAATATTAGTTTGGAGATATTCTGCTTCTCCCAAAATTGTAGAGGAGGCTCAGCCTCCCCTGCCTTCCCTGTCCAGCCGCCATTGATTCATGTTTTTTAAAATTGTATATTTTTTTTTATTCTAACTAAATTAAAATTTAATACCTCTTTCTGAATTAAATTTAGATGTTATCACATTATCACTAAAAATTCAGTAAATGTCACTGATGTAGAATATTTGTTAGTCAAGAAATACTACGTATGTTTTTATCAGTGTAAAACTAAGCTCGAACTTGATTTAACGTCTTAACTTTTCGACGGGATATTTGAATCCACTTTCCTGCTCCACTTCTCATGTCGTGCATTAAAAGCTTTAGGCTTTCAGAAGCATCTTACATAATCAAGTATTTCATGATTCGTTGTGATATCAACAGGTCTGTGACAAGTTTCATTTTAGAAACGCGCACCCCTAGCTCCGCCTTTAGCTGCAACCAGGTTTCGTAATGTTTATGACCCGTTCAGGAACCCTATCCTTTGTTTTTGTATCTCGCTTCGCCTTGTGGGTCACGGTTATGCTCTACTCTCTCTTACACCCCAACGATTTCTCTTAATAAAACATTCAAAGTGGTGATTTACTACAAACTAGGGCGACATAACTTATTTCGTAATAAAATCCCTGTTATTTTTTTATTAATTATTCAAACGATGTTTTCCGGTTGTTGAAGTGTTTAGTGGAAGTTTCTTATGGAAATCACTGAAAGGTATTTAAGATTAATATTGACTGCCACAAACAAATTACGGTGGTTGCGGGGAAAGACTGTTTAGTCTATCTAGATAATGATAATGATATCGATGGAACTGAAGACAGCTTTAATGTCCATTTAAAACGTTTATTTATCATTCATGCGCAACAAAAAACATTAACAGTTTGACTTTCATTCAAGAGCATCTATTAACTATACAGGGTGGGATAGATTTTAATCAGGAAACTTACAGTCAGCGAATGGATAGAACCAAAATAATATGGATGTCATATAACATACAGAGTGTGCATATTGTTATGAAATTAGAAGGTGCAAGTTGCGTACACTTCGAACCATAAGTTTCATCTCTCCATTCGAAATTATATTAATGGAAAAATGAAAAACCATGTAATTTTTTTTAAACGATTCTGAATTAATAGGTAATTGATGCGTAGGGAATGGATGATTTTGAAATAAGTTTAATTCAAAGCCGAAGTATCTTGTCAAACAATTATAGGAAAATTATTTCTTCAATAAAAAACAGAAAAAACTTTATTTCCTATTTTTATTTTTAGAGGACTTCCAGCCAGGTACATAAATAATTTATCCTACGTTTCGTCCGAGTTTTCGGACTTTTTCAAGGTTAAAAGCTAAAAATAATGGTTTTACATAAGTCGTAAATTAGATTAGTGACAGAATACATATCTAAAAAAGTGTTTTCTTACCTAATATAAATTTCCTATTTTAATTTCATTGTATGGGCTGGTTTTATTTTGTGTTTTATCATTTCTTATTTGGTAGGTATGTGATGTACGTGTATTTCGACGAGTTAGGCAAAGAATGATCAGTATTTGGTGTCGTTGTTGATGTGTTTCTTTTTTAAGAGTAGGTAATTATAACAGCTGATAGTATACTTATATTGATGATCCGAGTGACAGAGTTATTATAAATATTCTCATGTTATTGGATAGCCGTTGAGAAGAGGTTTTGCAGTTAGCACATATACAGGATGTATAAAAATTTTCACTATTGAATAAGATTGCGATATATGCTACTTAGATTTTCTATACCATTTCCAAAAACATGCGTTTTTTGGTATTTCTTTCTTTATGTAGTATGGTTGTATCCGGAAAGTTAAAATTGTGTGAATTATTTATGGCGTGTTCAGTTAATGCTGTGCTACATGAATTAGGAGTTGCTATGAAATTTCTAATTGATAATTTATGTTGATTTATACGTTTATTTAAATATTGTAGGGTTTGTCCAATGTAACACCTATCGCAATCTGAGCAATCAATTTTATAAATAACATGGGTTCGATTTAATTTCTCTATTGGATCTTTTAGTTTTGAATATAATTTATTTTTTATGCTATTATCATTTCTGCATGCTAATTGTATGTTATATAACCTTGAAAAAGTCCGAAAACTCGGACGAAACGTAGGATAAATTGTTTATGTACCTGGCTTGAAGTCCTCTAAAAATAAAAATAGGAAATAATTTTTTTTCTGTTTTTTATTGAAGAAATAATTTATACTTTAATAGTAACTTGTAAAATATCAATTATAGGAAAATGTGTATGTGCATTAATGATAGTAAATATAGAAAAAGAGAGAAAAAATAGCTGAAGTCAGTGGCGTCCCGATTTTTTTAGAATATCTTCGACACCCCCTCTGGTTAGAATGAGGAGATTATGGTGAGAAGATGTATGTAACAACATCTCAATAATTCCCGGAGAAATATGGGAAAAACTGAAAATAAACTAAAACTTCAACACCCTCTCTCGAAAACTAAGCATTTGTAGCTATAAGTTTATATGACAGATGCGTATTTTTTTGGCATGTTATATTGATTCTTTAAGAAACAAAAGAAAATCAAATAACCAGATATCAACTTGGCGAAAGTAACAATGTATCTTTTAATTTTGATGATAATCTCAAATACCTATGGATTTTGAATAAAGAATTTACCTGTGTATAATTTTTTTCTCTACCATTACTTTCAGGGGCAATAATTATTACTTCATCCGTATCAAATCAAACGCGTTCAAGATAAGGATTATGAAGCTGGTCTTGATTCTACCAAATCATCTGAAGAGATGATGATTTGAATGTCACTAATATAATTCCGTTCACTGATGAAGCGTGTTGTACTAGACGTAACATAACATACATGCATAGTGAGCACGTTTATGAAGACGAAAATTCTCTTGCCATCAAGTGAAACATTTTTAGCGTGAATTCAAGATTAATGTCTGAATGGAGATACTCAATAATTTTCTAATTGTACCATTTCAACTTCTTTTGATGGTAATAATTATCTAACTTTCATTCGAGACCAGAACTGCTTGAAAACAAACTTTATGCCTTAATCATGATATGTGGTTCATGCATGATGATGCATCTTCACACTTTGCACGCGCTGTGAGACAGCATGAGCACTATCCCGAAAAATGGATGGACGGAGGAGCGGATACTTCAGTTCGTCGGCGGCTACTACGACCACCGGATATGAATGAAGTGTGACTAGATAATCTCTCTATCGTAACTGCGGATTCAAATCCTGCCACTGGCAATATCGGTGGGAATGGTTGGGTGGGTGTCCGCATTTTTTTATCAATGTAACCCTATGAATAAGATTTGCAGGAAACAACTACTCAGCGGACAAAAGCCCAAACCTGCATTGAATTAAACCAGCAAATCTTGTTTGGTAGTTAAGATCATTTGTCAATTTCTCATTAGACATAGACCAGTTTCGAACTTTTTATGTTCTCGTCAGTATGCCATAAGTAATGAAAAAGACAAATAATAATAGCAAACCAGGCTAGCCTAAAGCAGACTAAGCAAAACAGACATTGTGAGTGATAAGTGTATCCCTCTGGTGGTCAGGGCTACTACCAGTCAGACATCACTGATGTCTTTGTGATTGATAGCGACCTGCAAAGCAGGTACCAAGAGCTTCGACCTCTGACCCTAGTGGGCTAAACGATATCAGCACGGATTCATGTCTAACAGATCTATCGTTACGAACCTAGTGTCATTCAGTCAAATCGTGTCTAAAGTCAAGTAGATACTTTGTATATGGACTTTACCAAAGCCTTTGATCGCATTGATCATCAGCTACTGCTACGAAAGTTGGAAAAGATCAGATTTAACCTAAACTTATTAAACTTTTTTCGATCATACCTAACAGAGAGAAAGCAATTTGTATTTTACAACGGACATAAATGATCGACATACTTGGCACCATCCGGAGCACCACAAGGCTCCAATCTTGGGCCCTTAATATTTCTGTTATTTATAGATGATCTGTATTGAACTACAAGCGATTCCCTGATATTTGCAGATGATTTAAAAATTTTCAAGCGCATAAGTTTGTATAAGTCTTTAAAATAACCTCGACGCAGTCAACAATTGGTGTATTACATTTGGTGGCATTGATGCCAACTTTGTTAAAGTTTGCATCAATGCCACCAAATGTAATGTAGTAACTTACATAAGAAAGATAAATCATATTATCTACAACTACAGAATCATTGATACTGTCCTAGAACGAAAAAATACAATCAAAAATTTAGGCATGTATTTCGATCCTGAACTCAGCTTTACCGAACATACAACCATTAAGTCTAAAGGAGCAATCAAAAATGCTATGCTTTATCATAAGAAATTGTAAATCATTTACTAATTCAACATGTCTAAAATTATTATACTACTCTTACGTAAGATCAAAGATCGAGTATGGAAGCATAATCTAGAACCCCTATTACTTTATCCACAAAAATACGTTAGAACAAGTTCAAAGAAAATTTCTAAAATGCTTATCGTTCAGAGCTACAGGTAATTATTCCGAGTACAACATAAAACATATAAATGACCATTACTCTCTCAACGATACACAGAACATATAGATTCAGTGTCAGTTTCTGAATCCAATTTGGTGTTAGTATTTCCGCAGGAATAATCTAATCTTCACCATTAAAAATTTTATCAAAATTCTGTTTTTAAAAATTCCACATTGTTGACGTTCTGTTTGTCCAAAAACTCCATAGCTTGCTTACAACAAATACAACTAAGCACTAAATTACAATAATCTCACAATAGGTGCACTACATTACTCTCCTATTAAATCCACTTGCTGTGGTTCATTCGTCTTGGTTCATTTCATATATGGAAAATATACCATTCTTTGTAAGAGAAAACAAATTTCATATGCATGACCTTATGCTTGGTGTTTCCTAGGGTTCCGTATTAAGCCCATTGTTGTTTATGCTCTTTATGTACGATTTACCCAGGCACATGGAGTATGGTTATACACGAAAATTACGGTGTCAACTCAAAATATCTTTTGTAGAGTGAGAGATTTATGGTGCAAAAGAAAAGAACTGTTATAAATGGAAAGCGCATTTTTTTAATCTTATAATTTATAAATACAAGGTTGCACAATTTATGTTATTTTAATTTAAGTAACAAATCACAATTTCTCTTATTTTAATTAAAGTAACAAATCTGCTTGTCGATGGCCCTCAATACAATTGACTGCCCTTTAAGCGATTCCCGCACTTGCCACTGTCTTGGCCAGCGACGGATTTAGGCTTTAGCTAGGGGACGCAACAGTGGTGTATTTAGGGGGTAGTAGTAATAACTTAAACAGCAATTTTGCAACCTGCGCCCACATCTATCAATCGTTATCATCTCACTCACGATCTCTGGTTGACTAGACGACGTCGCTTAACAGTTGTTTGTAACTAATGTAAAACAGACACGTTTTAACAACGTCTGGTCGACTTTAATACATGACTGTGAACATTGGTGTAGGTTATTGACGATGCGGAAACGTGGGTATAAGACTGAATTATCAACAAATAGATTAGTCATACTTTAAAGTTTTATGTTATGGACGACGCATCGTGGTGTGATGCGTGCATGATATAGAGGGTAAAATAGCTGGAACTAAAACAAACAACATAACCTATAAATTTTTTTGTGTTATTCTATTATTCTCGTGATTTTTCTTGCAGGGTTCCCTTTTCAGTATCCATGGAGAGAGACCGGCCATTTAAATATTCAACCACTTTTTACAACTAAGCAGTCAGATATGATGCACATTTTAGAAAGATCCATACATAAATACGGTCGAGGTTGCTCTCCATAACTCCGCCATTTTTTCAAGACCAGATCGAGGATAAACATATATATTGTCCGCCATTGTGATCTTGTCAAATAAAGTGAAAAACAATCAAATTTATTTAAGATATTTTGGGAAATCTAAATATGCTACTTTAAGTTTAAAACTGTAATCAATACATTGTGTGTTGACAGTTAAATCACTGAAAATCCATGAAAAATATCTACATTTTCTTTCTAAAAACTCATCACTGTGGAGGCGCGCTTGATCCCGGCCCCACAGGATAATCCCGTGAAAAAAATGTTGTCCAGAGAAACGAATTTTAAATTTGTATTTTAGGTTCACTAGAGAAGTGATTTAACTTGGGTAGACATCACGAATTTGGCGCGACTGTTTTTTGTGCGCATTTAAAAAAAAATGGCGGATGATTTCAGTATTATTTTGTATTTCAGGAACTATAAAGCCTACAGACTTCCAAGTATTACAACCTCTAAGTCTAACCCCCGTATCCACTTCTGATATGTGCATAAGTTAAGCGTGCGCTACGCGCACCCTTGGCGCGTTGCCAGGCATCCTCCTCTGTCGGAAAAAGAATTTGTATATTATTGGCCGTCACGCCGTTACGACGCGTCAGATCGAATTCGGTCATAAGGCTTTTTTTGCGTCGTTCGCGATGTAGAATGACACCCCCCGCGATTGTGCCGAAAAGACGCGTTCCTTAATCTGCCGACTAAGTATTTTTTTCGGACGATCGAAAATTTTCGGCGCGTCGACGGCCGCCACGCCGTTACGATGCGTCGGATCGAATTCGGGCATAAGGCTTATTTGCGTCGTTTGCGACGTAGAACGACACGCCGCGCGCGGAATTTGCCGAAAAGACGTTTTCCAAACCATGTAACTTTATAAAGGCAAAATATGCACAAAAGCACCCCTTTTGGGTAAAAAATTTGTCGCGCCCGCGAGCGGCATTTTGAAACAACGTCGTGTGCCCCATTAGCGGGTTTAGCGGGACTTTGAAAATGGTGTAAGGGTTAATCTGAAGGGTCAATTTTACCACTTTTATATTTTTTGACCCCTTATACCTAGATTTTGACACCAGACTGGAGTCTGTAGGCTTTATAGTTCTTTAAATACAATACAATATTGAAATCATCCTCCATTTTTTAAAAATGGCGCACAAAAAACAGTTGCGCCAAATTCGCGGTGTCTACCCAAGCAAAATTAGTTCTATAATGAACCTTAAACAGAAATTTGAAATCCGTTTCTCTGGACAACATTTTTTTTACGGAGTTATGCCTTGGGGACAGGACTATGATTGTTCGGTCTACAATGTCCATATTTTACTATGAACTGGTCTGGGTTAAAAAATGTTGGTCTACAAGGCTCTTAAAATCTACCGAAAACATCACAATAAAACACAGAAGGTGACGCAAAATTTGGATTTTGTTCGACATTTTGATTTTTGGTTAATTAAAATAATCATATGCATATATTTCCTAAATTATTAAGTGAAGAAAATAAAACCTTAAGGGGACGCCCCTGCTCCCCCAAATCTGCCAGTGGTCTTGGCGCGCTCTGATTTTCCGTATGTTTTTTTTTTCATATTTTACACAATAAATTAATCAAAACCTAAAAGTATTTTGTAACTGATTTTAATACTTTAGTTGATATAGTCAGTACAACACTGCAATTAGGCTAAATCACAATAGCAACCGTAATATTTGTAAATAAATTACGGATTTGTTTATTTAATTATCACTACTCAGTTTTATCTTATCATTACGATGTGAAAACCGTATATTGCCCCTAATATTATTGCAGTTATCAGTTGTTTACTCTCTAGAGTATTACAAATATTAGTGAATGTCTGTTAAAAGAGACCATGTTTGTGTACAAGAACAATTTCGTAGGTGATATATTATAAACAATCCGTATGTAAGTTTATTTAGTGCATTCTTGAAGTTCATATTCATATTTTGCTATGTTTTGTTCATTATTTATCATTATTCAATAACATAAACGGATTCAAGTGCATTTCAATTGTTTTCGGAGACCTTATGTCATTCAAGTCAAGGTCAAACTATGAATATTAAAAATTATTTACATCCAACACACTTATAAATACACAGGAAGTTCGTCGTATTCTCAGGGCGGTATTAAGGACTGTTACGTGTTACGTGTATGTTATTGTGAGTCATTTTATATAGTACAAACTGAAAATATACAGTGTGACCCTCTTGAAAACGGGACACTCCATAAAATTTGTATTTATCGTCCGATTTTGACTAAATTTTTTTTGGATTGTAGAGCGGGAAAAACTTACTTTAGGACAAAGTGTCACATTTTTTTACAAAAACCAAGGTCTGCTGAGTAATTTATTAGGAATAAAAATTAAAGAAATCGTATTAGCTATTTTTTTACAAAAAAATCTTAGTACACCACTGGATTAAGCGCACCCTGAAATGGACATGTACCAAATTTCATAAAAAAATATTGCATGTTAATAATTCTGTGGCAAAATTAAAAATCACATTCTTGTTATGAATTTATTTTACTGATGAAGCAAGCCATGGAATAAAACGTCAAAAATAACTGACAATATTAGAAAGAGATTTAAAGCATTAGTTCTATCTGATAAGTGCCTTTGAAAATATTGTAAAAAGTGTACAACTTAGTGATATCATTATGGAACAACTAAGTGTAAGAGACAAAACTGAACTTGTGCGTCTTGTTGGCGATAATGTTCTTTCGGCAAGAGATGCAGCCTGAGAATTTAATAACAGACATCCCGATAGACCTGCAGTGAGCAGCAGTACTGTACACCGCATAAATAAAGTTTTCAACGAAACAGGCAGTGTATCAAGACATATTCTCAAAAACAGAAATAATCCACGTCGGTAGATTAGAAATAATGATCGAATATTGGAATATTTTCACAATAATACTAATTCGAGCTTGAGAACGGCTAGTCTAGACTTAAATATCCCTAGAGAAAATATTAGAAGGTGCCTTGTAAAAAATATAATAAAGCCGTTTAAGCCCAAATTTTTGCTTACTCTTCAACTGGGAAATGAGGAGAAGATTGGAATTCTGTTTATGGGCCCAGGGAGAATATCTGGAAAATACGAACTTTTTAAGAGAAATTTTGTTCAGCGACGAGGCCACATTTACAACAAATGGGGTGGTGTCGTCCCAAAATTCACGGTATTGGTCTGCTGAAAATCCTGAGTGGGTCATAAACACAAAGAGCCACATAAAATAAATGTATGGTGCGGAATACTTGATAATAGAATTATTGGTCCTTTTTTCTTTGAGGGTAATTTGAATGGGCATCTGTTTTTGAACTTTCTAAGAAATTAATTTTGGGACGCACTGCATGACTTACCACCTCTGGTTTGCCCGAATTTGAAGTTTCAATTAGATGGGTTTCCCGTGCATAACGCAGTAGTGGTGAGGGACTGACTGAAAGAAAATTTTGAAAATCGGTGGATAGGAAGAAACAGTCCTGTTATTGAATAGCCGCTAAGATCACCGGACTTGATACCACTCGACTTTTTCTTTTGGGGCATCCTTAAGCAAAAAGTTTATAAGTCAAGACCAGAGTCAGTAGAAGAACTACGCGCTAGAATAACCGAAGTATGTGCAAATGTTCCCCAGAATAATTGAGAAAAGTAACCACAAACATACGAAAAAGGTATGATAAATGCCTTGAAATAAACGGCGGATTGATGAAAGCAACAAGAATTTGATTAGCTTTTCTATTCTGAAACTCCAATAATTTTGTTGAATATTGTTACGAATAAAAATAATTATTGTTAGTTATTTTTGGCATTTTATTCCATGGCTTGCTTCATCAGAAGAAATAAATTCATAACAAAAATGTGATTTTTAATTTTGCCACGGAATTATTAATACGCAATATTTTTTTATGAAATTTGGTACATATGCATTTCAGGGAGCGCTTAATCCAGTGGTGTACTCAGATTTTTTTGTAAAAATATAGCTAATAAGAGTTCTTTAATTTTCATCCCTAAAAATTTACGCAGACGGCCTTGGTATCTGTAAAAAAAATTTGACACTTTGTACTAAAGTACAGTTTTTCCCGCTCTATAATCCAAAAAAAGTTAGTCAACATTGGACGATAAATACAAATTTTATGGGGGCGTCCCGCTTTCAAGTGGGTCACACTGTATAAGGAGATGAATTGTATCTCCTAAAATCCTCCCAACTACAACTTGAAATTTGGTACGTATGGTGAAACAACTCTAAAGCGGTAAAATGGAGGGTTAAAGTTTAAATATGTGTCGCCAAAACCCTTAAACTTGAGCAACGCCGGGTAATTTCAGCTTGTTATTATATAAACAAATAAAATTAAATATTTTGTAAATTGAGAAAAATTTCTTTGAGTTTCCATTACAAAATCTATAAATGTATACCATATTTCAATATTGATTTGATAATACTTTGATTCTAATTAACCAGTGGCGTACAATATAAAAGTTCAAAAGGGTTAAAGTGAAGAAGATGTTAAGAAAATGACCACCCAGTATAGCAATTTCAACGAAATTACTACTATATAAAGATATCGCACACAAATAATATATTCAATAAGTTTGACTATTCCAAAATAAAGAAATAAAAAATCTAAAAATAAAAATCTATTTCGTAAACAGTGAATTTTACGTGATATGTTCATTCCAGAAAATATTCTTAAGATCGTGTAATTTACATATATTTTAAGTTTGCACTTTATTGTTTACCTGGAATCACTTTCGAGACGCTCCAGAAAAACTGAAATTTGTACTTTACTTATATTTTTAGTTTTGGGAGTATACAGGGTATCCTGGATTTAAAGTAACATAGAGTAATGAAAGATAGAGCCCACTTAACTGAGTTCAAAACATCCCAAAATTTATCTTTCAATGTTAACCGTTTTTGAGATACGGTTTTATGGTTTTTGCCTAAATAATTAATCCTCCATATTTCTGGAACGGCTTTAAATATTTGGTAAAAACTTGGTACACATATTATACTCTTTTAGTCCAATCAAAATTATAATTTGGAAAAATTTCAGGACCGGACTCAGTTCTTATAATATTTCTCTCAGTGTTGATACCAGTGATAAATATTAGCAAGCATTTAAAATGTCAATGGATCAATATATAAAATAATTTCATAACATTTGAGAGCAAGTTTAATGTTATTCTCCAATAAATTTTCAAAAATATTGATTGACCAAATTACAGTCAACTAGCTAACGTCAGTACTTTATTAATTTAAATATTCTACACTAATTAAGCATCTTCATTTTTTTGGACAAGAAATAACATTTGTGGAAAAATTATGGTTCGTGCAGGGCTGGATTCGCTTAAAATTCCTTGATTAAGTACATTTTATTTTAATTTGTTATTCACATTATGTAAATCATTTTCCAAATTCAATAATGAGAGACTAAAAAGTTAAAATTAATAAGAAGGGCTTTTTATTTGTTTTTTTTATATATCAGCGTTTTTAAGCTTTTTTAAGTTTAAAATTCCCATTCAAAATATGGTGCATTCCATTTCTCTTATGAGAAAAAAAATGAATGTTAATAATGAGACTTATATTAACAAGCATAAATAAAATTAGTTATTAAACACCTATAGAAAATAATATTAAAATCCAGAAGATGAAGGTTGGTAATTTTGTTTTGACAAAATAAGTTCAAAATGGAACTTATTAAGCAACAACTTACAACACTTACAACTAAAAGAAATTAATTATTTAAGAGAACAATGCAGTTAATTAAAATTACAACAGATTTTCAGAATAATCACCCCCAACGTCAATACATTTCTGAGACTGCCTGATCTATCAATCATTTTCGGATTATGTCTAATATTATCACATACCTACATTAATATTTTTTTTCTAATAAATGTTCCCGTGTTCGAATTTTTCATTGTACATCTCCGCTTTGGCCCAATAAAAAATTAATCCAGAGGTGTAAGATCAGGTGACATCTGTGGCCAGTTATCCAGAACTTCACGACCGCTCAATCTGTTGGGATATGCTGAATCAGATGATCTCTGACCGGTACAGAATAATGGGGCCCAGCACCATCATGTTGGAACTACATGCTCCTAGAATTAATGCCTTGTAATAAATCTGGCAAAACGCCTAAGAAACTTTAAATAAACTTTTAACCTTCCTCACGATCCTATTATGTAGTAAAGATAATATTTTTGTGTATGGTTTTTGCAAAGGAAATGGGACAGCTGCAGAAAGAGTGTAGACGTTTCCCAAATCGCTGTATATCAAATCATACGACATTTTTAAAGATATTCCAATTTAGTAATGAACATGAAAAATTTTGTATTAATGTATTTCATAAATGATATAAATACTGTGAATAATAAATTTAAATAAAATATACTTAATGAGGGAATTTTAAGCGAGTTCAACTCTGCACGAATCGTTAATTAATAAATTTCTTGTCCTAAAAAAAAAAATTAAGATGCTTAATTAATGTAGAGTATTTAAGTAAAATTAATAAAATAGTGACGTTAGTTAATTGATTGCCTAATTTATAGAATTTAAAATTTGGTCAATCAATTTTTTTGAAAATTTATTGAAGAATGACCTTAAACGTGCCTACAAAAATTATGACAGTATTTTATACACTGACCCATTGACTTTTCAAAATTTACCAAAAAAATCATACACAGGGTGATGTTATCGGCACTGAGAGAAACATTATAAGAAATTAGCCCGGTCCTGAAATTTTTCCAAAGTGAATTATAGTTTTGATTGGACTCAAAAAGTATAATACTTTTACCAAATTTTATTCAAATATTTAAAGCAGTTTGAGAAATATGGCCGACTACAATTTTAGTCAAAAACCATAAAACGTCCTGTATCTCAAAAACGGTTAACATTCAAGGGAAAGTTTGGAGATGTTTTAAACTTAACTAAGTATTCTCTATCTCCTACTATTTTATGTCACTGGGACATCCTGTATAACAAAAAAAAACTTTCTAAGGTTAGTCATAATATGTTACTTCAAAATATGGTCAGAAAACTTCGAAATGATATTTTGATTATTTGATCATCAAATTATTAGTTGAATGGCGACTGTCATTTAAACATTTGACAATTTTTTGACATTCTAATGTAATTCGATAGTTTACATGATAAACACGTAATTCTCAAGCTGCTAATCAAAAACTGAAATTAAAGAAAAATTACATGAAGGATACGGAATTGAAACATTTTTTAAAATGAGATGCACCTTATTAGGGTTTATAGCGCAGTTTATACAAAAAACCACTTTTGAAAAACCGGTTTTCGAATTTCAGTATTCCAAGAAAATCGGTTATAAACTGGTTTTCGAATTTTTACAAAAACAAAAAACAAAGCAAATAAAACTAAAAATATTTATACTTAAATTTTTCGGTTTATTTAATATTCATAGAACATCAAAATAAAATATCTCTATCTATACAAAACCAAATAAATGAAGAAGAAAAACTAAAATAACTAAAATCCGTACAAATTCCTAGAATTTTTTCAGTTCATTTAATATTTATTCACGAGTTATAAGGAGAAATATAGTGTGACGATATCCCCTAATTTGGCTAGTGTAAAAATATAGCTTTTGTGTTTTTGTCATATGTTTTCCGACAAAACTAGTTTACGTATTAACATTTTAAAATGAAATAAAATTCACTTCATCATGTTGAATAAACTATTTTTCTGTTGTTTGGGAATGTTTCAGTAGATGTTCATAATTTAATAAAACGTCTGTATAAAGCCATCATTAAGAACCGATACCTCCGTGCAAGCTCTAACCATAATAGAATGAGTTTGTGGATTTTCATGTCAAACATTCGCCTGTACATGAAGATTAGTTTTACAGTAAACTTTTACTGCAATATGCTGTACCCTAGGCGTTTGCACGTAAAAGTTTATGTTGTTATTTAAATAATCTCTCTTCACTCTTTATACCATCTTCTTGCACCTATATACAAAAAAAATAATATCCTAAAAAATTTCATATCTCATCAACATAACACCAGAGATAAAATCCATCAAAATATACAAATACCTATCGTTCATAAAAATATTAGCTTATGATCTTTCCAATACTTGGCTCCAAAATTTTACAACCTCCTACCCATTGAAATCAAACTATTAAATAACTTAAAAAGATTTGCTAAAAAATGTATATTATTTATAAACAGTAATTATGTCTCCTTTAAAGCATTTTTCTAAGTGATATAATTCTGGAAGTTTAATTAAATAGCCACCATTTGTAATATGAGATGGGACTATCGTAGAATTAGTAACTAGTTTTTAAGTTCTTAGTTGTCAATGGTAATCCATTTATAACTTTTTTTTTAATTGTTAGTTATATTCATTAACACGCTTTTATTAGCTTCACTTGTATGTTTGTTTGTTTGTTTGTTTGTTTGTAACCGACTCTTTGGACTCGATTTTGACTCACTTTAAACGGACAGATTTAATTGAAACTTTGTACACTTACGAAGAACCGGTAACAATACAATAATTTGATAAGTTTATATAATTATCCTGATCAGGAACGCCAGTCCTTTCCTCACGTATCCTCTGCGTGAGAGCAAGAGGCTTAATATTGCAAGTATATTCCGTGATTCTCAGTTCGGTCGTTGGCCGAGCGGGCAAGTCTTAGTCGACGCGAAACGACGGACTCCTCGGGCGTGAGTTCAAATCCCATGGCTGAAATAAAAAAATATTTTTTTTTTCAGAAATATCTGTTGGATCGTAATATGTTATAATATCAGCATCAATAAACAATATAAATATAGTTTAAAAAAACTACAAAACACGCTTTCATAGCACATCAAACTAAAAAAGTGAAAAATAAATATAGTTTAAAAAAACTAAAAAACACGCTTTTAAAGCACATCAAACTAAAAAGTGAAAAATAATTATTAATATAAACTGAAAATAATAATGAACGAAAAATACTAGTATTATTGTGAAAAAAGCGTGGGGCGCTTTGTGCCATATTTTTCGTATATCGAGCATTTTTTAAAATGAGATGCACCTTATTAGGGTTTATAGCGCAGTTTATACAAAAACCACTTTTGAAAAACCGGTTTTCGAATTTCAGTATTCCAAGAAAATCGGTTATAAACTGGTTTTCGAATTTTTACAAAAACAAAAAACAAAGCAAATAAAACTAAAAATATTTATACTTAAATTTTTCGGTTTATTTAATATTCATAGAACATCAAAATAAAATATCTCTATCTATACAAAACCAAATAAATGAAGAAGAAAAACTAAAATAACTAAAATCCGTACAAATTCCTAGAATTTTTCAGTTCATTTAATATTTATTCACGAGTTATAAGGAGAAATATAGTGTGACGATATCCCCTAATTTGGCTAGTGTAAAAATATAGCTTTTGTGTTTTTGTCATATGTTTTCCGACAAAACTAGTTTACGTATTAACATTTTAAAATGAAATAAAATTCACTTCATCATGTTGAATAAACTATTTTTCTGTTGTTTGGGAATGTTTCAGTAGATGTTCATAATTTAATAAAACGTCTGTATAAAGCCATCATTAAGAACCGATACCTCCGTGCAAGCTCTAACCATAATAGAATGAGTTTGTGGATTTTCATGTCAAACATTCGCCTGTACATGAAGATTAGTTTTACAGTAAACTTTTACTGCAATATGCTGTACCCTAGGCGTTTGCACGTAAAAGTTTATGTTGTTATTTAAATAATCTCTCTTCACTCTTTATACCATCTTCTTGCACCTATATACAAAAAAATAATATCCTAAAAAATTTCATATCTCATCAACATAACACCAGAGATAAAATCCATCAAAATATACAAATACCTATCGTTCATAAAAATATTAGCTTATGATCTTTCCAATACTTGGCTCCAAAATTTTACAACCTCCTACCCATTGAAATCAAACTATTAAATAACTTAAAAAGATTTGCTAAAAAATGTATATTATTTATAAACAGTAATTATGTCTCCTTTAAAGCATTTTTCTAAGTGATATAATTCTGGAAGTTTAATTAAATAGCCACCATTTGTAATATGAGATGGGACTATCGTAGAATTAGTAACTAGTTTTTAAGTTCTTAGTTGTCAATGGTAATCCATTTATAACTTTTTTTTTAATTGTTAGTTATATTCATTAACACGCTTTTATTAGCTTCACTTGTATGTTTGTTTGTTTGTTTGTTTGTTTGTAACCGACTCTTTGGACTCGATTTTGACTCACTTTAAACGGACAGATTTAATTGAAACTTTGTACACTTACGAAGAACCGGTAACAATACAATAATTTGATAAGTTTATATAATTATCCTGATCAGGAACGCCAGTCCTTTCCTCACGTATCCTCTGCGTGAGAGCAAGAGGCTTAATATTGCAAGTATATTCCGTGATTCTCAGTTCGGTCGTTGGCCGAGCGGGCAAGTCTTAGTCGACGCGAAACGACGGACTCCTCGGGCGTGAGTTCAAATCCCATGGCTGAAATAAAAAAATATTTTTTTTTCAGAAATATCTGTTGGATCGTAATATGTTATAATATCAGCATCAATAAACAATATAAATATAGTTTAAAAAAACTACAAAACACGCTTTCATAGCACATCAAACTAAAAGTGAAAAATAAATATAGTTTAAAAAAACTAAAAAACACGCTTTTAAAGCACATCAAACTAAAAAGTGAAAAATAATTATTAATATAAACTGAAAATAATAATGAACGAAAAATACTAGTATTATTGTGAAAAAAGCGTGGGGCGCTTTGTGCCATATTTTTCGTATATCGAGCAACCCACGCTTTTTTCACAATAATACTAGTATTTTTCGTTCATTATTGTTTTCAGTTTATATTAATAATTATTTTTCACTTTTTAGTTTGATGTGCTTTAAAAGCGTGTTTTTTAGTTTTTTTAAACTATATTTATTTTTATTAATAATTATGTTAAATCTTGTTATTTCAAATGGAAGAATCTAGACACATTCAAATGTTTAGTCATTTATGTGTCTGTAATACGATACAAATTAGTTTTATATTTTATTCATTTGTAATTGTATACATTGTAAAGTTTATATTTGAATAAATTGAATTGAATTTTCAATTTTTATATATTAATTCCAGTATCTAAAACCGGTTTTTTTAATTTAAAAACCTGTTTTCGAATATTACAGATTTACCCAAAAAAATCCGTTTTTAAAAATCGACAAAGCTACCTCTTTTTAAAAGGTTGTAAATTTTTTAAAAAGGTCGAGTTGTATGTAACTTGACCCCATTTTATATTTGAAACTTTCGAGTTGATAAGGCCCTTCCTTAGTGCCATTTATGACTATACAAAAAGTTCTTTATTTAAAGTTTTTTATTTTCATTCCATTCAATGTCACTTTCACTTGATGCCTCCAACACATCTGGTTCTAAATGTCATCATGGTCCTCAAAAAGTTTCTTGAAGTGTTTATAGCAACAACTACATCTAGAGCATCCCAAAGTTCAGTTCTTGGGTCTTTATTATTTGTAAATTTTATTAATGATATAATTAATTTGCTTTCTGTTAAAATCCGTTTTGTACACAAATGAAATGAGAAGACATTAGTTTCAAAAACATATTTACCATTTTAAATAAATGCGAGTCTTTTTTAGAACATAGTAAATGTAAAAGACTGTCTTTTTTATTAAAATTCATCCTGTAATATATGACTATAATAATCACGTTGCTTGAAAGATCTACTACTACTAAAAACTTTAGAAATTAACTTTGATACAATACCCTCATTTTCTTTCCATTATAACTATGTAGTTAACATCTGATATGAAGTCGTTAGGTTTGTTTAGAATATGCTAACGTTCCTCTTGCCTTATTAAGGTTCAATGCATTCTAAGCGCTAACTAGAGACTATACGATATTTTATTTGCCCTAATTTTGAACTAATTTCCAATTATTATTATTTTTTAAATTAAACACCACTGGTAATATAACCCCCTGTATCACTAAAGGTATCTCGAGATATCTTGTACGGGCGGAGGTTACACATTTAGAAACAACGGACACACAACTATTATACGAGTATGCTAGGATTAATTTCTGCTTTAGAGATCCTAGCCCCTCGACCGAGGATAACCTGGAACTCCAGAGTGTGTGGCAGGTGTCCTTACTGCTCGACCGCGAAGCCATTAATATAATGTTAGCATCACCTAATTATCATCAGTAAAATTGTCAATGTCTTACATGGTTAACTTGATCTTTTTCTAGTGTCACAGGCGGATATGATTATATTCACCATAAATAATTTAAAGATGTTCTAATTAAATTTAATTTAAATTCTTACTATTATCTTATTCAATGTATGTATACATATTATTTATTAATATATATAGTATAATAGATATATTAAAATTTTATATAGTGGTATATTTCCATATTTGTACATATTATAATGTATATATACCACTAATGGTGTTAAATTGTGATTGGAACACCAGGGTTACAGTCTAATTAAATGGCACGTTTAGCCTATATCAACATAAATAAACTATTTTGGTGTCCAAATGGGAAAGACCCCAAATTTAATCAATGTTTACTCTGATACATTATGTTATTACTATAGCATATGCTGAGATTTTCACTATTACTAATGTAATATTTCGTATACGTATTACAGTATAATAAATTTTATAATATTCAGGTGCCACTATAGTTATTTATGATACAAGTGTTAAAAATGACTTTTTATTTTGTGAGTGGAGAAGTTTGCGAAACGAGCGTAAGCGAGTGGAGCAACTCCACGAATAAAATGAAGTCATTTTTAACACGTGTATCATACAATGTTTTTTCTACAAACACCATTAAAAGAACAATAAAGTTTCTTTAAAAAAGATTTCAAATCCTTTTAATGATTACCTCATAATTCTAGTAGTTTGTAGGATTTATGAAATAAATAAATCAAGTTTGCCCGTTGTTTGACACATGCTTGTCAAATGTGAAAAACTAAATAGTATTTCCTCCACTGCTTCAAGCTCAACTTCAACAATTTCTTCTTGTGAAGCAGCTTCCTCACAAGGGATAAATATTACTAATTGCTCCAATTGTACAATTAATATAAATATTTCTAAATAACTTGTAATTTTTTGTTAATAAATATATAAATGTCATTATGACAAACGACTTGTCATTTTACTTTTTGCACTAGTGTTAAAAGTAAATCATGTGATCATTTTTATCGCGAGTTTATATAATATTACATTTTTAATTCAAGTATGCCGTGTTAAAAATTTAGTTTTTTAATGGTGTTTGTAGAAAAATAATATTAATACCTTCTGTCTTATAAATCTTATATTGCAAGAAATAGAGTGTTAATAGGGCACTTATTATTATATTTTTAAATAAGCATACTGCATTCCACTTTCTAATTTTAACAAAATATATATTCAGAGGTAAAAGTTATACATAAAAGTAAAATATTCCTTCTTTCAAAATATTCTCAACCTTCGACGTATCATATTTCGCTGTATAATTTTTCTATTAATATAGTCTTTCAAACCATAATTTTTTATGTAATGCCCCTTATCTTCTAATTTTATGTACTATTTAGAGAATCGCTATGAATAAACAAATTTATTTTCAGGAGCTAAATTCGCAGCATATCGTATCCTAGTTGGTTTCCAGTAAAACTTCCCCTATCAAGTTGCACATGTCGAGGGGATTGAGGCAGTTAGGCAGGCTCCGGGCTGCATGTTCCCTCGGGACTCGACCCTCTTCCTTTGGGCTATCCCAGAGCAGGGGGCTGACTGGTGCTCTTCCCGAGCTCACCAAGGTAGGTCAAGAATCATATTTGGATTGACTCTTTTAATCAGATTAGATTTTAATAACAATAACTTGAGGGAGCTAATGATTCTTAGGGTGTTTAGCCGCATCATCCACTCATCCACATTATAGGCCAATTGAGACGCGTTTTTTTTCAAAAGTCGGTAACTATAAATTTGGCAAAAATGAGTTCTTTTGGGTTTGTTGTGGGTAACTTATATGAGAATTATAACTGAACAAAGATGTTTTCTCATCTCTAACTAATCCTTTTGCGCAATTTCCTTAAATAATTTATAGGACAGTGGCTTAATACCCAAAGGTAGACAATATAGACAATATTTGAACAAAGATGTTTAAGAAAACATCAAAAATAGAGCACAGATAAAAACTATTCTCAAATCAAGAAAAAGTATACTCTAAAAAAAAATACTCTCTATCATCTCGGGTAGTGATAACATTTCGCTAATGAGTTCTCTATTAATTACCTTTAAATGTTGTCAAACAATAATTCATATATTGTGTGTAGACAACGGACAATTTCCGTGCTGGCAGGGCCGGTATAAGGGATAAGACATAAATTAAAATATATACCTCGAGTGTCCTTTATTATTTTTTCATGAAACCTCTTGTACTGTGTTCAAGGCATTGGTATATATTACAAAGCATGCACCAGCCAAATTATTGAATAATTGAATCGATAAATAGATAATAAAATCATCTCATCTTTTAACCTATGTACATGTCAGGTTATTACTTGTTACTACAACTGCTTGCAAAAAAAGACATAAAATAAAGTTTTTAAGTGATGATTGATCAATGCATATGTCTATTTTATGAAATAAATACCTTACTACGTATTTCCTTATATAAAATAGAGCTTTTAAGTGATGATTGATGAATGCGTATGTCTATTTTATGAAATAAATACCTTACTACGTATTTTCTAAGACTTCCTTGTATGAGGTTTACCAGAACAGTTTCGCCGAGGATTGCAGCAATAGTCGGCATTCATGTGAATATCTCATCTTCCTTGATATCTTTCATCCATAGTTTTTATATCCTGGTTGAATCTTTCCCCCTATTCTTCACCAAAATCATCTAGGTTTTCTGGAAAACGATCTATGCTGCTGTGGAGGTAGTGAATCTTAATGCTGATGTTATAACCGAGCTTATTCAAGTCGGAAAGCATCTCTTCCACTAACTCAACGTAATCCTCTTCCTTATGCTTTCCAAGAAAATTTGTAACTATTTGAACAAACGAACACCAGGCATCAGACTCAACCTCGTTCATTGATTATGTGAAATGTGGATCTTTTATAAGCTGCCTTATCTGAGGACCATCAAAAATTCCGGCCTTCGGTTTTCCGTGTTAATTCCAAGAAATTTATGTGACAAGTAGCCAAAACAAGTTCCATCTCGAT
This sequence comes from Rhamnusium bicolor, assembly GCA_029963845.1. NCBI lineage: Eukaryota > Metazoa > Arthropoda > Insecta > Coleoptera > Cerambycidae > Rhamnusium > Rhamnusium bicolor. The sequence goes on from JANEYF010004917.1 coordinate 313,098, forward strand.
TCAATGCTTTCACCATTTACCTCATATGCCCCAGTTTAATATGCAAGGGTGGAAGGATGATTTTGTCTCTCTTAACCAATGGTTTGTTGATAACGTTGTATGTTCCTTCAACCATAACTTTCCTTGCAGGCCGTATTCTCTTAATCCAGTGCTCATTCTTAGATCTGCTGTCCCAAAGACATAAAAAACAGGAATATTTCATATAAGCACCTTGCTGTCCAAGGAGGAAGTTTACTATCTTTAGATCAACTCAAATCACCTACTGATGTTTTTCGTACTTGATTTTTTTTGGAACTAACGATATTGTCTCAGACTCCTGGTAGAATGTCCAATAGGCATAAAGCCATATTTGTTACCATTGTGTAAAAGGACACATTTCAAACTTCGCTTTGAACTGTCAATAAAAAGCCGCCATTCGCCTGGTGTGTATTTTGACAAACCAATTTTCTCTAAGAGGCGATTTTTATCATTACAGAATATCAGGTTATTTTTCTGAGAGAAAAAGGGCAGCACATCCTTTTCTCTTTTACGATAAAATGTATTAGTATCTGAATAGAGTTAGTTATTTTCATTTAATCAGAGACAAGTCATTTGGAAGGCTGGGGTCTCTAATGAGATCATACAGCTTTTGTTGAGTGAAATATAGGAGATTTGTTTAGGCTCCTTCAAAATCACTGTCGCTTTCCTCAAATCAGTCTCAGACGTTGATGTATCAATATCTGAGAGCATAAGCAGGTTGCTGAACGATGGAACCGATATTTCTTCAGAATGCGGTAGTGGTCTCCTCGCTGAATCTTCTTTCCATTTGTCCACTGTCGCAAATGTTCAACGCATGTTTTACATACGAAATGTGGAGTCCAACATTTATACTGGTCCTCTAATTGGACGCCAAAGTAAGTCAGATATGCCTTTTTCGCAAAGTCAGAAACAGGTTTTCTGCTTTCTTTCAAAGTGTACTCATCACATATGTAACAGAAGACGTCAGGATGATTCACACAGCTGCATCTGCTTGTGGAAGCCATAGTTTTTACACAACGTATTTCCCCACGAAAACTTAGTACCAAATTGAATACCAAACTGAACTGTAGAATATGGGCATATACACCGGCGACTATCTGCCAGCATGAATTATTCAGTGGGGGCATCACGTGGTTGAGGGTTTGGTTTTATGGTCATTGAGAATACCCAGTAGAACTATTTAGACCCTAATTTTAGATAAGAAAATATTATTTTGGTCTCTGAATACACCGTTATTTCATTAATTTTGCAATTATCAGACCAAAATTTGTTATATTGTATCTCAAAAACTAGAGCTCCTACGAAAAAAACCGCGATAAACTTTTCCAATCAGCATATCAAAAATATCTCAAATCAATGCCTAGTTTTTCGTTACCAAGACAAACAATTTTGTTTGTAGACCTGTGGTTATTTAAATACGATGTATGTGTATGGTTACATATCAACAATCAGTGATTATACAAGATGTAAAGATCTAAGTAAATCTTGTATAGATCACATATTTGTAAAGACAGCTACTGATCATGAGTTATTGTTATCCCTTTTAATTAAAACCACATTAACTGATCATTAGACCAAAGAAAGGAATCTGTAACAAATAGATTTATAAAAATTATAAATAACAATATTATTCCTTGTACCACAATATCTAAAATCAAAAAACCGCTGCCAATTACTTGGGGATCAGAAATTTCTCACCGTAGTAAAACTCGACGTGTGGTGGAGTTTGTAATAAAAGTAATTTTTGACGTTTCAAAAAAGCCACATTTTGACGTTTCAAAAAAGTCATTTTGACGTTTCAAAAAAGTCACTTTGACGTTTCAAAAAAAGTCACTTTGACGCTTCAAAAAAGTCACCTTTTTTTACGTTTCGAAAAAAGTCACATTTTGACGTTTCAGAAAAGTTACATTGGTGGAATGTCACTAATATTTTCTTTTAGACATTGGGACCGATTTTGCTCATCAACGAACTCAATCTCTTCCTTGACCTCTAGAATGTATGTACCAAATTTGAAAGCTTTATCTCAAAAACTATAGCTACTATCGCGAACCACACAGACACACAGACAGAAAATTTTTTTCTGTCTGAAATTTTGTGTATCGTCATAATTCGTCGAGATTCGTCCAGAAATGCAATAAAAATTTTCAAAATATTTTTCATGAATACATAACTTCCTCACTTTAAGGGGTGAGTAAGTAATAAGAAAAGAAGAAGTTGGATAACGAATGATATAATTAACTCAATAAATAAAAGAGATAAAATATATCAACAGGTGTTAAATGAACCAAATAATGAAATCTTCAAACAATATTATAAAAAATATAGGAACTTGATAACATTATTAATAAAAAAAAATAAAAATTAATTATTATAAAGATAACATTGATTGGAATAAAAACAACACAAAAAAAATTATGGACAGTAGTGAAAAAGTACAAGATATTAAAATTATAATTAACATATTTAATAACAAATACATTAGTTTAAGCGCCAATTTAGCTAAGAAAATTAAAACAAGATCCTAATTACAAACCGAAAAAGATAAATGCCCTAAACTCTATATTTTTCTGCTAACAATGCTGTAGAACTGAGTGAAATAATTCACAAATTTTAGTGAGAAGAAAATGTATTACAAACAAAATATAAATATCAGATAGCAATCTGCAGTTTAAATAAAAATTCGGTTTAGTGGCTATCGTATTTATATCCCAATTTAGGTTTTGCTGGAATGACTATTAATACATTTTCTTGTCTCTAAAAGTCCCTTTTAGTTAAAGGTCTCTTTAGAATGTTGATAATACCGGGGAAGAGATATTCTAAATCAAAAACAATTAAAACTTCTTCATTATTCGTTAGTAGAATCCCACTTAATTTACGTGCATACTAGAGTGGGTAGTGTTGGAAAATCTGTCTTAAATAAATTAATAATTGTAAAAAAACGAATATTAAAAGTAATGTTTAATAAAGAATATACTTACCTAACAAATATCTTATTTAAGAGTATACTGGATCCACGGCAGCTATTCCTTGTCAATATAAGTATTCGATTGCATCTGAATAAAAAGACCCTTAAAGAAATGAATATACAGAGACTAGGAAAACACGTTTTTTAAAATTAAACAACTTTAATTTTCTAGCCTCGAATACAATAAATCTTATCAACTAAGTGACTTAGTCTATGGTAAATAACTGAATGCCCTATTTAATGATATTGGGGAGTATTTATAGGTTCTGTTATCACATGTTTAGTTAGTAGCTACGTGACTAAATGGGGCACATAACTATATACATGATACTTGAGGGAAAAATTTAACATACTTACCCCCATTCATGAACAAATAAGTCTTGTATACTTAGGCCCAGAAATATGTAACAATCTACAGTGTGACATCAAAAATATCAGTTCAAAATACGCTTTTAAAAAACAAATCAAATATTATATACTTACTGCTCCACGCGAAAAAATTCACAGTATTATTGATAGTGATGTGAGTGGAGAAACGTTCTCATTATGCTAGGGAGAATATATAAGAACGTTCGCAAACGTTCAGTACGTTTGTGCGCGAACGTTCTGTCGGAGACAGGTACGAGATTGTTCGTGAACGTTCTCCCTGTAAATACTCGAATATTCTTCTCAGCACGATAAGAACATTCTCGTGTTTAGGATTCGCGCTATCAAATAACCGTGTATTTCACAGGCCGCTACTCAATTTCGTGCTTGTCATCTCGAATCGAAGCCTAACTAGTCAGCTGAAAGATCTTTTAGCGCATGTTGTATTTACTTACTGTTTATTGCCGAAACCGCGTGCAATTGTGTTAAGTACCGAGGTAAAACAATTTTTTACCATTGATGGACAAAGACAAAGCAGATACATTTTTGCATAATTTACAGAGTAGTTGTTACATTATAAACATGTAATTTAAAAACAAATTAAGTTCCCCTTTTTGGTAAAAGTTAAAATATAGAGTGGAATGAAAAATAATATTAACTGAAAATTTTTTGCTAATTATTATTTACTAACTTTTACAAATCTTATCACAGATAAGTATAACATACATCTTTTTAAACAATTATTTTCCCGGCTATTTGCCAAAACGCTGAAACTTGGATTACAAAAAAAGATAATATGCACATTATGTTCAGTACAACTGACTCAATAATGTTATTTTTAATTTCAAAAATTCTGTCTAGTAAAACCAAAAAATAAATAAAACACAAGGTACTCACCAGCTGACACTCACTTTAAAAAACTTTAAAATATCTACCGACACGTGTTTCTGCTTGCATTGCTTCGTCAGGGTAGCCAGCATATTTAAAGAATCTAAAACAAAAAAACTTGTAAACCTTAATGTAATAAACATTAATGGCTTCAGAGAACAGAATAATTGAAAATATATAGTGGAAATACCCCTTAGGGTCGAATAAAATAATTTAAAAACAAATTAAGTTCCTCTTCTTGGTAAAAGTTAAAATATAGAGTGGAATGAAAAATAATATTAACTGAAAATTTTTGCTAATTATTATTTACTAACTTTTACAAATCTTATCACAGATAAGTATAACATATATCTTTTTTAAACAATTATTTTTCCCGGCTATTTGCCAAAACGCTGAAACTTGGATTACAAAAAAGATAATATGCACATTATGTTTAGTACAACTGACTCAATAATGTTATTTTTAATTTCAACAATTCTGTCTAGTAAAATCAAAAATAAATAAAGGTACTCACCAGCTGACACTGTGTTTTATTTATTTTTGGTTTTACTAGACAGAATAGTTGAAATTAAAAATAACATTATTGAGTCAGTTGTACTGAACATAATGTGCATATTATCTTTTTTGTAATCCAAGTTTCAGCGTTTTGGCAAATAGCCGGGAAAATAATTGTTTAAAAAGATATATGTTATACTTATCTGTGATAAGATTTGTAAAAGTTTGTAAATAATAATTAGCAAAAAATTTTCAGTTAATATTATTTTTCATTCCACTTTATAAAAATGTAGTGCAATGTTGATTAGATTTTTCAATAGGTAACTAAACTGTTTTATTTTTTAAATAATTTTGTAATAATCATTGTAGTTCCGTAATTATTATTTGTGTTTTGTTTATTTTTTTATTTTTAAGTATCTATTTAAAGCGTGTTTTCCTGAATATGACCACTTTTGTTATTAAGAAAAACATTCACTATTCTTTTCATATAGGGGATATGAATATTGTTATCATTAATATTTAAACATTTTTAGATTAGAATGTTAATCCGTACATGTATGTTGTAGCATTACTTATTTACTTTACTACTATGCACATTACTTGTAAAATTTTTTCTACATATTAGAATGTTCCCGAGAATATTCCTAGAGAATATTGAGAAATTTCAGAAAAACAAAAAATTATAAACATATATTGTTATAATACTATTTTCAAACTTCAAACATAAATGTTCAAGTTTATTTCGTTTATGCTCATTTATGCTCGTTTATACCCGTTTATTCTCGTTCTTTCTCAGGGAACATTGTACGGATGATATTTTGTTTGTATATATTTCACACACTAGGCTTTGCCGTTGTGATACATTTTGTTATTCACAGACAAGGTTATGCCTTCGTGAGTCATTGTGTTTGTTTATAATAATTGCACTAAATTTAAGAATGCTATATTTTTATCTTGTATATAGTAAATAAATGTTATTATTATTTTTAATCATATTTAGGATACGTGGATCGTAAAAGCTATACACATACTCTGTAATCCAGGATATATGTAACAAGAGGTGTAAATGGAAAAATTGTCGAAATTTGAAATGACACTTGGGGATTCAGTTCTGCTAATAATCCTATACATGTTATACAGGGTGTTCAATATACTCTATGACATTCATATTTTTGCTATATTTTATCTGCTGTATTTATATGAAACTTAATTAATTAATTTATACCTAAAACAACTTGTTTGTAAGGTATGGCTGTGTAAATATAGTAGACTGGATTAGTAGTAATCAAATTTCTCAAAAAAAAAATGTATTCGAAATTTGTTCCTATTCTAAAGGTGTGTAAATTTTAAACAAGGCTGTAGATGTGCATATCAACTAAATTAAGTATTTTATTCTACTGTGTAATCTTAAACATTTGTAAAACCCTGAACAGTACACCCTGTGTAAAATATAGGATTTTTTCTAAAAGTCTTTTTTAATACGATTTGATGTTACACGTCTTTCTTTCTTTTTGATGAATTTTCGAAACAATGAAAACCTATTTTTATTTCCAGGATCGATATCCCCATGTGAAAAGGGGCGACTATGCCACATTGGATGAAAATCACTTGAGGTTCTTCACAGAGCTGCTTGGCACGAATCGTATAGTTACCGACCCTTCACAGTGCGAGGGTTACAACGTCGACTGGATTAAGAATGTTAGAGGTAATATTCGAATCATTTTAATTACATTAGAGCGCTGGCTATCGTAGAGAAGTGCATAAAATTGACAGAAATAATTGGCATACTTTAATTAATAAAGTGTTTTATAATATAATTTTTAAATACAAGAATTACTAGACTAAACTAGGTCTCTTTTGTTTCTATCAAGAATTTCAAGTAGTTCCATAAATTACTCTGAATATAATTGAAAATTGTCGGAAACGTTAAACTTTAATAAAAAAAATTTTTCTTCCATAAATCAAAAGATTTTAACCCATATATGATATCAGATCGGGTTAAAACATGACATCTCTACATTACTCGAAATTCCAAGAAATCAAAAAATATTACATAGTATAAAATCATATTGAATCATATAAAATCATATTAAATAATATCAAATCATTTATTAGCCCGTGTGGTATGTGGTTAGTAAAAAAAATAGAAATGATTTTTTTCAACACCTAATACAGAGAAATATGCAAAAATAAGTTTTCTCGTTTTATTCGTTAGTGTCTTCCTCTGTTGGAAAATTGCACCAGAGCGCAAAATGAAAGATGGCCCTTATCAATTATCTTTTATAGAGACCCTAAGAAGTTGTTGCTGATGTTATTTTAATTCACCACCATCTTCGTATTTTTTAGAGTTCATCTTAAAACACAAATTGAAGCGCTGTAATATCAAACGGGCTAAGTGCCAATTTTTGTGAAATTGAGTTTGTCTCGTAGAAAGATGCTATATACAAACCAAAACAGTATGTAATGGATTCAAGTGTAACAGGCTTTGCTTTGTATTTTTTCCACTCAGTTCTAGATGATGCGACGTATAAGTCTCAATACGTGTTTTAAGGGGTTTCTTTTAAATATCTCAATAAACAGTTTTTGGCACTTAGCCCTTTCGATACTTCAACGCTTCAATTGATGAGCATATTTTTCGACAATGAGGCTTATTTTAGTGGCACTTGGTTATCGAGCGTCAATATTGGAAGTCGATTATTGACAACTGAAAATTTTCAATATAGAAAAAATTACCTAACACATTGGAAAAATAATTTCAATAATGATTATTGAAATGGCAACCTTACGTGACTCTCGTACCAACATAAAGAAGGAATAAGATGTGAAATAAATTAATGATGTTTTGTTTTTTGAACTAAGGCTCTTCTGCTACTTGGTAACCGTACCATCTAGAAAAACAGTCAAAATTGCATTGTAAAAAACGTATTATATACATCGAAGAATTCAGAAACAATTTTTTTTTGTAACCATTCACCTAGTTTCAATATATACTATAAACTCTTAAATGACACTATCTCAAAATGTTAAAAATTCTTTAGGGACTTTTTACATGGAGCCTTTCAATTGTTCCATTTCATTACTGTGCTGTGGCATTTTAATTTTCCAAAATTACATTTTTTTTTTGTTGACGTGGCAAATTATAGTGTTAAAGCCTTCTGTATAGAAAGAAGCGGTTGGTGATTAATTTCACTAATTGTTAATTAGAGTGAAAAGCAGTAAAACTCTCCGTAGTTTTAAGGACGTTTCGCACAGAAATATGTCTCCATTTTTAAATTTCCCAACAAGCTGAATATAGTTTTAATCGTTTCCTTCTTTGAAATCGAAAGAAATACCATTACAAGCAACATCCGTCATGCGAAAATTCTTGTTTATTTAGTACTATAAATTTCAGATGAGTAAAAATCCATAAACGTTTGTTTTTGAGAATTCCACTTCAACCATTTTGAGTGAAAGTTAAGAATTCCTCCTATGTAATAGATTTACTTTTATGATTTTGTTTCTAAGTATTTTTTGAGAATATTTATTAAACTGAATGTTATTTTGATACTGTTGGAACCAATAAAACTACCTTGTTCACTTTATTTATTTAATTTATAGAAAAATAGTTATTTATAATTCGTTGCCAAATTATGGTTCTTTCATTGAACTAATTATAATTGCTGTTATCATTAACATTCACTACTGCATCATTTTCATTATGATTTAAGCTGAAAGCCGCATTTATTAACCCTCGAAACTGAAACAAATTTATGAATACTTACGTTTCTTCATCATTATTTATAATGTGAATTAGTAGAAACATATCCAAATTTGACATCATTAAATTCGAATGTCACAGAATACCTAATAAGTTAGGTTATGTGAAATTTTCAATTTCCAATATTGTAAAGTCCTTCCAGCTACTACTAAAAAATCCCTGAAGATATCTAGCCTTGAAATGTCATTGTGGACATTTGAATACGAAACCATCATATTTAGTAATCTCACAAGAATTAATTATCAATGGCCACCAGAATAAAACTGATTAGACGCACAAATCGTAATATTTTAACGCTAATTGTGTAAGAGGAGAGGTTAGCAATTCTGGTGGAACAAAAAATTTTGTAGAACTAATTAACAAATTCTATGTTACACAGAAATAACACTATATAACATAGAAATAACACATTCAAGAAAACGGGAATACCTATGTTTGTGGCCATTTGCCCAAGATGGTAGAGGGGCTTTAAATGGTGACAATTATGTGATACCTACGTTATTTAGCACATTTTATTGGACGTTTCGGTAGAGTCACATTTGCCATCCTCAGGTTTTTGTTGATAACTGTTTACTTCACCTTCTTGTTACATGAACAAAATTTATGTTCAAGTAACAAGAATTGTGCTGTATGAGCGTGCTGAAAACGGGAAATAGACGTTTCAATAATATGTGACATAGCAAATTTAATATTATCATGTCTACGTAATAGAATTGCCATATTCATTAAATTGTCGAGGTTGTGATTTCTTGTGGTTTTTGCTACCAATCCCCGTTAAAACGGAAAAAAGCATGTCATAATTGGAGAATTAAAGATATCGAGCTTCCTGTAAATGAGAGTTACCAACTTCTTAACATGATACAAAAAAAAAATAATAATCTGTTTATCTAATACATTTTTTAAATATTTCTATATCATATTTATTTTAGCCTTCTGGCAGGTTTTCTTCTGCAGATGACGTACACATTTAAACAATTTATAATGGGTGTAACTTAAGTACGTTAAAATATTTTAGAATGGTATTCCTTAGCTAATTCTAAGAAAAAAATCTCATGTAAACAGGTGCCCAAAAATTCCGGAGAAAATTTTGAAAATAAAATTTGTTGTGACACTATTAGATAGCAAAAGATACAATTACTATCTATAATTCAAAGACTTATCTCAAAAGATGTGATTGGTTTTAATTTTCTACAGAGTGTTACTACTTTTTTATCAAATTTGTGGTACTAATTACCCGTATCTCCTCCACTGGTTAATTGTAGAGTGTGGTACAATAACATCAAGGTATACTATTTAAGTGTACTAAGTGCCAAATTTTGTTTCCATAGCTGTACTAATAATGGCAATATAAGAAAAATTTGATATTTTTTTGAAAATTTCAACACTCCGTATCTCCAAAACGAAGCATTTTTGGGCACCTGCTTATATGAACTGTTCTTCTTAAAATTAGCTAAAGAATATGACCCTGAAATATTTTAACGTACTTAAGTTACACTCTGTATAATTTTTTTTTCATCGAAATGTTTCTTTGTACAAATTATGAAATACTAACGATATAGAGTACACATTATGTGGTTATGTATTTATAGATTAACACAATACTGCGCTGCCTCAAATTCATTTCGAGTGGATTTCTATAGGACTGTACATACATTCAGGTTCACCCAGTTTATTCCAAATCAGTGACTGTACCATCTCGCTGGAGAACATCTCTCATCTCCACAAGCGGAATGATACTAAACGTCATCTCATGTCACACGGATTATCCAGATTATTGTTTTCGGTGCAAGTGATACAAATGGACCATAATTTGTGTGACAGATATGACAGGACCCCTTATTACGATTAGGGATGGATTCATTTCATATTAATCTAAATTCCTTACAGCCAATCGCTGTCTTTATAAATTATTATTTTTATTTTTTATCTTTCCCGGTTACATCTGCTTTTTTATTATTTAATGATGATTGATGAGTCTATTCCTGTTTTTCTGGTAATCAAGGTAGGTTGCCTACATATATTGCAGAAATTATTTGTGCTTTAAAAAATAAGTAGGTATAGGGCTACTTGTATCATTTAAGAAATTCCCACGTCTTTTACTGCATGTACTACAAGTTTGATCACTTTGATAAAGAAGTAAAAGTCCAAAATGCAGTTTAAAAAGTATGAAAGTGAAATAATGATCGAGGAAACTAAATATAAATCTTAATAATGAACACAATACTTGTTTTCAAATTATTCATATTATGATAAACTTGGAGTAGGTCACTTTTTGTTTGTCTTGGTATCATTAAATATGATTTGAACGAAACAACTACTCATCGGGATAATACCCCGACCTGCATTGGATTACACCTGCAAATCTTCATAGATCGATAGCCAATATCATTTGTCAATTCCTAACCAGACATAGACCGGTTTCGAACTTATTTGTTCACCTCAGTATGCCATAGGTTATGGAACAGACAAATGATAGTGGCCAACCTGCTAGTCATATACTAACTAAGGTAAATTGAGTAGTGGTGAGAGGTATGAAACTTCTCGTATGGTCCAAATGCTACTATCCGACCGACATCATAGATGTCTCTGTGGCGGATAGCGACTTGCGTAGCAAGTACCGAGAGCGGCGACCTCTAGCCCAGGTGGACTAAACTACTGTTATTAAATATGATTTGAACGAAACAACTACTCAGCGGGCAAATACCCCGACCTGCATTGGATTACACCTTCAAATCATGATAGATCGATAGCCATCATTTGTCAATTCCTAACCAGACATAGACCGGTTTCGAACTTATTAGTTCTCCTCAGTATGCCATAGGTTATGGAACAGACAAATGATAGTGGCCAACATGCTAGTCATATACTGACTAAGGTAAATTGAGTAGTGGTGAGAGGTGCTTTATGCTCTTTTCGAAATCCCTAAAATATGTAGGGTGTTCCATTTATAATAAGCAAGTTCGAATTCCGGTATAAACGGAAGTGCCAGATGCTTGTTATTATTTTAGTTGGATTGGCCACACTACCGTTAATAGCTCCCTACATTTTCAAAATGTTCTGGTGCGTACTTTTCCCTATATCGATCGATTCAGTTCCTGGTGAGACACCCTGTATAATAAGTTGCAATATCATATTAAATCTTTTGCCTCTATTAACTCATTCAGAAAACAAATCACATCCATTCTCTATAACAAAAGATATATGTAATTTTTTCATTGTTATTCTTATCCTTGTGTACTTTTGTAATTTTTATTGTTTTTCTGCATTTGTTAGTTAAATGAAATGGTTAGGTGTAAGAGCAACTATGTTGAATCTCGCCATTTCTGTAATACTTTTCTGTTATTTATAATCACTCAACAAAAATAAAGGCATATTATTATTTGTAGGACCAGTGTGCTAGTTAGGTTAATGACATTATTTCTTAAACAATTTTACATCTGTCCTCTTTAATTAATAAGTAAGAAATACAAAATGAATTATTTTTATAGGATACAGTCAGTGCGTTTTGAGGCCGAAAACCACAGAGGAAGTGTCTCGAATACTGGCTTTTTGCAACGAACACCGGATCGCAGTTTGCCCACAAGGCGGAAACACAGGACTTGTCGGGGGGTCAGTTCCGGTTTTTGATGAGGTCGTTTTGTCTACATCCCTTATGAATGAAATTATAAGCACCGATGACACGTCAGGTATGCTAATTGAAATTAAATTATGTGGCAATGTTATGACAGCAATGACTAATGACTGCGTAATGATATATTTTATACATAATGTAGGATGCTCATTACTAGTACGATATAAAAAAAAAAATAGGAGATCTAATTGAAACAATTTATTTGCATACAGTGTGTTTACGAAATAAGGATAAAAACGAATTTATCTCAAAATAAGAACAAAGTTCCTATTCACATGCTTCGTTGCCATCGTATAAGGATGTTAAAGTTTATTCTAAAAACCAGATTTTTGTGAAAACGGAAAAGGAAAATGAAATTTTGATACATGTTTAAACAATACAATAAAGGGAGCATATGTTCCATAAACCAATCAGCAATTTAGATATTAAACTACTTTAAGTAAGGTAAGGAAAACAATCAAAGATAGTTTTATTATAGATTTTAATTAACATGTGGAAAAATCTTCTCACAAAATTTAAGTTCCGAGTACCTTTTTGAATTTTGAGATTCTAGAAATTTCTAGAAATGGTCTAAATTTGCAGATAATCTGTCTATATTTTGGGCATTTTTGTAATAAGGTATACGTAAGTTCCTACTTCTACGTCACTAGAAGATAAATTAAAAATTAAAAATTAAAAATCTTCATATTGATTTACTGAAAATCCACACCAAAGTTTATTTTCATTTTCAAGGAAAACGTTTTACAAAAACATGACTTTTTGATCATTTTTAACGCCCAGTGGAATGAACACGAAGAATTTTTTCTTATTTTGAGCAGGAAGTTTTTGCTTCGATTCGGAGGTACTTATACTATTCTATATAACATGTAGATATAGTGGACATTTTCTAATAAAACAAAAAATCGAAAGCGCAGATATCCTAATATCCATGTTTGTAGTCGGTATAACTTTTTTTGAATAACATTTGCGAAATCAAATACCTTGAAGGAAACTAACACGTATTTTATTACGTAGGTACATTTTAGAAACTCCTGAAGTGAGTTGGAACCTTTGATGTGAAGATAGTACTGACATAGTTTTCCACGAAACACTAAAACATCATATACTTCACTCGACGTGAGTTTTGCTAACCAAGTTGGCATCATCTGGAGATGGTTGACGAAACGCGCGTCGAACGCAATCAGTGTATGGTGTTTTGGTGTTTCGTGGAAAACTACGTCAGTGTTTTTAGAATCTGAAAATTAATAGGCGCTACATCATGTATGTCTATTACAACCATTGGGGTAGGTAAGAGGACGTGCGTTATTCCCCCATTGCGAATTTATGAGACGTTAGGAATGTTCTTCAAAATTTTAACCGACCATACTACCAGTACTGAGGTCATATAAAATATAAAAATTAAAAAGTTTTTAATAGAAAATGATCCTTTAATATACATTTTGATACCACCTATGGTTATAATGTAAGACTGAGAAGGAAAGAAAATTTGTTGTAATAAATAATCGCACCTAATAAAAGAACTACACAATTTGTTTTTATTTCTAAATAGTTTTTCTTATTTCTTGGAGATTCATCTTCTATAAACACCTTGAATTATTGCCTAATTATTATTATCTGGTTCGTATTGGTTATTTCATAACGTTTATCTTATTCACTATTCCTCAGAAAAAAATACAGAGGTGTTAATTTTGGGGATCTTGGAGGCCGTACAGTCAAATTCATCATTTTGTGAAATTATTTTCAAGTCAATTTTTAATATAATATTTCCATCACAATGAGGAAGACCTCCGTCTCATAACAATATTTCATCTTTTCCCTTAACTTTTTCTGGTGAGAAAATTTAAATGTTAGAAATAAAAACTGATCAGCAGTTTTCCCTTTTTTATTTACTGGTTCATTGCAAACTTCAGGAATGGAGTATTTAAAAATAGGCAATGCTAAATATCAAGCATGCACATAATTTACAGGGTCATCACGCAAACATGTCCTTTTTTGGAATAATTTGGTTATTGTAGAAGATATCGAAAAGATGTAAAGATATTCAATAACTAATTTCGTTCGCAGAATCCAAATTTTGTTCCAACGAAACAACTGCGCATTGCGTTTAAGAAATATGACACCTTCTGATTACCAAAATACCATACATGTCATGTAATCTCAAAAAGTTTTTGAGATATTTGGAGTTTGATTTTAAACAACGTTAATAATTTTGCTAAACGTAGTTGCCTTAGAAAACAAAATGGCTAAATGTCTAAAACAAAGATGCAGATTACTTGTCAAAATAATGTTCCTCAAAATCAGTATCTGTCATAGTTAATTCTTCTTCTTCTTTTCAAAAACAACTACATATAGTAAAATCATTAACAATATTTTAATAATAAAATCCAAATACCTCAAAAAGTTTTTGAGATAATGTCACATGCTGGTATTTTCAAAATCAGAAAAATGAAGAAAATCGAATAATTTAAAAAAACAGAGTAAAATGTCATATTTCTTAAACGCGATGCGCAGTAGTCTTTTTATTCAAAATTTGGATTCCGCGGAAAAATAATGAAGGTCTACCTTTTTGATAACTTCAGAAATAACCAAGTTATTTCAAAAAAGGACATTTTCGCGTGCTGACCCTATACATATAATAGTCCTACTCCTCTAGGTGTGTAGTTAAACCTATAAGATTAAAGGAGCCTGGTAGAACTATAAAATATCTATGTGAGCCGAGGGATGAGAGCATGTTTAACAACCTAAAAAAAAATAATTTTAATTATTGTATAATCATTAATCGAAAATCAACCGTTTTGGAGATACAGGACGTTGAGGTTTGAATTTTTTATGTTTTGTCTTACTAATACGAACAAATATTTGTTTAAAATTTGTTATGCCACCCTTCGGAACACCAATTATACCACTACATTTTGTTCATCAGTGGTGTGCAACAAATGTTTTAACTTACCTACTTACCCACTTTTTTTTTTTGTTTAAACATTGATATTTATAAAATCGCAAAGTTTTCTAGAGGAAATTTTATATATCACAGTAGAAAATTCTTTTTATTTTATAATATAAAAAAATATTTTTATAGGTGTTTTAGTTTGTCAAGCTGGTTGTATATTAGAAAGTTTGGACACGCATCTGGCGGATCATGGCCTTATGATGCCCTTGGATTTAGGAGCAAAGGGATCATGCCAAATCGGGGGGCAATGTGTCAACTAATGCCGGGGGATTAAGATTACTCCGATATGGAAATTTACAGGGAACTGTTCTGGGCTTAGAAGCTGTAAGTATAGAATGTTAATTTTCTTTTTAAATACAGGTACTTGCTTTTACATGAAAATTTTCGAACAAAGCATTTCTTACCTAAAAATATATAATTAAAAAACATAATAGGAAATGATGCACACGATTTTACAACAATTAACTCACTATTATTGTTTTATTTATTAATATATTTAAACGTGTCAATATACTTTACTTTTTCCATAATATTAAACAATATGGTTGTTTTTTTTTACAAGTTACACATAATGATGAATTCGAAATTTTGGATACCTACTCCCATTGTGTAAATTGGTAAAAAGCTACTGAAATTATTTCTTCATAAAAATATACTTACTGCCATTTTGTTATGCAATTTTTTCATTAAATTTCCCCAAAACTGTTATTAAGCCGAACCTGTAAATTTCATAATAACAAATATACCAATAGTGAACCTTGAATTTAAGATAAACTGTGATTTATCTCTCTTGTATTTCTTTATTTAAAATTTATTTCATATTTTTTATTTTAAGGTTAAAGCAAACGGAGAAATTCTGGACTGTTTAAGTACATTAAAAAAGGATAATACAGGATACCACTTGAAACATTTATTTATTGGATCCGAAGGAACACTTGGTATTGTAACAAAAGTGGCTATTCATTGCCCTCCAAAGCCAAAGGCCATGAATTTGGCATTTTTAGGTAAACCATCAAGTAAATATGATTTCCTTTAAATGCATTGTTTATTTTTTAGGACTTGACTCATTCGAATCTGTATTAAAAACACTCAAAAAAGCAAAACACGAATTAGGAGAAATTTTGTCGTCTTGTGAATTCATTGATGAACGTTCACTGGATTTAGTAACTAGCCGATTAAAACTAAAGTCCCCATTAGCGGTACACCCGTTTTATATGTTAATTGAAACTCATGGAAGTAACAATGACCACGACGAAGAAAAACTCAATACTTTTTTGGAAAATGTGATGGCAGAAGGACTAGTTTTAGATGGTACAGCAACAAATGAGGTCAGCAAAATGAAGGTAAAAGAACAAATTATAGTTAAACTCGTAATTTCTTATAATACCAGTTATTTCAATAATTCAAATGCCTCCGGCATACATTGATTCGCTTTCAGAGGTTGATACTGAATGTCATATGCTTCCCAGTATGAAACAAACTACAATTCATAAACGCGAGCAAAACAAAAAATAACATTGTTTGTTGATACCTGTTCAAACTCAGTGGTGAATTCCGTTGAATAATACGGTATACATATAATTACTTATATCAACAGTTTTTCATAAAGCAGTCGATTCAATTTAAAAAAATAAAAAAAATCAGCTAATATATGAGTATAACCTATTTTGCTAATCACGACTCTTTTATTTCAATTAATGTGATATCTAGTTCAACCCCATTACCTACGTTACTGTTCAAAACTGACTTCAATAAATATAAATTAACTCCATCGTTTGGTAGTTTACCATACGTTCTATTTCTACATGATCGGACAAAAAAATACTACATTTTTGTATTTTCAATTCAACGAAATTTAGAGGATTTCCACTTAACTACATTCGGTATAATATACTTCAGACAAGCCTTACATGCTAACCAGTTTATACAGGGGCATTTGAAATCAGACATTCCCATGTAAAACATGGAAACAAAGTAATGGGTCAATATTGGTCCTATGTATGACACATGCACTTGGCTCTCACCAAACATTCTACATTCCTATGTAGAACATGGAAACAAAATAATGGATCAATATTGGTCCAATGTATGACACATGCACTTGGCTCTCACCAAAATGTTCCGGGTTTGATCTTCGGTCATGGCAGTGGAATTAACTGTGAGAGATATTACTCCCACTATACCTGGATATTGAGTGTGTGTCTGTTGTCTGTAAATGTGTACCCCTCCCACACAACGTTAGTTTAAAGATACAAGGGGTTGTACTATATGTGGTGTGTTTGTTTCTTTGGCCCAATATTGTTGAGCCAACTTTTCCACAATACTGAGCCAATCTTGTATATGTGTATGATGTATTTTTTCAATTTCAATATGATCCCAATATAATTCAATCAATATTGAGTCAGTCTAGCGACTTTATCACAACATTGGATCATTATTTATTTCTATATTCTACATGTGTTATTTTTGTAGTGATTTTAATTTAACACTTTTAATAATATAAAACAGTATTTTACTACAAAATTAATAAGAGAATTGTCTCGTTTATGTTTTTTTTGATTTGTCTTTTCCACTGATCAGTTAGTAGAAAAACTACAAAATTTATCACCAAAATTCAATGTAAACCACATTGTTACAGAAATTCTTGCACTTAATGACAATGCGGTGAGCAGCTTCAAAAATATATATGTATATTGGACTAAAGCATATATTGGAATTACTGAAAATGAAAAAGTGGATGTACTTGCTAAGAAAACGACGGTAAACAGTCTATATTTAAACTTCAGTCCCTAAAACCGAATTTCATAATAAAAACAAAAACGAAAAAAATCTTGACAAGAACATTTGAAAAAACCGAAAAGGGACAATTTTACAAAAATATCCAACAGGCTATTCCCATATGCCCGTGGTTTAGCAATTATATCAACACTAAACCTTATGTCGTATAAGAAGTCATCATACACTGCTGAATACACACGATCAAAATTAATGCACTACGCAAAATTTATCATGATTTTGAATTTAATTTGAATTTTTTCTAAACCGCTTGTCCAATTTTAATAACTTTGTTTTGTAGGTTACCTTTTCTGGATTGTAAACCATTTTGATTTTAAATAAAAATTATTTTTCCTTTAAATATAGGGCGTAACAATAAAACTATGTTTAGTATGTTTTTTATCAAAAATTCAAAGCACCCTGTGGGAATTACCAGCAGCACAAATAAAATCCAATTTATACCCAATTGTAGCCTCATTTTTTCTTAACATTTTCGTTTTTGGTATACTTTTTTTATAGTTGCTATTAAGAGAGATGTACCGAGCGGAAAAGAATCCAAAATTTTTATTTTTTGGATGCAATATTTTTCTTATTCGATTCAAATAAACTTGATGTCATTAGGTTACCTACCTAATTTAATGGACTACAAAACCTATAGTTCAAAATGGCAGACATCAAATAAATCAAAATGGCGAACACCTTTCAAAATGAGAATTTTTTCTATCCTCGTTCTTTATGGAACTCTTAATGAGCTATCTAATGTCACATACTCCTTTGCCTTTATTTAAGCCGGATGAACTAAATCAAACCATTGGTTATGAAATTATGACTAATTAAAAAATTAAACAAAATTTTTGTGAACGAAAAAAATAGTGTTTAGTTTCAAGTGTTGCTGTATAAATAATTTTACCATTGCAGTTTTTCTGAACCCAGTATATTAGGCCCCATATATTTAAGACTAATTTCATCGAATTTTATTGAAATGCAAAAACAACCAAAAAATAATAAGCAAAAGAAAAATGAGGTCATTTCTTTGGTCCACTTTATACGAGCACAATGTGTATTTTATTATTTTGGTGTTTATTATGTACAATAGCTAGTCGTGCTATTTTAAGGGTGAAGAAATTCTACTAAATATTTATGCTATCGAATAATTATTAAGGGTAACAGCAAATGTTCTGTTAATGGTTCCTCAAAAATAAACATTTTAACCAAACCCTTCGTGCTGTAAATCATGTTTTATTGATTTTAGAACATATGGGAACTCAGAGAAAGAATAACAGAAGGATTACCCCTTGAAGGATACGTTTTTAAATACGACATTTCTTTGCCAATAGAAAGCTTTTACTCTTTGGTACCTGCAATGAAGGAAAGACTGGGAGAAAGTGCTGTAAGGATCTGTGGATATGGGCATTTAGGTATGACCTTCTTGTAGATATCAATTTAGATTGTAGGATAAATTTATTGTATAAATAATTGTAGAAACTTCACTTTCTGTAGAACAACTCCCTAAATTTATAATCTCCAATCAAATGGAATTTTTAAATTAAAATTTTAATTCTAATTTATTAATAAATATTTTTTTAAGATTCGTAATTATAATTGTAAATTTACACAACAAACCTTAGGAGTTCTCTGCACCTGCGGAAAAACACACCCTTTTAAAGGGGGAGAAAGGGGCCGAACAAATCCCGCGCTCCCCCGCCCCCCCGTACTTGTAAAAGACTTATTAAATGTTACGGAGTTGAAGAAGATCATACGCCAAAATTTATAACAAATATTTTACAGTCACTAACTCTGCGGGATGTGAGGAGTGACTGTAGTTGGTGCGCCCCCCCCCCGCGGCTACCGTGGGGTCAGGCCACGGAGGATAGCGCTGAGAAATGAAGCCATTTCCCAATAAAAAAAGGGTATCAATTATATATTGACATTTTGGGCACCCGACCTTCTTTTATAAGATATAATTAATTTATATTTAAATTCCTAAATAAAATCTTTTTTTTAAATTTGGTTTTCTCCCAGCGGATTATTTGCAGATATCACTTATCAAACATAATAGTTTTTTTTTTTTTATCCCCTTTTTAAAAATTTTATTTTTCCTTTTTTCCCGTAACTAGTTTAATAAAGATGGTATACCAAAAACGGAACAGGGGTAAATATGGTATATTTTTGAAATCGGGAAAAAAGGGGTTTTCCGGGAAAATTTAAAAAAAAAAGGGGTTTTTTTTTTTTAAAATATTTTTTTTTTTTTTTTTTTTTTTTTTTTTTTTTTTTTTACGTATAATGTACATACGTCGATTTTTCCCGGCAATATTTTGGTCGCCTGGATACTAGCTGCAGAGCTGGTTGCATATATTACAGGTATATAAATAAACACATACATATCAATGATATGTCAATTAATTCAATTATATGAAGGCACTTAAAAAAAATAGGATTGTTTCATATAATTGCCGGTTCTGAAAAATGGCACATATTTCCGCTGGCTAATTATAATTATTAACTTTTTTGACCAAATTATCTATTCACCTAGTTAAATTATTATATTGAAAAAAAAAACAACATAAAAACCGCTTATATGCTGCCTAGTAAAAATATTACAAATGAAAGAAATAACTAAAAAACAGTATTGAACTGGTAAACAACTGATTAAAAATGATAATACCCATTAAAATAAGAGTATAATTGAAAATATTTAAGTGCCTTGACTGCTACAGAAATATAGTAAATTGACAATATTTATTACAATAGTTAATTAACAATAAAAAATCACAGACATTCACTATGTGCCTCCATTTTATTCTATACATATACAGAATGTATCATTTTCTTCAGTTTACATTAGTACCATATCTTCGTTATTATTTAAAATTCGTATTTCTGTTCCAATATTTTCTCTTATTTCTCCCAAGTTATTACTTCTTTCTTTAAAAACAATATTTCCCAAATGTCTCTAGAGAAATGTGTCCAATGGAGTTTGGTCCGGACTAAGATGTGGTCAAGCAATAGTTCCCTGTTTTCCTATCCATTCTTGATATTTTATATTTAAATAATTTGTAACATCATTAATGCTATGTGGGGGTGCCCAGTACTGTTGCCAACTAAAATCGAATTATTGAGGAATATATTTTCAAAACGCAATTTCTGTAAACAAATTTTTAGGAGTAATTGCATAATTTTCTATGACTAAAAAAATATGTCCCTTATATCTATCATGTATTTTAAATTACAGAAACCGTATTTTACTAAAAATAAATATACGGTTTTTAAGAAAGTTCATTAAAACGAGTTAAATGCCATCTATATTTCAATAGACGTTTTGGCAAAAATTGCGTTATGACAATAAGCTCCTCAACTGCAATTCTCCTAATAAATTATTTATATCATGTCTTAACATATTTAAATACAATTAACTTCTAAAGGTGCCTTCATAAAAAACAGACTATATTTTTTTTATTAATTACTTCACACCAAATATTTATGGATTTTCTTCCTTGGTATTGAATCTCTTCAAAAATATGAAGATTTTTTGGAAGACCAAAAATGTGAATTTCTTCTGTTGAAGATACCAGATGTATGGAATGCTTCATCGGTCCAAAACATTTTATTACGAGTATATATATTATTATCAATATCAGACCTGTTGAATATGTTTGTACAAAGCTCTTGCCTCCTTTCATTATCCTTAGGAAACAATTTTTGAACAGGCCTTAAATTTACAGGAATAATCCAAATATTCATTGCGTCTTTTGTTGAATTTCCTAGATTCTTTTGAAAATAAAGTAAAATATTAAGTTCTCTGAGCAAAACTGTCAAAGCAATAATTTTTGTTTTGCTATCACAGCCTTCTAGAAAATATTTCTATATATTTGTTAAACACCGTATTTTACGTTCGAAAATAATCGGTTATCGGAATATTTACTGAAGATACTATATAAAAAGTACATATATTAGAGCTGGAATAATTCGAATCAAAAATAATCAATCATTCGATTATTGAAATATCTCGAGATATGTCGAATACCCATGTCATGAGAATTTGAATGATTTAGTTCTCGAAGAGTGATGCCGCCGAGCCGATTGAATAATCGTCATTCGTTTCAGCAGCTCATCATTTTTTTTTTTTTAAAATGCGGCTCATTTTCAAATTTTAAATACGTGATTCGAGCGATGAGATACGATACGAGTACTAGTGCACTTGAACGCATGTTAAGATTGTTTAGTTGTTTGCCATCGTCGGTGGCGTTTTGGTTATGCTGATCTGCGGAATGTAGATGACTATCGACTGGTGCCATTCGGAGTTGGATTGTCTTGAGTACAGAACCGGATTAAGTTACGTTAACATTTATAATTTATAATTGAGAATTGTATAGGAATAATAGCCAACTGCCAGCGAAATGGATTGTTTATGATTATGAATTATGACTCCAGGTTCCCGAATGTCGCCCAGCCAGGCTATAGATGTAGATTTCTCCACTTCTCGAGCTCTAACAATAATTCGAATGATCATTCGATTATTAGAAGTATTCGAATAGCCGTTATTCGATTATTGAATTCATTCTATTATGCCCAGCACTAACATGTATACGTATATTTGAAATAAGAATGAGACATCCTATATGGAAACATATTTGGGGACTTCTATTTAAATTCTATTTAAGAAATAAATAAATTTGTCTTTTTTTATTGACATTTAATTGTTTTTGTATCTGGATTCCATTTGAAAAAAACCATAAAAAAAATAGTCTAACATTTCTTTCATACTTTCTCAAATAATAGAGAAAAAAATCGTAAATACACCGCTGCCACTACCAGTTGTAATACCTCGAGAGCCCTCTGTTCGATGTGGCTCAAATTTTCAGTTTCATTTGTAAAGCTTGAGATGGAGCAGAAAGCAGACATGATTTATTGATTTACATTCAAAATTTAACCAAAAGTAATGTGTTTAATTTCAATTTTATGAATCTTATTTTCAGGAGACGGAAATTTGCATCTGAACATATGTGTAAAAGAATTCACCCAAGACGTTTTGAAGAGGATAGAACCCTTTGTATATGAATTCACTTCCAAACTAAAAGGCAGCATCAGTGCTGAACATGGCATTGGATTTCGAAAGCCGAAATATATACACTATTCCAAAAGTCACACCTCTATTGAACTGATGAAACAATTAAAGACGATGATGGATCCCAACGGAATACTGAATCCATACAAAGTTTTACCTTCATGAACAAAAATTTGGCGTTAGTTGTTAATTCAGTTATTTATGCAAATCCATGTTACAAATGAATCCAAATTGAATCTGCTATGTCTAGCGATGGCAAAACTAGGTTTATTGACAAAAACTTGAGAGCCAAAAATGTATATAATTTTTTACGACCATTAAGATAATTGCTAAATTTTTTGGTTTTACCGGAAGTGACTCCAACTTCATTATTTTAAGTAGTATATTTTATATCTTGTTATATTATTTATTTAACATCTATTTCCGCTACCAAGTCCGATCACTGATGCCAGGCGATAAGCTCATCAGTTCTTATATAGACACAGACAATCTTACCAAGAATTTTTTTCCATTATTGTGGAGTTGGGATACTGAATGTGATCACATGACAGATACATGTAAATCACAATTTTACATCTTCTTTGTCATTCATAGAAAATATTCGTTCTAATGGTGTATCATTTAAAAACAGTTGAATAAGCGAAACTCAGATGCAGCCTCGCCTGCAAGGTCGTGGTTATGCTAAGGCTTTACGTAACCACATTACATTAGTTCATTTGCTCTCAGCATACAATTTGTTTATTAAAGAATAAGATGATCGAACTAGTAAAGCGTCTGTGACCGTTACCTTTCTCATCTGATATAAATAAATTTATATACATAAAAATTATAGTATATTAACATATGCTATTGAAAATTTCCAAAGTAGTTTGTCTTTATATCAATCTTTGGAAATAGTGGACAAGGTAAATATGGCATTATAGACTTTAACATATGATCCTGGTGTACAAATTGCCAAGAAATTTCAAAACGTGTTAAGTAAAAATTCGGGTTTTAAAAAACTGCGTGACCTTAAAGAGTGCCTAAGTGATGGAAATACCACTGCCTCTCGACAATATTTTGCATAAGCGATTATTACATCTTTGAATGTAGAACGCTCATTTGAAATTCGTACATTCAACTGTCTTTAAACATTAGATAGCATTTGTTTTCAAAATTGCTTCTCAAGATGATTTACTGATTCAAATTTCTTGGCCATTAATTAATTCATAAATAAGAAATTGGTACCAAATTATTTTATAAAATAATAAAGATGTGGTCGCTTCCGGAATATCACGTAAGTCAAAATATGAGTTTTTATAAATGAAGTATTCCTATTTATAAATTTTTATATAAAAAACTAAATATGAAAAGTAAGATGTGACTTATTGCTAAAAGATGTATCTGGTTTCTTTGTCAACTATTATATATATTTTGATATTCATAATTTTTTTTATATTGCAATAATTTTGCCACACAGATGTCGAGGACTACTTACTGTCCAGCTGGTGAAAGAAGGCTCGTGCGACAAAGGAGAGCATTACTGATAAGTCGCCAGCTATCTGCGAAACCATATGCTAGTAATATAGTCCAATGAATAGATGTGGATGCAAACGTGCAAACAAAAATTTGCCTTGCATTAAATCATTAATTTCATTTATGCTTTATTGTAAATGGAATGTAGAAGGCATATTCTTTCCTCGAACCTTCTGCCTCTGGTCAGAGACTAATGCAAAACATATTTTTAACATTTTAATATATATTAGAATAACAATATAATTAATTTACATTTGTTTCTTTTTAAACTTTTATTTAACGTAGGTTTATTTCCACTACAAGGTCCAAACACCAATATCAGGAGACAATATTATTATCGCGTAAATAAGCACTTAGAACTTTGGCCTAACTTCCACTTTGTCGTGAATCTTTCGTGTGCCCACATCACAGATAGACGAAATCCACAATGTTCCATCCTGTTCGAAAGATGGTGACGTGAGTGTTCATCCACTATACCTCGTTGAGCTGATCCGGCCCAGTAAATTTTTACCAAGTTCATACGGGTGAAAAGTTTAGTATATGTTGATTACAGTTTTTTTGTTAATGTAACTCCTGTGGTCCTAAATACTTTTCAATTTTTAGATATATTTTTGTGTATGTTTATAATCACAAATCATTACAGATTATCTGATAAAACCCAGATTTATCATCATTGGCATGACTGT
The DNA here is from genome assembly GCA_029963845.1 of Rhamnusium bicolor. Classification (NCBI taxonomy): domain Eukaryota; kingdom Metazoa; phylum Arthropoda; class Insecta; order Coleoptera; family Cerambycidae; genus Rhamnusium; species Rhamnusium bicolor. Next base: position 338,209 of record JANEYF010004917.1, read on the forward strand.
CTAAAATTTTACTAAAGTATTTATTCTCTTTTTAGTAAAGAGATTAAAACACTCATATCGAAAAAAAAAACTCGAAAGAGAATTAAATGAATAACAAATAAATAATAGTTTTAAAGAAAATACAATAAAGAATATCTTTAACAGCAAAAAGGCATTTAACACCATTATGTGTTGCAAATCAAAGAAAATTATCTTTTTTTTATCGGCTCGGTGGTGTCAAGGACAATGGCGTCTGCTTCCACCCAAACCGTAAATCGAGAAGGACTACGTTGATGAGGTATAGTAGATGAGCGGACCTGCTCGAATCACCATCTTTCGAAAGAAATGTAAAACTGTAAGTTTCGTGTATCTGCGATGCGAGCACGGAAAAAAAATCTCTACCTCTCGACCCAGTAGAGATTCGGCAGTTTCTGAGGCAATTTCCAAGTCAGGAGTGCCAGAACTTATCTCATGGTGTTGGTGATTGGTCTTGGTAGCGAAAAATTGGCTAATAAAAATAATAATGTTTCTATTAGTGTTCTGTTATAATTTTGATAATTAAATGATAAATATAAAATAAATATATTTTATCCACGACTATTAAATAATGTATCCATTATGTACGTGTTTCTTCAACAATAATGCTATCCTTCATTCACTGCAGTGAATAATAATTTCATTATAAACGGTTTTTGAAATTTTTTATCTTGATTAAAATGACAAAACTTTCTACGACGACGTATCCACAAACATTTCATCGAATACGTGTCATGTCAGTCAAAGCGGGAATTTCTTATTTGATTCGAAATGTCAAAGTTTGTGCAGCATTTTTACCGTAAAGTTTTACCACAAATTATTTAATAGCCGTGGACAAAGTATAGCATTCTATTCGCATGTAATGGCTATTATTCATTAGGATGATTTAATTCACCCTGGTGAATAATATTCATCATTACAAGCTCGTTGATTATTATAACGTTAATGTACTTAAGTATGTGATTCTTTATAACTGGTGAAATAAATTTGTTGACAATAAATATGACCTGTAATACATGTCCACTAACACATCAAATGTTCCTCCTACTTCCTGTCTCTCAGAAGTCTCAGAACATATTTGCCGACATCGAAGTATTCACAAAGATCAAAACACCGAATATGCCGAGTTCAGTAACGCAGTGGACTATAGTCCGTTCATTCATATGAGAACATAAAAATTGTGTATCTGGGCTCGCAGAGCGAAATTTTGTCGACCTTCAGTAGTGCATAGTTCTCTAGCATAGGCGCGCAGTGCATTATAAATGTATTTTCATATAATACCGCGCACCTTTGCCAGAATTTTTTTGTGCTTATATGAGATCAATGGACTATAGATCATTGTGATAAACGTAGCTGATTTTATTGCCAGGGTCAAATCCTGGCTCCAACCCTGTCAAGGTCGAAAGGAGTCGAGTGGGTGCGTGTTCGAATTTTTTCAACAGTATAACTCCCGCCCATGTAGCTCCGGCTTTGGATCTGGGAGTTGATTTCTTTATGTGTTGTTGTATATATAACGAAGATAAGGAAGGTATTTTCATTGTCAGAATATTAGGTCACAAATTTTATTTACAAAAAAAAGTCTTTAAATAATTTTAAATATCAACATGATTTAACATTTGGTTTTTTAACATTTTTAATCACTATGGGAAATCATTCTTTACTATTGGCTTACGTTCTGACGATTCTTTTAAGTGTTGGTAATTTTCGAAAATGCCCTTCCGAAGGGAAGATTCCGTTAGAGCAGTTGCTTTAATTGATGCTGGCTTTGGCATCCGCTAAGACGCTGAGAGATTGGGTTTACCTCGATCCAACGTCCACAGGGTAGTTGTTCGCTTTCGAGAAACTGGCGAATATCGCAGAAGGCTGGCATCTGGAAGAAATCGAATCGCTTTCTTGAATAAGACACAATATTGCATTTACTGATATTCAAAAATAGGTTGTTTTCGATTCACCAATCATTTATATGGTTTATATTAGTTTGTAAATGTTTGCAATCAGCCAGTGAGTTTATTTGACAAATATTTTTAAATCGTCAGCGTACAAAAGTTATCACATCAAGTTTAGCAGCAATATCGTTTATAAATATAACGAAAAACAGAGGTCCAAGAATGGAACCCTGAGGTACACCGGATGTTTGCAAAAACTTTTCTGATTTATGACCTCTAACTTGACCATATTGCCAGCGGTCAGTTAAGTAGGATGCTACCAAGTTTAAAAACTCCACTGATATACTAAAATGTTGAAGTTTGTGTAATAAAATTTTATGATCCAATTTATCAAAAGCCTTAGAGAAGTTAGTGTAGATGACATCTACCTGACCTCTCTGATCTAAGACCTCACTGATAAATTGTGTTTTGATAACCAGATTAGTTATTGTTGATCTTCCAGAGACAAAACCATGTTGTTCAGGTAATAAACAGTTGCTAACATGGGCGGATAAATAATCATATATAAAAATTTCTAGTATTTTACCAAAGTTGCAGATTATAGTAATTGGTCTATAGTAAGTTATATCATCAGTGGTTTCTTTGTTGAATATAGGTGTGACTCTAGACAATTTTCACAAATCTGGAAAGGTAGAATTCTTAAGAATCATATTATATATAATAGATAAAGGATTTGCGAGAATTATGGCACAGTCGCGAATAAGAAATCCAGGTATTTGATCTGGCCCCATAGTCATATTTGCTTTAATTTGTTTAATATCTTTCTCAACATCATTAACGGTAATTTCAGTTAGGTGTAAAATGTTATTTGGTACGGTACCGTCAAGTTCTTTAAGATTGACATTAACATTAGGTTCCGAAAAACATTTGGAGAAAAAATTGGCGAATGATGAAACAATTTCAGACAGATTGCTCATATCAAATGATCAAATGATTGTACATAATAACAAATTACTCAAAATTAATAATTTTAACTTTTTAACAATTAATTTCTTTTCAAAAATCAAAGATGAGAGATAGATAAACAATAAAAATGTCATACTTTATTTTCTTACATTTCCAGATGACTGATTGATCAGAAAACAGAGCTTCTAAACTGCAGTAAGTAGTATATGTCCAAGTTAACACATACTGACAAAATTTGAACTACCAGTAATTAAATGTGATATAGACAGGTACAGAAAAAACATTTTTTTTTATAATTTTTTTTATTATTACTGCAACAAATTTAACAAAACAATATGTCTTAACCTAGTTTACAATACAAAAAAAGAATGACACCTGAGGAGACCTCGTATTGTGTCGAGCAGTATTTATATTCTCGTTAGTTAGTATGTTTTTGTAATAATAATGAGCAGAATAATAGGGATAGAGTATGTGTAACTTATCTAATAATACTATACTATAATATATTAAGTAAATATCCTAAAAAACTTAATACCTATATTGTTTGTAATAAAATAAATCTACAGCTGTTAATGTGGATAAAAACAAAATTGATATAAATAATTTGGGGCAGTGTAGGATAAATGCAATGATTTATATACAGATATAAATTCCAAAAGAAAAAAATACAAAATTAAAAAATTAAAAGTCAAAAAAAAAGAAAAAGATAAGTGAGGTGATTCGAATGTACTAAGGTAGAAAATTTCTATCTAAATTTAACTTTTGAATACTTTAACTAGAGAGAGGAAGCAATATTGCGATTGTGTATCAAATTACACTAAAATGGATAGAAGTGTAGTGTAATTGTCCATCAGATATTTTTTTGCTTCTATTCTGAATCGCTTTTTCCTCATTATTTATATATGTGATGGAAGTTAATTAAAACACTAGTTCTGGTCGTAGGCCGAAAAACTAATTATTAAAACTTTATTAAAACGTAATGTAATTACAGTAAGCGAAGTTGTCTAAACAACAAGCGTGTTAAAAATGTAAAGCACTTATATTTATAATATATTTTTTTTATCGCTAAACCTGAAGTAGGTACGCTGTTTTAAGAGAATAAAGAGATAGTACATCCTACACGAGATGTAATTCACTTTCGTTGCGTAAATATACAAAAAAAAATCAAACAAAAGGACAGAAACAGAAAATTACTAAAAACAAACACAAAATAATCAAAAACAGTCAAATTCTTAGGGGCCTTCCCATTAAAAAAAGAAAATATGGTCACCAATGTTAAATTTTATCAAAACATTTTTTCTACTCTTACGTTATTATAACTGGGCTGTTAAGAGTTATAGCTAATATCAGAAATAAATATTTTTCAAAAAGGGCGGTTTCAGATTGGATAAGAAATTTAACAACCTCGTTATAATAACATAAGAGGATACATATAGGTCTGATTACGACAAATGACTGATGGATTAAATATTAACAAAATATACTTTTCATAATAATTAACATTGTACTAGTGCACTACCATTATTTATTATTATCTGATGGAATAGGAACAAACTTAATAGACAATGTTTGACTGTTAATCGAATAAAGTGACCAGTTGACCTCGACTAAAGTGAAAAGTAGTTATTCCAGCAAAAGAGCACGTCAGCGTGGTATTATTAACTTGAATGATATATCGTTCCTTGTTGGAAGGCTAACGTTAACTGTATCGTTTAGCGACATCTACCACTTCATATACAAACTAAAATTTGCTTATAATAATTATTTTCTTACTTATTTTTATAATAAAAAAAAATTAATCACACTAAATATCATTTAAAATTAAAGAAATGACGAAAAAAATATTGCAAAAAAGATCTAGGTCTAGCTATATTGGTCAGGCTGTTACGAAGTTCCCACTCCCAGGCGCGATCCCACTACTGCACGACGCGGAGGCTTTTGGCTGCTAGGTTCCCCCCTGGCCCGGTTCGCCCCTCCTTGGTCGACCTGGCCACCCCAAACTCCTCCAGGGTGGCCATATCGACGCCATGCTTAGTGCGGACGCCCGGTCAACGTGAAACACTTTGCACCAGGACTCCCGACCTCAAACCATCCACTAAATCCGACCTCCAAGTAGCTGGATTACAGGAGTCGCCACGCTCCCAGTCGATATAACCGAGAACGAAGTTAGAATTTGAACAGCTACTAGCAGGATGGAAATCAATAATAATGCCAACAAAACAATTTTTTTTTAAGATTTTAATTTTACATTTTATAATTTCCTCAAACTACCATTTTTATAAAAAAAAGTATTTAAATATTATTTTTCATTTGTAAGAGCAGGAACAATGTTTAATTATTTATAACTTGTAATTAGAAAATAAATTGTCTCAGCTAGGTGCACTTAGACAGTACTTTCACATTATCAGATCCAATTTAAAACAAAAAAAAATAAACAATTTTCTTTACAAATATTAATTTCGCAATAGGCATACTTATATTTATGTTGAATATAGATAGACAAGTTTTTTTTCTCAATTTATTACTACCGATTTCGCGGATAACATATTTATTATTCCACATCCTCAGGCAGGTAATAAGGAATTTACTCACTGGGAGCAAACAAGGGTTGTCGATTATAACATGATTGCAAAATTCTCGGTAACGGTTGTTAATCTGATAAAAAATTATCAAAAGATGTTCAACAATTTTAATCTGAAAATTTTTTTTGTTTGACGTGCACATTTTTGAGCCTTCATGGGTTTTCATCTTCGACCTTCCAGATCTAATATGTAAAATTTCACATTTCCATATTTGAGTCGTATACGAGAAAAATGTATTAAACACATAGATGCCACATGACAATTTTTTTCATTTTATTGTTTCTTTGTAAGTTAATTTTTTATATAAAACACCGCAAAACGCAGTTATGAAATTTTAGTAGGTATGTTTGTAGAATTCAGTTACCTAACGATAAGAACTCAAAAGTTTAACATCTGGGAATGATTACCTAATTAAAATCCAAAAACTGTTCTATTGTTTTTATATTGTACTATTTTTGTTACAAATTCTTTTATTATTCTGTGGTCCCAAATAGTCGGTTTCTAACTATAAAGAAATGAAAAGCTGAGATATAGAAGCACAAAAAATATCATTTCTATCAGTTCATCTGTCTTTCTTGTTAACTTTACTAAATCAGTAAAAATAAAAAATGTATTAATATTTGTCCAGCAACCTTGAATTTATAAATTATTCATTAATGGAAATAAGATATTAAACTTAAACAGTTGACGGCGACGTGTGTAATGGTTTAAAAATTATTATTTCTCTTTGATATAAACAACTGCTTTTTTTAATTCACTCAACGTTTCGCTATATTTTGCAAGAATTCTTAGGACTGGTTAATTTGCATTATTCCTGTTACCTTGTAATAAATAAAAATATGAATTACAAATAAAAAGTGGAACAAGACACGGATCGGACTAAATACAACATAAAGGGGATACATATAATCTTTTATAGTTTCAACAATACATAGCAGAATGCACTTTGCTATGTATGTATATAGTTTCAACCTGCTACTGTTGGCTAAAAAGTAATCCTATATCCAACATTCACAAAAACCAAAAAGCACGGGAAGGGGTAATTGCAACCACCAAGTTATAGAGAGATGTCGGCAGAAAGTGTGTTATATTTTGACCAGCTAGATAATCAAATTTGTATCCAACGGATTTTTTCAAGTAATGCTAATAACTCGGAAGGCCATTCGTAATTCAGTTTAAAAGGGGACAGATTAGCTCATTCTTTGTCATATAATGGAGTTCACTTTGAACATCTATTAGATTAAACCTACATTGTTTTTATTTTTAGTATTTCATAAGCAATTATTTTTATTACATCGTTAACATATTTTTTACATATTATTAAATTTAATTTTGGCGAAGGTGCCAGGTATTAATAAAAATAGTTACAACTTTTACTTCCACATATTCAAAAATTTTATTTTCACTCAAAAATATGTTCATAACGATATAACAAAATATAGACTGCTCTTTAAAAAATATGTTAAGACGTCATAATTTCGAGGCACGCGGCTGCCAAAATAAAATATTAAAAAGGAGGCGAGGAATTAAAAAAAATCACTTTATAAACACTGTAAGCGTTTGGTCACAAAATTTTTTAATAAAGAATCGCTTAAAGACAACAAAAAATGTACGAACTTCTTCATCTTATCGTGTCAGTTTGTGGACTGGATCATTTTGTGTACTTAATGAATGTATTTTTATCTTAACAACCTTCAATTGTTATTTAAATATTAAACAAAAACAGCATAATTATATTTCATACTTAGATAGCTCATTTACAATTCAAGTTTTAAAGCATTTTATTTCAGATGTAGATATATTAAAAATACGATTACACTTATTAATAGTTTAGTAATAATAACATGTTTTACAAACTACGTGGTTGCATCAAAGTGAAATTTTTAAACATTTATGACAAGAAAAACTTAAAGATACAGAGACATATATATGATAAACCAAATTTTACCAAGGCAAGTACAACTACAATTTATACTTTTTTAAAAACATTTTATTGGTAGAGGCATATCGGGATTTTGTAGCAATGAATGAAGAAAGTTGACATCTACGCATAGTATCCTAGTTTATAGTCGCATTACTTCGCCAAGCGATAGAGGACATGAAAGGACCACATTTCATGGTAAAAAGTTCAATTTGACCTGTCCAAAAATTCTTCGTCTTAAAAAATAAGTTTTTCGGCAGTTACTAAGAAACTATGCAAGCTTTCGATTTGAAGTTTGGCATGTTTTTTGCTTCAATAGTGGTATCTTTCTATCAATAAAATTTGTTTGTCTCAATCTCCAGTGGCGTAAAAACTGGAGTCTGAAACCCCTTATCTGTCTAGAACTTGTATGCCAACGAATTTTCAAAACTACATACTTTTTTAATTGTTTGTACAAATTGGAAGAAAAAGTAGTCTTCAACTTTTTCCGTACGACGATGCACTGTTTTCGAGAAAAACGCCATCAAATTTGACAAGCGTTCTATTTTATTCAAAATTAAGATACTGAGAAATTGAGGTTGCTATAAAAATTAATCTCATGAAATGTCAAAACAGCTATTACTTTGGTTTAAATTCAACGACAATTGTTCTTATTGTGTGCATAGAGTTTATTATCATTAAGTTTGAAAATGGCATTTACATGTAGTAATCGAGAATGTACAGATATCCATTTCATATATGGGTTTGTAAATGGGAATTCGGCAGTTGAAGCAAGGGAATATCAAAGACGATTTCCAAACAGAAGCATTTTTGTTAAATTTCATCAACGTTTTGTTGATAACAGACTAAGAAAATAAACAGACAGAAACCAAAATTATAATAATAATGTGGAGGAAGAAGCAATGTGTTCAATAACACTTCGAATTTCAAGAAGAACGATTATGGAGGACTTGAAACGAGACCATAGATATCCTTACCATCTGAAACCTGTCATTTTACTTTCAGGGGGAGTAAAGGTCGCACTTTTGTCAATGGTTTCTATTTGATCAACTTAACAATAATTCTGTCACGGGGCCTTACATCCTACCTCATTATTTGAATTTCGATTTATTTCTGGTATTTTTATGACATGAACATGTGGGATGATGTTCTCCTGGATTCAAGGCTGAATGCTTGGTTTCAGTTAGACGGCTGTCTAGTCCATTCTGGACGGAATGTTCATAAAGTCCTGGAAAATCGATTGGTCTAGGCGAGACCGTTGCTTAGCCTGCTGTTCTCCCAATCTAATCCCGCTTGACTTTTTTGTATCGAGTTTTATCAAAAATAAAATAGTCACAAGGGATGAGTTAATCCAAAGACAAGTCTAGGGAGAGTCGAACATCGAGTGTCGGCCGGTGAACATACGATCCAAGAGACGTCGAGACGTCGAGGTGTAGAAAATTATGAAATTCTATAATTAATTATTTTGGCTATTAGAGTGTCTAACATGAACGAGTCAGGGCGGACGTAAAATTATGTCTACTACATAGTACATACTTGGGGTATAGATTTAAATTATTTTACTTATTTTCGGCTGTAACTCTAGAAATTTTGTTGGTAAATTATTGCATAAGTGTCTTATAAATTTATGTATGTGCCAATGGTAGAAATGTCACAATTTGGTGAGATTAAACTATTTTGTAACTTGCAGCTGAAGAAATATTTTATAGAGTGTTGAGTGCTCTCTCCTACTCTCCAAGAGTTTATTTTATAATTTGTAAAGGTTTCTTTTTTGCTTTTTAAACATTGAGTATTAGAAAATTTATTGTGATGTGTGGGTACTTTTGATTTTTTCTTTTATTATACGTATTATTTTATGAAACCTGTGCGTCTTACTAATTCTCTGTCGAGAGTTCTATCCTAGACATTCCTAGGGCTACGGATCCAGCCTTTGAAAGAGCTGGCGCTACTAGTGTCTGTTCCCCTTGCAGCCCCAGGGGGTGGTGGCAGCAACCCTTATCCTTTCTTTGTGAGGGATATTGATTAACTTTTATTAAAATAATGGCACAGGTGCGATAAAGAAAGAAACATTTGATTACAATGGTGACAGCGATAGTTTACCACAAGGGGATGTTCACTACAATGGAGAGCATCGGCGGGATGTTCACCACAATTTACTTCGTGTAAGAAGATAAACTGTATGCCGCATTCAGTTGTGTATCTATTACTGTCAAAGTGAAAAGTCCCGAAAATATACATAATCACCGGACATTATGAATAATAACTTTCAACTTTGGAAAAAGTAATAAATTTCTGAATTGCAATAAGATTTTATTACATTCACCGGTAACTTTTCTTAATTTCCAAGCATCGTTGGAAAATGTGATAAATCAATAAGTTTTCCTCACTTTTACCGGCGATTATAAAAAAATTTCCATGTTCCTTAGGAGAATGTGATAAATCATAATAAGTATGTTAGACACAATATGCGAATTCGGTTACTACCCGAAAAAAAATGCTTAAAACTAGTAATGAGCAAATAAAATGTCCAATATCCGATATACCTATTTTTAACTAGTATTGTTCACATCATAATATGCGTAAAACTAGTTCTGTGATTTTTGACGATATAATTACTTACTACACAAACAATATAAGAAAAAATAGGTATTGTTATTATAAATGTAACAAAATTTTAACGATATAACAAAATATAGACTGCTCTTTAAAAAATATGTTAAGACGTCATAATTTCGAGGCACGCGGCTGCCAAAATAAAATATTAAAAGGAGGCGAGGAATTAAAAAAAATCACTTTATAAACACTGTAAGCGTTTGGTCACAAAATTTTTTAATAAAGAATCGCTTAAAGACAACAAAAAATGTACGAACTTCTTCATCTTATCGTGTCAGTTTGTTGACTGGATCATTTTGTGTACTTAATGAATGTATTTTTATCTTAACAACCTTCAATTGTTATTTAAATATTAAACAAAAACAGCATAATTATATTTCATACTTAGATAGCTCATTTACAATTCAAGTTTTAAAGCATTTTATTTCAGATGTAGATATATTAAAAATACGATTACACTTATTAATAGTTTAGTAATAATAACATGTTTTACAAACTGCGTGGTTGCATCAAAGTGAAATTTTTAAATATTTATGACAAGAAAAACTTAAAGATACAGAGACATATATATGATAAACCAAATTTTACCAAGGCAAGTACAACTACAATTTATACATTTTTAAAAACATTTTATTGGTAGAGGCATATCGGGATTTTGTAGCAATGAATGAAGAAAGTTGACATCTACGCATAGTATCCTAGTTTATAGTCGCATTACTTCGCCAAGAGATAGAGGACATGAAAGGACCACATTTCATGGTAAAAAGTTCAATTTGACCTGTCCAAAAATTCTTCGCTTAAGTTTTTCGGCAGTTACTAAGAAACTATGCAAGCTTTCGATTTGAAGTTTGGCATGTGTTTTTTGCTTCAATAGGGCTATCTTTCTATCAATACAACATATTTGTCTCAATCTCCAGTGGCGTAAAAACTGGAGTCTGAAACCCCTTATCTGTCTAGACCTTGTATGCCAACGGATTTTCAAAACTACATACTTTTGTAATTGTCTGTGCAAATTGGAAGAAAAAGTAGTCTTCAACTTTTTCCGTACGACGATGCACTGTTTTCGAGAAAAACGCCATCAAATTTGACAAGCGTTCTATTTTATTCAAAATTAAGATACTGAGAAATTGAGGTTGCTATTGTCAAAAGCAGCTATTACTTTAGTTTAAATTCAACGACCATTGTTCTTATTGTGTGCATAGAGTTTATTATCATTAAGTTTGAAAATGGCATTTACATTTAGCAATCGAGAATGTACAGATATCCATTTCATGTATGGGTTTGTAAATGGGAATTCGGCAGTTGCAACAAGGGAATATCAAAGACGATTTCCAAACAGAAGCATGAATTTCATATTTTGTGTAAATGAAAATAAACAGACGGAAACCAACATTATAATATGTGGGGGGTTGTAATACACCCTCGATTACAAGTAGAACGTTATGGAGGACTTGAAACGAGACCATTAATACCTCACTCTGTACAAGTAGTCATGTTATTGTGATAGACCAATCCTACCCTTATAAGTAGCATTATTGTAACACACCATGTATATGTTCTCCGGATAATTGGTATGAATTAAGCTGTTGTTCTGGACGTTCATAAAGTCCTGGAAAATTGAAAACCGGTTTGCGCTGTCTCCAATCTAATCCCGGACTTTGGGCAAAAATAAAATAGTACGGTTAAAGAAGTCTAGGAAAACCGAGTGTCGGCCGGTGAACATACGATCCAAGAGACGTTGAGGTGTAGAAAATTATGAAATTTGTAACTATTACAATTAATTATTTTGTCTATTAGAGTGTCTAACATGAAGGAGTCAGGGTGGACGTAAAATTATGTCTACTACATAGTACATACTTGGGGTATAGATTTAAATTATTTTACTTATTTTCGGCTGTAACTCTAGAAATTTTGTTGGTAAATTATTGCATAAGTGTCTTATAAATTTATGTATGTGCCAATGGTAGAAATGGCAGAATTTGGTGAGATTAAACTATTTTGTAACTTGCAGCTGACTAAATATTTTATAGAGTGTTGAGTGCTCTTTCCTACTCTCCAAGAGTTTATTTTATAATTTGTAAAGGTTTTTTTGCTTTTTAAACATTGAGTATTGGAAAATTTATTGTAATGTGTGGGTACTTTTGATTTTTTCTTTTATTATACCTATTATTTTATCAAACCTGTATGTCTTAATAATTCTCTGTCGAGAGTTCTATTCTAGACATTCCTAGGGCTACGGATCCAGACTTTGAAAGAGCTGGCGCTACTAGTATCTGTTCCCCTTGCAACCTCAGGGGGTGGTGGCAGCAACCCTTATCCTTTCTTGTGAGGGATATTGATTAAATTTTATTAAAATAATGGCACAGGTGGGATAAAGAAACAAACATGTGATTACAATGGTGACAGTGCTAGTTTACCACAAGAGGATGTTCACTACAATGGAGGGCATCGCCGGGATGTTTACCACAATTTACTTCGTGTAAGAAGATAAACTGTACGTCGCATTCAGTTGTGTATCTGTTACTGCCAAAGTGAAAAGTCCCGAAAATATACATAATCACCGGATATTATGCACTTTGGAAAAAGTAATAAATTTCTGAATTGCAATAAGATTTTATTACATTCACCGGTGACTTTTCTTAATTTCCTAGCATCGTTGGAAAATATGATAAATCAATAAGTTTTCCTCACTTTTATCGGCGATTAAAAAAAATCTCCATGTTCCTTAAGAGAATCTGATAAATCATAATAAGTATGTTAGACCCAATATGCGAATTCGGTTACTACCCGAAAAAAAATGCTCAAAACTAGTAATGAGCAAATAAAATGTCCAATACCCGATATACCTATTTTTAACTAGTATTGTTCACATCATAATATGCGTAAAACTAGTTCTGAGAATTTTGACAATATAATTACTAGTTGTACAAGCCACAAACAATATAAGAAAAAATAGGTATTGTTATTATAAATGTAACAAAATATTATTAGTTTACAACATGTACATTATTGATTTTACTGTATTCCTTGTCCTACAATAACCATTCAAATTTATGTCACTCCTCTTAATTTTCCTTGCTCTAAAATGATCTTTAAAATGTAAGTATTCCGTTCCATTTCCCTTACCCATCATTTCATTTTCAATCTTTGACCTTGAAGTGTGTTTGAAAGTCGACTTTCATAACATTCAAAATTACAAAAAAAAAATGACAATTTAGGGCAAGGAAAATTAATTACACCACAAAATGTATGCGCAACGGGCTCGGCACCGGGTAATGACATATTTATTACATTTTTCAATAATTGTTGGAGATTATGCGTAACTGGTTAAATTGAATAATATTTAAGAATTTATTACATTGTCCAACCAGCAATGGAGATTTTTCATAATGACCGGAGAAAGTAATAAAAACAATATTATTTCTCAAATTAACCGAAATTATTGGGAATTATGTTTATTTTCCGGTGATTATGTACAATACCCAGTTAATCACATTCGCCGCAACATATCTAACAAAATGGTTTCCATTTCTAACATTTACTCTAGTTTTAATTGTAGTTCATACATTTTGTTATTTTATATAATTTATATTGTGAATTTTTTTGTTTCAAGAGTAATTCTAGGTATGTTTCTTGTATACACTCGTCATCTTTGAAGGAGTTTTTCTCAAAAACCGTGCGTCGTACGGAAAAAGTGGAAGACTATTTTTTCTCGAAGTTGATGCAGACAATAAAAAAATTATAATTTTTGTGGAAAATTGGCGTACAAGTTCTAGACAGAAAAGTGGTTTCATATCCCAGTTTTTACGCCACTGGATTTTAAGACAAATATAATATATCGTACTGACAAAAAATAGCACTATTGAAGCAAAAAACAAGTGTCAAATTTCAAATCGAAAGTTTGTTTAGTTTCTTCAAAATAGTTAGACAAAATTTTAGTGAATAAGACAAAAGGCTAATAGCAAAATACATTTATTCAAAATAGCAATACCCAATAATTTCTTCTCTGGGCGAGGGAAGCAAGAGTAGTTAATTAGATAAATCAAATAAAGTTACGACTAATTAATGAATCAAAAAACCACAAAGATCTATATAGCAATTGCCAATTCAAATCATACGGAAATATCAATCCAACATAATTAGTGGTTATTGGGCGCCACCATATTTTTAAGTTTAACATATACAATAATAATTCTTCTTAACTAATAATAAACAACTGGCTACCTTTAAAAGATGGAAAATACGTAGTTATTTAAACAGTCTATGCTAATGAACAACAAATAAATGTACAGCACATTAAATGAAGTTAGTCTAAATGCACTGCGCGGATTTGCAAGTTTTTACTATAATGAAAGTCGACAATTTATTGTTCACTCGCGAAGCACTCAGAGTTTGATCACAAAGTAATCGTGGTGCCTAGGCACCTAGGGTTCGAGAAAACGCTAAATTTACAGATCTTCGCCTATACATGACTATACTGAAACAATTTTACTTAGTGCTCTTGGATCAAGAGCAAGGTCAGGAGATTTTCCATTATCACACCAGCTCGGCTACTTCATAAAACTTCTTAGCTCACTAACGTAGTTCCAGGCAAATTCAAGGTAACGTACACAGCTGCTTACTTCACCAGATTCGTTTTTTCGCCGCGCGAGCGCGGTAAACAATTTTTCGCACAGTAGCGGCGCACTACATGGGTACTACAATAGGACCAAAAGAAATTATTTTAATCGAATTTGGAAGTTAATCTATAACTCAAACCATTCAATCTAATTTATAAGGAATGTGGTTCAAATTATTTATCTTACAAAAACGGACCTATTGGCTGCCTTTTTAGTTGGAAGTAGGTACGGCATTCTCCAGTCTGCTTTAAATTACTCTAAACCGGGTTGGATGATCGACGGATTTGACATCATAATTTGTCTTATACATTCGATATACATAACTCTAGTAGATGGTGTAAATGTTACTTTATTCACTCATTGTAGACATAAGATTAAAAGTTGTCCTAGAAGCACCTACCGTAAGGCCGATTATTATTGATGTGAAACAAATAACTTTACAGAACACCTACAATGTGTCCAGAGGAAATTACAATTATTTACATGAAAATCATATAAGCTACTTTCAAGATTTACTTGGAGACAAAAGGGTGATTATGGACCTTTCTGAACTAGAAAAATATAACGTAGACTGGTACATTCAAGTAAGAGGTAAAAATCAAGGCTCATTTTTAGATCAATTATTTTATCACTGCACGATAACTTTTAGTCGAAATGAAGAACATCTCCTTTACGATCTTGAAAGTGACTGAAAAAACGTGGAAATTATTCAAAAACGGTATTTTTTCACAGACAATGAACTTTTAGGTTGCAGTGCTGTAGTAGTGAAGCCGAAGACAACAGAAGAAGTGTCTAAAATACTATCATTTTGCAATGAAAATAAGCTTGCCGTTTGTCCCCAGGGGGGTAATACTAGTGTTGTTGGAGGATCCGTACCGGTGTTTGACGAAATTATTATTTCCACTGAACTGATGAATGATATAATAAGTTTGAACGAAACCTCAGGTAGGTAAGTCATGCTTGCAAAAAATTGCGGTATTGGTAATATTAACGTCAAATACTATTCACATTTTAAGTATGTAATTACAATTGACTAGAAAAAAATGTTCTAGAAAATATTTTGAGAAAAACATAATAATAATACAGGGTGTTCGATATAGGCGGAATAACTTTGACAGCAAAAATCTAATTATCAAACAATAAAAAAAGTTCTAGTCATAGCCTCCTAGAGTGGTACCTCAAAAAAAATTATTTTATCAAAAAAATCTCAAAATTCCTGAAGGCAAAAATGTTACATTTTGTGCATGTTCTATGAAAATAAGATTGGCAGAACAATACCAACTAACATTTTTATTTACAAAATGTATTATTTACGTTAACTTATAACATGAAATTGTCAAGAATTTTTTTTAAAGATGTCATTTTGTTAAGTTAAAAATTTTAAAATTAAAATTGCCGCTAGAAATTACGTATACAGGGTGTTTCACCTGGAATTGCATCGATCGATACAGGGGAAAGTGTGAAACAGAAAATTTTGAAAATTTATGGGAATACTGAAGTCAGTGTAGCCAATCCAATAAAAATAATTACAAGCATTTGGAACTTCTGTATTGACAGAGGGCCCATCCCAAATAGCCCGCTTTAGTGGGTCACAGTTCACTGAACCGTGACTAGGTATAAAATTAGGTATAAATATAATATATTCTTATCATAATGTTAGTTTTAATCATCTCCAGATGATGCCACTTGGTTGACGAAACGCGCGTCGAGTGCAGTATATAGTGTTTTGGTGTTTCGTGGAAAACTACGTCAGTGTTAGATATTTTTAGGCGTTTCAAATAAAGCTTGCAAAAAATATCGTGTAGGTACCATCTAAATCGGATATTTTGTTAATTGCAATTATTTCTCCCATTTATATCTTATCAAAAAACTACCTGTTATAATGCTTATATTTTTAGGAATTCTGGTATGCCAGGCCGGATGTATTTTGGAAAATCTTGATAATTATTTAGCAACTAAGGGACTAATTGTACCATTAGATCTTGGCTCCAAGGGTACCTGTCATATTGGAGGAAATGTATCGACTAATGCAGGAGGTATGAGACTCTTAAGATATGGTAATATGCATGGAAATATCCTTGGTTTAGAAGTGGTAAGTATGAATATACCCACAGATATAATTCTGGAAAAAAAAGGTCGTAACTAGAATTCATTTTCGTTACGTGGAAGTGACTATAAGGGCAAAGGGCAATTAATAAATAAGTTTTATTATACAATGTGTAACAAAAGTTTGGAATAAATAATTTTCTACATTGATACAAGGTTATTGACAGAAAAAAATATAAATGTGGGGTGTAATAATAATGCCTTTAATAAAATAAAACTACAAACGGATGTTGTTTTTAATTGTACATCAAATACATTTATATGAATAAAAACTGCAACATCAAGCAATTTATTTGAAATTTTAATTTGAAACGTTATCCACAATGCCTAGAGGTAGACAAGTTAGAAATTATTGGCAGTTGTGACTTCGAAAGTGATCGGATTATTGGTATGAGGAAGGCCCGTTTTCACTTAGGGAAGTTTCCAACCGCGTAGACCGTAGCGTGACAACTATGTTAACATATTAGTAAAGATGGTTTGAAAAAAGTCTTCATGAGCACTGCGGCGGATCGGAACATTAGCCATGGGAAATGACTGGATAGAAACTTTATGACAAAGAATATCTATGGCGTCCATATACCGATGAATAAGACGTTTTCTTAACTGCCTCTCAAGTCATCTAAGTAACCGCCGGAAAGTCTTAGAATGTCGAGTACAGAGACGAGACAGTTTATTGTGGAGTCCGAACCACATCTAGGGCTTTGACAATTCCTTCTTCCATCTTTGTTCGAAGCAAATTACAAATAAAATGTCTAACTTGCTTCAGGATGGAATCGAACCATCCATCGACCTTCGATACCGTGTGAATAGCTATAAGCGCTTTACCCACTCGGCTAAAATGCCCTTTTGGGCTTCGTTGTTATTGACCATTTTTATGCCTATCCCTTACTACATTTCATTGCACCCGTAGGCTGGAATGGTGTAACGACGGAGTGCATTGTGTGTAGGAATGGCATCATATGGGTTTTATTGACGAGTCCTGTTTGTGGGCCCATGATCTACGAAGGAGATGAGCCGTTTCCGAGGGGAACGAATAAATGCTATCATACGCGGAATGATGGTTTGGGTTGCAATATGTTTTGACTTTAGGTCATCTTTGTAGTTGTTCAGGGCAATATGAATGCGGCCAGTTACATAACCAACGTGTCAGAACCTGTTGCTGTGCCATATCTTCGGGAGTTGAATAATTCAATTTGTCCATAGATAAATGCCCGCCCGTATGCGGCAAGAATTACTACACAGTTTTGGAAGTTAATGTGCATGTGCTTCCATGACCTGCAAGTTCACCCGATCTCTCACCGATCGAACATGTCTGGGTTATGGTCGCTACAATATTGGATAATTTGCCCCACCTCTCAGGCATTGTCGATGATCTCAAGCTTCGTATACATGAAGCTTGGAATGAGATAACCAAAGCGAGATGAAGTGCACCTCAGCGAGTAAATGAGCGCATAAACAAACACGGTGAGGAAACTCATTATTAGAGATCGGGAGACAGTCCTGAAAAGTTAAGATTTTGTTAATACGTGGTACTGCCACTAGGCCATCAACATGTTCTACGGAGCCCTCATAAATGATTTAAAACGACGTGACCAACTGGCACCTTTTAACCCGTGATTTTGTATCATTCATATTACGGCATTACATGATGAGGATTTTTACACATACGTATGTGTCTAATGTAGAGTTTACAGAACGGAAACTGTCGCCAACCACAATTCCCCACTCCTGGACTTTGAAGCTAGAAGCTGAATACACAATTTGTAGTTATTTACTTTAACTTCAGATACTGGTTTGGCGACAACTTGGTGGGGTTTAGGGGAAGAACAAAGTTTAAATTTGATTGGCCGAAATATCTGTGGTTGACACGGTTTTTGTTCTGTAAACTCTACATAAGGAATCGTTGTCAACCATCTTTTGCTAACGGCGCGGCGGCACGACGACGAGGCTGCTGAAGGAAACTAATTGATCACATGGTTTTCGATAATTTATGAAGATCCGTTAGTACTTATACATTAGGTTTTAGATTGTGGTTATTTCATGCTATTGTTATTTTGTTAATTTTTAGATTAATGTTTTAGTCAATATCTCGATTCGTATTTAGGTTAGAGACGCGAGTTAACCCTTCACTGCATGGTCTTTCATATATGATACAAACCAATGAATTAATGGTAAAAATTACGTACATTTGAATTATTACATTTTAACTTATTGTTTCACATCTGTTACAAACCACAGTAAGTATATAGTGCGACCGTTCCTTAACAGATGTCACTAGAAGTTCTAGTTGGTTGTTTTATTTGACAGTTTTGTTTAACGTTTAGGTTGTACAGGTCGTAATATTTTCGTGCTGTTTTTTTAAATACGTGTTTAAAAATTTTCTCTAAAAATTGCATCTCTATATAATTCAGGTATGTATTTCAATATTTTGATATGTTTTTTATAATTGTATTTGATTTTGTGTATAAAATACCTCATATTTTATAAGTATCATATCTGATACAAACCGTGTGAATGCCAATATTATGAAATATGTAAAAATAAATAATGTGTGATTAGTAAATAATAAAATGATTGACTGTATGCATGAAACATTTAGACTATTTAATGTTATTTTAGGTAGACAAGAATAAACACCAAGCCCTATCTGACAAAGAATTGGAAGATGAGATAGAAAACTTTATATTGAATGGGTTTGACAGCGAGCATGACTTAGATATGTGACCCCAATTATATTCCTGATGTTGAAGAAATAAGTGAATGTGTCGATGATACACTCATTCCTGATTATGACGTACTTGAAAATGCAGAAGGGAATTCAATTATTGAAAACGATGTTCCTGAGGAAAATGATGATCTTGGAGAAGGTCCTAGTAATGCAAAAGATGTTCCAAAAAAAAGCAAATACAAAATCGTGTGGAAGAAGAAAAAATTACAGTTAAATGACGCACAGTTTTTTTTTCTTAGTAGTGAAGTCTTACAATATATTTTAGAATTGAACACTCCCTCCAATTTTTTAAGTATTTTTTTACTGAAGATATTATTTTTAATATTGTCCAACAGTCAAACTTATTTAGTATTCAAAAAGATCCTAGTAAACCAGCACGATTAACCATTAGTAAGCTAAAAGTACATAGGCGTATGTATTATAATGTCGCTGGTGCATGCACCACACATTAGATCTTACTGGGCCTCCATTACAGGAAATAACACAATACGAAATTGCATGAGTCTTAACCAATTTGAGAAAATTAGACAATGCTTACATTTTAATGACAATACGACAATGTTGCCAACTCAACATCCTGACCACGATTGCCTACATAATCTTACCTAGACCTTTGCTGACAGAACTAAATAAAAGATTTTCATTAATCCCATTTGAAAGGCATTTGTCTATAGATGAACAGCTTTGCTCCAGTAATTCACGACATTTTCTGATGCAATATTTACCACTTAAACCCCACAAATAGGGGTACAAATTTTTTGCGCTCTGTGGAGTGTCCGGTCTTGCCTATAATTTTGAGCTATACTTGGGCAAAGAAAATGTAGTGCCTCCATATGAAACAGATTTAGGTGCAGCTGCAAATGTAGTTGTAAGGCTATGCTGGGGTATAAAACACAATGAAAATTATCGTGTATTTTTTGATAATTATTATAGTACCATACCTCTGGTAGCTTACTTGGCCCAACAAGGAATATTGTCATTAGGAACTGTACGAAGAAACCGTATTGTTGATTGTAAATTACCAACAGAGAAAGAACTTAAGAAAGAGGAAAGAAGTTACTGTACGGAGTATGTTGTAATATATGAAGGAGTAGACATATCAACGAGTGTATGGAAAGACAACAAGCTTGTAAATTTTGCTTCCAGTTTTGCTGGAAACAATCCGTATTCTACTATTAAAAGGTTTGATAGATGCAAGAAGGAAAGAATTGATATACCATACCTATATGTTGTGAAGGAATACAATAAGCATATGGGTGGTGTAGACCTATTAGATAGCATAATGGCTCGTTATAAGATACTTATCCAAAGCAAGAAGTGGTATTTTCGTATATTTTACCACATTCTAGACATAACGCTAGCAAACAGTTGGCTATTGTAAAGACGTACCAACAAAGAAAGAAAAAAGCAGACGAGACTACCAAAGAGGACAAAATTTCAACTTTTTCAGAATTTAGAGCGGAAGTCGCATTGTGTTTGTGTCAGGAAGGGCAGTCTATTTATAAAAGAAGATCTGGTAGGCCATCAGCAGCATCTGTTGAACAACAGCTATTGGCAAAAAAAGAAAAAAGTCCAACTGTCTGCGTGCCACCGAAGGATGTCCGAATGGATGGTGTCTTCCATTTGCCCATAGTCACTAATACTCGACAAAGATGTAAACTTCCAAAATGTAATCATTTGACATTTATACAGTGGGGAAAATGTGGCGTACACTTATGTTTAAATAAAAATAACAATTGCTTAATATTAATGAACAAGTCATTTCAAATCAATTAACTTGTTCATTAATATTACCGAAATGACATAATGTATCATATATGATAATACTAAAAAAAATATAAAAATGCATGTTTCTAGAAGAGGTTGATTTTTTAAATATTTTTCCTTCGTTAGAGGATCAAAGGTCGCATGTACAAATTTTTATATATTAAAAAAAATCATGCAGTGAAGGGTTAAAAATCCATTTTGTTACCGATGAAACGACTAGGATTTTATATTTGGACGCCTGATACTTAACTCTAAAATTAAGTCAACATTAAAGGGGAAAAGTGACTTGATTTTTTTTGCTTTTAGTTAGTACCAATTCTGTTGAGAACCACTGCTTTTTTCAGATATGAATAGGCCGGCATTTCTATCGGTTTCTTCGACTTTTTATCAATTTTCTCATACTTTCTGTAAGACCGACTTTTATCAACTTTCGTAGAAATTTGCTTTTGTTTTCTATTTTTGTCATATTCCTACGGCCCTTTTTATTTCAAGGGTTAGGTGGTTTCTTTGCATGATTGGTAGTACTAAAATTAACGTCTGAATCCAGTTGTTACAAAAAAAATTAACAAAACACATTAATACTAATGTCCTTAACTTCCCAGCTAAAAAACTGCCATCCTTTATAGTAAAGTGGTCTACCCTTTTATGCTTTCTTATAAAAAGATATTCGTTTTAAATAACAATCCATGGTAGAAGAAGAATGGTATGACAGGTAGCTGTACCGAAAGAAGCATTTACAGCGCACTACGTCACTCTTAGCAAACGCCCCGAGTTATCGGCCGAGTCATTCGAGTGCTGCTGTTCTGTGACATTACAAGTTGTAATTTCGTACGTTCAATTTGCTTTTCAATATTTTTAATTTTAATAGTGCTAACCAATAACAACATGCCGGCTTGTGCTGTGGCGGGGTGTAACAGTTATTATAGGAAAACAAAAGGCACTGACATTAAATATTTTACATTTCCCCGTGATGAGAACCTTGCGAAAGTATGGATCAACGTTTGTCGTCGAGAAGATAAAACTAATTTGAAAAATGCTAAGTTGATGTTATTATATATCGTCGGTTTGTCCCTTTCATTGTCTGTTTATAGCACGTATCTGTTCTCTACATTTCAAGTGGATGTTTACAGGACGAGCGAAGCGAGATCCCGCAAAATAACACGAGTTACACAAAACTGTCTATCGGAACGTGTTACATACAAGATTCTTTCTAATTTTAAACGTCTAATAACCCTTTAAATATAAATGAAATAGGTGTATTTAAAGATCTTAAAAATTAAGTAGTCTTATTCATAGTTACCTTTGCTGCTATATTATTACAGATTATAATTTTAATGTCAAAATTGACAAATGTTACTTAGCCAAGCTATAATATTATTTGAAATCCGAATTTGATAGCATATATCTTTGTATTTTCTACAAAAAAAATTTCTGATTCCATTGATTGATAGAATTATGTGTTGAATAAACATTGTCTCTTTTTCTTTTTGAGAGTTGTTTATTTTTCTTAATTGATGATATTATAACGAACATTTTCTCACCAGTTAGGTAAAGTTTAACTTTTCATAACTAGTGATGAAAAGTTAGACGTTTTGACACTTACGTCAGTTTTGAAAAGTTTCATTTTATATGTCAAAATTAGAAAAACAATATTAAATTCGATTTTAATACACCAATAATACTAAACTATCTTAATCAAACCACTAAATAAAAAATCGTTGAAAATTTAACAGTACATGTAAAGCGCATTCCCTTCTAAAGAGTATAATATTATTTCTGAGGTTGACATCTCCCGCCTTGCTAACTGAGTGACGTCACCGACACGGACTATCTGCGCACGGACATATTCTACCATTCTCTTTATACTATGTAACAATCTTACATCGTACATAAATAGATATATAGTTCAAGGTACTTGAATTTATAAGTTAATTATTGCATCAATATCCCAAGACCATTGACACTGTGTATGTAATATCGTTATTTGTTTTTAGGTTAAAGCTAATGGAGAAATAATAGACTGTTTAAGTACATTAAAGAAGGACAATACAGGATTCCATTTAAAGCATCTCTTTATAGGTTCTGAGGGTTCTTTGGGGTTTGTTACAAAAGTTTCTATTCAATGCCCACCACGTCCAAAACATAGAAATGTTGCATTTTTAGGTACTCAAACTTTTTAATTTTAATTATATTATCCATTGACACGGTTGTTAAACTAAATGTTTGCGATGTGATGCTTGCATACAAATGATCCCTACCATACGACAAAATGGAGGTCTGGCAAAATTATCTATAATAGGAGTTAAGCTAATCTGGCTACGTCGATGACCAGATATTAATACAAAAATTTCGGTACTTTGGGACAAATTTTTCCTCAGTAAATTTGTTACTACAAAATATATGTATAGGATCAAAAAATATGTCTAACTTATCGCCACGTGCTGAAAATAGGTCGATATTCTAATATATTACCATTTGAATAAAAATAGATCTCCGTGTGATAAAAAAATAGCCATGATATTTGCTACTTATCCATATTATTAATCTAGATAGCATTTTTACTTGTGATGTTAATTATAGTATTTAATTTTTATATTTATCACAGGTCTGCAAGATTTTGATAAGGTTTTGAGGACTTTTAAAGAGGCCAAGCAGGAACTAGGAGAGATTCTCTCAGCTGTTGAGGTATTGGATACACCAACTATGGAATTTATTAAGGAGAGAAACCAGCAAAACTCGCCAATCGGAGAGTACCCTTTTTACTTGTTAATTGAAACAAGTGGAAGTAATGAAAGGCATGACGCAGAAAAAATTAAACAAATTTTTGGAAACAACTTTAAGTAATCATTTTATTTTAAACGGAACAATGGCTAATGAACCCAGAAAAATTAACGTGAGTTTTCATCATTCGTTAAACGTTAGGATTATTTACCGAAACAAATAATTTATGATTAGATTTTCAACAAGTATGAACATTAAAAGTTGTTTCAATAAGAGCGCAAGATTTGAATTGCGCGCCAGTTTGGATGTCATGATGTCACAAGATTATATCATGGCAGGTCGATAGGAGACAGATGGGAGTTAGTAAACATGGAGCATTACACGCTAGAACAACGCGTCCTGATTGTTAAACATTATTTTCAAAATGGTGAAAGTTTGATTCCACGTTTCGTAAAGTTCGTCCAATTTTCGATCGAAATAATGTTCCTCATTTATCCACCGTGAAAGGAATAATCGAAAATTTTGAAAATACTGGTTCGGTTAGTGATGTGAAACACACGACACGAGCTCGTAGAAGTCGTTCTGAACTAAACATCACGGCAGTTAGCGAGAGCGTAGCCGAGAGTCCAGAGATGTTGATTCGTCATCGTGCACAAGAATTGCACGTTTGAACAGCCACCCTTCAGCGTATTCTCACTAAAGATTTGCATCTTTATGCCTACAAAGTACAATTGACTCAACAACTTCTGCCAACAGACCATGCATAGCGAAGAGAGTTCACCAATTGGATCCTTGAACAACAAGAAGTGAATGGCGATATTGCGGACACAATTATTTTAAGTGATAAGGCCCATTTTCACCTCGATGGCTTCATTAATAGGCAAAACTGCCGCATTTGGGGATCAGAAAATCCACGAATGATTCATGAGAAAGCAATGCATCCAAAACGTGTCACTTTGGTGTGCATTGTGGTCTGGAGGAATCATTGGGCCGTTTTTCTTCGAAGACGAGGCAAGTAATGCAGTAACGGTGAACGGCGAACGTTATCATGCTATGATAACCCAGATTTTTGTGCCTCGATTGGAAGATATTGCTCTCGACGACATGTGGTTTCAGCAGGACGGTGCCACTTGTCAAACCGCCCGTGAAACATTGACGGTCTTGTACGAGTCTTTTCCTAGTCGTGTCATCTCTCAGTTTGGTGACCAGAATTGGCCGCCACGCTCTTGCGATTTAACACCTTTGGACTTTTGGCTGTGGGGTTATCTGAAGTCACAGGTTTATGCCTACAAGCCCGCGACCACCGAAGCATTGGAGGCCAAAATTAGACGCTATATCAACGAAATACCGCTACATGTATGCAACACCGTTATTCAAAATTTCGCCAAGCAAAGCCGTGGCGGCATTTACCAAATGTGTTGTTCCATACATAACTCCCAAATGTCTACATTATAACTCATTAAATATTTCAATACTTTGCTACAGAAAACCATGTTTTATTGAACCATGAAATATTGCGCCCTTATTGAAACACCCTTTACAAGTGAAATTTACGTATATTAGTGAAAGTTAACTTAAAGAATCTGCTGAAAAACAAATAAAAAATTCCCCAACTCAGTATTTGGAGTAAGTAATTTAACAATACGTGTAAATGAAAAATGCGATAATAAATTTCTTTTATATAAGTTTTATATAAAAAAAAACAAAACGGGGTAAGCCCTAAAACTTCGTATTTCAGGGACCAAAAATAATTGATTATAGTCTCTAAAATTCTCTACTTTCCTTCCAAATTACCATACTGAGTACTATAATAACTTACGTAACATCCACCGTGTGAAGGATTCAGATTTGTACAATTTTTAATAAATAAAGACGTAGACACCCAAAATCAAATCAATAGGCAAGATGTATACATTTTTTAAATATCATAGATGGACAGACCACTAAAAATGTGTTTATTCATATATTTTTTTGTTTGGATTACACCTAAAAAAAATTATTAACTTCAGCCGGGAATTTAAACACGTTCGAACGATGCATATCTCCCGCCAGTTGCGGTGTGACGTCACTCTGTATAAGTTTGTTACAAGTGAATACCGTTATACTCGCGGTTTGTGTTTACAAATTAAAATACGATGCTATTTTTATGTTCTACAATGGAGAGTGAAAAGAAAAGGAATTATAAATATTGTATTATATCTATTCGTTCATTTTTCTTACTTGTATCTAACTTTACAGCGGAAAAGTGAATAGTCGAGAGACTTTTCTACTTTTCCCCCAGATTGTATGGTAGTTTACACATTTAAATTGCATTATGAATTAAATTTGCGTGCATAAAATAAAAAATTTTAATTCTTTTCTTGACCGTTAATATGAAATAATATCTGATAGTTTTTTTGGGGATTTCGGTCAGATATAACTAATTTTATTTTTTTTTAACGTTTCGGTTTATTACATCATCATCAGAGAACTACAATTAATATAATATTTTAAAAACATAGTTATGGTTATTTTACATTACATTATTTACTTACACTATTAATTATTAGGTATTTGTTTTAAATTTTGTTGCATGTTTGGTGTTATTAGATTGTCTGTTTTAACGCAACTGATATATTTTAACATGGTGTCTTGGCTCTTAAAGTTTTGTTTATGTTACAGAGATAACATTGAAAATGTATACATATAATTTACTGTGGGTGTTTTCCTTAAATAGTGAGTATACACAGTACACACACAACACAACAACCATTTCCTGCTACATTTGCCAGATGCTGCAGCTGAGACTCTAACTGAGTAGAGTGGCTAGTCGTATTCTGCCACACAACGGGATAGCCAAATGTATTATCGTATCGGTATTTTAAAACTCCACTAGACATCTGTGCCCTAGCCATAATTCGAACCTGGGACCCCTTGGTCTCAAGCCTAACGTATAAGCACTGAGCTACTGAGCCGCCGCATTTTTTATACTTACCACCCTCATTTGAGGTATGGTATCAAAATTGTGGATATATTTTCATTATATTTTACGTTAAATCTGTTGAGGATATATTTTTAGTTGCTCTATGGTTAGAAGTCTTAAGTAAAGAAGAAGAATGTAAGGTTAGATAGGAAAATAATGTAATGATGGTACGAAGTTTTTAAAAAAGGTAACACGTTTATTTCACAAGAAAAATAAAGTACAGCCTCAAATGGTTATGGGCCCAATTCTACGCTAAATCTAGAGTTAAAGCTGTAAACAAAGATACAGAATAAAAATGAGTGAAATAAACGTGAATTTGAATCTACCACAATTAACGTCTGGAAAGTTCAATAAGTGGAAATTTAGAGTAACAACAATACTAAAAGAAAAACAAATAAAAGTAACAATAGAAAAAGAAGAGATATATTTCAGTACAGAAAAAAAAATTAATTAAAAATAAAAGATGCCAAAGCAAAGTCTACAATACTTCAGTGTCACAAATAGGCATTTAGATTTATAAAAGATGCCGAAACAGCTAAAAAAGACGATGAAGGCACTGGAAGATATTTTTGAAAGAAAAGTGTTTTTACCAAAATAACTTGAAGAAAAAATTGTTAACTTTAAAAATAAAAAAGGAATGAAAAATTAGAAGATCATTTTTTGAACTTTGACACAATAATTAGTGAAATAGGAAATGCAGATTCGAAGATGGAAGAAGAAGACAAAGTTTGTCATTTATTATTGACATTAAAAGAAGATTTTAACAATGTTATTACTGCCATAGAAACCGTGAATCAAAAAATAACAATGGATTTAGTAAAAGCAAAGCTATTAGACGAAGAACTAAAAATAAAAACTAAAGAGAGTACATACAGAAACTCAACCAACGAAGAAGTATCATTTGAAGCAACACATTATAAATGCTATAGATGTGGTAAAGAAGGTCATAAAATATCTAAATGCAAGAATAATGACAGAGGAAGGTACGTTACACGAGATAGTCAAAGAAGAGGCTACTTCAGACCTACTTTAAGAGGAAATAATTTTATGCCCAGAGAAGAAATGAAAATGCGAATCAAGCAGAAGAACATATATCCTTTATTGCTTTACAGTGTGAAAATCAAAATGAAATGACAACAGAACAAAACAATATTTTCATTTTAGACTCAGGTGCAACACAAAATTTAGTAATCAACAAACTAGAAAGATTTATGAAAGACGCTGTAGTTTTAGACAAAGAAATAGAAATTTGTGTAGCAAACGGACAAGGAAAAAGGGGATTATTGAAGGGATCTGTCAAAGAAAAAAATATACAAATGAACGCACTAATAGTAGAAGACATGTAACACAACTAGATTTCAGTGTCTCAACTAATTAGAAAGGGACATCTAGTGACATTTCAGAAAGAAAAGGCCAAGATAACTGGACAAAATTTTGAATTTAACTGTAAAATCTAAATAATCTATTTATGATTGAAATACAAGTGACCAAAAATAAAAAAGAAGCATGTAATAAAATAGAAGTTATAGAAGAAAGTTTGTTGCACCAAAGGCTAGGACATTTAAACAGAAAATGATTAAAAATATTGGGTGTACCCTACTCCAAAAATATTTGCCCAACCTGTCAAGAAGGAAAGGCGAGAAGAAAACCATTTTACCGAGTTGAGAAAAAATCCAAACAAATCGGTGATTTTATACATTCAGATATAGCAGGTCCAGTGACACAAGTCACAAAAGAAAGGTACAAGTTATTTCAGGTTATAATAGATGACATAAAACAAAGACAATGTGACAATGGAGCGGAATATTCATCAAACTATTTTAAAGGATTCTGTAAATCACAGACGTCTACATTTATTCTCCAAAACTCAAGCGAATGTTCTAAAATTAAATAGAGCTCTTTAAGGATTTAAAGAAGCACCTAAAGTATGAAATGATAGACTCGGTGAATTTGCAATCAAAATTAAGCTCAAAAGGTCAGATTATGATTATTGTCTTTACTTTAATAAGTATATTTGAATGATAGCATGGGTAGATGATATATTGATAACTGGTATTGCAGATGTCAGTAAGACTGTACATTTATTAGAGAAATAATTCAGTGCAAAGAATATGGGGGAAGTCCACAATTTTCTAGGAATGTATATAACAAGAACAGAAGATAAAATTAAAATATCTCAGACTAAGCTGATAGAAAAGGTCTTGAAAATATTCAATACGGAAGACTGCAAAGCATTCAAACTCCATTGGAAAGTAGATTTCAAATAATTCAGAGTGATGATATATAGATGTACCTTTTAGACAGTTGATAGGTTGTTTACTATATTTATCAACTATGACAACACCTGACATAATGTTTAGCGTCTCATATTTGAGAAACCTAGATAAACCGACAAATGAAATTTGGAAAGCAGGAAAAAGAATATTAAGGTACCTACAAGAAACAAAGAATAAAGGGTTGGTATACACGAAGAAAGAAGACGGAGATAAAAACAATTTATTAGTTGGACATTGTGATGTAAACTGGGAAACTACATTAAAGATAGAAAAAGCGAAAGTGGCGGAATTGTATTTTACTATCATAATCCAGTGAGTTGGCTATCCAAGAAACAGTCATATGTAGCTTTATCTACCGCTGAAAGCGAATATGTAGAAGCTGCGGTTGTAGCTTAAGAACTTGTTAATGTTAATGGTGTTATAAATTGCTTAAAACAAAATGTAAAACCATTATTATTGTGTGATAATCAAAGTGCTATATCGATGTCAAAGACATTTGAAAATTCTAAACGTACTAAGCACATCGATATAAGGAATCATGTTCTAAGAGATTTAGTAAGTTAATAATGTAATAACTATTGATTATGTGCAAACTAAAGAAAATCTAGCAGACCTTTTTTTACTAAACCTCTAGGAAAAGATATATTTTGTAAGTTAAAATAGACAATTAATGTATTATATGCCTTAGTATCGAATATTGCTAACCTTTACACATATGTAAAAATGTCTAATCGAGGAGTGTTGAGGATATATTTTGAGCTGCCCTATGGTTAGATGTAAGTCTTAAGTAAAGAAGTAGATTCTCTAGAGTGTAAGGTTAGATAGGAATAATGTAATGATGGTACGAAGTTTTTTGTTCTAAAAATAAAGTATTAAAAAAGGTAACACGTTTATTTCACAAGAAAAATAAAGTACAGCTTCAAAAAAATCTGTGTAAAAGCCTTTTTGCTATATAACCAATAAATGCCATTACAATTATAATTATTTACAATCCATAGATTTCTTAAAAATACTCTTAATTCAGTTTAAATATTTAAATAAACTCCCGTAGTCCCTAAGTTTGGTAACTGATTGGAAGAATTTACTGAGTATCATATAATAACTTTGTTATCCTAAAATAATTTTTTACAATTTTAGGCAATATGGAGAATAAGAGAAAACATATCAGAAGGCTACAAATCTTGTGGCGCTGTGTTTTATTATGATATATCTCTACCTATTGACTATTATTATACATTGGTGGATGACATGAGGAAGCATATGGGAAATAAGTGTGAAAGAGTTTTCGGATATGGACATTTAGGTAAAAAGTTAAAAACACATTCAACATATTTTTTAAAAAATCTCACACGTTTTATTTTTTTATTACATTAGAAGATTAAAACTAAAACAACAATAAAAAAACTACAATTTAAAAAATGCAAACAATAGAAAATCCATTATCATATGTTGTGGATCGGTGTAAAGGCGCCTACAAACACACGTATATGTCTTAAGATATGAACGAACGTTCATGTAAGCGCGTTCATGAACGTTGTATACATATTATCTACACACAATGATATTCAAGAAGCAACAAAAAACGTTCGACGGACCTTTAACTGAAATTTTGTTTACACACTGGTGTATATGAACGAGCGTTTATGTCTTAAGACATGTACGTGTGTCTGTAGGCACCTTTTAGCTAAAGAACATTGTATTTTATGTTATGTTAGGAAAGAACAAGAAAACAATTCTGAGTGATTTATACATCAATTATTTCAGGGGATGGCAACCTTCATTTACAAATTCAAATGGCAGAATTCAGTAAGGAATTAAAAGCTCATGTTGAACCGTATATTTACAAAAGAACCGCTGAATTAAACGGTAGTATTAGTGCAGAACACGGAATGGGTTTTATGAAAGCCAATCACTTAGATCTCGCTAAATCGCCCAGTTCTGTTAATCTTATGAAAGATCTAAAGAAGCTATTTGATCCCAAAGGTATCTTGAATCCTTACAAAGTTTTTCCTTATTCCGATCACATGCAGAAGTGAAAAATTTAATGCATATATAATTAAAATAAGTTGGAAAATCATATATTTGTTTTATTTACCATTTTCGCGTGCTACCAACATCAGCGGTACGGAATGTGGAAATGCTTTCACATGATCCCTAATCCCTGCCCCTGTAAATTTTAGAAATATTGTGGTCTAGTTACATAGGTAAAGGTATATTGAGACTAGAAGTAATAGTATTCACATGCCAATTGCTGTTTCATTAGGCTCATTTAGCATTACATTTTTATTGCATATTCTGAAAGTTTGCACTATGTTTAGCAGGTGTGCAAAAATTTTTACTTATCAGACATTACATCATATCATCTGTAAAAAAATTGTTAGTCAGCGATCTGATTAACGTTCCGAATGGTGACGTCATCGGATCCCATGTACCCTACAACTGCTAGCGGTGCCGACTGGACGAGCACACAGTTGAGCCGCTTATCAAAGTTTAGATAAATGTTTAGCGGCTAACTGTTTTCGTACTTTTGTTTACTATTTTGTTGGTAATAATACTGACTGTAAAATGGACAAAACAAGAAAAACTGTAAATACTGTGTAGGTCCGGAATGCAAAAAATACTGCTGTTATACGCCAGAAAAACTATTATTTTTATATTAGTTGAAGTAAATGGGCAGAAAAGAGAAAACCAAAGTTTTACTTAATAATAATAATAATCGCTGGCGCGACCCCCGTGAGGCGTCGGAGGCCACGGGCGGACTGTCCAGCGTCGGGCAACCGAAAATAATAACAATAATGATAAGGGGTGCAAAGGACCGACAACCTCCACGCGGTGCACCCTGGACAGGCAGGGGCAACTTTGCCTGACGAATGTCGGCCGGGGGGTACCAAGGCTAACCACCTAGTACCCCTAAACTTCTGGTTCCAAATGACCTTAGAAGAAGGGCCCCTCACGACCAAACCCAGACGGATTTGGGTCAGAGAAGTTGTAGGGGCCTCACCGGAAAGTCTCATTGGTAACGACCGCAACGGACAAGGACGCTTTAAGTGAACGAGGGAACTACGGGATGACTTGCTGACCTACCGCGAGAGTAGCGAACCTGAGTGAAGGGGATATATGGCGTGATTGCATGCACTTTGGTGCGAATTGCATCAAGAGCATCGTGCCTTCTCTCAACAACACCTGAGAGATCAAGTATCCTTCTTGCGCAGGACAGGTTACGTAAGGGCACCCCGTCAGCTGGAATAACTGCCAATCGCAGTTCCACCGCGGCAATTAGCACCTATAGAGTTCACCGATGTAGACTTAAGGACTTAACATCAGGGTTAACCTAAAGCCACAAGACCTGGCTAGAGTGGACTCGGTCATTGATGAGGAACTTTCAGAAGATGCACACATTTGGCAAATCGACTGTGCTGTGTACAACGCCGCGAAGCAACTCGTCCCCCGTGAGAGGTCAACTAATCACGAGGTCGAGAAAGCCAAGCGGCGTGTACAGAAAGTCGAGGGCAAGATATAGTCGGCTAGATAACACGCTTCTCGGATCCAAAGTGTGGTGGAATACAAGACGAGTGGTAGAGTTTTCACTCCCAGAATCCGGCGCATAGCAGCAGGATTAAGACGTCAACACAGCACTCTAAATCTGACAGTAATGCTTACCATCAAGCGGCACTGTCTAGATAGGATCCGAGCGCTCATGGCTGTAAAGAAAACGTTGAGGAGGCAAGTGAGGTGTATGGAGCAAAACAATTTGTTCCGTACCAATCCTTTCAGCCTCTTTCAAGAGCCACAGTGTGTTGTAGATAATCTGCCGACTGTAGAAGATGTTGAAACCTTCTGGAAAGGAATCTACGACATGAAGACACAACTGGTGGTGGAAGAAATTTCCTTCCACTCACCGCCGTCTGGCGCGTTTTCAACTCATGGTTGAACGATGGGAAACAGATTCCAGACCGGTTTGTCGAGGGACGTATTGTGCTTATCTCCAAAAAGGGGGATCTTTCCGACCCGAAGAATTATAGGCCGATCACTTGCCTCAAGTCCTGCTACAAGATTTACACGTATCTTGCATGCTAGGACACTGAAGTCTGTTGATTCGGTCTTCCAGCAGATACACGAACAGCGTGGTGCCAAGAAGGGTATGGCAGGTTGCAAGGACAGCCTGCTGATAGACCGCTGTATTACAGAGGATTCTGTGCAATACAAGCAGAATCTATCAATGGCCTGGATTGATTATCGCACGGCATTTGTTACAACATCACACGAGCTACTGTTGCAATTGCTCTAATGTCTTGCGGTACCAGCACCACTAGTGAGATGGATAGGACAGTTGTAGCCGCTCTGAAAGACTCGCTTCACCATAACATCAGGTGCACAACGGGTCACGACAGAGCTAGTGACATTTAGAAGGTGTTTTCCAGGGTGACTCCCTGAGTCTTCTCCTCTTCTGCATCTCACTGCTGCCTTTGTCTGTTGGGCTCCGCCAAACCCGGTCATGTGAACCACCCAGCGACCGGAGGCATAAGGTCACCCATCTATTTTATATGGATGACCTTAAACTTTACGCCTCTGGAGAGTGCGAACTACAAAACGCTCTTAACGCTCAATTTTGCTACGAACAGCAAAGTTAT
This sequence comes from Rhamnusium bicolor, assembly GCA_029963845.1. Lineage (NCBI taxonomy): Eukaryota > Metazoa > Arthropoda > Insecta > Coleoptera > Cerambycidae > Rhamnusium > Rhamnusium bicolor. The sequence continues at coordinate 372,002 of JANEYF010004917.1, forward strand.
GGAAGTCATATTTTTACTCAATCGTATTTTCCATGTATAACAAGTTTTTAAGACCCGTGAGAATAATCATGATCCTCAGCTATCCTTATTGTGCTCTCATGGAGTGCAGTACAAGGACTGCTATTGTTAATTAAAAGTATAATAGGTAACTCTTTTAATTTGCTGTTTGGAATTTTTTTTAGGTACCTTTTTTTTAACTGAAAGTTAATATGTTTAGTCGTAATTTAAACGCATGTAATACAGTGTGTCCCATTTCAAGTCGGGCCACCCTAATATCTTCGTTATTATAATAAAGACGGGCTCCGCCAGCTACTGATTAAGCTATGTATGGCGTCTTCAAAAAAATGTCATTTCTCAGTATTCTTGTACAATTATTGTCAATGCATAAAATGAAAGTCTGGCAGACAGCCGTCCACGGGAGGCGTGTGGGGCCGGTAGATTCGCAGTGAGGAAAAAAACAGAAAAATTATGATAGTCTCAAGGTTGTTTTTTATTCTTTTAACATCTAGTGATGTATCATATTATAAAAACATACTGCCAGGCATATAGATGGGGGATAAGCTAGTGCCAGACCTAAATAAATCCATTCGTGTATGTCGATATTTACATTACAGTTTTAAACTTGTAATTTTGCTATAATTTAAAGATAAATCTCAGTGCAATCCCAGATGAAAATTCTAGATTTAACATTCTGCCGGATCTTTGTAAACATGCCCCATAAATAAAAATCACAAGGGGTCAAATCGGGTGACCGAGATGGCCACTAGATCATAGAATTATTTCTTCCGGTTTATCTGCCAGGGAAATGTATATTTAGCTAATTGCGACCTATCCTAACGTTATGAATAGGAGCACCATCTAACTAAAAATAAAAATCTTGCAGATCTCGCACGTTTGTCATTTAGGAAATCATTATTTAAAAAAAATTTAAAAACGTTTCGGGATTTAAAGGTTCATAAAAGAAAAATGGTTCTATTAAATGATCGTTTGGTATCCCCCACCAAATGTAAACTTTCTGTGAATATTGTCTCTTGCAGTTTTTTATAAAGTGAGGATTTTCAACTGACCAATATCTTATATTTTGTGACGAAATCACACAATTTTAAGTGAATGTGACACTCAAATATTCGATCCTCGTCAACCAGGGAAACCATCAAAAAAAATTTTGTTGGAACACTGGCAAGATGGTACGTCTACTATTCTGTTGTGATTTCTGTTTTAGCATTTTCGTTTGTGTATTTGTTATTAAACATTCTAAAGGACACAAATATGGAAAAAAAATATGTAGAAAGTGTATCAGATAATTTATCTGCTATATATAAATAATAAACAAACGAAAAATGAGGTTACTAGTGCGGCAAAATTCAAAATCTTGTGGCAAAGTATTTTGCCGCACGATTTGAATTAGATATCGATTTCTTGCTTTGTCTGGTAACAAATTAAGCGTAGCTTTGTTCACTTCGTTTTCCGGAAAGTCCATTTTATCAATTTTATCAATATAAAAATATTTTTTTACAAATTATAGGTTAAAAAATTGGCGCCAACTGATAACATATTTTGGTTACTATTAAGTCTATTTATGCTTCTATAGAAATTGATTTTCTTAAACAATTAGACAAGACACCACATATATGGACCTCACAAAAATTACTGCAAATGACATTAAACGTCGAAGTATGTTAAAAAAATTAATCATTCATTTTCACATATTTAAGAGTTTCTTTGGGTTGCAGGTGTTCAAAAAATAGTTTGTATAACTCGTGGTGAAAGACTTTTTGTCAGCAAAGGAACCGAGAGAAGGACAAAAGAAACAAGATCATGATTTAAATGTTAAAATTCCTGAAAATAAGGATTTCTCCACCGAAAAAGATTGCCCCTTTGCTATTAATATTGTGAATTGCAGCAATTGTAATATTACTTATTCTGAAATCATGTTTAGTGTCATTGTCGCTAATATGGGTTTTTCAAAAATCGCATTTATTTCTTATAGTAGTAGGCGCCTGTTTTGAGGGAATTCTTTTTCAGTAGGAGGTAGTACTAATGAAATTGTTTAGTAGCATTATATACTTCATCAAAATTTGATTCACATCCCTATTACAATAACGAAGAAATGAGGGTGGTCGGACTTGAAACGAGACACTCGGTATATTTTTAATAAAATAAATAATTTTAGTGGAATTTGCAAAAACTGTGTCAGAGGTTTAGAGAATTTTATTACTTTATCAAGCAACTCATGACTTTAGAATCCTTTATTTCTATTTTTATATATCTGTATTTACTTATCTGATGAGAGTAAAATGAGCAAATAATATGTTTCAATTTAAGATCAGATTTTAATATCTAGATACACTAAAGGTTTAAATTTAAAAGTATGTCCTTCAGTCTAAATTATTTTAATAATAATATTGTTTATAATCTGTGAATTAATTAAAAAATATGTCCACTACAGGGTGATCAAATATCAATTGCCCAAGCTTTTTTTTTGTCAAAACATCGGTCTCGACTAGTGCACCTCGACAGTACTTTCTTATCATCATGTCCAATTTTTTAAACGGACACAGTAAACAAATTTCTTTAAAAATATTAATTCCATATATGCTTATATTTATTATTTTTTTAATTGCATGCACAATTTCTTCTTCAGTATCGATTAATCTGCTAAAAAATTGTCAAGAGACCTTTTCGACACAATTTCTCATTCAAAAATTTTTATTTCTAACATGTCTTAATTTGACGCAACATTTTTTTTGGGTCTTATGAAAAGTGCCCTCTGGCATATCAGTTCTACAATAATTCAGTGAATTATTGTAGAACTAAGGGCACTTTTCATGAGACCTAAAAAAATTTTGCGTCAAATTAAAATATAATTTTTCCGCTTTTTTTTTCCACAGCGAATCTACCGTCCCCACACGCCTCCCGTGGACGGCTGTCTGCCAGTCTTTCAATTTATGCATTGACAATAATTGTACAAGAATATTGAGAAATAAGACATTTTTTTGAAGACGTCATATATAGCTGAATCGGTAGCTGGCGGAGCCCGTCTATATTATAATAACGAAGATATTAGGGTGGCCCGACTTGAAATGGGACACACTGTATATACATGCGTTTAAATTACGACCAAACATATTAACTTCCAGTTAAAAAAAAAGGTACTTAAAAAAATTCCAAACAACACATTAAAAGAATTACCTATTATACTTTTAAATTCTAATTACCAATAGCAGACCTTGTACTGCACTCCATGAGCGCACAATAAGGATAGCTGAGGATCATGATTATTCTCACGGGTCTTAAAAACTTGTTAAGGTACATGGAAAATACGATTGAGTAAAAATGTGACTTCCATAACTTCGCTGTTCGTAGCAAAATTTATGACGCTGTTAACACCGTCATCAATTTTGCTATACAAAAATTATTAGGGACGAAAGCTTTCTAACGGGATGTGAAGTTTTAGATGGATATTAGTGGTGAAAAAGAACTCCCAAATGGGCGTCGCGGGGGGTTGCGGGGGGGGGGCCCCAAAAAAAAAACCAAAGTGAAAGTTTTGATTTCAAAATATCAAAGACGTTACTATTGGTAGAATGTCAGTTAGTTTCGCGTGTATAACATGTAATAAAAATATCTGTATACTAGTCTGGTCAAATTAAGAGAAAAATACTCGAAATACAGGGTGTCCCATAATTAAGAATCTTTCTTCAAGGGGGCGATATAACTCTACAAAATAAGTTGTGTTTTGCATATACACAGTTGCCTTAAATCAGTTCATAAAGGAAATATAACCCCTTAAGATGGTAAGTACAACATAGTTATTTGCCAATAAATTCGAAACTTCATAAGATGCAAAAATTAAATTTAGACTATTTATTAATTTCATAATGTTACATATTTTGCCAAATTTTCATGATTTGTTGGGGTAGTTACACAGGGGATGGGGGTGAATTTTCGCCATTACTTTTTTGTCTTATGTTATTTTAGACATTTAAAACGGAAAAGGGGTACTAAAAGGCGTTAAAAGCTGCATGGATAAAAAATGTGCTACTAAATTTCGATAGGAGCCATCATTTTGGAGTTATTTATATTTTAATATTGCAATACAGGATGGGTATACAACAATAGATAGGTAACTACAAACCTCTACAAAATTAATTCCACAACATTTTTAACTAAATCAATTTAAAATATCGTTTTAGACAATGAAGCATATAATTTAAGGACAATATTTGTTTATTTATAAGAGTTTTATAATTAATATTATTTTAAGTTTGTATCTTAAAGTTCAGAAGGTGATTCAGAATAAAAGAAACAATTTAAAATTACTTAAAACCAATAATTAATTTGTCTTGATGTTTAAAAAAATTTTCAAAATGAAATCCACGCGTTCAATCGTCGAAGTTAACATATAGCATCTCTAACATTTCCCGAACTTCCCGTGCATTTGCGCAATGAATATTCACAAAATAATTGACATTTCAACAATATAACAATTTCAACACTTTTACTACAAAATTGTGCTAATAATATAAAACAATGGGAATTGCTATAAAAAGAACTGAGGAATTTGCCAAACTGAGAATTAAAATTGTTTTCTGTCATGGTATTACAATTAGAAAATGGTCTACATTGCAATATTTAAATGCAAATAATTTCAAAAATGATAGCTCCTATCGACATTTAGTAAGAGGAGTTTTCAACACTGGCGTTTCTTTCCGTTATAAATGTCAAAAAAAATAAGACAACACTCACTGTAATTACCATAACAAATATTGATATTTAGATAAAAATTATCATTAAAAAATAAAATGGGGGTTACTAATTTCACATATTTTACCAATATATCCTTAGAAGCGTTAAATTATGAAATTAATAAATAGTCCAAATTAAATTTTTTCAACTTAAGACGTTTCGAATTTATTGGCAAATAACTATGTTCTTTACCCCCTTTAAGGGGTTATAGCTTCCTTATGAACTGATTTAAGGCAAGTGTTTACATAAGAAACTCAACGTATTTTTGATGGTTCTTTCACTTCCTAGAAGGAAAGTACTTAATTATGGGACACCCTGTATATCAGCGTAAAATAAATATTTATTATACAGGGTGCTGTAGGATTAACTGGACAAACTTGAAATATGAATTTAGGACCTCAAAATAAGAAAAAAAATTGCTGTGGGGATATGTCCGGGACCCAATGATGGAGGCTACAATTAGGTTTTTATTTTTTTTCTCAGATTTGTAGAGATGAAAAAAATGAATTCTGGTAGAGACTATCTACAAATAAAAACGCTTGTAAAGGATATTTTTCCATCATCCTTATCGGTAAAATGGGTAAAATCAACAACCCCCATTTTTTTCTTTATTCGAACTTTTTAACAGACCCGATTTTTATCATATAAAATTGTGCCTTGGAAAGCTTCATTTAGAAACTAGTTCTTATCTTTTTTATTTTGTTATCGAACTGATAGTGTTTTATTGAAAAAATGAAATAGTTTCGATCCACACACATTTAACAAAATGGCAAATGCCTTGTAGGCATTTTCCATTTTATTAAATAATGCAATTTCCACCAACGGTGAGGATCGAGACTATTTTATGTCAGTTCGTTAGAAGCGTTCCTATTAGTAGAAAATCTCTACCAAAATTAATTTTTTTCTTTCCAAATTTGAGAAAAAAATTAAAAACTTAATTTTAGCCTCCAGTACATATTTTTTGTGAAACTGCACCGTTCCATAGCTTCAACTTTATTGTGATGATTTCATTTTACTTAAGGGCATAAAATTTGTGTATAAGACCCATATTTTCAAGCATAAATAATTGAAAAAAAAATCTGACACATTATTACTTCGAATTTATTCATTTCCAGAAAAAAAGTAATAAATTAATTGTTGGGTATTACGAAAGCACTCTTTCAAACCTAACATGATAATAATAAATATCTATAGTTTTTTATATGTTATACTATCATTCTTATCTGAATGTACTAGTATAAAAATTTTAGTAGTTGTTTTAATAGTTTCTATTATAAAATGTATTGAAGGTGTTGTTTTTGATTTATTATATACCTAAAACATTCAGATAAGAATGACAGTATAAAATATAAAAAATTATAGGTATTTATTATAATCATGTTAGGTTTAATACTCCAGGGAAATAAGGTAAAAATAAAGGCCATCTGCGGAATGAGGCCGAACAAGCTGAATTTTTGCAGAGACCTTCGTTTTGATGTTCCAATGAAGCACAAAAAAAATCTCATATGCCTACCCTTGTGCGTCTTGAGATATCGAAGGTCAAAGGTCATGAAAATCGGTTTTTCGCGAAAATCTCGCTTCCAGTGCATCTGACGTCGTAAGAACTCATAACAAAACTTACGTAAAATAGTATTCTCTACAAAATTTTTCATATACATTTTTTTTCGTATGACCAACCGTTCTCGAGATATAGCATGATAAAGCGGGAGCGCGATTTGCTTGTTCTCTTAATAGGACAAACTCAGTCACATCACCGACAAATTTTCTTAAAGATTGGCAAAGGGACTACATCAACACTAATTTATTCGTCTAAAAGTCTCGACAAATATCGTCTTTGCAAAGAACATATTTTGTTTTTGCATGCCCTCACTGGATGCGACACTACATCGGCACTATTCAACAAAGGAAAACTTAAGGTTATGACAATGTTTGAGAAACATCCCGATTTGACTCACTCTGCTCAAATATTTCAAGCAGAAAACTGCCCGCCAGATACCGTATTTCAGAACGGAAAGCGTTTTCTGTTAGCTATATGTATGGTGCTCCAAAAGATGAAGTGAACCTTGACAAATTTAGATACACCCAATTCATTAAGGCTACACGACTTAATAGACTTGTTAAATTGTCATCCCTTCCACCTACCAGTGAAGCAACTCGACAGCATATTTATCGGGTCTACTACCAAGTACAGATTTGGCTAGGGAACAATCTACAACCCGAAGAATGGGGTTGGGATTTAAAAAACCACATATTAGCCGAAAACAACACTACTGTCACCTGCTCCAGACGAACTATTAAATACAATATTCTGTAATTGTAAAAAGGGGTGTGGTGCGCAGTGCGGGTGTAGAAAAGTCGGGCTGCCATGCTCCAAAGTTTGTGGTCAGTGTCACGGACAGGCATGCCTGAACCCGTCAACAGAGTTGCAAAACATCGAAGACTTCAGTGACCTTGAGCCTGAAGAGGTTTTGCCAACAGACATAGAGCCAACAGATATAGAGGAAGCGTCTAACGAAGATAATGTGTTAATCGAGGTGCTAGTGAAACCCGACGAAGATGAGGAGGAAGGCAAAGAAACATAAGGCGTGGTGTGGAAAAGAATGTATTTTTTGTTATTAATTATTTATTATATATTTCTTTTTTAATAAACAAATTTTTAACGGCTTTAATAATGGGAATTTAATTTTTCAGTCTAACAGATTAAAAAAAGTGCTTTTATATTTATAGCTCTGTAGTATAATACAGTATTACCTATTACGAATGCGCACTCCCGCTTTATCATGCTATATCTCGAAAACGGTTGGTCGTATGAAAAAAATGTATATGAGCAATTTTGTAGAGAATACCATTTTACGTAAGTTTTGTTATGAATTCTTACGACGTCAGATGTACTGGAATTGGGATTTTCGCGAAAAACCGATTTTCATGACCTTTGATCTTCGATATCTCAAGATGCACAAGGGTAGGCATATGAGATTTTTTTGTGCTTCATTAGAACATCAAAACGAAGGTCTCCGCAAAAATTCAGCTTGTTCAGCCTCATTCCGCAGAGGAAGTTTTATTTCTCTGGAGTATAAAAGAATGCTTTTGTAACAACCAATAATTATTTTATTTTTTTCTAAAAATACATAAATGAGCTCAAGTTATAATGTATAGCATGAATAATAATCTAAACTTTTCTTTACGCTCATGTTAGATAAAACAAGAAATAAATTTGAATTAAAATGTAACTGATCTGGTAGAACAGAGGACTGGATCTTATCTGCCATTTTTATTTGTAGTAATTAGATCTACGAGTATTAACGTGTTTTATTCTGAAAATTGACCTGCGATTAACCCCGTAATCGACGCATATGGTATAGATAAAGAAATGTTTATTTACACTTATAAGTTATGATTTATGAACTAACTTATTAGTGTTTTACTACTTGACATGTGCGTTTCATAAGCTAAAATGTTTTCAAAATCTCGTAAGTGTATTAAATCTGCATTAATTGTATCGAAAAGTGACATATTTCGTCGTTGTACACACAAAAAACCAAATTTTACCAAGGTAAGTAAATAAAGTTATTCCATGTTATATTCGGAGAGTAATACTCAGGATAAGAAATTCCTGAGAAATACACAGGGAGATAAAGGACATCAAGGGTAAGCAAAACCACTCATAGAAATACCTCATTTGGGAATTCATTACTAAGATACAAAAATATTTTTTTGTATCCCCTGATATCTGCACATTACTGTACTTTTGATAACATTTTAACAAAATTCAGTCATAACCACACAACTTTTATTTAAAACATTTTTTCTCTATAGGCAATAATAACGATGATAAGGAGTGGGTAATTTTTAATGAATAATTCTGTACTGTACATGTATGACAGGAAAAAGAATAAAGATCCTTAGATTTTTTTCGTCTCTGGAAAACATCATCATTTACTGTATACTTTTTTTTACATTTCGATACAGTATTCCAAAAGAACACAAGAAATAAGCAAAATGGCCTATTTCACTTTTTTGTTACACTCTTGTGATTATTTAAATACGGTGGTACATTGGATCCAAAACGATGAAGTGAAAGGCATAATAAAATTACTTTTGTCTCACACAGGTGTTTACGAACTTGGGAATTTATTTTTAATGGGAGGTAGAACTTGGTAAAAGAAGTCGATTACTAAAAATTTACCGTAGTAGAACTTCCTTAGAAATGGCAGAAACATAATTATTTATGACACAAGAACGATAATTACGATTACGGAAAATTGCAACCGTATGAGTACGAATAACATTTTCGTCAGTGTGTCATACACTATTTTTTATTCGATGTATGAAGAAAGTAATACAATTTTATTTCTTATATTTATATTAACTGAAAAATTTTATCGGAATTGACTTCACGTCACTTTGACACACTTTAATAAAAATATATCATGACAGTTTGTTTCATTTGTTTATGGCATCAATATTTCGTTCATATTGGTTTACCATCCGAAAAGTACTTTTCAGCTCAAAATTAAAACAAGCATGATTTAAAAAAAACTACAAAATTCGATGCACAATACGTACGCATATCAATCGATTGTTTAGGTAGTTTAAGTTATACAAAAGTTAGGGTTTTTAAAGAAACGTTGCAAACAGGTTATAATTTGTTTTATTTGAAATTGTGTGTTATAGTATTTCCAGTCAGTTGGAACGCTATAAAAACACCGACAATGGTATTTGCTCAATTCATGGATAAATTCCTTTAGGGGCGATTTTGGAAATACTGTACCAAAGCTATTGTTTTTGTTTCAGATATTTTTTTAATTTAATACCAAAGATTTGATGTAAATAATGAGCCTTTAAAAGTTTTTAGTATATTTTCATTTTTATAACATTATACCAGAATTTTGTGTAAATAAAAAGCGAGATGACAGTTTCTTCTTTGAAGTTTATTTTAGTTTTATTAACAAGGATCAATGTTTACATTTATTTTCTGGAATAAACTTATTTATTTTTATGTTTTTCAACAAAAACTTTCATAAAAACATTCATATTAATTTTGCCTCACCTCTGGAAAAATGTCTAGCGGCGCCCATGTTTATTTTGGTAAAAAGTAAATGGTGCAGTTGTTGTAGATCAACTACAATGTCACAAGAGGACCTTTTAATCAGTTACATGAAACTGATATACAATTTTTCAAAGGATTGCTTGGAGAACAGAGAATCAATACGAGTGCATCGGAACTGGAAAAATACAACGTAGACTGGTTCAATACTGTAAGAGGTAAGTCAGTTGAAAATAAGGTGCGTTGGTTAGGGCAGGTGATGGATGGAAAATAAAGTAACCATGTAAATATTGTCAGTTGTAGCTTCTAAAATTCACTGTACATTTCCGTAAAATTTGACATAATGGAGTTTCTGGAAAAAAGGTCATGAATAAATATTTACCGTATGTTCCTCGCTAATAATTTAAAAATATTATTATTATTATTATTGTGGTGATGTAATAATTAATGGGTAGTATCTACCACAAAATTTTCTTGGTAAATATTAACGATAATATATATGGGTGTCAAAATGGAAGACACTGTATATACCGTCTGTTTTAAATTCGAGGCTTTTCCGTTTGCTACAGATTTTGAAAAGATTTTTGATTTTTTTTTGTTGTGAGTCTCGAATCTGGGACAGAGTGTATAGATACACACCTTTACAGGATGCAGTTCTCTTGTTTTAAAACCGACAACAACCGATGAGGTATCTAAAATTCTTTCATACTGCAACGTTAATAAATTAGCCGTTTGCCCACAAGGAGGAAATACAGGGGTGGTTGGAGGAGCAGTTCCAGTATTCGATGAAATTGTAGTCTCCACCGAATTAATGAACGAAGTTATAAGTTTCGATGAGACGTCAGGTTAGTTACAAAATCTTTTATATATTCCTGAGATTATAAAGAATCTACTTCGCTATTTGTTCAAATCCCACTTATTTAATGAACCGTTGAAAAAATTTTAAAAAATGCTTTTCTTGAAAACCGTTGATAGTGTGATCTTGGGACAAGAGGATCTTTTTTGTAATGAGTGGGAAATCTTGTTCCTATGACAAAGAGTAAAAAAAACCCAAAAAATAGGTGTACCCACCCCAGTTGCGCACGCCCCTGTTGAAGTTTATCTTGATTAACACCATTAAATGATGACACTCGTTAATAGTGGGCTGTGTGCTAAAACGCGTTTCTGCAGCTTGAAGGGTTCCCGAGATATTAAATAAAAACCAGTTTCTGGATACCTTCTTCAAAGAGCTTTATTATAGCTCACGTAGGAATAATTGTCGGACACATGTAAATATATAGTAAGTTTTCTACATATTTTCTCATGTACAATCGCCCCTTGAAATATGGCAACGGAAATTTCGGACACTCTGTATATTTTATTTCTTCTATTACCAGAAAAATAAGTTTACCATAAAAATTATTCAATTTTAGGTGTTCTAGTTTGTCAGGCAGGATGTATATTGGAGAATCTCGATAATCTTGTAGCTGAAAAAGGACTTATGGTACCTTTAGATCTGGGTGCAAAAGGTTCCTGTCATATTGGAGGAAATGTTTCAACAAATGCTGGAGGCTTGAGACTTTTACGTTATGGTAATATGCATGGGAATGTTCTTGGTTTAGAAGTGGTGAGCACAATTAGCAGTTCAAAGTATTACACATTTTATATTTATCAAAGAAATTAATTTTGTAGATTAAAATTACACTATGAATCGTATGTATGCACTAAATGAACTACACTACTTGCATTCGAAGTTTATAATATAGGAGAATGCATCAATATGTTATTTGTGACTTCTGTGGGAATTTCGTCGTTACAAGCTGAATTTTACGTAATGAATGCTTATGTATAGTTTATTACAGAAATACTGTGCACAAAAAAAATTCAAAGGCTGCCGACCCAGATACAGAAATTTATTTGAAGGGAGAGTGGGGGGCATGATTTATTTTTTTCCACCATGTTAAATAATAAATATGATGTATTATTTAAAACATAAAACATCACTATTCGTCTGTAAAATATGTTCTGACATGATTAACGTAAGAAATTACCAGAAATATACTTGTTTTAACTAAGATTCCTAAACCTTCTAATAATAGTGCGCGATTCACCCCCATATAAACAACAGACTTAATGTTTCGCGGTCTCTTTGTTTCTTCTCCCGCGTCATCCTTTGGATACAGGGTCGAATTTCGAATTTATTAATTTCGCAAAGGACGACGGGAGTGTATCAGTATTAGGTGGGTTAATAAAATATTCTAGTAGGTCAGTAGGTGGTATTTTCGAGGGTATTTTATATTGCTTTTAAAAATTAGATTAGGAATTTTCATCGGTATGTCAGTGCTATAAGTAAATGTGTTTATCAGTTTGTGTTTACATTATATACTTTAGCAAATTGTGACCACTTAAAGTGTTTAACAGGCATGTAGGTGAAAATGTCTATGTATTTTATACAGTCGTATTTTTATAAATATTTTGGCAGGCGGTGACTATTCGGATGTTTTCTGTTTACAAGTACTGTGGTAAAATAATACTGAAAAAATGTTCAGGCCTTGGGAAGATCCTCAACCCACCATCAGCAAAGAATGTTAGGAAGATGGTAATGTTTCACAAATTATAAAGAAATTTTCAAAACAGCATGCTACCAGTAAAAAAAATGGTTTTAAATGCTTACAAAAATATGAAAGTGAAAGAGATACAGCAGCCATGGGAAATAACAGAGACTATTTAACAGAAGTTTCATACGAACTGTTTACAAATTAATTAAGGAGGGCCAATATGGAAGAAAAGCATGGCAACATTAATAATTTAATATATTAAATTATTATTGGCAAAATTAAGCAACAAGAGAATTACCTGCTAATTTTAATTAGATTTTAAGTTAGTAAAACAGAGTAAGATTTTTTAATATAACAGAAGCGGTATCAAAGATCTATTTATCAAAGACACTACTTTTAAATATGTTGTATTATTGTGTTCATTGTAATACACAGACATTTGAGGTCCGACTCTATATGCCGCAAATTAGGTCTTGTCAGCATTTGAGGTTTTTATGGCAGTTTTTTGTAGCCATTTTTATGTGCATAGTATTTCTGTTATAAACTATAAGTATATTGATGTTTCACAATCCCGAGGCCGTCAAAAATCGCCATGTGCAGAAGTGCAAGTTAAAACGAGTTAATGACAGAGACAAATTGCGATTTTTTGACATATTTTTCAGAAGAGGTTTTGCAGAGCAAATGTTTCTTGTATAACTCTCAAATATTATACATTGAAGCTTACGAGCGAACGAAACTTAAAACGGCAATATCTCGGTTCGAAATGCTTCCAAAATCTAATTCAATTTAGTGAATTTTTGCGTGTTCCTCGTTAGATATCTCAGAAACGAAAGCCCAAATCAAAACTACTCCCAAGAAAAGTTTACTTTGTCCTTTTTGAACATACTCTACGACAAATAATAAAAGAGGTTGGTTTTTTGAAACAATGTTTTTGCCTATCCAAAAAAATATCTCACACCTAAAAGACCTTAACCTCAAACTGGAACTTAAATGTCAAATATGATTCCTTTCTCAAAACTAAAAAAACATTTCTCTGGTAACTGATTGACTTTTGTATCAATGTCAAACATAATTTAAAATATAACACTAACCGTCCACTCTACATAACTAAAGAATAGTAGACGAGCGATTGGTTTTTAAAAACAAAAGTAAAAGATTCTTAAGAAAATTTATTTATTTGGATCGCTTATTAACAGTTTATGTTTATGAACAATTTACACACGAACCATGCTAGTCAATGTCTAGGACGAAAAAACTCTAAGACTGCTCGAGGCGCTCTTATTTATAGACTTATCTGGGTGTCACTTTTAGCTGATGTAAGGGTTTTGTTGTATCATAACTCATACATCACCTAACAAGTTCAATGTCTAAATTAGGTGTTTCGCCTTTTTTATTCATTAAATTAAATTCAAATAAAATATCACGCAGGTAATACAATCCCCTATATCCCTGAAGGTACCCAAGGTACTTTGTGCGGGAGGGGACTACACATTTAGAGACAACACACACCCATCCGAGTAGATACGCCAAGATTAATTTCTGTTTAGAAAAAATCCCAGCATCTCAATCAGGTATCGCACCTGGGATTTCGGGGTGAGAGACAAGTGTTCTTACCGCTCGACCAGGAAACCATTCACACTATCACCATTTATTTATTTATTGTTATTTAATTTTTCTTTTTTAGGTAAAAACTAATGGTGAAGTAATAGATTGTTTGAGTACACTAAAAAAAGATAACACGGGTTATCATTTAAAGCATTTATTTATTGGTTCAGAGGGTTCTTTAGGATTTGTTACAAAAGTGGTTCTGCAATGTCCACCTCGGCCAAATCACAAAAATGTGGCATTTTTGGGTAGGTGTTTTAAAGGCACTGTAAAAATTGATTTCATACAATGTTTGTATTACAGGTATACAAAATTATACAAAAGTTCTGAAAACATTCAAGAAAGCAAAAGAAGACTTGGGAGAAATTCTTTCTGCTGTCGAAGTAATAGACACTCCAACTATGGAGTTTATTAATGCAAAATTAAACAAAATATCACCAATTGGTGATTACCCTTTCTATCTACTCATTGAAACATCTGGAAGTAATGAAACTCATGATACCCAAAAACTTAACCAGTTTTTGGAGAGTGCTTTAAACAAACATTTTGTTTTGAACGGAACTGTAGCCTCAGAACCTACAAAAATTAATGTAAGTAGTATTTACACCAAAGTACAGTTGACTAATGTAAATAATATTTAAATGTAAAATATAATACATTTTTTTTATCATAATTGCTTAACAAGATAATGAATTGAAATTGGCACGTATTCAGAGAAGAACGTAAAACCATCCTGTTTTTTTTTTAGTATTTAATAAATTTGTTCATTTGTATTGAATTGGCTTACATTTTATAAACTGTGTGTACCTACATATATACAGAGTGATCTAGAATTATTGAAGGTGACGTTAGCAAAGAATAACATCAAAATGGTTGAAACTGATTTCCGTTTTTACTCGCCGGGGCGGCGAACCTAAAGCCGACATTTTCGCTCCCCTGAATGTGAACCAAATATTGATAAATTAATTATTCTCAATTAATATAAATTTTACTCTACTTGTTGATTTTTTCCCTAACTAAAACTAAGTACTATGCAATTTACATTTGATCTTCGTGGTTTGTTATGTTTTAAAGCTAGAAAAATATTAAAACACCTTTTTAAAAAAAGCATATTTATTTTTGAAATAAAATAAGACGTAGTATAGTTAAAAGAAGCGCATGACTTACTTATTTAAAATAAGGACTGTAAGCATAACATGCATTGACATGTTTTCGCGCCTTAATATACAGGGAGCACTCTGAATAACTTTGGATAAATTTTTTTTTAACATGTCGACCTTGTTTCCAAATGGGACATATTTTAATGTAATACTTGTATACCTATCATCATCCCTCTACCCTACACAGCCACCCCCTCAAAAAATTCAAATGGCAAAGGGGGTCGAGTGATACATCTTTTGAAAGGTCTCTCAATTCTCTACATAACTGTGTATTTTTTTAAATTTATCGATTCGTTCCTGAGAAATAATTGTTTCATTATTTTAGGTTCGGGAAATAAAAATAAAAGAAGCAGTTTAAATTATCGTATGTATTGTTCAAAATTACCCCCACCGACTTCCATACAGTAGTATAATCTGTCTTGAAATTCTGTACGAACATTTCTGAACACATCTGGAGTCAATAAACAGCATTCTCGAACAATTCTTTCACGTAACTCTTCCAGAGATGCGGGTTTTGTTGCAAATACCTTCGATTTCAAATGTCCCCACAGAAAGAAATCCAAGAAAGTTAGTTCGGGTGACATAGCGGGCCACTCCACAGGACCTCTTCTTCCAATCCATCGCTCAGGAAACCGATTATCCAAAAATTGACGGACTGCTATAGCAAAATGTGGAAAAAAAAAGTTGAAAAAACAGTTCGCCCTCTAAAAGATTATCGCCTTCTTCGAGGATTTGGGTAATTATTGGGTCGATATTATTTTCTAACAGATCGAGGTACCTTTCGCCATTTAAATTGTCAGGAATTAAAAACGGCCCGACAATGTGATCCCCTAAGATGCCAGCCCAAACATTTAACTTATGAGGCCTTTGGGTATGAGTTTCCATGAACAAATGTGGAGTGGTTTCACTCCAATACCTACAATTGTGCCTGTTTCCCTCCCCATTTAACTGAAATGTCGATTCATCAGAAAAACGCGTATTGTACAGTAGATTGGCATTACCGTTTAATTGTTCACTAAAAATCTCACAGAATTCAAGCCGACGATCGGGATCATCTTCGTGTACCAATTTAAATTTATATGGATGAAATTTGTGGGCCTTTACAATTCGATGAACACTGCCTCGTGATACATCGGAAGCTTCAGCTACTTTCCTGATCGATTGAGTATTATTCATCTGCAAATGACCCAGAACTGACACTTCGATTGCTTCATTCCTAATCGGTCGCTGAGGTTCATGCTTTTTGTTTCCTACAGAACCAGTTTCCATAAATTTTGTCAATAATTGTAAAACATACTGAGAATCAACCCTTCTATCTAGGTGATTTCTATTGAATATGCGCTCCGTAGCTCTAGCACAATTATCGTTTTTAAAATAAATGCTCACAATTTCTATTCTCTCCTGAAGGGTATAAACCATTTTGAGAACTCACTGTGGTAAAATTTATCTCGATTTCAAATTGGTTGTGAACAAATTAATAAATAAATAAATAAATAATCTCTTTATTTTTCAGTAGACATGCATTACATGTATAGAAAAACGTCAAAAATTAATAAGAAGTTATCAGAAAAAAAAAGTTATTGATAACCTAAGTCAGTAAAAAAATCTAAAAAACAATTACAAAGTATAAAATGTGTATAACGAATAATATAAAATATGTACATAAATAAAAAAAAAGGAAAAAAGTATATATACATATATATATAAACAAAAAATATGTATATGAACAAACACATGCAGTATAAGAACAAACTGTGGTCATATAAAAACAAACTACAAAGTATAAAAGTGTAAAAGCATATTATGGTTGTGTGAAAAATAAAAAGTAAATAATTGTCGATGCCAGTGTTACAGGGTGGCACTAAAAAATTCTTCTGAAGTGTAGAAGGAATGATGTACCAACAATTTTTTTAATTTTGATTTAAATAACTTTAAACAAGATATTTCTTTCAAGTAGTTGGGTAGATGATTGAATATTTTAATGGGCATGATAGTTACACCATTAGCAACAACAGACAATTTATGTTTTGGTAACAGAATGTTATTGGTATCTCTTAGACTGTAATTTATGTTACGATCTGTAAACAAAGTGAACTTGTTAATATTAGATTTAACAAACAGACAACACGATAAGATGTATAAAGACTGTAGCGTGAGTATATTGAGAGAGGGAAACAGGTCCCTACAGGAATAGGTAGAATGCTTGAACATCATGGTTCTGATGATTTTTTTTTGCATTATGAACAAATCATTCATTCTACTAGAATTGCCCCAGCATAAAATGCCATAATTTAATACTGATTGCACATGTCCAAAGTAATATAATTTAAGTACATCAAAATTAACATAAGAGCGAAGCTGCCGTAGAACATAGCAACTAATAGAAATTTTTTTTATTAAATAGTCAATATGATCAAACCAATTTAAGTTATGATCCACTAATATACCTAACAATTTGACTGAGTCACTATTTTTTATAGATAAATGATCAATTTTAGATAATAAACTAAAATCAGGAGTAATATGGGTAAACATTAACATTTGAGTTTTCGACCCGTTAAGTTTCAAACCAAAATTATTACAATATCTGTCCATTACTGAGGTACAAATGTTTGCGTTTCGCGATAGATCTGGAACATTATTTGCCACAGATGCAACTGCCACATCATCAGCAAATTGAATAACGTGAAACTCATTCGACACTTTCAAATTGTTGCAAAGGTCATTGATGAAAATCAGGAAAAGAATGGGGCCTAGGGTACTGCCCTGAGGAACACCAGTTGGAACTAATTTATCATCAGATTGATGTGATTTGCCATCAACTTTTAATATTACTCTCTGAGTACGATTACTCAAGTAAGATTTAATCCACGAATTAGGTACCCCTCTTATACCATAGGCATTCAATTTGCTGAGCAGCATTTCGTGGTTCACTGTGTCAAATGCTCTGGACATATCAAAAAACAAACATTCGCACTTTTTCTTCTTGTCAATATTTTCGAGTAAAAAAAGTACAGAGCGAATTTACTGCATCTTGCGTACAGTATCCCTCCCTAAACCCATATTGACTAGAAGATATTATATTATTTTTATTTAAATAGGCTTTAAGTTGACAGGCATACGCTAGTTCGAAAAGTTTCGAAAATACAGAGAGTAATGATATTGCTCTGTAGTTAGATATTAGTTCCTTATCGTTTTTTTTATGTATAGGTAGCAATATTGCTTTTTTTAAGCTGGAAGGAAAAGTGCCTTCAATAAAAGAAAGATTAATTAATTTACACAGTGGATCGGCAATATATTCACTGATATGTACAAGCAGCGAACAAGGTATACCATCAAAACCTGCAGAGTTTTTTTGAGATATGGATTTAATCATATTAACTACATCATTGATCACGATAGGTGCCAAAAACATATTACTAGAACAGTTTATATTTAAATGTGTATTAGCATTAATGTTCATATTGTCTGTAAGTTCTTTTATAGAGTCAAGAAAGTAGTTGTTGAATTCATGTGCAGCGTCATTTAATGAGTTAATATTTGCACCGTTATCAGTAACAAACCTATCAGGGAAACGTTTATTTACAGCTGTGCCACTGTTTTCTTTTATGATTTGCCAGGCTGTAATATTTTTGTTAGACGAAGTCTCCATCTTTGAACAATAGTATCTTTTCTTTGCATTAGCTATGTTGTTTTTATGGTTCTTTTTTAATAAGTTATAATAATTTTTTATTTCGGGATTGTCTAAAGTTAATCTATATATTTGTCTGATAAATTTACCTTCATTAATTATGTCACTAGTAACCCATTTACTATTGTTTTTCTTTGAGCAAATATTTGAGTTTTTATATTTAATGTGATGTAATGGGAATGTAACATCTATTATTTCCTCGATTTTATTTAAAAAATTTGTAAAGGCCAAGTCAATATTTGCAGAAAAATCAATATTAGCCCATTTCTCAATCGAAACAAGATGTTCGAAGAATGCAATATTATATATATTTTTGAAATCTCTCTTACAAATAAATAGTTCTTGACACTCCTTATTGTTTTCATAATTGTAACAAACTTTTTGCATATAGTGATCAGAAAGGTCACACTTTATTACTTCGGGTGCCAGTTCCGAATTGTTAATATTGGAGAAAATATTATCAATAATTGTTTTAGAGCCACCCTGTACCCTAGTATAATCATATATGCACTGTTTTTATCCAAACATTGAAAACGTATTAACAAGTTGATCAGCATTCTTTTTTTTTAATAGAGTCTAAATTATTGAAATCCAAATTAATATTAAAATCGCCACAAACGAATACAGGATTGGCTGTATTCAACTTACTAAGGAGATTTTCCAATTTTTCAAAAAATATAGACAACGAAAAATTATCATATTTAGGTACCTTATAAACACAAATTACGCTGACAGTTAATTCCTCTCTAGGATAAATATTCACTGATGCATATTCAAAATTTGAGGAAATTCTAGTGATTGCAATTTTTTTAGTTTTGTATTTATAACAGTCACGCACAAATATTGCTACGCCTCCACCTGTATCCTCACTTCTACAGTAATAGTCAGTCAACACATATTTACTTATTTTTGTCATTTTTATTTCATCTTCATTTAGACGACATTCAGACATACATAATACATCTGGATAGTTGATAACTTCCAAAAACACTATTAGTTCATCAACTTTATTACGCAGGCTTCGAATGTTTAGATGGCAGATAGACAATTTACTGTTTAATATTTCTAATGTATAACTATTATTGGTATTTACAATTTTGTTGGAATTGTTGTAATGCACTTCATTCGAACTTTTGACTGCACTACTTACGAAAAAAACTGACTAAGTTCAGCACTCTTATTTAAATTGTATATCTCTTGAGATGTTGATGGACCACACGGTGCTTGTAGATTTACAGAAGTACTTCCATCTATCATTTGCAGAGATAAGTCAAGATCGTCTTCATGTATAGTACTTGCATTTTTTGAAATATTTAAAGGGAGGTCATCACAAATGTTAATAAAAACTAGATTTTTTGCAACAGTTTTCTTACTAATAGCCTGTTTTATGGATAAAGCTACCGATGATTTATTGCACTGTTTGAAGTTGTTGTTAATTTCCACATAGGATATAACTCCCGGCACTAATGTATTAAATTTAGATAAAAAGTTGCTTAATTTAGAGTTATATTTATTTATATGTCTATTTTTAATGAAGTTAGATTGTTTATATGCTAGGTAGGGAGTAGAAGTGAATAGTACATTTGTGTGAGAGCACTTTTTTAGTATATTACAGATTAATCTGAATGAAGGAGTCATATGTTTATGTATATCATTTGATCCTGCAATTATAACTAAATAGTCCTGTAGTGTAAAATTGATTGTCAAGCTTTCGACACATTCAATGACTTGATGCAGGAGAGCACCGGGTTTTATGATTGACGTTATTTCGTGGTCATGTGAATTATTTATTAGTGACCTGAGTTAACTCACCATATTACGGCCTATATCATCAGTCATTAAGAGGATTTGATTTTTTTTCTTCACTTGGTATTTCGTTTCATTTTTATTATCGATGCAATTGGGTACATTTTCTGAATATTTGAGAGCATTTGATCCCTCATTTTCAGTCGTCTGATGGATATGTTGATTATTTGGAACATTTAAATTTATTTCCTCACTTGATAAATCGGTTGACGTAGAGGCATGCTTGACTTCTTGTATTGTTTGGATGCTATTATTTCTTATGTTTTTTACAGTTGATGGTATTTGCTTTTTTAGATCCCTTATTAGTAAATTCAGCTCCTGTATAGTTTGTTCATGTTTACTTATAAGCGCACTCATTTCTGCCTCGGATTTTATGGCTTCATCCAAAAGTAATTTGCTGTCATTTTTTAGTTTTTGTATATGTTTATTTTTCGCTGCACTTTCTTCGTTAAGTTCACTAATAGTTTTCTCAAGTAAACTTTTTTCCTCATCTTCCTCACTAAGGGATTCGTCAGCCTTACAACAAACAATTTTGTTGTCCTTAACAAAACGGATTTTACTTTTAAATTTAGATACACAGCACTTATGAAATATATTAGAACATTTTACACAGACGTAGTGTATGAATGGTTTTGTTTTGCAACATTTGAAGTTAATTTGTACATTAGCGCTCATCGAAACACAACCGGCCGGCATCATAGTTTAGAACTGAATGTTCAAGGACTATCAAATAAGGACTATCAAATACTACGAGTCTTTTATTATTCTAAAACTAAACGGATAAGGAAAGTGTTTTTTGTCGAAAAAACTCGTGTTGATTTGAGAGCACTAAAAAATGTAGTTTTTTTATAAATTCCAGTACCCAGTGCCGTGTATTTTAGATTTTTCAAACGATTTCGATTGTGTGTAATTATCAAAAATAAAATTATTTTCCTTAAAAACGAATCGACGTTAAAAAAAAATACACAGTTATGTAGGGAATCGAAAGACCTTTCAAGAGATGTATCACTCGACTCCGTTCCTCCGCTCTTTTATCGCGTGAGGCGAGCAGCTGAGGTGGTCACAGTTGCACAGTACTTCTTTGCGACTTGCGCGTGAATTTTCTAACCGATCAATTGTTTTTGGGTTAGCAAAAGTATAAAATGAATAATGAAATACATACATCTTGACACAATGTATTATCAGTACACGGTCATAGCTAATATTCGTTCTGCATTCGTGTTAAATTATTATTTTGACCACTTATACTGGATAATGCACGTGCCACTATTACTTCTACATCTACAGTGTGTGCTGCACCTTGTTGTACTCGTTTACTGGATATTAATAGCGGAGACAAAGTTGAATGCTCAAAATTCTTAGTATAACCAGTGACATATTTATTATAAAAAGACAAATAATCTCTTTGTTCTATCGTAACCGTACCGGCAATATTCCGTCGATGGATAACCGAATTTAAATGTCTTTCATAATCACGGCGTGTATGAAATATGTAAAGTCGATTGCATAGTGTACACAGAATTTGTAGCGCATCTGTTGTAAGGTCATCGTGGTTTTCAATCATTTTTTGTAGTTTATGCACAAACGATATTGACTGTGCCATTGAAGAGCATTTTATGCGAGGATCAAATCAAACACCACTCCACGAAGATAACTGCACGCTTTCGTGTTGCTAAGTTAACTGGGGAGAAAGTGTCAAGCTATGTATAATATTAATATACTTATCCCAGTTTCCTGCAAGTTGCCGTCTCAATACTGGTTGCATGTATTACAGGTATATAAATAAACACATCACATGCATTTTTATGTGGTGTATTTATATTTATTTTTTTTATAACCGCCGATTCTGAAAAACGGCAAATATTTCCGATACCTGCAAATCATCAGTTGACACCGGATAATTTACGTGCGTGCAGGGCAAGCACATGGGGAACACGGAACAATAGGGAACTTGCCTATAATTTTAAAAATAAAAATAATACTAAAAAAACATAGCGTAACGTTGTAATAAAACGTGTACTTCACAAAAAAATAAGATTTCTAATTCCACGCGATCAGTATGAAGGATCTAAACAGCGATAAAATTGAAGTGGCCCGAAACGAGCTACTATTGACTGTGACGTCACACCATACAATATTCGGTAGTCGTCGCATTGGGAAGCAACACAATCAGATGTTTACCAATTCCAATTCCAATTTAAAATCTTTATTCACAATTAAGTGGATTATTTACAACTTGTATGGGGTACAGAGTAAGATTTATATTAATATATACATATATTATATAACAGAAAAAAGAAAACTAAAAAATCAATTCATTCATAAAATACTTAAAAATAATAATACAAACAAATTAACAAAGTATGACATTCTATATAAACATATGTACAATATGGTGTTATTAGACTGTGGTTGATTTGTTAGTGACTGTTCTGATATAAATATATAATTGTGTTTTATAGTACCGGTTATTGTAGTTGTACAGATATTTTAAAATGACTGAACAAGGTTTTTCAAAGGGCCAATCTGATAATTTGCATAAAGTGGATATGTTTATGGTGGCATCTTTTATACAAAATAGTGAACGTTTTTCCCTTGGAGAGGTCCACGGGGTCAAGGCAGAGAAGTATGTATTTTTTTAGCTTTTAGTAATAATTTATAAACATAAAATAGTTATGACTTGATCACGGAATAAAATGAAATAACTACAAAATGCTTAGTCGCAACTAAGCATTTTTAGCAGACTTAGTCTTATGTTTGAAAGAATTTAGGGTAATTCTTTACAACAGCCACTTCTATATTTTTCGCGTTTTCTTTTGTACACACGTGTAAAGTATCTCTATAGAAGACATTTGCTGCAAAGGAAATGTTGCGCAAATGTATAATTACCTATCGTAGGTATTTTCGTACTATGTTTTGGGGCAAAGGAAATAAGTGATTGTGTCGTGTTATCATTCACATAATAGATAAATGTAAGATTTGAATAGAATAAATTAAAGGGCAAGGGAAAGGTATTTGCAATATACTATATATACTAGAGGTAAACATTTTACTCTTCGCAGACAGTAGTGTTATTGAACTTTTATATAATTGTTGCACATTCTGTAGGATACTCTTCGCAGTTTTTTGAAAAGAATCTTGTGTTTGTCTTATAAACTTCATTCTTACAATACCTAATGTATTGACTACATATTTAATTTTTTCTCCCGATGGTGCCGACTGTATTGGCGAAACGCGTGGCAGTATATTTTATAGTATAAACTAAAATTCATTCTTACAATACCTAATATATTGATCACATATTTAATTTTCAACTTTTTTTCATCTCCCGATGATGCCGACTGCGTAGGCAAAATTTGTGGTAGTATATTTTACAGCATTTTAGTGTCTATAGAAAATTACTTCAATTTTAGTAGCACATTGAAAATTGCAACCCTCTGTAAATTCATATTTTTAAATAAAATGTCCTATAACTTTTTTATTTACTATTTGATTTTTTTCAAAAACAATGGATTTCTTTATCTAGCTAACACTAACTTATAGCCCAAATTTCAATTCGATCGGACTTTTCTTTCTTTAGTTATCGTGCTTACAAGAAACGTGACGGACGGACAGACGGACGGACAGATGAACAGACGGACATTTTGAAAGTTGTTCAGAATTCGATGACGAACGAAATGATTTTTTCTCTGCGAGCGATATTAACGATTTTAGAAATGTCCCGATCAAATGCAATATACTCTTCGTAATCGTATTTGCGAAGAGTAAATAAATAGCTGTTTACTTTCGCACCAGGAAATTACCTTTACTTAGTATCACTAAATTATATTCTATCTACTAATCTTATTTTCTAACATTGTATACACATTCTTTCTTTAATCCTACCCTAATTAAAATTCAATAATTCGAAATTCGGAATATTTTATTGCCCGCCTGCGAAAAACTAGTAGATAGACATATAGTATATAATAATGTACTTACATTAAAATGATCACACACATGTAGAGACCTACTGCTCTGTGAAATGTCTTTTTCATTTCTTCTACACGCTTTTAGCTATTTTGATCGACGAATCTTATCTTTTGGCAATATTATAAATACTTTATCTGGCACTTTCATTGTAGTATTCTTACACAACGGTACAATGCAATACTTAAATTAAGGAGTTTTTGTTTCCATTTTAAGTATACACTTAAAATTTATCTGAAATCAAGCGGTCGAGTGCTGGGATCTCCGTCGCCATTTGTAAATTGTATGGTGTGATGTCACGACTACTCCCGCGCTTTTGAACCTGTTTGAAATGGTTCGCTCGCGCGCGAAACTTTAATAATTTATAACAAATCTATTATTGGGAATTAAGGCGTCATATTTTGCATATCTTATTTTTTAGTATTGTAGAACATTTTTCTGAAGTAAAAAAAATGTGCAAGTTCCCTATTAAAATACATAGGTATTTCGATTGAGATTAAAAAAATATTAACATTTCTAGAAACCTCATTCTGTACTGTGTTCAACGCATTAGCATGGATTGCAAGGCATATGCTAGACAAGTTACATGAAGCATAATGGGATACGTGGATTGTGAAAAGCCTGGCAGCTTTACACATATGTACATTACAATGTCTGATACAAGCAGTAAAACAATTTCACTTTTAACACCAATATTACACAAAATATTTACCACTATTTTCCTCAACTCCTAGCTCACTGGTTTTCAACACCTCTTTACAACATATTAACAGAGGAGGTGTACTCTGAATAGCACTTAAAATATGTATAACAACATTATGTGACTTCGTGGTCGAGTGGTAACGACACTTGTCACTCACCCTGGAGTCCCGCGCTCGATTCCCGGTCGAGAACCTAGGATTTTTTGTAAACCAGAAGTTAATCACAGCATACTCGGACATTGGGTGTGTGTTCAAAGTCCATCGTGTACCCTTCTTCCACACAAGGTACCTTAAGGGATATATGGGGTTGTATTACCTGTGTTGTTTAATTAATTAAAAAAAAATAATGATTTTATGTGACAAAATACATGGCTTCGTCATCATAAATCCACACGACTAGTTTCGCGTCCTCCGTGACATTGTCAGTGTAGTTGTTATTATTTATTTTTATCCTCTCGTCGACTACATTTGTTGTTAAACTGAATAGTTAATAAACACGGTCTAGATCTCGCTGTGCACGCACAGCTAATCCTCAGACATGCTGGTTGGGAAGCCAGCCGGTCCAGGACCTGCGGAAATGGACTAATCATCACTGATATTCACTCTTTACTTGTTTTTTGTTTTACAATGTTTGAATGTCTTATTTGTAGGCACTATGGTCAATAAGAGAAAGAATACCTGATGGTTTTAAATTATGCGGGTCTATATTTTGTTATGATGTGTCTTTACCATTAGAACATTACTTTACTCTAGTTGATGATATGACCAAACACATGGGTAATTTGTCAGAAAGGGTATTTGGATTTGGCCATTTAGGTACAATTTTAAATTACTTGATTACTTAAATAATTATATTTCCATTGTTTTTAAGGTGATGGCAATCTCCATGTACAGATTGAACTAAAGGAGTTCTCAAATGAAGTTAAAGATCATATCGAACCATATATTTTCAACAGAACAGCTGAATTGAAAGGTAGCATTAGTGCAGAACATGGAATGGGTTTTCTAAAAGCTAAATATTTAGATCTGGCGAGGCCACCGAACACAGTACATTTAATGCGGCAAATTAAAAAATTGTTTGATCCTAATGGGATTTTAAATCCCTACAAAATATTTCCTCAATAATTGTTAAAGTAAACTAGAAAATTAAAATGATATATTTATTATATTTTATGTTATAAAATAATACAGATAACTGTAAATAAACATATTACATTAATACATCAGTTAAACAAATGTTTAGTTTGTCTTTCAATTTGTCCCAAAGTAGAACCAAATGAGTAATTTCCATTAACGAGTACTATGCTTGGATTATACATGTTCCTGTAGGCTTGAAGAACACTATAATATAATTAAAAATCACATTAAATTAGAAGCTCCGCTAAATATAGAAAAACTCCAGGATGTGCCCTCAGCAATGATTGTCCTTATTGTAAATATAAACGGTAGCCTAACACAGTATCTTTTATAGACTGTGGTTGGGCATACTTGCATACATTGTCAACCCAATGACAGTTCTTTGCATGAGCAACTGAAGTCACACCCTAAATTTTTCTCAATTTGAAGGATCTCTACCACAAACAATTTGATTAGTAGCTAAAGCAATTAAGTTGTACTGAAGCTCGTACTGAGGGCAACAGAAGCCTTTTTAAAAAATAAAGAGAGATAGGTATTTTTGATATTTTAAATCATTATGACCATTTTAAACAGGTTTCAAAATGATTTTGTAAAACTTCAAGTTTTTTTCTATCCGATTTTGGCTTTTATGATATATCTAAATCAATAAAACAAGATAATTATCTAAACAGAGCCGAAATTTATACAGGGTGTTTCAGATTTAAAGTGACAGTGTAATTAGAGATAGAGCACACTTAGCTGAGTCTAAAATACTCCCAAACTTGCCCTTGAATGTTAACCATTTTTGACTAAAACTGTAGTCGGCCACATTTCCAGAACGGTTTTAAATATTTGAATAAAATTGGGTACAAACATTATACTGTTTTGGTCCAATCAAAAGAATAATTTACTTTGGAAAAATTCCAGGACCAGATTCAATTTTATTAATGATGCTCTGCTTCGATAATATCACGCAGTGTATCATTTTTTGATCAATATCCCAGATAGCACAGGATATTCTAAGGATGATCTGTAAATGTCCTCCGGGGAATGTATATATTCGAAATATTATTTTATTATTCTTAGAATATAAGTAATTTATTATAATGATCTAGGAATATTTCATACGAATAATAAAGGAATATTCTTCGTGAATAATAATCTAATATTCTTAGAATATAAATATGTTTTCATAATGAAACAGTAATATTCAGGGAAAATCATCCTACGAATATTCTTTCATAAGGAAACAATAATATTCAAGGAAAATAATATATGAATATTATCTTTAAATTGTATTTTATTAATTTTTTTCAATACAGCATTAAAATTGTTAAATAATATAAATCGAATTAATGCTATAATATGAAATATAGATAATATGATAACTTCGGTGTGGTGTAATGTGTAATATTTGTTACGTTATTTGTTACCTAAATACCACCTTATTAATACCAAAATACATTAAAAAAGAATCTTAAATAGTAAATCACATAGTTTTAAATTGGTTATCAATCTTAAGGTCAAAAATTAGATTGGGGGGAATATCTAAATTGAATTATAAATTATTCTGGGTATGAATTCGGAATATTTGTGAAAGAGCGAAGTGATAACTAAGAATATTCTATCGGGCAAAAAATATTAAGAGAATATTTTAAAAACATTCTCAGGATAACTTAAATATTCCTGTAATATAGATTTTGGATGATCCCAGAATATCTATAGACTGTGCCATTTGCATGAAAAATAATATTCTTGTAATATCTGAAATATTTAAAACTTATTTTAAGAATAATCGAATCTTCCAAAAGTATATTCAGTGATTATTCCAGGAATAAGATTGTGCTATCTGGGATTAGTAAACGTTTAAAAAGTCAATTAACCAGTATATAAAAAAAGAATGTCATAATATTTGATTTAAGGTTATTCTCCAATAAATCCTCAAAAATGTTGATTGTTCAAATTTTAAATTCTGCAAATAAGGCAATCAACTAACTAACGTCACTATTTTATTAATTTTATTTAAATACCTTACACTAATTAAGCATTCTATTTTTTTTTGCCAAGAAATAAACATTTATCGAAAAATGAATGAATCGTACAGGGCTGGACTCACTTAAAATTCCATGACTTATTTTAATTTGTTATTCACATTACGTATATCATTTTTGAAACAATAGTAAGAGACCAAAAAGTTAATATTGATAAAAAGAGCTTGTTATTTGTTTTTTTTCTTGACATACAGCATTTCTAAGCATTTTAAGTTCAAAATTTCAATTTAAAATAATGTACATTCCATTTATTTCATGAGAAAAAAATTGTCAATAAGGAGGCTTGTATTAACAAGCAGCACAAGCACGATTAAAATAGTCGTTAAACACCTATAGAAAATAATATTAAAATATTAATGAAGGTTGACAAAATGAAACTTATTAAGCAACTTACAACACACAACTAAAAAAACCAAATTAATTAACAAAACTATGCAATTAATTAAAATTACAATAGATTTTCAAATTAACCACCAATGTCAATACATTCGTCGCTTTAAAAGAATTTTCACTGATCCGTCAATAATTTCCGGGTAATTTCTAATGTTATCACATACATTAATAATTTTTTTCTAGTAACTGTTCCCGTGTATAAAATTCTTCGTTGTACACAGCCGAGTTGAATTAACCTTATAAAAAGAATAGTCCAGGGATGTAAGATCTGTAAAATCTGCAAAATGCCCAAGAAAATATAAATAAACTTCTAACCTTCCTCACGGCCTTATTATGTGGTTATTATAATTTTGTGCTCGGTTTTTGCAAGGCATATGGGGGATCTGCAAAGACGTTTTCCAAATCGCCGTATACCAAATCATACATTTTCAAGAGTATTTCAATTTAGTAATAATTATAACGAGGGGTTTTCCGGCCTTGTTATTTATTTTAATAGATCATAATTTATTTAAAGGAACAAAACAAAATCTATAAGCAAATACATGTACTAAATCAATACAAATTCGGACACTTTCTCTCCCGGCGGGGAAGCAAGTGATTAACTAGAACAAGGTTCAAAATAAAGCTTAAAACTAAACAAATACATAGACAGTCGGCCTTAGCCAATTTAATCATAAATTATCGTCCAACATACTTAAGGAATTTTGTTAGGCGCTACCTTTTTTTATGAGTTTTTTTACCAAAGTTCTGGCTAGATCAAAAACCAATGTTACCGTTAAAAAAGAACAAACGGATAACGACTTCAAACAGTCTCTTAATACGTTGATTATTAATGGCCACGGAAAAAGTCAATTAACTTTATTCATAAGGTTCATGAACACAAGCAGATTTGCAGATCATTAACATTGAGTCATTCGTTGCACCTTAGAGGCACCTCCAGCAGACACCGGTTGATGCTTCCGTTGCTAGGTACCTAGTATTACTTTATAAGTTAAAGAAGAGGACCTTACCAGCGGGTGGAGCACAGCTATCACATCTTTTAATTTCTTACTCTCAAGACTTCAGAAAACTTCAAGGCAACAGGTCATCTCAAACGCAGAAAATGCACGACATCGTATCTCCAACAGGACATGGCAACATACCCAAAACTCACACCCTCTCTTGATCGAGGTTCTGCATTGTTTTCCAAGGTAAGATAACATACTTAAACGTAAAAGAACGTAAGGTACTTCACCCAGCGATCCACACTGGACCGTGGCTCCCGAGGGTTTCCCCTTTCGCGCTCAAAATACTATCCAAAAAACATCGTACCATCCGCACGCGCACACATTTCAAACACACCTTGCAAGTAGCGCTACGCTACAGGGGTAATACGATAATGTTTAACACAATCATTCTAATTGAGTCTGGAATTTAAGGTATACTCAAGCAATTTTATTTAATTTACAACGAATGCGATTCAAATTAATTATTTCCTAAAACTGACCGTTACATAATGAACATGTAATATTTTTATTACTGTATTTAGAAAATGATGTACATAATGTGAATAACAAAGTTAAATAAAATGTACTTAATCGTGAAATTTTAAGCGAGTCCAATCATGCACGAATCATTAATTTTTTAATAAATGTATATTTCTTGTCCAAACGAATAAGGATGCTTAATTAGTGTAGGGTATTTAAGTAAATTAATTAAATAGCTTTATTTATAGAATTTAAAATTTGGTCCACCAATATTTTTAAAAATTTATTAGAGAGTAACCATAATAACGTGCCATCAAATATTATGACATTTTTATACATTGGTCCAATGACTTTTTAAACGTTTACTAACATTTACAAAAAAAATGATATGCAGACTGATGTTAGAGAAACATTATACAAATTGAGTGCAGTCCTGGAATTTCTCTAAAGTAAATTATGCTTTTGTTTGAACTAAAAAAAGCATAATGTTTGTACCAAATTTTATTCAAATATTCAAAGCCATTTCAGAAATATGTGTAAGTTTGAAGGTGTTTTAAACTCAGCAAAGTGTGGCCTATCTCCCTTTACACTTTGTCGCTTTAAATCTGAAACACCCTGTATAAAGAAAAAAGCTATAACTGAGATCAGAAAAACTGATTGATAAATTAGACAGCATTTGATTAAAAGTAAAATAATATTAAAATTATTACTTGTGCCAATGTTTATTAAAAACATGTAAATAATTATACATTTTATTCAGAAGCAATGTCATAAGTGACTGAAATTTAATCAAATATATTTTGCTCTTGCACATAATCTTGTTGATTGAACAATTGATAGAAAAAAGTCATCAGACATAGGCACGAAGACTGAAAGTTTAAAAAATATATATTTACTCTGAGGAAATTGTAACGTTTTAGTTTTAACATTTAACAATATATACTGAAATATCAAAAATTTTTAAGAACATCTACTTACCATTTATACAACTGAAAACACCAAGCTGAATTTAATCATGCAGAAATTTGTGAGGGAATTTATGTTTTATGCTAAAATTCTAAGGAACTAATTGGTTCTTTATAAAAGAAGGAAAGAATAATCAATAACAATTCAAAAATGAAGTTATTATGGAAATAAAACGTACAAGGGAAAACAGGAAAAATCCATTTTTCTCGACTTTGTGATTTGTGTGCCATCTTTTGGATCATAATTTACTTCCCTGTATCTTACTTTATAGAGAAAAAGCGAATAAAGTTCTTGGACTTTTCTGATTTTTCCCAAATTATATGATAGCTTGCACAATTAAATCGCACTATGAATTAAATTTGTACAAAAAAATATAAAGTCTGAACCATATACGATTCTTTGGCATATTGGCAATCGATCGATCATAGTTAAATATAGATTTAAAGTTTGAAATTGCTCTGATGTAAACTTTATAAAATTACTATTTTGGTTTTCCCTTGTGACAAAAGAGAAGGATTTTAAATCTTATTAAGATTACTGAAGGTTTTTTAGGTTAAGTAATACATATTCTTTCTATTAACATGACAGGTCATAATAAGCAGGTTTTTGTGCAGGGCAAGCTTGAGAAATGTGCACGGGGCACTGACCTGAGCAACATTTTAGGGAAAGCAAAAAGTATAAAATAAATAAATTGCATTTTAAACTTTGTAACAAGACATATTCAGAAAAATGTATACTAGATGGCGGCACTAGCATTAGACTTTAAAGCCTCCACAATAAATATAGATAAGAAAAACATGGCTGATAGGATTATGTTGTAAAACAAACAAATACCTATCCAGTGGACTTTGCAGCAATAGCCAGGATAGGGACAAAATGAGGGCTAGTGTTTGGTATAGACGGCAAGCTGATATACACAAGTGCAAAGTTCTACCTGTGTCCAACTTAAGAATCGTAGACGAGCGATTGGTTTTTTAAAAACAAAAATTGAAGATTCTTAAGAAAATTTATTTGTTTGGATCGTTAATTAACAATTTACGTTTATGAACAATTTACACACGAACTATGCTAGTCAATGTCTAGGACGAAAAAACTCGCAGAGTGCTCGAGGCGCTCTTATTTATACACTTATCTGGGTATCACGTTTAGCTGATGTAAGGGTTTTGTTGTATTATAACTTCCACACTTCTAACGGTTCATTTACATATATTGCTAAGATGACATCATAGAGGAAATTGAGTTAACATTTACCATAAATACCAGCTCCTCAGATGAGGACATTACGTTAATTTCTGATGTTTATATTTCTAATTCAAATATTGTAATTTCCAGTTATTGTAACGAAATTATGTACACTTCGTAGAAATTTTATGTTTTATTTCCACTGATAATCAGTAAAAGACATTTCTTAATTCTTATAACAATTAATTATGTCTTGAAATATTTATTGCGCTTGGTAATAGGCAACCCACAATACACCCTACAGTAAAAAATATGCTGGCCATTGTAAATCGGGTTTACTAATTTCTATCCACCACTGCAAAGAATCACCAGACAGAGTATAGTCACTTTTCCTCTTGGCTGGAAGAACACTGAAGAAAGGAAAATCAATGGAGCAGAAATTCTAAGAAATAATAGTTCCAGTCTATGGGCATGTGTCAGTATTTAATAATTTGATTGAATATTCTAATCTCTAATTAGTTCAATAATCAAATCCAGCAATATATTTGAAGACATTCCAAGTCACCGAGTAACTCTCTGAAAAGGATGGAGTAGTACAGTTTGTATTGGATTTCAAACAACACTTTCTGGGAAGAATTTTTAGTGAACAATTATTTAGCAATAAATGACTTGATGTTTAAGGTCACATCATACCATATTCATTTCAATTTGAGGTAAAGAAGTTAAGTATTTAAAAATAATAATATGGATTTATAAGCATAGAATTTTATACAATCGCCGACTAGAATTCACACCAAGCTTATCCTTGTACGTATAAAAAAAGATAGCTCTAAAAACTTACTTTTGTCTAAATTGAGTGCAAGACTTCAATAAATTTTCCTGTGTGGTGACAGTCTCTCTTCTTGAATGTCTCTCTCGTCGAACCTCTTCGCTAACATTTAGCAGCAACACAATATCAGGCTTAAATAAGTCATCAGGCCAACAGTAAACTGTATCACTTTCTGATGGCATTACATATTTTTCTGGATAATCTTGTACTGCTTGTGCTAAAGCAAAAGCTGCTGTGGAGTGCCAAAATCTTAAAATGTACAACAGTTTAAACAAAAATAATAATAACAAAATGTTCTTACCTATCCATTACAACTGGTTGTTTTCTGAGAATTAACTGCACTTCTAAAGCTGCTATATAATTCCCTAAGGAATAAAATGCTGTCCGTAGAATAGTATTGTTGTCAAATAAATTCCTTAAATGACTAATAGATTCTGGAGGAGTACGCCATTGTATACCCTTTATTTTTTTGCCACACGTTTACTTATAGATGATTTGCCTAAAATGAAATTTAGTAGAGGCTTTATGTCAAAAAATTCAGATATGACGAAACCTGATCCATCAAGTCCTTCTAATACAATTAATGGATATTCTTTAATCTCGCCAGTTGCTTCATATCTTGCTTTTTCTTCATT
This sequence comes from Rhamnusium bicolor, assembly GCA_029963845.1. Lineage (NCBI taxonomy): Eukaryota > Metazoa > Arthropoda > Insecta > Coleoptera > Cerambycidae > Rhamnusium > Rhamnusium bicolor. Next base: position 405,902 of record JANEYF010004917.1, read on the forward strand.
TGCTTTATCATAAATCATCAGTAACTCCTTTACACCATCAATATCCTTATGCTAAAGGTCAAAACATTGTAACTTTTATTTTAAAATATATTCAGCACTTACCTCATCTTTATTAAAGACATTTAAAACAGAATCTACTGATTTATACAACAAAGGTGTTGGAGTGGACGACATGTTAAGAATTTCATCTAAATTAAGCGTCTATTTATAAAATTAGTGATTAACGACGTTAACGTTCTGTGACTCACACGACATCACAGGATTCACAGGTTGGTTATTCTGTGACGATATATTTCTCCAATGCTCTCAACAGTACATCAATGAACTATTGCCAAGTAAATCCCCTGTTCGAAATAAAATAATTAATTTTACCAAAAATAGGTCAAAGTAGGTGTAATGCTGAGAGTATAAAAACATTTTATTTTTATTTTTATACTCTCAGGTGTAATGTAATAATTGAACTAAGGAATTATACTTTTTCCTTTCATTATGCGATAATGACCATAGAAAATATATCTTATCTATGATAATGACCCCAATTAACGTTACGTCATCATTAAAAAGTTACCAAACCATAACCATAAGCGTTTTTTGGCGACCCAAACCACGCCTAGGAGTTAGGAAACTGACAAATCACACAAAAAATCTCTTGGTTTGGAACGATATGAATGGATGACATTTTTTGAATTTGTCCCTAACCTCCTTAATAAAAGTAAACAGTTTCCTAATTTCATATTTTTATTAATATCAAAAATAATTTTATTATTGGAAACTGATTCCATCATTCAGTATCCAAACAAAAATTAACCAGATTAATAACAATCTAAACTGGGCGAGACAGTATACACAGTTAGATAGAGACGTAGATATTAACTAGTTAAAGTCATCTCTCAAGCACGGTTTGCTGGTTTGGTAAACTCTACATAACCAGAGGTTAACTTTAAGCCGGCTTCAGGGAACCATATAGTAGCAGCATTTTCCCCATAGACTTATGGTCTGTGATTTTCCCACACCGCACCACCTTGGTATATTTTATGTTTAGATTGAATTCACATGGGTACGTGATCACGCATCTGTGGCGACCACATGCCAATAACAAAGCAGCTACATTATTATGGACTAAAGTCAAAGTACTAAAGTTGGTTAATTAATTTGAATTTTTTCCGTATCATGGACAGATCGTGACTATTTTGAACATGCGCATTCTGCATGTTTTGTCTCTTAATTTTTCCTTTGTAATTTTCTGATCCCACAATGTTTTTCTCGACAACGTTTTACTCAAATTACTGATGATAACTAACAGCAAACTTAACGAATCCATAACTTTTTTTTATGTATTTTTATAAGTTTTGAGGTTATAATACCTAAATGCAGCCAGCGACCTTGAATGCAGCAAGACATGGTTTTTGGATACTTCATTATAGGACGGTCAGTTAATTAAAACGGATACCTGACTGATCACAGAATGTCACAGATACGTAAGTATGTAATCACGTAACCATGTGAATGCAGTCTTAGTTTCTGACAACAATAGGTCTGTTCTTTTCGTCTACACTTTAATTTATGTGCAGTTGAAAATTCACTGTGATTGGTCACTTTCAAATCTGATGTTCCCCTATTGGTCGATAACTGTGAAAAGTGTAGAAGTGCAGACGAAAGAAACAGACCAATTGTTGCCTCTCATCTTCTCTGAAACAGGCTTTATGTTTAAAAAATGTAAATAGCAAAAAATCTCCTAACAAATAGCCAGTAGTGCCAGGGTTGCCAATCTGTGAGTAATTACTCACATTTGTGAGTATTTTAGTAGCCTGTAAGTAATTTTGTGAGTAAAGGACAATTGTGAGGTAATTGTGAGTAATTGGGAGGTCAGGGTATATTGATAGTTATGCAAAATTCCGATTCGACAATTTATAAAAACTTATTGTTTTTAAAAATCTTAATTTAAGCCTAATTTTACGCACTCTAGTTTTGAGATTTGCAGTGTCCTCTATTGCTTGGTCGATATAATAGTATACATAAGTGGATAAGTAAGATAGCTAGTAATTCGTCTGTTTGATATTGCAACTTACAACACTAGGTATCGCAGCATCTCGAGTATTCGGTATTTTCCTCTTGTACCTTGTGTATATAAGTGCGTAACTTTAACTTAAAGTCACTAGTCACACTCCAGTTATCGTCATCATAAATTCGCCATATGCTATTTACCTATTAATATTTTTTATTGAAATACTTCGTGTTATTAATGATTAAGTATAGTGATTACTTCAATGTACGGTTTTTGTCAAAATGGATAAGTGGCTAATAAGAGGCAAAGTTTCTTCTAAAAAACATATTGATGGCTTATCTGTGTTTTTGTTAAGCTGGTTAATAAAGATCTGTACAGTTTCTTTTTGTATCTATTGCTTTGTAACTAGTATGTAATTATATTGTATTTTTTATAAAATGATAAATGCACCACAGATTAACCTCTTTGGAATGCACTGAACAAGTTGTGCGTCTGTTTTGAGTGTTCTGGGAAGGCAACACGGCACACGCAATACCAGCTTCTGATGTTGGCAACATTGCACAGTAGTAAAATAAAAACAAAACCGGCATCAGTTGTCACGTATTATGTTATGAACAAATAATATAGGTACGATTTATAAAAAAAACTGTCTTGATATTGATATTTTCAAGTTGTGAGTAATTGTGAGTAATCCGGAAAAATGTTGAGAGTAAATCAGTAAAGGCCAGTTGGCAACCCTGAGTAGTGCTTAATCAGGCTTTAGCCAATTAAAACTTAAAGCGTCACGGTGACGGCATTGGTAGTCCATTAGAGGCCCAAAAAACATAATATAACGTGTCCCAAATTATTATTACAATAAAACAATCTTAAATCAATAATATATATTTTAGGCTGGTAAAGTTTGGTTTTATATTTGTTGCCTACTATACGTATAAAAATATTTTCAAAACATCTAGTTTTATATCTAATGTCTTATATCAGTGTACCCGCACATGTAGTGTAGAATATACTTTTTCTAAAATCACGACATAATTAATCCACATAAAAATAAAATAGGGTTAGACTTACATGATTATTTAACGTTGAAAATCTAGACAAAAAAATTCTAATACACAATGCATACAGATTTGGAACTAGACTTTATTATCTTTAATTATTTACAAATAATGACAAAGCATACAAACAAAATTTCTCTCACATGGGTTATAAAAAATAAGAAAACTATTACAAAAGAAATTGCGAAGAGTAAGAGAAACTCGAGAAAGATGCGATAAGTAAAATAGAATTAGCCCACAAATCAATTGGCGGACTGCGTTCGATGCCGATCAATGCATGTTGTCAACTCGTGTTTTCTGACAAAATTATTAAACAAAAAACCTTTTGCAAATTTCACAATTTTTATTCCAACACTTAGATATTCATTTAATAGAAAAAAATATTTTTAGTTTGTAAAGGAAATGCTATATTAGATTATAAACTTAGAAGAAATTAATTTCACTCTTCGAGTTGGCAACGTGGTACATTTACTCTTTCTTTTTGCTTTTGGGATGTTCAAGTTATTTATAAGTTTAAAAAAACATGGAATGGTTTATACAAGAAATCTTGTGAATGGTAATCCTCAAAATTAACATTTAACGATAGATGTTTTTACATTTAAACACTTTAATATTGTAAGGTTACCTGTTGTGTGACATTTTAACATCGAACCGTTTAGTGAACTTACAGTTTAGCTATGGAGTCTCTACTCCATAAGTTTAGCGATGTGATATGCATTTACACCAGCGACCTAGGTCGCTGATTTACACCGACAACCATCGACAACAACAGAGGGCACTGAACACGGCTTATAAACTTTATGAACTCTTTTATCTGTTCTGTGTTAAGAACTGTGGGAACTGAACGCGTCCCTGATTTCAAATTTGAGCGTTTATAACAACATAACCTCAGATAAAAATTTATTTATGTTCTGATCTACTTAAATCGTTATGGATGATTTTGAAGATAAAATATTTAACAATGATCCTATATATATGAGGAGTTTAGTGGGTAAAAAAGTTGAACTGGAAACTGTCGAAAACGTTACTCATTCAGGTATTGTTTATGTGATAGACCCTATTTACAAAACTGTAGTTTTACATTCAAAACTGCAGTCTGAAGTGGGTAATGAAACAATTTTTGTCCTTTACCATGCCATTAAATCGCTTAAAGTGTTATCTGATGAAATTGAAGAAAGTTATATAAACAAATTTGAAGAAACCCAGTGTTCGAGTGATAATGGAGAAAAGAAAAATGTTCTGAAAAAAATGGCTGCAACATATGTGTATTAATGTATCAGAAAGTGGAGATTATTTAAAAATAGACGATCATTTAGTGATAGTGCCTCCATATGGACCAGAGAACTGTATTTGTAATAATACAATAATATTAGATCGAATTCAGAAAATAATAACTTTAATGCCCCAAGAGTTTAATTTAGAAACCTGTAAGTGATAACAAAAACATTTAAATTATTTAATAATTTGGCTGTTGGTGAATCAATTATAATCAAAAGAAGTAAATATGATTATTTTTTAAATACGTTTATTATTTCTAAATATATTAACTGTTGACTGTCCACGTATAACAAAGGGAAATAAATATGACTATGTTTTAATAGGTATGTATTTATTATTTGTTTATAATTGTAAATAGATAATATAAATTTATATATCTGTATATAATTTTATAAATAACATTTAAAATATATAAAGTAATTAATAGATTTAACAGAAAATATCTATTGTCTAATATTGCTACTTTAGCTATTTTACCATGCTGCAAGGCTAAGGTTAGTGCTGTTGTCTTTAGTTTTCTTAGTTTCAGTTTTATTGTTTTCTATATTAATTTGATCAAATGTATCTAAGAAATATTCTATTTTCTCTAATAAATTTGTAGCAACATTTGCAAATTCTTCCCATATTAAATATTCTTGTGTAACATAAACATCCATATCATCTGTGTGCTCCTCAATGCCAAATAATTTTTCTTCATCTAAATAAGAAATAAGATTATATAGAAAATAGGGTTGTAAAAACTGTATTTTAAAATCAATTATGGTAATGTTATGGTAATCGATACCCATTACCATGTACGTTAAGAGCATACCAAAAGCCATTTAAAAGTTAACTCTCAATTAACTCAGATAAACAATATTTGTTACTACAACCACTTTATATAGCTATGCCAAGTTGTATTTATGTTAATCAACGATTGAAAACCAGGCACTTGCATAGTTTGATTATCATGAAAGCGAGGGTGAAAGTCATGATTCTCTATTTTATTCCTCTATTTTAATATAAGTATGACTTCCATTAAAAATCTGACTATTAGTCATATAATCGAGTGTATAATCAACTGCAAATTATAATTTCAGCCGACAACTCTCAATTTGCATCTATAAAAAATATAATTTCAAATGTGAGGGGATTACAGAAATAATTATACTTACAAATAAATAGGTAAATATGAGAGTAAATATAGCTCACATATCATCGTCAATCCCACAAAGTGATGTATCTCAGTTTTTCTAATTTTACAGGAGATCAATTTGAGGTTCAGCTCAATATTTGGATTAACAATTTAGTTACAGTAAACATAATAAATTACAGTAATTTTTTGTATTTAAAATAGTATAACCTGTCTTCTTCAATGAGAATTAATAGTGCAAAATGGAGTACTGACCATCAAATTTTGACAAATAAATCAGTTGCCATTTTGTGAGACTTTAAAAATTTTAGAGTATTGCGATATTCGTTTGTTAACGTCAGATTAAAAATTTATTTTATAGGTTTAAGTAAGTAATATTTAAACTAAACAAACTTTTATTCTAAAAAAAAGAGAATACATTGGTCATCCATTAAAACAAAATTGAACACCGCATAGTTTTATAACCGTATTATTTGAATTAAAAATAAAAATAACAAATTAGAATTCATCATACATAGTTATAACATATAACTGATTAAGTAGTTCCATAACACAAAAGATAAAACATATTAAGTAGTTCCATAACACAAAGCTTTAACAAGGTAATGAACGATAAAAAATTATACCTACTCATGAGTCACGAAACCTGAAAACTGGAGTGTCTCCAGCACACAGAGACTGCAAATCAGAGTTTTTGTCTTCTGATATTTTATTAACCTGAAAATTTAACTTTTTGGGAAATACTTTCTTGAAATCCATATTAGGTTGTTTCAAAGACGACTTGTAGTTTTTCAAGATTACTAAAAAAATATTTGCTGTGGATAATCTCTGGACACTTTAACTTCGTGATGTTAGTCCACTTAAATTATTCTCTAGTTTCTGTAGCTTTTACAGAGAATGCGTAACTTTCTGGACAGTCGTAATGTAACTCGAGATACCTGTTTTGTCAGATTATGAAATTGCACATTTAGAAATATGCCACTAACTAAAGTTGCTATTAATGGAAAACTATAACAGATATAGTTACACCACTCTGTAATTTTTTTACGGATGGATCAAAAATTAATAACGAAGTAGGTCGTGCAATATTTTATCCTAGAGAAGATGTCAGAAATATCATCTGTCTATAGCACAAAACTTGTTGCAATTAGAGAAACCAAATTTTGTTATCTTTACTGATTGTAAAAGTGGCATAGAAAAACTAAAAAATGTATCACCAAAATCTGATCTAAACCACATTGTTGCAGAAATTCTGGCACTTAATGACAATACGGTGAAAAGCCTCAACAATATATATGTATCTTGGATTAAGGCACATCTTGGAATTACTGACAATGAAAAAGTGGATATACTTGCTATGGAAGTAACGGCAAATGGCCCATATTATTTAATCTTCAAAGTCCCTAAAACCGATTTTCATTATATTAGAAACAAAAATGAAAAATGTCGGTAAGAATCATTTGAAAAATGTGAAAAAGAATAATTCTACAAAAAAATCCAACAGACTATTCCCACATACCCATGGTTTAGCAATTATACCAATAGAAGTTACATCTAAGCCCAATGCTGTATAAGAAGCAATCATGCCTACCCTAAATATAAAACCAAAATAGGTCTATCCGATAATCCAAACTGCATTTGTGATAAAATAGCTGACCTGCAACACATCATTTAGATTGTGTTCTCGAACATGCAAATATTGGCAACTTATATAAAAAATTAGTGGATGATACCCTGCCTATGAATTCAAATTTTTTATTAACTTTAAAAAATACACGTGTTTACAAGACAATATATTTATTTATAAAAAACATAGATATAAGATTATAACAATGGAGCCATTTTAATTAATGTACCTACTTTAGATTAAATCTTATTATGATTTTTAAATGTAAAATTTGTTTGGATATATGAATTATATTTGTAGTCAAACAATAAAAACGTCTGGCCAGTTGGTTTCATCCAGTGCCATAAAATGTAAAACACACACACACACACACCACTCTGTAGAACGTAGATCTGTAAAAAGCTTTTGTGGTAGTATATCAAAAACCAAATTTTGAGTTATCACTTTGTGAGATTGACAATATGAGGTTAAAAATTAATATCAGTTTTTAACACTGGTGTCATTTTCTGTTTGATATATTAAAAAAAAAAAGAAAAACTATAGTGAAAATTCTCCCTCACCTCCCCTGTAACTACCCTAACAAATTATGATATTTAGATAAAAATTTGACATGGTATGTATTATTATGAAATTAATAAATGGTCCAAATTTAATTTTTCCAACTTAAGACGTTTTGAATTTATTGGCAAATAACTATGTTGTACTTACCCCCTTTAAGGGGTTGTAGCTCTCTTATGAACTGATTTAAGGCAAATATTTATATACAAAACCCAACTTATTTTTTCTAGTTCTATCACCCCCTTGAAGGAAGGTACTTAAGTATAGGACATCCTGTACATGAGTGAGAGGGTTATACTATGTACACTATTAATTTTATTTATCCAAGTTTCTTTTATTCGATCCAATTTCAATTCAATACAATTTTCTAAAAACTCCATAAATTGTGAAAAAAAAAAAACCTATTTTCAATAACATGCATTTTATTTATTTATAAAATGATTACTGGCTCGTTGGAGTAGTTGGCTAGAGTTCACGATGGCAAGTGTGATTAGAACATTTTCTATCGGAGTTGCGGGTTCGAATCCTGCCACCAGCAATGCCACTGGCAATGCTGGTGGGATGGTTGTAAGTTCATGCCTTTCTAAATGTAACCCCCTTCTAGGCAGCTTCGGTTTTGGATTCGGAGGTTATTTATTGTAAATAAAGAGAATATTAGAGATCTCTGCTTGGATATAAATAATGATAATGTAAATTTAAGCGATTTAATAAACGGAATATGTTATTCTTATAAATTAAAGTTATAGATACAACTGCCAAAACATAAAGATTTCCAATCTAAAATTTTAAATAATTTTTTTCGCAGCTTGACTGCTGGACTATACTTATATATTTACTTGAATGAATGCACAGGTTATGCAGAGGGGAAGTAATTTATTGCCTATATTTAGATTTTCTTCATTATATGTTCCGTTTCAAATCACAAATGACCTGGAAATCTTTATGTTGCAACAGCTGTACAATACAAACCTAGATAATCTGCCAAAAGTACTAGCAGTTGCTGTATTTCGATATCTGACAGTAACTCATGTAGATCTATGGTGTCTATACAATAATTCCAAAGTACTTGGCAAACAAGATTTCCCAATAACCAGTCATTTTCACAAAAAATCTTTTAATACTTTAATCAATTTTGACACTCCTTTGTTGCTTTTAAATAAAATCCTTGATCGGTTGTCAGACATTAAATTTACAAACACTCCGATAGTTGTTTTCAATAGAGTTAGATCAACTATAACAGAAATATATTTATTTAATTCATATTTGTGGTCAAATTTGTGATGGACACATCCGAAGAACATCATATCCAATTTTGGAAGAAATTTTATGGACATCTTTTTTGCCTGTATAACAGAATTTCAAGTCAAGTGGGGGATTGTAGAGGGTTATAGGGGATCGTAGAGAAAAATCTAGTTCCACCACTGGCTGCAAATGGTTTTTACTCATTAAATTTATTCACGTCAACATGCAGAGCCGGACATCTTATAAAGGTTTATCGGAATTTTTTTTATTTGGGACCCATATTTTGTCACTGCGGAGCAACTATTTCTGTTGAATATGCCCATCGTCTGATTATTTTAGCGCGAAACTAGTCAGATGAGGTTAGAAAACTAAAATTAGAGATATTTGGAAACATTTAATAAGTTTAAATTTAAAAGTACCTGGTCTCGGGCAAATAAAAATAATGAAGAATTATTCATGTGGTAGTTGTCCCAAAAAAGAGAAAGAAAAATTTAGAGATTGCCACAAATAACGTTCAGACAATATTCTCTCGGACAAATAAAGAAATGAGTTGCCCATTTTACAATAAAACTTAAAAAAAATCATAGCACAATTATTAAAACAAAAAAGAAATAGCAAGGATATTAAAACGTGGAACATTCGGTGGAATGTTTTTGTGGTATTTTGTAAAGTTTGTTTCAAACGTATTTGTAACATAAAAAACATCGGCACCTTTGAGGGCGGTAAAGGGATCAAAGTCGCCGAAATTTTTTATGTTGCAAAAAAAGTTTGACTGAACTTTACGCCAATATCTGAAAAATCAGAGACAGCCTTCAATTTTTAACTTATAATTCATGTCCATATAAAAATGAGTGTTAAAAAAATATGTACAAAAATCGGTTGTGATGCTCTTCGCAAATTTGACCCTATTTTTTTTACTAACCTTTGTCTAATAAATTTATCAAAATTTTGAAAATCTCCGATTCTGTTATGTAATTTCTTGTTATTTTCGATCTGGATAAATTTCCCAGAATTCTCATAGTTTCAATAACACATTCCTTATTTTTTGATTTGGTAAATTCGGTTATTCCTACAAAAAATAAATAATGGTAAATGTTTAACAACTTAACTACTATAAGTTAAAAAAAATACCTTCTACAATGTCAACTTGCTTCACGTGGAATATGTCCACCTCCAAATCGGTTGTGTAATAATATGATAAATTATTCAGGGTACTAAGTATTGACAAAACTAATTCTTCATTCTTTTTAAATGGATTACTTATGAGTACTTTGAGTACTTCATCAATTAACTGACTGCCATATTTCTCATTCAATTCTTTTCCAATTTCAGGATTTATCACCACGTTGGCAATCACTCTAATTATCTGTAAATAATAATTAATAATTTTATTTCGACGTATAGAAAAAGGCGTCAGAATTTGTTACACTTGAAAATAATTATTTTTTACCATTAAATATTAGGCATTTAATTATTTCTTAAAGCAAGGTGCAAGTGATTTAGATCAAAAATCAAACCCAAAGTTACAAAAGTGACTTGGATGGGTAAATAATTGATTTTTTTAACTATTATTAACTTTATTTACCTATATGGGAAACAAAGATTTTTAAAATTAAATACGCTTTATTCGATTTAAATAGATACATGCTTTTTTCTGTGAACGAAATAAACTTCCTCGGATACGAGTGTAAGACTGACATTATAGTGCTAAATAGAGAATAAATATAGGTTCAATAAAGTTATGAAAATAATTTTGAATAAACTATAATTAACCTGTTTGCAGGCATCCGGCAAAAATATACAAACATGTCATTTATTATATTAGTCCTAAATGGTAAATAAATAAAATGTAAAAAAAAGTAATTAAAAAATTAACTACAAACAAGGAAATGAAAATATAAATTACAATTTAAAACAAGGGTAATTATAGTGACGAATTTGTTTCAACCTAATAATTTAATATTAGTATCTCTGATGAATATTTTACTAAAGCAAAATCTCAAAATTATCATTAAAACTATGACTTTCTTCTAGTTAACATAAAATGAAATCTTTTCTATTTTTAAAATCTGTTTTGTGTTCAGACATCCTTTTCTCAAAATTTCTTCTAGTTTGTCCAATATATACTAAAGTACCACAGCCGCTGGCTTTGAATTTTTTAACAGCTGCCTTAATAGTAAGATACATAGATTAATTAACATTCCTCTAAAAGTAATTTTAATATAGAATTAAACATAACAAAACAAGTTGTAGTAAACAATGGCTAATAACAATAAACCAATAATAATTAATAACATTCTTGTTAGAAAAACTTGCTCATATATCCAAATTTACCACTAAAAATTCAAAATGAAAAGTTCTACATATATCGGTAAACCTACAAAAAAATTTCAAAAAACTTAAGGAAACAAAATATTGATATTGCCTATAAAACAAACAACACTCTCGGTAAAATAATTAAAAATAGCAAAAATAACATTAAAGGAAAATAAATTTGGAGTTTATAAGTTTGTTTGTGGTACTTGCCCTAAAGTTTATATTGGACAAACTTGAGGACATTTTAAGAAATGGATATCTGATCACAAAATAGGTTTTAAAAATATAAAAGAAGATTCCACTTATGCTATTCACCATAGAAAAAAGTCATAGTTTTCATGATAACTGAGATTTTAATTTGGAATATAGATGATTAAATTTAACACTATTAGAATCTTTTGAAAATAAAAAAGTAAAAAAATTCAGACATCATATTAAATAACAAGGTTGAAAAAATTCTTCACCGGTAATAAATTTGTTAAACTTGTAATTAATTGTAATATAGTTTTAATTTTGTTGATTAAATTTTTTGTCATTTTATATATTTACTATATTCTACTAATGTTTGTATATTTTTTGTTGAATACCTGCAAACATGTTGAATCATAATTTAATCAAAATTATTTTTATAACTTTATTGAACCTATATTTACCTCATAGAGCCACTGTGTTCGTATAACAGAAATTGTTATGATTTTTTTAAGTTTTGTAAAAAATGTATAAACAAAAAAATTGTGAAAAGCGTCAGACGGTTTTATTTCTTTCAATTTTTCTGTCTTTTATTTGGGACTTACTACCACATGAATAATTCTTCGTTATCTAAAAAACAGTTAATTACCCAGTATGTTACTGGAAAAATAAACCTATGCGCCTGTGACTTTACGTCAAAAGATTAGTCAGAGGGTGTTTTTTGACAACTAATATGAGACACAAAAAATATAATATAATTCCCCAGCGTTTCCGAAAACGTTTCCTTTTTGAACGTTAACCTTACACTGAGCAGTCTGGACGACTCTCCCACATAATGTCTACTACACTCACACGGAATACTGTAAATACAGTTGTCTGAATTTAGCCCACAATTTACCGTTTTTTTTTTTGTTAGACGAGCATAAAAGTTAAATTAGAAAGGGTGAAATTGAAAAATCGAAAAGTTGCGAACATACTTGGGAAAATGGACATAGAATAAACTGGGAATCGGCAATAATCTTATTGAATGAAGAAAAATGTTTATCACATTGCTCTGTAGATTTTGGTACAACGTGGTTACCGATATTTAAAGAAGAATTGAACAAAATTAATATTGTATAATTTTTAAGTATCAACGGTTCTATGTAAGTATCTATAGATATTATATAAACAAATAATATGTGTCAAGTTTCACGCTTGACATTTTCTAAAAAAAGATAAATAACTTTGAAAAAGGAAACAGATTCGTTTTCCGAAACGTTAGGGAATTATATTATTATTTTTGTGTCTCATATTAGTTGTTAAAAAACACCCTCTTACTAATTTTTTGACATAAAGTCACAAGCGCAGAGATTTATTTTTCCAGTTACATACTGGGTAACTAACTATATTTTTTAGGTAGCGAAGAATTATTCATGTGGTAGTTAAGTCCCAAAAAAGAGAAAGAAAAATTTAGAGAATGCCACAAATAACGTTCAGACAATATTTCTTTCAATGTTAATATGAGTTTTAAGTAATGCGAACTGAATCAACTATCTTTTCTGTGTCCAATTTTATTTGCGCAACTTAAACGTAAAGAATATATATCTTATTTTTACCTTTATCATCACATCTTCAGAGTTACTCTTAAATTCATCATTTACCTCTAGTTTTAAAGAACAATTTTGAAGTGTTCGTTCAAGATAAATTTTCCACAAGTTTAACAGGCATTCTATTGACTTTTCTTCATAGAAAAACTAAAAATGTACGTGTTATTAAAGTAAATATAAATTTTTTTGTTAGTACCTTTACTCGAGTATTATCAATTTTCGCAACGATATTTCCAAGTGTGTACGTTAATCGTACAATTATTTCCTCATTTCCTGGATATTTGTCAAACAGATGAATAAATAATCTGTATATACTCTTGTATTCTATAATACTGTCACAACAGCATTCGTTTGTAGAAATTATACTAAAAAATAAGTTTATTAAGTGACACATTGTTAAGTAGTTTTAGAAAGCAGCAATGATTACAATTTACAATTTTTGTAACTTTTAAAAAGTCAAAAGTTTAAAATTTAAAATGTGTCACCAAGGTCGCCGCCAGGGAGTGGCAAAAGAGGGCAGTTGTCCCCCTGGAAAATGATGAAAGGTGTCAAGTATCAAGATTATTGGAAATACACTATCGGCCGATATTATCAACATTTGTAGTGTAAATAAAAAATGTGTTGACTGATTTTTTTCTTTTTGAAATTTATTTAGTTTTATTAACAAGGATCAATAGTCGTATTATTTTGTACATTTTTTTTATATTTTTTGTGCTCCTATTTTTGCCCCCCCCTGGAAAATTTCTTAGTGGCGCCCATGTGTATCACTTATAATTATAATTCACAAATGTGGTAAATTTAAGAATCGATTTTAAAAATTATTTACAAAACAGTAATAAATACTAGAAATAATACCTAGATAGGTACCAGAGTCGAGATCCTCCCACTTTATTTAATTAAAGATCAAATAAGTTTTTGCCAACACTCACTTCCCGTTTCTGGTTACTGTCTTCATCAGTGCGAAGTAGGTATATACAGAATGACAGCAACAGCAGATTGCTGTCATTGTGTATACACCTACTTCGCACTGATGAAGGCAATAACCAGAAACTGGTCTGCGAATGATATGCACTACGGCCTCAAAAGGGATTTCCATTTATGTGGTAAAAATCCTTTACTAGTGAGCAATCGCAATAAAAGTTTTATCTCACTTAAGGCCGGTTTATCAATACTTGGTTAATTAAATTATCCGTCAATTAATGACTTCTCGACCAATAGAATTCACCCATTTCACGCTAACGGACGGATAATTTCGCTAGCTATATATTGAAAACTGGGCCTTAGTATGATACAAATTTGTAAATCATTAAGGAGTGTGTTGGCAAAAATTTATTTAATCTTCAATTAAATAAATTGAGAGGATTTCGAATTTGGTACCTACCTATCTAGATATTATTTCTTGTGTTTATTATTTATTACTATTTTGTAAATAACATTTACCCTCTCTGTTGGAATACTTTGGTATCAATAATTTTTTTTTATTATACTTTTATGAATTTTAAAAATGTTTCAGTATCCGCCTTAATATTTTTTGACTAACTTTTGATTATTTAATATTTTAATTTTTTAAAATACAAGTCGATAAGGAACAATTATACTTTCTTGACAGTGTATATTTGAATTAAGAAGGCTTTCTTAAACATTAATATTAAAGTACCTAATTTTTACAAACACCAAAGCATTTCGCCAACCGACTTGGCATCATGTGGAGATAATTAAACCTAATCTTAATCATCCTCAGATGATGTCAACTTGATTGGCGAGACGCACTTGGGGATAGTACCGAGTGTTTGTGTTTATGAAAACCACTTCAATGTTAATTGTAAAGGGTTTTTCAGTAAGAGTGATATGATTTTTTTTTTTAATAAAACAAAGAATTGCGGCAGAGCAAAAAATTTTATTTTGTTTTGAAGTACAATCGACGCAATTATGTTCTGAAAATAAAATCATCCAAATGGCCGCCTCTGCTCCTCTTACAGGACCGAATCCGATGAACCCAATTTTCAAGCACTTTATTCAATAAATCAGGCCTTATGTCACGTATACAGCGTTCAATATTTAATTTTAATGCATGAATTGTGTCTGGTTTATTGGCATAAACCAACGACTTCAAATAATCCTACAAAAATTAATCCAAAGGAGTTAAATCACAACATCTTGGAGACCAGTTGACATTAGCATTTTTCGAAATAATCGCATCACCAAATTTTTCACGCGATAAATTGATTGTCATGGGCTGTGTGGCACGTAGCGCCGTCTTGTTGAAACCAGATGTTGGTTAAATCAATATTATTCAAGTCAGGCCAAAAAAAGTTCATCATCGATTTGTACCGCTCACTATTGACAGTAATGGCAATCCGTTCTCATTTTCAAAGAAAAGGACCGATGATGCCAACATGCCAAAAGCCACACCGAACAGTTATTTTTACGGAATGTAAAGGTCTCTCGTGTATAATTTGTGGATTTGCTTCACACCAGTAACGATAATTTTGTTTATTTACCGATTCACTGAGAATGAGCTTCATCTGAGAAAATTATTTTATTAAAAAAAAATCAGCATCCTTTTCAAGTTGTTCTAAGGCAAAATCAGCGAATTCACGGCGTTTGCGATGATGCAAAGGTTGCAATTCTTGTGTGAGAACAACTTTGTACGGATGTAAACCAAAATCCTTCCGTAAAATACGCCAGGTGGATGTAGCAAACAGACCCAACTCTTGAGAACGCCTTGGAACCGATAAATTTGGGTCTTCAATAACACCTGCCTGAACGGCACCAATATTCTCATTACTTCGAGCAGTTCATTGTCCTACTGGCATGCGAACATTGTCTAAAGAAAAAGTACAATACAAATTTTCGACTCACAGTTCGACGAATTGTGAGCACTGGGCCGATTATGACGACCGTTAATTGGTAAAAGTGCACGATAAGTTGCAATAAAAGAACGATTATTTTGATGAAAAAATTGGATAATTTCCAAACGTTGTTGAGGCGTGTATTATTCCATGATTAAATTGCAAACCTTACTGAATACAACTGACAGTGACAGATAATTTTGACATTTCAAATATGGCCACAATGTCAAATTGAAAACATATCACCCCCATTGAAAAACCTTTTACATCAAAGGTTCCAACCCATTTCAGGATTCCATAAAAATACTGACAAACATTTTGAACTGTTTACCTTAATGTTCTTGATATGTTTGCAACAATGTCCAAGTCAGAGGAGAATATTTCAAGTGTTTGGCAAAGTTGACTTATTGCTCCACAAGATATAAAAGTGTCATAAATGTGTTCTTCAGATACTAAATTCCTTAAAGCACCAGTTAATTGAAATAAGGCATGATTTGTTTGGTCACACATTGTACTTTTTTCCAATTTCTGAAACAAAATGTCGTTATTTGATTCAAAAAATTAAAAGACATCAATTAATTATACTCACAGCCATATTAATCATTTTGATATGTAATACCATAAGCTGTAATATGCCCAACCCCAATATTTTCTCCAATAATTGTGGGTTCATAGTTAAGAATTTTACTGCACCATAGCCATATACACAAGCCTCAGCATCATCAACAGGACTTGATCTTCCCAGAGCGTCAAGAAACAGTTCTAGAATTAATTGTTAGGTAATCCTAAATAATCTGTCGATAAATATTGTAGTATATTCTTACCTAGAAGATTTTTTTGGAAGAACAAATGATCATTTTTATCGTGTTTTGCAACTTTAAAGATCAACTTGCAAACACCACTCAAATTATTTCCAGTTACCTTAAGCTAAAGATAATCAAGATTTCATACATTGTGTCACTTTCTAAGTAGCATTTTTCTGATAATTTTTTACGAAATTTTGCATTTCAAGTTATGTGTCAAAATTCATCCAATCAGTAAAAGATTACAGCGATAACACGCATACATGTGGTGTTATCAGCCAAAGCACAAATAATATGTTCAAATGTCAGATTGATAATTCGACAAAGGTTAAA
The DNA here is from genome assembly GCA_029963845.1 of Rhamnusium bicolor. NCBI lineage: Eukaryota > Metazoa > Arthropoda > Insecta > Coleoptera > Cerambycidae > Rhamnusium > Rhamnusium bicolor. The sequence goes on from JANEYF010004917.1 coordinate 422,881, forward strand.
TTGAAAATCAATTTAGAAAAATGTCACAAAGGTTTGGTAATGTTTCAAACGATTCAATTAATCAAATTGTATTAGAAAATACACCTAAAAACACCAATAAAAGTAAAAAATATATGTGGAAAATGTTTTTAGAATTTTTGTTCGATCAGAAAATACGAATTGAATGGAGAACGCAGTTTGAATGAACTGGCTTTGATTTTAAAAGATTATGCAGTGAACATGAGAAAAACTGATGGAACAGAATATAAAGAATCAACTGTTAAGACTATTTGGAATGTTACAAGCAAGCTACTACAAGAAAAACATTTCAATGACTACAAAATAGCGTTTGATCCGTTTACTAGTGTTATATTCAAAAATGCTCGTGATGCAAGAGATGCTACCAGATGTAAACAAACAAAAATGTAGTTCAGTGCCTCTAAGTTTAAACGATTTGAATGAAATCGTTAAATTATGGGATGAAAATACTCCAGAAGATTCACAAACAAAATTTTATCGTATTGTAGCTGTTGAATTAGCTTGGCGTGGTGGAGAAGCTGCTGCTTGCCTAATAGATTATTTTAGTATTGAGAAAAAATTTTTGGCACAAGCCATTTACTACTTGTGCAATTCTTGGACTTCCCTTTTCAAGTTTTGCTGAAAATTGGATTGTATTCAATTCAATTGGTCGGCCTTTCATGATTATTTTTCTCAATACTATCATGAAAGGCCGACCAATCGAATTAAATACAATTCAATTATCAGCAAAACGTGCCAAGGGACGTCCAAGAATTGCACAAGTAGTAAATGGCTTGTGCCAAATATTGAAAACCAAAATGTATGTCCTGTTAGATTGTTTCATAATTTGTTATCTAAACGAGGTATAAATATTACTAACAACCGTCTTTTTTTAAGACCAAATCGCTTCTGGAAATCTGAAAATGATTCCTGGTTTGATAATATGCCTATAGGCAGGAATACGAGTAACGGGTGGACTAAATCATCAGCACAAGCTATTGGATTGGATACCAAAAATAAAAAAGATAACTAATCATTCTAATTGCTCAACCGCAGTGAGTCATTTGGCGAAAAAAGGGGTCCCTGAGCAGCAACTAATAAAAATTACGGGTCACAATAACTCTGGTTCCATAAAGCCCTATCTAACCATTGATGAAGATCACCATGGTGAAATAATCAACAGTATGCGAGGAAATATATCTGCAGTAGGAACCAACAATACACCAACTACATCAAGTTCCGCTTCAGCGTATAACTTTAATAATTGTATGTTCAGTAACTGCAGTTTTAATAAATAAAATATTGACTTAAATGCTGTGTTAATTGGTTAAAAATAGCAAAAATTAGTAAAAAATTATCTTACCGAATACACCTCGAACATTGATAAATACTCAAAATTTTGTCGTAGAGAATGCTCCAAGCGTGTTGCTTAAAGCAACACGCTTTCAGCAGTATCTATGTCAAAATTATCTCGGTATTATCAATGCTCTAGGTGTATTATAGGTGAGAACTTACCGATAATATAACTGTTGCGATGTTTATCAAAATCTGTTCATTTTGAGATTCTACAAATTTGTACAAGCACTTTAAAATTTGTATTTTTACTTTTGAGGGGACTTTAGAGTTTACCAAATTTTCTTTTTCCATACATTCATACAATTCACGTAATAAACAGTTAACTTTCTCTTCCTCATATTTTTTTATACTTTCCAAATTTAAATCACGTAATACACCTTCTACATTCCTATCCTTTTTCTTATCTACTAAAATTGTTTTTTTGTATTTTACTTGAAAATTGAGAATTGTGTAACTGACTGGTAAAGTAACCTGTATTAAGAAAAAGGGTTTCGGAATTTTCAATTATTTGTTTATTATCGAATATTTTTTTCTAAATTTTGCGGTCCCAGCAGTAAACACTGAGACAAATTTTGTTGTTTTAAAGACGGCCTGCCAAAAATCGAGTCCGACTGATTGAAGTCGGTACGCTCCTGTGGGGAACTAAAAAGCATTTCTTGATTCAATTTTTCTTGGCTCAGTTGGTGTCTCCCCTTCTTCGGGAACTAGAAACAAATCAGCTAATTATATTATTATAAACGCTAAGAAAGTAAAAATAAATTTCCATATCTATTCAGTAAAAAACATGTTAAAAATAACACCTTTTTCGTATCCCAGAAACTCAAAAAATGATTTTATTTTAACACCCACTTTTATGTTACTCGTTTACATATGAAATAAGCCCAATATTTTAACTAATTAGTGTAATAGGGAATTTGAATGTCATCCCAGAGACGGATTCTAACCTTACTACTATATTACTAAAAATACGCGATATAGTCTCTAGTAACACCAAATATTTCTGAAATATATATAATACATTGCTACAATATAGAATGTTTCCACAATATTGCAAAGATTTAAGAAATAATTGATAATAAATATATAATAGGACTAATTTAAAAAGTATTTAGTAAAAAATATATGATACAAGCTATATCTGCAATATTTAGGAAATAATAAAAAATGAATATATTAAACGGATTGTTTAAAAAATATTTGTCATATTTAAAAATAGATACATAATTCGAAATATATCTAAGATATTTCAAAAATATATTTAAGATATTTCAAAAATATATCAAAAACCCCTATTTCGGTTGTATTTGGGCGAATTGGAAAAGTTTTTTTTTTCAAATTGTAGTACTCGACGAGGTCTACCTTGCTAAATGCATTTTTTTTATGTTGTGTATCCATGGCCTACTATAATTAAAATAAAATGCTAAACGCTATTGGGGATTTTTTAACGAAATGGTTTTTAGGAAATATGAATCGGGCATGCTTAGAAAGCCTACATACCGAATTTCATATTGCTAGCTCTTATTACGACACATCATTTTTTGCAAAAAAAATAAATTAAAATTATCGGAATGTTTTTTGCAGTTTAAACGGTAAAGGGGTTTCATTTCATCTAATCAATATGAAATAATACTACGATTTATACAGGGTAATCTAAAAGTACACTCCTATACCAAAATAAAGTTATCATTAACTCCTCGTAATTCCGTGTACAGAGAGTACTTTTTGACCACCCTATATAAAGCGTAGTATTACTGAGTATTGATTAGATGAAATGAACCCTTCTTCCATGTTTTTTAAACTGAAAAAAACGTTCCGAATTATTTTTTTTAATCATTTTTTTCACAAAAATTTATAAATTATAGTAAGCTATCAATATGCGGTGGTTCAAAAAGTTTGAAACAAATGGAAAACTTTTTCATTAATAATTTCTCAGAAAATTTTATTCTTGAGAAAAGTTGGTGCATAGCCTTAAATTAAATACTGATTACTTAAACTTCTATTAGTTAACAAATCAAATTATTTGAAAATGACTCAAGTGTAAACTACCCTTATTATTTAAGACCGAAAAATTTTATTTCAAAATTTTTTTTCTATTTCCAAGTTATGTTCAAATATCAAATTTGATTGACCAATTCGAAAAAATTTAAATTTCTTTTTTGTTTTTTGCTCCCGAACTAAATTGATTGTTATCATTCTCTTGAAAGAAATATTTTCAATTCAATAACATCTACCAAGAAAACCTATACCAGTTTACTTTGTAACAATTTTATTGGTGACTGTTTGCCCAAATAATTTTTTGGAGAAAAAATATATCGTTTTTATTTCACCAAAGTTTTCGCTGGCTTTGTAATAATTTGAAAAATGTTTTTCCACACTGTACAAATATATAAAAGGTGGATGGTTTGATTTTCCAATATTTGAGTGTTATTTATCGAATAGGTCAATATAGGTAGTCTGCTCTTGAGTAAATTTCAAATAATTTGATTTTGTGGCATACGCACCCGGACTAATATAAACTTATGTAACCAGTATTTAATTTACGACTATATACCAACTTTCCTCAAGAACAAAATTTTGTGAGAAATTATTAATGATAAAGTTTTCGATTTGTTTTAAACTTTTTGGACCACGTTGTATATGCTTGCTTCTCCATAACATATTTTCTATGTCTATTTCGTAAATGACACACACACGTTTGAATATTATCAACTACAGACAAAATGACGACGTCTTCCCATAGGGTACTAATTTTACGCCACCTGTTATAATAAAGAAAAATATGTATTTCATAAAAAATTGGCGCAGCTCATGCGATAATTGGAGCCATATTCCCACGACGGAAAATGTCGCATTTTGGAAAATTATCATTGGGAACATTTTCCAAAATTATCATCAAATATTGATTCCATCCTACAACACTATTCAGTTATCACTCATTATGAGTATTCAGTTCTGATGCTAGCAATCACACATCATCAGCTCACATAAACTATGTCAATGTATTTGATCAAGACCGTCTTCATTTTTTACTGGGCTGACTGAACCAATCATAGTAACCTCAACGTCACGATTGCAATCTGACTGTTAATCTCACGCCCTAGCAACTTAACAAATGCAACAAAAACACACACATGCTTAAAATATTTCTATTTGGCCAATTCGACATTTTGCCAATATCCGTTATTTCGTGGGAGAGATGTTTGGGACACTATTAAATGTTCACGATATCCAAAATGCTGGAAGCGTTGTATGCTACTCCTTAGCCCATCTAGTTGGGATGGGTAAACCAAGAATTTTTATGGATCAGTTCCAACCTGATGCAGTTCCAAACCATACCAGTTGCGAGTATGAGTATTTACACATATACAGCCGTATGCAAATAAGTTCTTAAAACAACTCTTCCTCAATGCTATTTAATATTTATCCGATTGATAAAGCTTCTATACCTATGTATACTTTTTTATTTTGATTTCATTATCAAAGAGCTTTTTATTTTCTATAATATTTTTATATTTTTTACTATATTTTTCTATTTATTGTATAGGTATTTATGCCAACCCGTAGATTCTGTACTCGTATCTATTGTGGCTTGTCCGCAGGCCGTACTAGTTTTTAACATACAAGCAAAGAATATTTACGTAAACGAACTTACACGTAAATATTCTTTGATACTGAAAGCTACCATCGCATTAGTTCCATCTCACCCGTCATCCGTTTACAAGCTGCGGACGACTGGGCTTGTTGGACTTGTACCTTGTACGGGAATTCGTTCTGATTTATCTGTGGATCAGTTTCACTGATGCCATCAGACCGTCGAGGAAGGTACACTTTTACCAAACAGGAATTCAGCTTCTGGCCTTGAAGGAAAAAACAACCGGGGGCGGATGGGTGGACCTTACTTGGCTCGGAAAAATATATCAAAGACTGGTCTCAGATATTAATAAATATGTTTTATTATTTTTTTAATATTCTGTTATTCTTTTTTATATTTTTTTTTTAACGTGATATTTGGCTACTGAAAATACCTCTAACAAAACATAACCTTTTTTACAAGCATTTCTGTGGTGATAATTAAAATTTATTCGAGAGCGCGCTATATGACAACCTCGACTTATCACCGCGATGCGATGCGATGTGTGAAGTTTACATAAAATAATAAAAATAAAATGAAAATTAGAAAATATTTTAAAATTAAATTTTAATATTATTTTAAATTTTATTATCAAACATCTCTTGTATTTAATATACCAAAAATAGCAGTTCACTGTATTATCAGCCCCTTGGAAAATTTTCCGAATTCCTGCTGACGCCTTCTGCCCCTGGAAACAACATACAACTTTCGAGGAACTTGCTTTATTTTATTAATCAGTACATTTTTCCTTTATTATGATTAGTATTTTTTTCAGTAATTCACAATTTGAAATTAAATAATTACAAAACACCGTTTTTTTCTTGTCTAATTTTCACTTTAATTTATATTTTAAACTTTACAACTAGTTTCATCTTGTTCGGACATTTTCAAGTAACTAAAAATACAGACTTATTCGACTTTTAGACAAGAAAAAAACATTGTTTTGTAATTATTTAATTTCAAAAATGGATTTTCACAAAAGTAAGGTCAACCTCAATCAACTTTTTGAATTCACAATTTGTTAACCCAAAATCGAGCCCAAAATGATCTTAATAAGCAATAAAAACAAAAATGTGTTTTAATAGAATTATAATTACTTACGATTATCCAGAGATGAGGTATTTTTGAAAATTTTCCTCTTCTGGAGTGGTCTACAAGGATCCAGTGAAGGTAGTTTAACTTTATGTGCGTCTTTCACAGCTATATTAAAAATTTTATCATTTATTTCCGACAACGAATTTGATCTTTGATGTTTGAGTGTTTTATTTATAATTTTTGTTGGCGGTACAAAGGGTTTTGCAATCATATTAGGTGTTAAAACCAAATTGTTATCAGGAGGAGTATTAGGTAGTTCGGTTTCATTTTGAAGATACCTCAGGCTGAAACAAATGATTAATTTCTAATTAATTTTTATATGATAAATATAAATAACGGTAATATATTATTAGTCATTATAATTTGTATAGATATTAATTATTTGAGTAGGTATTGATAAATAGGACAACTTTATTTACATTTCGGATCTATCATCTTCATCACTCAGTGAGTAAACATAGATTTGTGTTAGCCTTTGCGTTTTCATTCGCTATAACTTTTAACTTAACACATGTATTGGTAATATAATAAATATTCAAGATCTATTTTTAACATAATATTGTTTGATAAAATCGATGCGATAATAATCACTCCTGTATTACGATTTATCCAGGCTGAAATAGCTCAAAGGTTTTTTCTAGTCAAGTAAAATTTGTTGCAGTAGTACATAAAAGCTACCAAGTCTCCACCATCAATCTGTTATACGGCGGGCAGCGAATATGAACAAATTCATTAAAATCGAAATAAATCTTTTTTCGCAAAACTCCTCGGACAGATCAATTTTATTTGTTAAAAATACCCATTTTTATGTCAAACTCAATTACCGATCTTCATTTGTTTGCGAGTGATTACGTCATTAGTAATTCTTTTAATATCATGGAAGATCTTGTAGCTGATAAAATGTGTATACGAACTTTGACGCCGTTCATACGAACATTTGTGAAAAATAAAAACAATTGAACAGTAGAAAAAATAAGTTTTATTAGTATCAAATAGTGGCGGAAATAAGTCGGGCCGGGGCCCACCTAAAAAATCTATGGCTCAACTGCTAGTCAAGAAAAATGTATTTACGATTTTACCGCCCATAGGCCAAGAAATTCTTTTATCGCCGTATGTAACTGCAGAAAGAAGAGGTATCAACTTTTTTTGTTTGAATTCCAGATCTAACCTGACCCGACTGTGAAAAAAAATTACAAGGCGGCAGGTCGCTCAGAGGCGGCTTGTGAATTAAATGTTATGCCATATCTAACAATTGGAGAGTGGGACTCATGCCTTATTTTAAGATATAACTATCAAAACTAAATGAAGTAATTTTGCAAAAAAATAATTACGATTGAGGTTTGCAAAAATAAATTCATATTCATTATCACATGTTTATTGGCCCAACAACTTGTGGACCACCTTTGGTTAAAATTCTTTCAACTGTTTAAAGGGTTGCCTCAACCCCTGGGACCCTTTGCAAGTCGATGAAAATTTACAGGTACATTACTAACGAGTTAGTTCCATCAAGATGAAATTATGGACAAATATCTGGCTGAGAAGGTACAATTTTTTTAATTGTTTAAAGGGTTGGTGCAACCGCGCTGGGACCCATTGCAAGTCGATGAAAATGTACAGATATATTACTTGTTTTTTTATAGGTTCAAAACAAAAAAAATTAAAATTCAGTTTTATAAGCTCGCGAGAGATAAATGAACTGTACTCGTAATTTTTCCTATATGCAATGAGATGGCGAGAAAGAGCGACTTACCCTATAGATTATACAGCTCCCAGTCTTCCACGTTGGAGAGGGTCCTCTAATCTTGGGGAATAACAATCTCTGGTTCGAGAAAGCAGACACGGAAAGAAGTCCACACTAGTTATTTAATTATTTAACAGGGTGTAAATGTTAAATTCACACCTCCAATGATACACACAAAGTTAGAGATTGGTTAAAATAGTAATAAACACTATAATCGCGCGAATGTTAACAATTAGGGACGTTTTTAGATTTTTATGGCGTGCGTCATATTAATTACTGACAAGACCCATGTCACTATGATTTCTGTGAATAGTAGCAAAAAGCCACCTCATTGTGATGGCGTATAAATGCGGGTACACAAAAACTATATGAAATAAAAAGCCGGTATTTTAAGAGCAAAAAATACAAATATGGAACTAAAGTAAATGATAATTATGATTATTATAAAGCAATATTTATTAAGTAAGAAAAAAATAATTAAAACATAGATGAAAACGGAACCGTACTAAAGAGTTAGTTTACCCTCCATCAAAACGAAATTATGGACAAATAACAGGTTAGGAAGTTCCAAATTTTTTAAATGTCTAAAGGGTTGTTTAAACCCCCTGGGACCCTTGCAAGTCGATGAAAATGTACAGGTACAATACTAACGAGTTTGCTTACTCTCTATCAAAATGGAATTATGGACAAATAGATGGTTGAAAAGTTACAAATTTTTCAAGTGTTTAAAAGGTTTAACCCCTGGCACCCTTTACAAGGTACATTACCAACAAGCTCGTTTACCCTCCATCAAACAAAATTTTGAACAAATAACACGTTGGAAAGTTATAAATTTTTAAATTGTCTAAAGGGTTGTTTCAACACCTGGGACCCTTTGCAAGTCGATGAAAATTTACAGGTACATTACAAATGAGTTCGATTACCCTTCACCAAAACGAAATTTTGGACAAATATCAGGTTGGGAAGTTACAAATTTTTAAATTGGTTAAAGGGTTGTTTCAACCCTTGGGACCCATTGCAAGTCGATGAACATTTATAGATACATTACAAACGAGTTAGTTTACTTTCTATCAAAATGGAATTATGGACAAATAGATGGTTTAATAGTTACAAATTTTTTTAAGTATTTAAAGGATTGTTTTAACCCTTGGGACCCTTTGCAAGTCGATCAAAATGTACAGGTACATTACCAACGAGTTCGTTTACCCTCCATCAACACGAAATTTTGGACAAATAACAGGTTGAGAAGTTATAATTATTTTAAATGTTTAAAGGGATGTTTTAAGCCCTGGGACCCTTTGCAAGTCGATGAAAATTTACAGATACATTACCATCGAGTTAGTTTACCTTCCATTAAAACGAAGTTATGAACTAATAACAGGTTGGGAAGTTACAAATTTTTTAAATGTTTAAAGGGTTTAAACCCCTGGGCCCCTTTGCAAGTCGATGACAATTTACACGTACATTACAAAAGAGTTCGTTTACCCTCCATCAAAACGAAATTTTGGACAAATAACATGTTGGGAAGTTATAAATTATTTAATTGTTTAAAGGGTTGGTTCAACCCCTGGGACCCTTTGTAAGTCGAAGAAAAGTTACAGGTACATTACTAACGAGTTCGTTTATCCTCCATCAAAACAAAATGTTGGACAAATAACAGGTTGGGAAGTTACAATTTTTTTAATTGTTTAAAGGGTTGTTTCGACCCCTGGAATCCTTTGCAAGTCGATGAAAATTTACAGGTACATTACTTACGAGTTAGATTACCCTTCCTGAAACCGAATTTATGGGAAAATGGTTGGTTGGGTAGTTAAAATTTTGAAAGGTTTGTTTTAATCCCTGGAACCATTTGCAAATCTATAAAAATTTACAGGTATATGACTGACGAGTTTATCCTCGATAAAAATGAAATTATGGACAAATAGTTGAGAAGTAACACATTTTTAAAATGTTTAAAGGATTGTTTTGACTCCTGGGACCCTTTTGCATGTTGATGAATATGTGAAATTTTCAACAAAAACAGTTTGTGAGGCACCCATTTTTAAGTGAAAACTATTCTCTATAAATTTTGTTTAAAACTTCTTTGGCTACGATGCTTTGTTTTTGCATTATCGTGATAATTGCATTGTCGTGATAATTATCGGAAGCTATGCGTCTTTCGAAACGAAAAATGGTATTTAAAAGTATTTTTTTATTTAAAGAAATCGTATATAATAATTCATTGATTAATTTTACATGGGACAACATATAGAACATGTCTCTGAAAGAATCTGGATGAATTTGCACTTTACGAGTGATTTAAATTTACATAATCTAAGGCGTTACAATATCTCTCGCGGGTCATCTTCACAGAGGAATATTCCAAAGTTCACCGGCTTACAAATAATGAAAAAACACATGGTCGTCTTCCATTTGATGTATACTATCATTTAAAAATTAAATTAGCCTACTGCATGTGATCAGTGAGTCATACATGTTCTGAACAATTTTTAGTGGGTAATTCGCTCGCCACAAATATCTACAAAAAAAATTACCTTACCCTTTAAAATAAGAAACATAAAAATCACCTTCAGTTAAACCGGAGGTGATTTTTATGACATGGGTTCGTCAAAAATTTGCAATATATCCCTTCAATCTTCTCCAAATTTCAAATTTCTGTCTAAAAAATTGTACAAAATTTTGAGGGGGGTCCTTAATCCGCGTGTTACCTGGTGTATTATATTTTTTTATATATTTTTAAAAGGGAGCAGTACCATTCTTTTATATGTTTTTGTTGTAAAGAAAAAAATAATTAATTATTTCCTTGTCAAACTACCGCTATTCGTGGATAGAAAATATAATAGATTATTAATTGATGAAAGTTCTGATGCTATTTTCTAAGCCATTCAACGAAGGAAATTAAAACGCATGAATAATTTAACAGAGATATTCACTGGAAACCACAAATCGATAACGTTATTTTACCTCTGATTTTTTGACAAATAAACTATTCTTTATAATGCAAAGCTTAATAATTGTGTGCGTGTCACAGGCCGTAATCAGAGAATATTTTATGTCCAATAACCATTTAATAGTCTTGATTTGTCACCTATATGAACTCTGGAAAAATTGTGGGAACTGTCATTTTGGCACAAGGAAAAAAAATGTTGAACATTTTTCAAACTTAAGAAAATGTTATAATGGCATCCTATTTTGTCTATATGGACAGTCTCATTGTAAGAATTATATAATTTTTTTGATCACTCAGGATTTTTCTTCATAAAATACAAACCTCAGATTCGCAATTTTAATGAAGGCACAAAATATCTTTAAGTTGTGTTTTTTTCTGAAAAAGAATACAAACATTTTGATAAACGATAGTAAAATCCAAGGCAATGCCCATGAAAAGTTAGAACCATGTAGCAATTTCGAAAGTGAGCAAGTTTTTGCGTTTTGATCTATTTTTTGATTGCCAATACAAATTGAATTATTGACAGTTTTTCTATAAACATGCAATGCAATATTTTTTCTACAGACGAGGAGATATTTACCAGGCAAGGGATATTTAATTTAATTCTCATAATTGAACGAATTCGTGGGCTGATGAAAATCCAAAGGCAATAAAAGTAACCCAATATCAGTATATGTTTAAAGTAAATATTTAGGCCACATTAGGAAATTATTTCGTATGACATTTCATTTTTCCCAGCACATTAAATGGAGCAATCTACTACAACTTCTTAGATAACAAGTTTATTTCAAATTCTTAGGGATATCCCAATTAACAGAAGACAAAACTTGTTTTTATGCACGATGGCGCTCCTCCCCATTTAACTAGGAATAGCCAGAAGGTCTCTGCACACTTATTTTTCAAACAGATGAATTGGTAGAGGAGCAGATCCACTCACCTGCACGTTCGCCAGATTTAAACTCACTTGATTTTTTATTATAAGACGATTTAAAACCAAACTCTAACACCGAAATCATTGCCCTTAAGGAATCGACAAAGTGATTCTTTAACGAGTTCACAACCCTTGGAAACAATCAAGAATTGTTGCAACAGGCAGCTCATGCATTGGAGAGAAGAGTGACTTTCATGAGCTCTTCTTATGCGCTATAGGACCATGGTCTATATAACAAACTACATTTTATTTTTTGTATACGATCGCCCGCTGAGGTATTTCACCATAATTATGAATCACCCTGTATAAACCTTAACATACACATGAAATTAGGAATAAATCAAATAAAACTACTTACCTAAAAGAACTTGGTGGTCGATTAGATTTTGATCTTTTGCCAAACAGAAGCCTTTCTTTATCTCTTGGAGTATAAGGCCTTTGCGTTTGCAGAGGCTTTATAGCTGGTGGTGCAAAATTATTTTCCGCCATTTGAGATTCTGAAAAAAAAATTTTTTATGAAGTATATTCGATCAAACGTATAGGATAGTCATTTTATTTATGGATTTTAGTCATTGTTGCTCATACCCTTGAATAACAAGAAATATTTGTAAAATTTTCGTAATCAAAATTACACAATTTTGTGTTTAACTACTAAATATAAAATTCAAAATAAATAACTAAAGCCACTTATGAATCGTAAACAATTTCGAAAAAACATTGTTTCAATAAAATGTTTTAGAAATAAATAAAAAATAAAAACCTGTCGAGTACTCAACCCGAAAGTCTTGCTCGTTTGGTGATTATGCCTGTCTTGGGTCTCGTCTCGATATTTAAAATTATATCTTGATCTCGGCTGGAGTCGTCTCGGAATTCGAGACGAGATTCCACATAGGTCGAGATCGAAACTTATACAACATTACCCGGATAGCATACACATATCCACCAGATATTCCATGGACACTCGTCATGAACATTAACGATATCCATTAAACATCCATAATAACTTCTAAAGACAATGGATATCCTATGGATATTTCATTGAACAGTTTGTTTGACCTGTAACTTTTAAATGTAATATGATTCATGAACGATCTAAACGGCAAATAAAAGCTTAATTGTTCATATGTGAAAAATTATATCGACCAAGTGCCCTTCGCTTCCTGCCATAATATATGTGGTTCAAACAGGATGGCGTTATAGTTTACACAGCTTGAGCAACAATGGACCTCCTAAGGCAACGTTTTCCTAATCGCAACATGTCGAAAAATGGTGATGTAAAATGGCCACCACGCTCGCCAAATTGGGCCGCCCGGCACCCCAGATATTTTCTTCGGGGATATCTTATGAATAAAGTGTATGTCAATCAGGCCTGTCTCTATCCGGGGACAGGCTGTCATAAGGGGGGCATCCCATCAAAAAAATTATAAGAAAACTTTTTTGTACATTAATGATAGTAATTATCGAAAGAGAATCAAATAATAGCTTAGGTCAGTGGCGTCCTGTTCTTTTTGGAAAGAATATCTTCACCCCCCCCACCGTCATGCCTCTGGTTTGAATAGAGAGATGAAAACTATGATGCGAAGTGTACCGATGTACAATACGTTCACTTTCCGAATTTCATAACAATATCTCAATTATCTCTGGAGAAATATTGGTAGAACTGAAAATAAATTAAAACTTCAACGCCCTCTATCTCGAAAAATAAGCATTTTTAGCTATAAATTTATATAGTGAATCCATATTATTTTGGCTTGTTCTATCGACTCTTTTAGTTTCCTGATTAAAATCTGGCCCACCCCGTATAATTAAAAATATTTTAAGGATATTTAAGAAATAATTGACAAATATACAACACGACATAACTTAAAAATAGATTTATAATTCGAAATTTATCTAATATATAAAAATAGTTCATATATAAAAAAAAACTGTTGCAATCAATAATTATACAACATTAAGAAAATTTATTGCAGAAATGTTTGGTGCTACTAAGGCTTTTACAAAGAGAATTTAACTAGCTTTAAAACGGTGTACTAATTGACTCCGTTGCCTTTTAAAATTTTTGGAGGTGGATTCCACCACCGCTTAAAGATTGATGACGCGATCGAAAATACCAAATATAAATGTCCCCCTTGAAAATAAAAGCGGCGGGTTCGAGAGCTTTTCGGAAAAATGAGCTTAAATGCAATAAATATAGTTTAAAAAAACTAAAAAACACGCTTTTAAAGCACATCAAACTAAAAAGTGAAAAATAATTATTAATATAAACTGAAAACAATAATGAACGAAAAATACTAGTATTATTGTGAAAAAGGCGTGGGTTGCTCGATATACGAAAAATATGGCACAAAGCGCCCCACGCTTTTTTCACAATAATACTAGTATTTTTCGTTCATTATTGTTTTCAGTTTATATTAATAATTATTTTTCACTTTTTTAGTTTGATGTGCTTTAAAAGCGTGTTTTTTAGTTTTTTTAAACTATATTTATTTTTAACTTTTTAGTTTGATGTGCTATGAAAGCGTGTTTTTTAGTTGTTTTAAACTATATTTATATTGCTTATTGATGCTGATATTATAACATATTACGATCCAACAGATATTTCTGAAAAAAAAAATATTTTTTTATTTCAGCCGTGGGGGTTCGAACTTACGCCAGAGAAGCCTGTCGTTTCGCGTCGACTGCCTTAACCCACTCGACCACCGAACTAATTGACAATTATTGAATCTACTTACATATTAAGCCTTTGCTTTCACGCAGGGATACGTGAGGAAAGGATTGGCGATCCTGATCAGGATAATGATATAAACTTATCAAATTATTGGATTGTTACCGGTTCTTCGTAAGTGTACAAAGTTTCAATTAAATCTGTCCGTTTAAAGTGGGTCAAAATCGAGTCCAAAGAGTCGGTTACAAACAAACAAGCAAACAAACAAACATACCAGTGAAGCTAATAAAAGCGTGTTAAAAAAAAATACGCCTGTTTCGTTTTCAGTGACCCACCTTGGCGTAGGCGGCAAATATTCACAGTTAAAAAAAGTTAATAAAGTAAATAAAGTAAACTTTGGCGTTGTCAAAATAAAAAGGCCACTGACAGCGCCCAAAGTTGATGCTACGTCAGCCACATCAAATGATGTGCTGCCCAAAGTCTCAAACGGTTAGGTCAGGCTGATGAGCGATTTGTCACCAAAATCGTTCACCAAGTTTATTTGAAACTTATTGCAACAAAAAAAGTGTCGGCACCTTTGACTACGATCAAGGGATTAAAGTCGCCGACGTTTTTTATGTTGTAAATAAGTTTGAACTGAACATTAACTACACCAATATTATGGTGTACAATTCCATTAATAGTTAGAGAAAAAAAAAAACATAAACACCACAGAAATTAGACAACCCCCGATTCCAAAGTCGAGGCTGCACGGGCGAAATGTGAAAAAACATGGACACGTAACCATTCCCATCGACATTGCCTGTGCCAGTGGCGGGATTCGAACCCGCAGGGCGATGGAGAGATTATACATATAGTCACACAATCGGAAAGAAAAATACTGGTATATACCAGAAAATATCGTACCGTATCGTACATCCCTAATAGGATGTACAGGATTATTCATTATAAATTACTCACCCTTTATCATCGTTATTATTGCCTATAGAAAAAAAAGTTTTAAATAAAAGTTGTGTGGTTATGACTGAATTTTGGTAAAATACTATCAAAAGTACAGTAGCGTGCAGATTTCAGGGGATACAAAAAAATAATATATTTTTTTAAATGGGATACCCTGTATATTATTAAATTTTTGGAATGAACCTTTATTCCTGATTTCAAAAAATACCATATGTTAGCCCTACTATATACCGCTTTTGATAAATATGGAAAAGTTAACATTATTAAAGTGAGCTATGAAAATGACAACTATTATGTTTGATAGGTGACATTTCTTTAATGAAATAATGAATAATCCTGCCTTTTGCTCTTGCGGAAAAAATCGGAAAACAAATTGTCTTTCACAAGAAGAGGCATTGTTAAAACTAAATATTAATCGCTTTGCGGTGAACAAGATGTCGCTTATCTCTCACTACATTAACACTGACGTAGTTTGCCTCGAAACACCAAAACACTATATACTGCACTCGACGCGCGTTTCGCCAACCAACTTGGCATTATCTGAAGATGATTAAAACTGTTCTAATCATCTCCAGATGACGCCAACTTCGTTGGCGAAACGCGCGTCGAGTGCAGTATATAGTGTTTTGATGTCTCGTGGAAAATTACGTCAGTGTTTTTTCTTCGGATCAAAGGTTCCAACCCATTCCAAGTCTCACTACATTATCGTCCACGATTTTTCTCTCGAGACAAATTGCTTGCCAGCCCGGCCGAACCCAAAGGAGTACTTGTCGCGCGCGTTATTAGATCAACTAACGACTAGATGGTGGAACTTTTCGTTTAGCGGTAAAGTACATTTCACACACCCATAGAAACCCTAGAAGAGAACATCAGGCACGAGATAATCACAATATCTCCTGAAATTTTGATTGTGAGCGATATCTTGGAGAACGTCGTGAGAAGAGCACATGTTTGCAAGCAAGAAGCGGGTGATACGATTTTTCACATATGATGTAAAAAAATTCCAAAAATAAAGCTTCCATTTGACCTTTTAGATCGTTCATTTATCATATTTAATTTAAAAGTTACAGGTCAAATAAATCGTTCGTCTTATTTTGCGCCATACTGTACATATCCTATGGATAAATAGTAATGGGATATCCATATTAAGGATATTAATCCCTATATCAATGGATATTCTAAGGATATACATTAAGTGATATCCATTTATTGTTCATATATGGAACTCAATTTGATATACAATATACTGCCATGGATATACAGCACTGGCGATTCTTTTATAGGGTCATTTGGTCAATGACCTCCCACATACGAATAAAAAAAATAGAGCTATTCATTTTCTGAAGTTTAAAAATATATAATATATATATTTTTAATATTCTTAAAAAAATATATTAAAGTTTCTAGTTCATTCTATGCACAATACTATTCAAATATCTAGATCGCAGGATTTCGTATTCCCTCCGAGCACCGAGCATCTACATTCATATTCATTACATTATTCATTTATAGAATTTAAAATCTTGGGTCAATCCACAACTTGTCCTCAAAGCTAGCTACGGACCGAATTTACAACGAATTAAAGTGAAATAGACTTATGCGCGAATCGTCAGAAAGCAAAAGAGACAGAAAACACTGGCAGGGACAATGTCCCTGACACATTTTACGGAAACGGTAACGCACGATTCGCACGAAGTTCAGTAGAGCAGTCTTAATGCTGACTAGGTACGCGTTGGTCGGTAAATTCTGTCGCGTTGTTTTTAATGTTTTTAGTTGTGAACATTTTATTAGTAAACCTCTACTTGTCGTGAAATTAAGTAAAATAGTGTTTTTGGTGTTTACTATTAAATATGAGTGTTGTACAAAATATATTAAAACTGAAAGATGGACATAAGTTGGGTTATGAAGACCGAGTGAAATTCAAAGGTGGTGGCCGTTCAAAACCTAATATGAATGTCTGAAAATTAATGAAAGTCCTGAAAAATTGACAACACAAAGTTACGATGGAGCATCAGTAATGAGTGATGCTTTTGGAGGTGTACAAGCCAAAATTAAAAAAAGTTATCCTTCAGCAAATTTTATTCATTGTTACGCTCATCAACCAAATTTAATTTTACAAAAAGCATCAAGTCAGGATAAAAGCATAAAATTTTTTTTTGCTAATTTACATAGCTTTTCTTCATTCTTTGGAAGATCGCCAAAAAGAACAGCCGTGTTAGATAATGTTGTTAAGGTGAGATTACCTAAAGCGGCTCCAACACGATGGAATTTTAATACAAAGTGAATAGAGACTGTTTATACCTATCGAACAGAATCATTAGATTGTTTAGAAAAAATCATTGATAATGAATCAGAAAACAACACTCTAAACCAAGCTATTGGTTTAAAAAACTACTTACAAAATGAATATTTTCTTTACTGGTTAAATTTTTTTCATTTAGTTATGCCTCATTATGAGATATTGTTCAGTCAATTACAAAAATGTAATATCGATGTCATAACAGTAAATAAGTGTATTGGAGTTTTTAATAATAAAATTAAAGACATCAGAAATAAAATTTTGAATAACTATTTGGAGGAGACATCCATACAGTCTGCCCAGAGATGTAAAACGGAAGAATCAAAAAAGAGAATTTCATTAGAAGTTTGTGATATAATTACATCTGAGATCAAAAACAGGTTTGGCTTCAGTAATCATTTAGTAGTGTCTCAGTTATTTCACGCAGATCGATTTAAAGATTATAAAAAAATCTTTCCACACGATATGTTTAAATTAGTTAAAACGGAGTATCCAGTCATAAATCATTTGAAACTTAAAACTGAATTAGAAGTATTATATAACCGAAAAGATTTTTCCAATAGTGAAGGTGCAGTTGCTTTGTTACAGCTGTTTATTAACAATAATTTGTGCAATACTTTTTCTGAAAGTGTCAAACTGTTAAAAATCTTGTGTACTCTCCCAATGACTACCGTCGAAAGTGAATGTTGTTTTTCCACCTTAAAAAAAATAAAGACATTTTTAAGAAATACCATGGGTCAGGAAAGGTTATCTTCTTTAGCTATGCTTACCATAGAAAGGGCATTAGTAAAGAAGATAAAAAAGACTTTAATGAAAAAGTAATTGACCACTTTGCATCTCAAAAAGACCGGAGGATCGACTTGGAATTTAAGTCACTTTAAAAGGTAGGTAATACAGTAAACTTGTCTAATTGACCTCCCTATCTCTTGACCCACGAACCGCCACTGACAGGAATCACTGTGGATATAAAATGCATATATAAAGGACATTTTGAGGTATTTGGGTTATTTTCATTAAATTTAGCAAATAAAATGAAGTTTGCCTAAAAGAGAAATTTAAATGTTAGAAGCAATTAGTTGAGGCTTCGTTGTGTATGTTTATCGACGGTTGACACAGTGAATCAATAACACGCTGTTATCGACATAAAATTTGAGCATAATGAATATTTTGGGTCATCCGCACCCTTTACCTTGTGAAAATTGCCAGTGACCTAATAAAATCATATAAATATTCGGCCAAAAGCACCTGAACATTCCCAATATAATCCAGTTAAATAGGGAAAATTAAAGTGAATAAACTGATAAAGTTTTGAGACCAGGCAAAGATGTTCATTCAGATGTACTACTAAACATCCCAAAAATCCTGAGTTTAATCTGTTGACCTCGAGCAGCAATCTAAGAAAAATTTCGCTAACCATCGGAGATATCGGAATTATTTATACAAAAAATAAAACTTATAAAATTCTCTACAAAAAGTAATATATATTTGTTCGTATTATCATTATTCAAATAGTACAAGCAGCTCGAAAAATACATAGAGAAGGAACATGAATAAAAATAGAGATATGCCCAGCTTTCCATATGAGTTCAAAACTTCGTATTGGCTCAGGTATTTGTCTCGCATAGTATTAAGCATAACGAAGGGGTCGGACGACAGATGGTTCTACGGCTCTTTCTCTTAAAACTGCATTTGTTGCTCAGAAAATTTCTGAAAACCATAAATAAATATAAAATTATAAAGGATATGAAAAGGATTGTATTGTTTATTCAAATTACGGATGTTTGGTTACTCTTACCATTAAAAATTCGTGACTCCCACTTGACATAGCATCCATGTACCATCCATAAGGTGGTGAGTCTTTATCTTCATCAAGATCTTTATCCAATGAACTGTCTTCTTCCAATTCAATAATCGTATTTGAATTCACGCAAGAGATCCATGGTCCACACATTGCCGCGGATTTCAATTCTGCTTTTCTGCATCCACAAGACGAAGTGTAACTCTTTTTGCAATTACAGGAATTAATGTTTGAAAAAAATTCTGGAGCAGGTCCCTGAAGTGTTGGTATTGAGAAGACGATGTCGTTCACTTTTTTCCAACCGCAAAGTTCGGGATTTATTTCACATCCACCACACAGTAGTGGGAGTAATAAAGTTAATTGTTTTCCAACTGATCTCGCGAAGAGATTATATCGATGTCGATTTAAAGATGTCTCGGTTGCAGGTGCGGCATATATAAATGGAGAAAATCGTTCTCCAGCTCGAGCTAGTTCACCGTACGTTGCATTCGCGTTGTTAAAAATGTTTAAGACTTTTTGTGGATCATCTCGATCCAACAGTTTAAGTCATTTAATTTTGCCTTTCTGGAAAAGGCATAAAATCCTTTCTTTAAGTCCTTCTCCTGATTGATGATTTGGTTAACAACTTTGCGTTCAGTTTTTTCTTTCCCTGGTATCACGAAGTAGATATTACTTTCCAGTGGGACTAAAGCTGTCAATAGAACAATGTCTTTGTGTACTCTTTGTAGAGACTTTTATATGAAAATTTCGAGGTGTAATTTGGTCATGCGACCAAATTTCGAGTTGTAATTTGGTCATACGACCAAATTTCGAGTTGTAATTTAGTCACGCGACCAAATTTCAACTCGAAATGTTCATTGGGATAATTTCGATATCGCTAATGGTTAGCGAGATAAGTAAACAACTGAATTTGAGCACCATTTTTCCAAGATGGCGCAACAGATTGAAATGAGATACACATCATTGCTAAGTTTCAATACTTATTACTTATCAGTTATTTCCGCCAAACGCCGAAAGTAGTTCCTATTCGACTGGAGTAGAAGGGCAAAAAAAATGTTCGTCAAATCAAATAATGTTTCAAATAACGTTTCAAATAAAAATTATTTAGGATGAGCAACCATGCCGGAAATGTTTCTTGCAAATTCTCGTCAGATTAACCGTTACAGAGAAAAACGACGACAGAAGGATTTTTGCGTCCAATAAAAAATTTCAATAAAAAATAAATTTAATGAAATCAACATTTTCAGTAAAAGCGTTATTTATTTCCTACATTTCAAATTCGATAATAATATGTTGAGATACTCCTATTTCATAGATAGCTGAATCCATTTTTTTTAAAACAGTTGATTAAAAATTTTAATAATAATTGAAAGATTTCTGTATTTTTCTGGTTACCTAACAAAAACTTGTTCTAAATTTGTTATTAAACTAAGTTTAAATGATTAAATTAAGCTTAGAAAAAATATAAATCTCAGCTCTGGACATTAGTGTACGGAATATTATCCAGTCTTAACAAGGATAACATTTCTAGCGAGCGCTTGTTTACTAAATCTTATCGGTGATTAGTAAATATTTTGAATCGGTTATTGTTATTATCTATTACATTGTCAAAGAAGTATGTAATGAATAAATACCTATCTATAACAATTGACACAATGATCCGCAAAGGCAATAACGAGTTAAGTTTACAAATAAATTCAAAATAATGGCATAAACATTTTCAGTAAAAGCAATTGTAAGTATCCTATAATTTTGGTTTACGTACCTCTTATAGCAAGACGAGCTTCATTAATGATTTCAGCACTAGTTTTCCGTTGAGGAGGTTCATAAAACGGCAAAGATACTTTATTAATCCCATGGGATTTCATACTATCACCATCACTAAGTTCCATTGTGGACTACCACACTTTGTTACATTTTAAAATGGTTGATTCTGAAAACGGGTCAATTGCTGGTAAACACATGTATCACGTATGTATGTCTCCAATTTGATCTGATTTTGAATAAATTATAACTAATTCCCTTACCGCGAGCGATTGGCTTTGAAGCGAATTGTAGAGCTTTCCATGTACTGTCCAGGTTTTTACTGGAAAACTACCGCTACTTGGAATTAAACTATTGATTATTTTAGTGAAATGCTAGCTGTAGACATGCAAAGATATCTGTTGGAAAAATCAATAAAACGTGAAAAACAATTTATTCTAATAAAAAGTCATTGACACTTTATGAATTATGGTATGAAATAATTGTCATTTATCACATTATTAGGTTACATTGTTGTTATTATTGTTACGACGATAGAGTAAATACTTTATAGCTGGCCCAATTACTTCCTTATGTTTGGTCAATCAAATAATTTGCTGCGCACATATTATACCGTCGCGTTTTAGTCTAGTAGGTATGTAGGTAGGAAAACAAATTATCACTTATTAGTATATGATGTGATGAAGATTTATCTATACTTGACCATTAGGGTGCAATTTACTGATCTGAGTTAACTAGAAATACTACTACTTTTATCACCTCGCTAAGCAAAGTAATGTAAAAAAATCATTATTCTTCAGTGTTTGAGAAAAATCTAATTTTCAAAAAATTAAATATTTACTGAAGAATAATTACTAAGCAAGAAACACATCGTATTAAATACCCGGTGGCTATTAAAAAACAAATCCTGTCTGAAGCTCCGAGATATAAATTTGAAATTTTTTTCCTCCTACAGACAAACGTTGAAAGGTATTCCTAGCAAATTTCATAAGTGTATGCCTATCAACAACGAAATAACAAAATTTTAAATTTACCATTCAAATCTACTATAACAAGTTAATGATTTTATAAGCAGCTAGGTTTTTGTTGAAACAAATATAACTGTCGGTGACATTTCGAGTTGTAACAATTAGGTATCATAAGTTTGGTAAAAGTTTTGTCCAATTATCTCGACATTTCTTGTAATGGCACCTCACTTAACTAAGTCTAACTTGGACATCATTGTAACTTGTTATCAAGAAAAAAATTAGCGTGAGAAAGGAATTGCGGAATAATTTCTAGATAAGAGACGGCCATTTGATAGCATAAATCGACTGATAGAATAGAAACTGGATCAATTTTCAGAACATCTGAGAGTGGAAAGCCTGTAACTGTCTTTGACAAAAAAATCAATCGCGAATTCATTTATCACAATGTTAAAATAGGAAACAGATTAAGATTAGACATTAAATGCTACAAACAGTTGTAAGACCCTACAATTTCACTAAATGCAAAAATACGTCGTACGAGCCATGCGGCTTTATAGGAAGTTTTCGAATGCAGATCTGGCGTTTAGTTTTTCAAGATAAAAAAAGATTTTACGCTCCAGATCCCTCAAAATAGGCAAAATAACAAAGTTTATTTAATTACAAAAATAAAAAAAACGTTATTCAAGCTAAACATACCTATACCTACCACAACAGGTCCAGGTTTTCTAAGCTCAGGGAATCCTGCGTAATATCCTGGAATGGCAAGTCGTTTATTTGTTACCAATCCACCGTTAATAAAAACCAATGCAGATAACTACGTCTACCATTTATTTGCAAGAGGATCTAATACCTGAAATGCGCCTGTTGTACCCGAACAACAGTGTTTTTGTAATTTTTAATTACCTACTTATAATTGTTTTTCTTTTTCATGAAAATAAATAATCGTTAATCGCTTGTTTTTTAAATAAACGTTTGAAATTTGCTAGGAATACCTTTCTGTCTGTGAGAGATAACATTTTTAAATTGATATCTGAATGTACTCCGGAGTTATGGAGTTTCAAATAATCGTTATTTAATGGCCATCAGGTATTTCACTTCATTTCATAGCATAAACAGAAAAGATACTAGTGTTGACATCTCGTTTGTCGCATTTTTAATATTTCCTGAGGAGGCCATGGAATAGAAAAAAACAAATGATTTCCGAAATAACCATAAATGTCGAGAATTAATAATTTGTGAGTTGCACTGTTAAAAACGGTTCAATATAATCATGAAGAAAATAGGACATGGTTAAGTGTTTCACAGAACGCGTAGAAAATTCATATTTAGCCTCTGAGCTTTGTTTTAATTTGTAAGTTGTAGACAGTAAAATTCAGCCGAAAATATGACTTAAAATATTTTTTAAGAGACCCTGAAAAAGATACATCCAAACAAAAATTATACAACTGAAGACAGTTCGACCTTTACTTTAGTCTAGTGTCTTTTTTCTACCTATGAGAAATTTGTTGTGCTTATTATGTAGTTGTTAATGGTTTCCATAGCCACCTCAATATTTTTTTTATTGAAAATTAATCACTTTTTCTCAAAATATATATAACATGTTATATATCGTTGGATAGCAAATTATGATTGAATGGCGAAATGTTTATAAGTTGTTCCATTAGAAAACAAGTTTTATATACAGTGTGTCCTGCTTAAGATGAATACACCTCAATAACTTTTTTATTTTTACAGTAAATTTGATATATATGTGAAGCTTGTAGAGCTTTATTAAATCATTACCACCTAAAAACAAAACGTCAGTGTTACGGTGTGACGTCACAACTGCTAGTCTCAGTCGAGCCAGCGCAATTTGCCGTGAGTATTGTAAAAACGAATAATAAACAGAGGTAAATTATTTATGACATTTAGTAAGGGCATTTCTGTAAAAACGGGGTTGCCAGTCATGAACTGAGCCCTTACATCGCACCCAATTAGTTATTTTTGCGCGTGTTAAACAATTGTAAAAATGAATATAAGAATAGTTTTTAGATTTAAATGTAAAAAAAATAAATTAGAAAATCGATACCTTATAATAAAATACATTTTAATGAGTAATTTTAAAAACAGTTTAATAGGAGGCAATAAGTCAATAAATAAGGGTGTTTTATACTAGGGTTAACAAATAAGAATTACAGTTGAAAAACATTGAAAACTGAAGATTGATGTAAGTATAACTGGTCATTAAGTAAATAATTGCCCTGACTATTAGATTGAAAAAATTCTGTTGATTAATAAATTTAACTTAAAGGTTTCTTGTATCTTGTACATGTAGTATTTGAAGATTGCTTGAATTTGGAAAATTGTGATCTGACTAAAATATGGTTTGAAGAAGTTCGAACTGTTTTTTGAAGTAAAATGTGTTTTATTATATCGTAATGAATGATGAATTATCATTTATCTGTTTTGAATAATTTTGTCTGTTAATGTAATCAATGTTTTGTTTGTTTTTAATTTTACCTAAATGGTCAGTGGTTTTGTCACAACAGTTTTTAAGTAATGTATTTATGGTGCAATACGGTAATTTGCAATATGTTCCGAATTTCGCAATAATAAAATCCATTTTTACTGAAGTAATTTAAACCAAAATGAGTGTGACAGAACCTCTCTTATGAATATTCAAAAATTCTATCTCATAACCTTGCAGCAATTTATTAAATATAATGTAAATCAATGAAACCATTTCTACAAAGTACTTTTCGCGAGGAAATAACAAACCTCCTCGATTAAATTTATAATGAGACTATAATTATTATAAATTATGACAACGGCATAAGATAGTTGGTCCTGGAGTATATTAATTTATTTATATTGTGGCTTTATCCTGTTCATGAATGTAATATATCTACTATCCGAAATGCAATGTGTTTAGACTACTGAGAAATTCTTCGTAATTTTTATAGCTGATAGAATTTTACAGGCATAAATATTCTTTTTCACTTTCCTGAAGGGTATGAACAAATTCAGCTTGTCCAATTACCCCATGAATGAAGCTCACATATTTTAATGCATTTTGAAAGTGTTAAACCTGTTCTTGGAATAGCACAAATCTATTTTTACACAAATTTTCATCATTCGGAAAACACGCACTTATTTTGGCCCCTTCACAAAATGTGCAACCCAATACACTGCATTTATACGGCATGTTTATGAACAAAAACACTAACAATTTAATTTAAAAAACACTAGCGTGAAACCTATCGGAAAAAACAAATAATAAGCTAGGATATATCCAATCCATATATCACGTACAAATAACTGCTCTGTTGTACTAAAAACGTGCAAGTGCGTGAAGATTCTCGAATGTTGGGGCCTAGCGGGTGTGACGTAAGTAGTTGCGTCCGGATCAGTATTGAGGCCTTGTTTTTAGTAAGCGGTAAACTACATTTTAGCTTCAATAAAAAGTACCCTACTAACGATTAAAAATAAACGCGAAAGATGTAAAATACATATTATGCATTTTCTTATCAAAAAAATTTTATTAAGAAAAGTTGTTCAGAGAGGTCAAATTCAAAATTTGGTTGAAATTAAAAAATAAAAAATTTCGCCAAAATAGGAAAAATAAAAATATTTTTTTGTTTGTGGTCAAATCAAAAGATGTTATTAAGAAAAGTTTTTCAGAATCGTCCCAGTAGAACAATTTCTAAATTTATGTAAAAATATATTTTTCAAATGTTAATGAATATTTTTTTGTTTTTAACCTATTTCTGTATTTGGCTTTTTGGGGTGATTCAAACAACTTATTCTTAATAAAATTTTTTTGATACAAAAATGCCTATTTTTTGCATTTTTGCATTTATTTTTTAATTGTAGTAGACTAACTGAAGCTGAAGGTGAAGCTAAAATGTAGTTTACTAAAACTGTACAAGCTTCATATATATGAAAAAAATTTATTAAATTCATTGGCAAATAAAAAAATTATTGAGGTGTATTCATCTAAAGTGAGACACACTGTATCCTACCTATCTCAAAAACTCAAGTATAAAGTTTTTGTTTTCGCTAACAGATTCTACTCTGAAAAGTGTCTTAAAAATATGTTTTCGTCTTATGATCCAACCATTTATAACTGAGATACAGGGGTCAGTCAAAAGTAACAATTTTTCATAAACCTACCTCGGAAGGGGAAAAAAATTGTCGACCTCGGTTTGCGTCTTTGTTTGCGCCACGTATATTGCATTCGATGTCTTAATCAAGCACCAACCTTTTTTACCCTTACATGTTTGTCAATTTCAATTAAAAATTTGTGTCTGTGTTTATCATGTTTATCATGTTTGAACCAAAAAGGTATACCATTTGAATGTCGCTAAAGTTAACTGTTTTCGAGACATTTACAATTGAAGTATTCGATGTAACCCCTTTCTTAATCATATTAATTTGAGTATCATTTGACGAAGTAGGCTTTGGTTTAAAACGAATATATAATAACATAAATTTTTAAGTGAAATAGTTGTTATTTCGACTTCCATTGATAAAGCGACACAAGTTTATAACTGAAAAATTATCCCAAAAATTTATGGGTAAATAAAGTTGAGGGTCGATTAAGAAATCAAGTTCACATGGCATCCTCTAAAAGCCAACCCAAAATGTTGGGAAAGACTATAATTTCCCATCCCAAGAAAACCCTGTTTACCAATTTTGAGATCGGTATCTTCAAAACTGCTTAAATTATCACAGAAAATTCATTTGTAATATCATGTTTCCCATTTAATATTAACTATTGGAATCAGTATGACGGAAGCTTAGTTAAATCGTAATATTTCGAAGTCCCAATTCCTCTGTTGCCCTGTGTCCCATTACTTAACCATCCTCTATGTAACATAATTCTTTATTTTAACAAAAATAAACATTAATGAATTATTTTACTTAATACAAACAAATTAAACTAAATAATCAACTAATGTACAAAATATTAATTTTCCTGGCCTTCGTTGTG
This sequence comes from Rhamnusium bicolor, assembly GCA_029963845.1. Classification (NCBI taxonomy): domain Eukaryota; kingdom Metazoa; phylum Arthropoda; class Insecta; order Coleoptera; family Cerambycidae; genus Rhamnusium; species Rhamnusium bicolor. Next base: position 450,011 of record JANEYF010004917.1, read on the forward strand.
GGAAATTAACATCATCAAAATTGATTTTTCCAAGGTGTCCTTCCCGATATTAAGAAGGGCAAGATCACTAGGAAACAAAAATATTCCTGTAATTATTTATTAAAAATACTGTCTTAACAATTTATTAGCGATAATATAATTAATTAATTAATTATAGATGACGTTTCTCGTTTTGTTTTCGAGAAATCCGATTTTAAAATATGAGGTTACTAGTACAAAAAAAAAGAAAAATAATTTCTTTGTATAATAAGAATTATAGTTTGGTTTTAAAAAATGCATTGCTGCCAAGAGACCCCATATACCTCATAATTTAATTGCACCAGATAACAGGTACTTATATAATTTTGTTATATACAGGGTGTCTCAATCTTATTTTAGGAAACTTCGAAAATGAACATAGTGGTTACAAAAAATGCGGGAAACTTTTGTCAACTTGTATCGAAAAATATGCATAGTAAGCGAGGGACACGGCGCCGAAATTGAGTTATCAAAAACAAATTCATTTAATAACTACAAAACGATTTTCTCTTAAGGCGGTCCATTTCATGATGCAAGAAACAGAAAGAAAATTCTATCCAGTGCCATATATGCTGGGGGATTGTGGCATAATTCAAATCAATCAAAACATTTTAAAATACATCGTTTTCAAATCTATATACATTCTTTAAAAAAAAAGGTGTCCCCCAAAAATCTTGTATAATGCACTGTTTTCTAGCCCAATTTACAAATTTCAATCCTTAACTTTTTTACACTTTTTCCTGATTAAATATCAAAATAGAAGTTGCTTCGGAAACAATATAACAAATGTTTATAAATAACCAATTTATTTTTTTTATCCTTGATCATCTTCTAAACTTAAGACACAAACTTAAAATAATAAAATTAGAAAATTATTGTAAAAAAAATTTTTTTTGTCCTTAAATTACATGCTTCACCGCGTAAGGTGATATTTTAAATTGCAAAACAATATAGCTGAAAATATTGTGGAATTATTTTTGTAGAGGTATGAAGTTACCTTCATTATTGCATACCTAGCCTGTTTTGCAATATTAAAATACACATAACTTCAAAATTATGACACTTATCGGAATTTAGTAAGAGCACATTTTTTTATGCAGTTTTTAACACTGGTGCATTTTTCCATTTTAAATGTTTAAAATAACAATAAGACAAAATTCACTGTAACTACTTCAACAAATTATGATATTTCGATAAAAATTTTTCAAAATATGTACCACTATATGAAATTAATAAACGGTTCAAATTTAATTTTTGCAACTTACCACGTTTCAAATTTATTGGCAAATAATTATGTTGTAGCTCTCTTATGAACTGGTTCAAGGCAAATGTTTGTATACAAAACTCAACTTATTTTTTCTAGTTCTATCACCCTCTTGAAGGAAAGTACTTAATTATGGGACACCCTGTATAATAAAATGGAGATACTTTATAGTAGCATATATTATACGAGAATTTTCATTTACTTAATACCTATATTATTTTTATTTCAGAAAAATATCATTAAGGAAATTTAGGGGCCGCGAGTAACATAAAGCGTAGGGCCCCGAAAATCCTGGATCCACCACTGATCCATCCAGACAGCAACAGGAGAAAAAATTTAAAAAAAAAACACAGTAGAAAAACATTTAACTCATAATAAGAAAAAACAAATGTATTGATAAATATTTTAATCTGCAGTGCTTATTGTTCAGTGTTTGGTTGAATGTCGATTGTTTTAGTGTTGTTTATATTTATGTGTTGGAGAAATGTTGTTATGTTTTGTGTTCTTTTTGGAAATGATACCGAGCCTTAATGTTAATTTATTTTGTTTAAACTAAGGTAAGAATTTAATTCAATTTTCTTAATCATTTTTAAATAGGTTCATTTTTTTAAGTAGCCCTGAAAACGATATTTTTTTTTTCAAAACTTCGGCAGTTTAATTTAATTAAAACAGTATGAAGGCCAAAAGCTCATGAATTTTTTTTACCAGTTTAAATATCGTTCGCAGATGCGACCATAACTTCTGATAAAAAGTTTGATTTTAAACAAAGCATTCTTGCCAAGAGGTGCCATAACCTCACAATTTAATTATTTCAAACTTTGACCATAAATCTTTATGGTCCAAGATTTCAGATACTTAACACTCTTAATACAAGGTGTTTTAGAAAACATGATCACCGTTTCACGAGATCAATTTACAGATGGCGGTAAAAACTGATGATTTAACCAGGTTCAGTGGGGGCTGGTGGATTTAGGCTTTATAATATCTCAATATTGGAGTATGGAATCCGAACAATATTTTAAGGCACGACTATCAGTACCGAATGAAGAAGTTTTGCAGAAAAAAATTGAGAAAAAAAGTTACAAGAATGCGCTGCCGACCCAGATTACTTCTAGACCATTAGTAAAATATTTGCAAACTATTTTTTTTCGTAATCAGAAGAAAAATTTAACACCCCTTTTTTTTGGTTTTTGAACATTTTGATTTTTTTGTAATTTAAGTTCATTGTGTAAATGTCGTAACTTTATAAAAAATCAAAATTTTCGCAAACCAAAAAAAAAAAACGGGGTGATAAGTAAATTTTCCTTCCGATTACGAAAAAAAAAAAATAGTTTGCATATATTTTACTTATGGTCTAGAAGTAATCTGGGTCGGAAGCGCATTTTTGTAACTTTCTTTTCTGGTTTTTTAATTTTTTTTTCTGCAAAACTTCTTCATTCAGTACTGGTAATCCTGCCTTAAAATATTGCTTGGGTTCCATGCTCTAATACTGAGATATGGCATAACTTAAATCTACCAGCCACCATTGACCAGATTTCATGTTGACAAAACTATTTCGCTAAACGCAAAATTTTTACACAATTTTTTTACGACACATTATTATATGTCATTCCAAAAGTTTTAAAATGTTTTCTTGATCCCGAAAAAAATAATTCGAAAATATTAAGCGGTTCCAATTTTATTCCCAAAATGGTAAAAGTTGCACTTTATTTATTTATTATTCTTCTTCAGGTTTTGTGTTTTCTGAATCGCATTTGTCTATTTCGTAAAAGTTTATTTGTAATAATTTATAGTTACCTTTGGGAAAATACTGCAGTTTCATTTTATTTTCAATAAACTTAGATTACAGGATGATAAAAGTGAAGAAATTATAAGAGAGTCTGTTAAATTAGGTAGCAAATTTAATATTGATTTTGAATCAGTCGATAAATCAAGGTTAAATGCGATCGATTCCGAGTTATTTCCAAAAAAACGGAAATTTTGTATTTTCGTTTTTGCCAAATGAATTAATTAATTAAATAAAAATGACATTTTATAACCTTCTAAAGGCACATTTTCATGAACGTTTTAGTAGTATTCTTGGTTATTTTTATAGTGTTCGGTTTTTAAGATGCGACCTACCACTTTCAATTTTCTTATCGGCGTCATAAAATTCTCGTTCTCTTGATGTATGTATATGATAGTAATGAGATGTATGTATATGATGGCAATGATTTATGTTGTTAGTTGGGACACTTTGTTTTCATGGTGAACAACTTTTAGTTGCAGATAATAATACATCACAATAATAACAAAATCAAAAGTACTGTTCAACATCTATCAATATATTTTATTAGTCGCGAGCGCACGTGATTTTCATCTTTTCTCAGGCAAGGTCCCAACTAACATCACAAACTATTAGTGTCATACATCAGGAAAACGAGATTTTTATGTAGATTTCAAATCTGTAAAAATTCAATATGATGTCGATAAGAAAATTGGAAGTTCTAGGTCGCATCTCAAAAACTGAACGCTAGAAAAAAAAAACTATCAACACTAGAAAAACGTTCATGAAAAAGTGTGTTTAGAAGTATGATTAATCGTTTTTAAGATATTTGGCAAAAAAAGAAAATACAGAATATCGGTTTTTTTGGAAATAACTATGAAATGATCGCAGTTAGCCTTGATTCCTTCACGGATTCAAAATAGGCATTAAATTTGCTACGACTTAACTAATTTAACTGACTCTCTATCTCATATAGTTTCTAATATCCCATGGATCGATTCTCTAAATTGCTGCATATCGATGTAAATATGTTTCGAAATTCTAGAGAGAATATTCGTCATGTAAATTTAAATAACCGTTTTGTTTTGAATCGTGACTGTGGTTTATGGATTCACTCTTTGATATAGACAAACAAAAAACAGCACTAACAGAAAAAAAGAATTTAGATGAATTTCTACATATCATATGCGAATCGAATAATTAATCCGAGCACAGAAGTAAGCATTTACGTAAACAATACACAAAATGTATAAAATATGTAATACATTATTACACATAACGTATATCGTTGGTAGAAATATCTAACTGACAGATTTGGAGGGTTGAAAGTGAATATTTTCAACTTTTTGCAGTACAGATTTTGACTTACGCAATGAGAGTTCCTCAAAACAGCACAACTATGATTTATAGATTAAGTTATATTATTGTGCTTATCACTTTTCTATGAGTGTACAAAACAATAATAGAAGTTTGTTTCGGGACTCGCCTTTAAACCTTTAAATTGTAGATTACTTATATCTCTCTCACGAAAGTCTTTGTACGTCTCTTCTTGATCTGTCTCCTCTTTTATTGAGTGCAAAATGTAAATAAAAAATTTGCTTATAAGAAAAGAACATGAATGAGGAATCAAAATTGGTTTTACCTTTTTGGAAGATTTTATTTTTCACTTATCTAATGTCGACTTATTTCCGCTTTGTACATGAGTTCCTATAACCTGTAAATTTTGCCGAATTGCCACTTTGTCGAGGGGTCTTTAATGTGTTCACATACACATCACCAGTATAAAACACTAAAAAAATTTTATAAAACAAACTACACTAACATAGATATATGACACAGATTACAACAGATATAAAAAAATTACCGTAATAAAAACATAATATATACCTAAGAATGAATCATTGGTTGCTGGGAGTAATATCACTAAAATCATTAACTAAGTAATCATCAATGTTATATAAACATTTTTTTTATCAGGTTTTTATCACTTGTTTAAACTTTATAAGAGATAAATCTTTAACTTTTTGTAGTAGCAAATTGAACATTTTTGAAATTAAAAGTTTATTCCTGTTTTCGATTTATCTATTCAGTCATAACTAATATAAAAATTTGTTTTATTTCTCATATTACAATTGTGAATATTTTCATAAATAGTTTAATTTGATATATTATCTTTAACATTTAGAACACATTGCAGGACATAATGAGAGGGGCCTGTAAGGATATGCAACTTTCTTCCCCTTCTGTCATCATTGTGTTTAAAATGTTTCAGCAATTTTTTATAAAAATCACTAAAAACCCGGGTTAAAAAGCCATGATAAACATTAACGTTCAGTGACAATTAATGTACCCTACACTAGCGCCTCTTGTGGTGAATTCAAGCGCGCTAACCCTCATTATATTTCGTCGCTTTGTCTGATTAGATCACTGTTTTTAATAATTATGTAGTACCGTTTCTCTTTACCAGATGGCGCAGCTATTTTAAAATAGTAATTTAGCTTTTTCTGCATTCAAAACAGTTTTAATAAATTATTATACTTTATGAGAAGTAGGCATTATGAAATTGTTTTTTATGCTCAAAAAGACCTTCTTCTTGAAAAAGGCAATGTTGTAACCTACTATAAAAGCACCTTCCGACATTCACACTGAAAACAGATGGGGAACTGTAAACTGTGCATACCGCTAATCATGTATCTGGTTGGTTCGATCTGTTTATATAATTTGTATCACACAAATATACATTTTTTGAGTTTTTCTCCCATTTAAACAACTGATTGGCAATAAAACCATTCTGCAACACTTGATTGTGTCTCCTCCAAACTTAACTCAAGAGTCTTGAGAGATTTGTTACTATGTGGTGCAGTCGTATCATCAACAAACAATATATACTGTCTAACCAGGAAAAGAAGGCCCACGGAAAAAATGTGCCTTTCGCATTCCATTAACAATGAAGCGTAAATGAAATAATGATTTAGTGTATGACAAATTTTTGTGATTGTTTGCTCCACATCTGCTCATTGGGAGATATACTGTACTCCTAGTATGTGACCTTGCAGAAAGCTGGCAACTTACCAACAATGCTCTCCCTGGCCATTTGGGCCTTCTTTCTCTGGCTGGACGTTAGTCAGTATTGGGACCATTGCTTTTCAGATCGTTGATATACACAGCTGACCAGCCTATACATTCAAAAGTAATTATATTGCATAAGACAAGAATAAAGCCATTTGTAATAATATTAGACAGAGAACATCTTTGTAGATGCCACACTGAATGATTACGCTCGAGTATAATTGGCCTCAACTTAAATTCCAACTGTATTAGTTCATCATTAACAGTTTGCAGGAACCAATTTCTTTTCGCAGTATTACCAGCCTTGTAATGGTAGCTCGGCCAGCTTGGTATATTAGAAATAATACTGGCCCCAACTTTGACCCTTGTGGCACTCCATATTTAACATGGAAACCAGCTAGTACAAAAAATAATTTAACATCTAGTATCATTACTTTCTTTGTCTAAAATATCTGAAGTCGGGTAATGACTATCAGCCTGTGTACAAAATTTCTTCATCTGAAATTCTTCCCTTCTGAAATTTTTCTAATAAGGACTTTGTTGATTAAAAACTTCACCCAAAGAAACTGGAAAAAAATTTAATAAAAACACTATTTCTTTTCATTCAAAATCAATGATAGATCTAGGATTTCAGTAATTATTTCAAATAAAGCAAAAAAAGACTGTTACTATATACCTTTATTAAAATCATAAACAAAAAATATAAGCTCATAAATTAAAAAATTTGTTTTAAAAATATTTATAAAACGTTTTAATCCAAATTTGAAACTATTTCAAACCACTGCCGTAATGCATCGCTTAAGACACTTGGTAATGAATTAATATCTCTTAAAATAATGTAAAAAAGAAAATGGAAATACATCCATGTAAGTTTGAATTCCTAATAATTTACCGTCTTTAAAAACAGGCATTCTAATATCTAAAATGGAGTTTTTGTTCTTAGGGTTATCAATTATAACAAATACCATAAATATATTAGATAACTTTGCGCGTCTTACAGCTTGTCGAACATATGTTTCCCCTTCAGAAAATACACCTCGTCCATCACTAACAATAACCAATAATTTAGCATTTAAAGCAGAAGACTGCATTTGCGACTGGTTGAGCATTTCTGTTGCAAAATCAACCAATTTGGCCACGCAAGTTTTATTCTGATCAAACCTGAATTTCTGCAGCAACTTAACCCCACTTTTATCCGTAAACTGATCTGTCAGTTTGTGTAACACCTCAATCATTTCTCCAAAGCTTATAACTGATAACTGTCCACTTTCCAACAAAGTTAATGCTTTTGAAATAAGAGAAACACTCTCAAATGCAAGTTCCTTAGAGTGATTGTCTGCCATACTAGACGAATCATCTATGGCAAGCACGATCTGATATTCTCGTTTGGAAGGTCTCGTCCTCCTCAACCAAATCTTGTCTTTTCGAAACTGTGACGCGATATATGGAATAACTTTTCGCATGTTAATTCTCCTTCCTGTTCTAAAGTCACCCCGTAGTCTACTTGCTTGGGTTGGTTCTAAAACAAGCCTTAACTGTTCAGACAAATCTTGTGCTAATGATGAAGTTACTGAAGATATTTTTTGCCATGTTTGTTCTGCCTCTATTGTAGCTGGAGGATCGTTCCATGCTGATAACTGCTTTTCTACTTCAGACCTTAGATCGTTGATTTCTTCAGCAGACAGCCTATTTGCTATGGTCTCTATGATATTATCATACTGGGTGTGGTGGGTTGATTCTGTACTCCGAGGAACTCTGGTAGTTTCTACTATGTTACCTTCTATGTCTACATCATGTATATCTTCTAACATATCACCTGAAAATTGAAATAGATATAACGTAATGATTATACCAGGGTTTCTTCAAGACATATATGACATAGAGCAAAAAAAAATATTCAAACCATGCAAAACATTGGAATATTCGGCACCACAGTTTGATCAACTAAAGAAAGTTGTCAAGGAAAAAGGTGAACATTTTGATAAAAACGCGAAAATCGATCAAAACACATAATTATTATTTTCAGCAAGGTATGTACTGGTGGTAACAGATATTTGGCCTGGTTTCAACTAAACATTACTAATAATATGGATTTTTTACTCTAATACGAATTTCACTTTATATACCTTCTGGATGTTGCTTTTTATTTCTTCTTGTTTCCTTAGTTTTTTCAGTCTTTTCAGATTTTTCAACGGGTACCTCAGCCATATCAACATTTTCACATTCTTCGTCTGAGGGCAAATCTTTTGTGGATTCTGTTGGTTCATCTGCTTCTTCATCTTCTTTATTTGGAACTTCCTTCTGTTGGCTTTCTGCTTGTTCCTTTGTAGCTGCATCTAGAACCTATGAGTAGAAAATTTATTAAGAGCCACCAATACAATTTGTCAATTTGTTTTACCTGAGTAGATGCTTCTTTTGCATCTTTTATATGTTGATACATTTCTGCAGTATCTTCTTGGCCATTTGGTTCTTCCTCAGGTTCCGGTTCCCCTTCTTCTACATTAATTGTTTTGAGTTTTTTCTTTACTGGTTCATTAATGTCACCTAAAAATGTTACAGTTTTAATTAGGTACTATTTCAAATGAATATTTTTGTTGTCCTATGGTAATGACTTAAGTGCGCAACACCCTTATAAAATTACAAATATTAACTTTAGAAATAAAGTCATATAAAAAAAAAAATGTTTGTTGTAACCATTTCTTGTTTTTAATTTTTTTATTTTCAATTCAAGTGAAGGAAAAAGTTTCTTATAATTCAATTTAATAATGGTATGCCAAAAATTTGACTTTTATTTGTTGTTTATTTTTCAAAATTTCATCACAAAAAGTATGCAATACACCTATAATATGAAAACTTTTGAGAAAATTGAAAAAAATGTTATTTTCGGTTCAAATTCCCTCAATTTTAACTCAGATATACAAGGGGTGCAAAATTTAAAATAATAAATTTATTTTCGTCTAAGAAAACTGTAGAACAATAAACATATGAATTAAACATTTTTGGCATACCATTTTAAAATTGAATTTTAATTTTAAGATTTTTTTTACATTTTTTGATAGGATGTGTGAAAGTGAAAAGTATAATTTAATTTTTTTGCACACCCAGTACATCTGAGTTAAAATTAGAGATGAAAATTATTTTTTTGACTGGTCAATAAAATGGTTAAAAATGTCAAAAATTGGTCAAGTCAAAAATGAGTTTATGGTCAAAATTGGGAAAAACAGAAATTTGTATTTCCCCACTTTAAATTTTAAGTCTTCGATGTTTTCTAACCTAATTTTCAATAAAAAATAACTTATTTGCTTCACAATTGGCAAAATAAATGGTAAAGTACGATTTTAATAATAAAGCAACCATCTTTGAGCTCACATACAAAATATGTATCTACGGTTGACAAGAGTAGCGTGAGCTGTGAAAGTAGGATGCGCACTAAACTCGCTGTTTTGGGTAGGGAGAGATCATTTTTGGCCACCCTCTATACTTTTAGGGAGTGAAAATGGCTGAGGGTCATCACACAGATGTCTCATAACTGATGCTTATATATTTTTTCTTAAAATCAATAGTTGTGATTATAGTAATATTTTTAATATACACGTGTAATTTAAACAAAAAAAATCATTACATCCAAGTGATTGCGAGAAAGTCACTAATAATACAGGAGTGAAAGGAAGCCACAAAGAGGTTCCATAAAATGTTCTGATATACATGGCATTTCATTTAAAAAAATGTTACTTGATCCTGTAGAATCGTCTTGGCTTACCCTGTATATTCGAAAACAATGTTCGGCTATAGACTTTTTTGTCTAGTTTATTTATTTATGTTTTTAAATGAAGTTTCTAGCTATCATAGAACTCGAGATATTGAAGTCGGATGCACTATTGCCCCACTCTATATAATATAAAGGTAATAGTATTATTTACGTTTACCTATAATTCTATAATTCCATGTTGAAAACAATATAATATTCACAAAAAAAATTTTCATTCAATCATAATTTAACAAAACAGATATTACCTAAACTTCTTTGTGAATCTGACTCTCCAGGTTTTTGTTTTTTCATTTGGTATTCTTCCAATTCTCTTTTAGCACTCTTAATGTCTTGGGGAGCGCTGGTTTGTGCAGAATGACCAGTAGTGCTTTCTTCCATTTGAGATTGACCCACACCTTCTTTGTCAGGCCTATCTTCCTGGCAAAGTTCCTCAATAGGTTGTTTGGATTTCTGATTTTCCGATCGATTTATTTCTGTCTAAATTAATTATAAAGCTCAGATGTTTATTAAAATATGCACATCATTATAGATAATAGGTATAATAGGCATTAAGGTACATTTACAACCAATTCGCTACAGGCACAATTTGCTAACGGATTGTGAATTGTGCCGAAATAAAATTTAAGTCATTTATTTATAATGAGTTAGAAGCTGCCATCTGTTGAGATTTTTTAATATTACGTGTGTGCAAATTCAGTTTGATTAAATAATTACAATTATTTAACATAACTTCTAAAAACGTCACATTTTCTAATACTAAAAGATCTAATCTTCCAATTTCAAATCAGAAACCGACTTTAAATATAAACAATAAATTTGTGTCGTAGTACGCATGTGCAATTTGAAATTCGTGCCGCAATTGAATTGAGTATTTGCTGTTTGCAAGCATCCAGTTCAAACCTAAAGTGCAATTCAAGGTCATGCCGACTTAAAATTTTATTGTAGACAAATACATTCAACCAGATTTGCTTAAAAGCCAATTTACAATCCACCAGCAGAATGTGCCCGTGCGAATTGATTGTAAATGTACCCTTACACGACAATTTTTTTTACTGCTGTAAAATGTAAGTATGTTATGTGACCATAATCTTCTCATTTATTCACAAAGGTAAAGAAACTTATGCTTACTTTATCAGCTGCCTCCACATCATCGGCATCCATAGCTTCTACATTTTGTTGGTTGGTTTGTGTTTCATCTAATGTAGTTTCATCAATTTCACCACTCTCTTCTATTTCTTTATCGTCTTTTTCAACTTCAGTTTCTCCACTCATGTCTTTATTATCTTTGGGTGTTTCTATACCGCTTTCTTCATCATCATCACTTGCATCATCATTATCTTGTTCTTTTTTTGTAATTTCTTCTTCATCACTACTAAAATCTTTCTCTTCATCATTTTTAGTTTCATCTTCTTTACTGTCTTGTGCTTCTTCAGATTTTTCTTCTGGGGGATTCTGTTCCTTCATTGTATCAATATCAAATGGATTTTCATCTTGATTTTCATTTTCATTTTCTTGTCCTTCATCTAACTGTAGGTCATCTGGGAGATCCAATGGTTCTGGTTCTGGGAGTTCCGGTTGATTTCCATGGTGAGGATCAATTTGATCATCATCATACTCAGGTTCATCCATCTCATTTATGTCTTTTTTATTCTTTTCTTTTTCTTCTGAGGCACTTTTGTCATCATTTTCCTCTGATTGATCTTTTGAAGGATTGTCTTCCTTAGCACCAAGTTGGTCTTCTCCTTCTTTCTCTCCCTTGTCGCCTTTATCTTCTTTTTGTTCAGATTCTAAAATATTTAATACAATAAGAATTTCTTGTACTTATACATAATATTTCAATGTATAATGTTCAACAATATCACCATTAGAACATTTATCAAGTTTTACTTAAGATAACTATACCTTCTTCTCTGTTCTCATCATCTTCCTCTTTATCTGATCCCCAAATCTCTTGGTCTAACTGATCTGATCCTTTGCCTGTTTCACCCATTTGCTCATTAGCATCTGAATCATCAGATTTACTTTCGTCATCTTCACCTTCCTTCTGCTCCTTATCCTAAATATAAAAAAAAAATTAATTGAAAAAAAAATGAAGGATACCTACTTTGTTTCTTTTATAATGAGTGGAATATACAAGTTACCTGAAGTTTGCTGTCAAAATCTTCACTCATTTCAATTCCTTTCTCCTCCTCTTTACAATCCTTATCTTCTTCCTTTTCATTATCCTGTCCTCCAGGCTGTGCATCATCTAACTGATCTTCAGACTCAATTTTATCAGAAACATCTCTTTCACCTTGACCTTCACCCAAACCAAGACCATCTGTCGGTTTACTAACGCCCTCACCATCTATCTCATCTGAAAATTCTGGGGGAACACAAAAACCCTGAAACAGTGTGTATTAAGGAACATACATATACAGAGCGAAAAATTCAGATACTTACTTTTGATGCCAAATCTATGAAAATATTTAACAAGATACAGTTCATTTTACATGTAACTCGATATGCTGAAACTTGTTGCGTTATAAAATAACGGTAGAGTTGTAACGTTTGTTCCAAAAGCGGTAAACATTGGTAAACCAAAGATTTTAAGTCTTCTGCACAATTTGGTGGTGTTTTCAATAAAACATTAGAAATTTTATGTGTTGTTCTCAACATTTTTTTCATTTCTAATAGTGCCATATCAGAGGACAAATTCTCTACCAGAAGATTCTTCAGGTGCTCTTCTTGTAATTGTTTATCTTCTACTGATTCTTCAGATTTTTCCTCTGAATCAGTTATTATAGTTACGTATTTTTTTGTATAAATTTTGCATAATTATCAAATTTTTTTCAGCAAATTTTTCAATTTCTTTCTTAAATTCATCTAAATTATAAGTTACTTCTTCAAGATATTGTTTTTCAAACTGCTGTCCAATTATACCAATTTCTTTCATCAACCATGTAAGACTATTACTAAGGTCCACATTGCCAAATATCTGTTTTAAATTGTCAATGTTTTTGTATATACCTATCAAATCAGTTTCTACATTACGTAAATCTGAAATTGGAACAAATTCCGGACATGCCAAGTCATATTCAACACTGGGCACATTTCCTTGACATTTCTGTAGAACTGAATTTAATTTGTTTGCCGCAGTTAATACATCACTTATCAAATTCATGGCTCTCGACCATACTGCATCATTTTTATATTCAATACGATCTTTAATTTCTGATTCTAGGACGGATACTTCAAAAACGTCGCTAATAAAATTATCTTCTAAAGGGCAACTGTTTAAAATGATCTTGCACTGATTCATCACAACTGTCACATTTTTTAATAGTTCTCTAGTATTTCCTAATACTTCAATGTGCAAAAAGTTTTTTCCTTCACAACAATCATTCAATTGTTTTGCATAGAAACGCAAATAATAGTATGCCCTACTTGATTCCACTAATTCCGATTTTTGCTTTTGAGCCAAAGCCTAAAATACCAACACAATTTTAAATATACAGAGGCAATATTTTAAATGTACAAAAAAAAAATGGTCGGCAATAGTGTTGTAAAGTTTCGGTAATTAATTGATTGTTGCGAATATTCGGGAATTTTCGAGAATTTTTGAGAATACTCGAGAATATTTAATTTTTTTTGGGAAAATATAGATATTTTATGGAGAATATATAAACTGGATTATATAATACATTAGATACATCGATTAATTTAATTATGGCGTCAGTGGTGTCAAAGTAATGTTTTATTTTAATTAAATTAATGTAGGGGAATGACTAGACAACTAAATATTGTCTGAAAGTTATTTGTGGTATTCTCAAAATTTTCCTTTTTCTTTCCTGTGGCTTACTACCACATAAATAATTCTTGGATATTTTTCTAGTATCATATTTTTAGATGACCAAGAATTATCATTGTGGTAGTAAGCCTCAAGAAAGAAAAAGAAAAATTTAGCAGAATTCTGTTAATAAAAAAATAAAACTTTATCACTCTTTCATATTATATATAAAACAAAATAAAACAATGGTCTTATTCAGCCTCCTCAATAGCTGAAAAAGTTTTTTTTGATGAAGTTGAATCATCGTCACCATCAGATATGTTCCTAGATACTGTTCATAGATTAAATATACATAGATAGTTCCATTCCATGTTAAAATTTACGGCTCTAAAATCTGCCCCAAAATTATTATATCGTTATGAACAGTGCCTTTTTTAGAATTGCATTCGTTTAGAAATTGTTAAGTAATATGTATACCATTTGTATGCATTTGCTATGTCAAAATTGACAATATCGTAAATATGTGTTGTTATCGTGTCGATATAAAAATTCGGGGTCCAAGATTTGGAGCGATGAATATTTACCCGAGGATAGACTATCTATGTAGTGCTCCTTCTTTTGGTTGCTCGATGACTTCCTTATAAGAGTCCTTTGCTGAGTTTGAAACGTGGGCAACATTTTAGTCTCAGAATAAGATTTATAGAAATTCTTGGCTCTGAGCAATTTTGTATCATGTATTTTTTTCTTACAGTGCACGAAGGAGTAAGTACTAAATGACCTCTCACTAGCTGCTATTGAAGCAGGTAAATCTAGAATAGCTGCTGCTAAATCATTTAATTTTGTCTTAATACACACACCTTTCCACCAATTCTTATTATCTGACCTCGTAACAGTTGCCAAATGAAATTTGTGCTCCACAAATGACTTTTGGCTAAATATTTTGTGATTTCCACAGAAAATATACCTTTAAAATCTTTATATAATTATATAACCTTTGAACAAAATTTTGAGAAACATTCTCGAGAATGTTCCCTAGAATATTCCGAAAAATGCTTTGAAATATTTTTTTGTTCCATCTCGGGGGTGCTTATAATACCGTAACTTACGCAATATTCGAGAATATTCGCTCGGAAATATTCGGCCCTCACAACACTAGTCGGCAATGTTAAAAACAATTAAAAAATATAACTTTTTGCCTTTTGTTCTTTATATCTAGGAATACTTGATGAAAAAACCACGGTAAAATTTTTGGTTATTTATTTCCTTACCAATAAGTGTGAAGTGAATCCGTTACATCTTTCAATATTTTGCAAACCAAGATCTTTTGCAGGACTTTTTAGTGCAGTTTGCAATACATCGGATCTCATTAAAGATCTCACATAGTAAATTTCACAAGAGTCCCATATAGTCAATATTTTCTCTTCCTTACGACTGAAACAGAAAGCAATCAGTAAACCGTCTGACACTTAATAGTCACTTTAATTACCTATAATTTATATGGCCGAAATTGGCACACAGATCTATAGGCTTCAAAATAAAATCATTTGCGGGATCTTTCAGTTTGGATTCTATGATTCCGGCTCTGAAGGACAGGCCAAGTTTACTTAAAGTTTTAAATAAATCAGCCAAAGCTCTATGTTTCTGCTGTAAAATGTTTTTGGCTTGAGATTTTTTGTTTCTCCTTTGGCAAATTTACATCAACCTAAATAAAAGTATGTTACTAATGGTACAAAAATACTACTTCACACAAAAAGTCACCTCCAAATTTTGAAGATGGGAACTAGTTTCTATAACCTCCGTCACAAACCCATCTAGGGTTTGTACTAAACTTGGGTAATTTGTAGCAAGGATTATCTTCCTGCAAAATTTCCTTGATTTCAAAAAGTAAGATTCTACCTTACTCATTATACCTTCAATTGTTTTTGATTCAGTGGAGTGAATTTTCTACAATTTTAAACAAAGCATAATTATATATATATAAATATAAATATTCAAATTCATATTATTTACTCCTATTAGATCAATTAAAAAAATATATAGGTATATTTTACCTTAGTTAACGACTGTTTTGCCATATATGCCTCCGCGTCTAAGGTGTAATGGTATGTTTTGGGATTCTGCCGTTGTGGTCTATCCCATATACCAACATTTTCTGTTCCATTTCTGCTGGTAGTGTTAACCAGATAGGACAAAACTGGTTGTTCTAGCACATCCTACAAGTATTTTTAATGATTATATATTTATCTTATAATTTATATTTAAAAGCTCATATTACCTGAAACTCTCTTACATATTTGTGCAATGTTTTATGCGACTTATCTACAGTTTCCTTTATTGCCCAATAGTTGATGTCCTTCCATTTCACAATTTTTACGTAATCCTTTAACTTCTTTTCTATCGGCGGCTTCAGATCTTTAATTTTGTTCGAAACTGTTACACTAAATTGTTGGAAGTAACTGTACAGGTTCCAAAGGATGCTTATAAATAGTTCAGTTTCCTTGGTTCGATCTAAATAAGTGGCATGACAGTGGAAAACATAAAGTAAATGCAACCTGTTTTGAAATTCTGCGAGGTTCGACTTGGTAATAAAGTTTTGCAAGGTGACGATTAATTCATTTTCTGTTATCTGTCTTGCTACGATAAATTGTTCCATTACATTATACATGTACAACCACCATTTCGCCATGGGCTCATTTAATCTACACAAAATAAAGATACAGAAATGTAAGAAGTACCATCAAAAATATATGTCAAGATTTAAACTAGAAAAGGCTACAACCACAAATATTTCAGATTATACTGTGCAAATCTATCGGCATTAGTGCTTTTGGTATCTCTTGCCTGTGGGACTTGCCCCAAAGTATATATTGGACAATCTAGAAGAAATTTTAAGAAAAGAATATCTGCACACAAAAGAAGTTTTGAAAATGGAGATGTAGAGTTTATTTTTTCCTGTAAATTTTTATTTTTAGTAAAATACCAGTGGGGTAAATTACCATTTGGCACCTTTAATTATTTTATTTAGAAGGTGTTTATAATTCTCAAGCATAACATGCAAACATAGGGTTATCTGATTAAAAGTTAATAAAATAAATACATTTGGTACCTTTCATAGGTTCGATTCAAAAGATCTTTCCACATCGCTAACTCCAACTTTCTCCACGAAATAATTTGTTGAGTGATATTTTGATAATATTGAGATAAACTGATGCCAGAATGTGCGACTTCTTCCCATTCATGGCACTTACTCAAAAGAATTTCAAAACCAGTTAAAAATCTTGAAACTGGGCTTGTTATGTCAAAGTTGTATATTCTTTCTATTACCAAAACAATCTATAAATATAAAAACAGATTAGAAGACGTTAATCATAAGTTAAATACATATTACAGTTTTCAGTGTTGGTTGATCTGGCCATTCATATAAAAGATCGTTTATTCTTAGTCGTAGTTCTTCTAAAATGTGGTAGCAGGATTTTACTTCATCTACGTTGGAGTCTTTGTAGAAATCTTGATTTTTCTTATTTAAAATCTTGGCTGAGGGTGATGATTGATCATCTAAAATGAAAGGTAAAAAGATAGCCACTTAAAAGATAATATACCACAGACAACTGACGAATATATCTGACACAGATTTAACAGAGCCTGTGGACTGTTGCCTGATATATACGGCACATTCTAAAAAACCGATGAAGCATAAATTCAACTGTCGCATAAGTCAGTCGATGTGGTAACATTTACTGTTTGCAGTTGATAATTTTATTATTACATGTGCAGTATTGTTTGAAATGCAGAGATGCTTGTCTCTCGCAAAAAAAAATTGAGGTTAGAATATTAAAGTGGAGGTCACTGTGGGTTAGATTCACATGATGCGGAGACTATAATAAAGGCTGTGGAACGTGAAGATTATTTATTTGCTTTCACAATGATTTAAAAATTGTCGGTTATATCTGTCAACCGATCGTATGCCAGCGCAAAATATCCCATCTATATGGCAAAATAGTTGGAAACAGATCCGTCTCTCTAAAGGGTTTGCTTATATTTTTATGAATAAATATGGACTTTTCATAGTTGTTTATAAAACATCCAAATTAATTTTTAAAATAGGGAAAAACTTGTATTTCTTTATTTACATTAGTAATTTTTCAAAATATAAACTAAAAAGTAGTATACAGACATAAGTAAACTATGCAATTTATTTAATGAGTCATTTATGACCCTGCCAAATATTATGCAAATAGTTGAGAGTATAAAATTGCCGCCTCACTCCAATACTATTTTTTATTTATACCCTACCACACCAGATGAACTAGAGAAAGCTATTATTAAAACAACTTTCAAACCGGCAGCAGGTATTAACGAGATTTCTGGTAAAGCTCTAAAAGTAGTCAATAACATTATAAGTATTCCATTTTCATTTATAATTAATATGTCATTCTGTGAGGGGAAATACCCAGATGCATTAAAATTATCCAAGTCAATCCCAGTATTTAAAAATAAAGGATCAAGAAATGAGATAAGTAACTATCGGAATATCTGTTTACAAAGTTAACTAGCAAAAGTCATTGACATCAGTTTTAATACAAGATCAAGTATGTATTTAGAAGCACATAATCTCTTATCAAGTTGTCAAAATAGTTTTAGGTCTAAGAAATCTACATCAACGGCTATAGCCGATTTATGTACAGTGTATATGACTATTTAAATAATAAACAGTATCCACTATTGTTTTAACTAGAGCCTTCGACACTGTCAACCATAATTTACTTCTAGAAAAACTGGATCGCATTGGCGTACGTGGCATTACTAATAACTGGGCTGCATCATATCTATAGAAAAGAACGCAGATTGTGGTCATAGTAAAATTTAAATTTAATTCAAAGGAAGTTGCAGCAGGAGTACCTCAAGGCTCAATTCTGGGTCCTTTATTCTTTATTATTTTTATCAACAATTCACTTTATTCATGTATTTCCTTATACAAAACAATAATCTATGCTGATGACACTAATCAGTTAATAGCTGAAAATAATTGATCAAACTCAATCATGAAAGCAAACATCTCTCCTGATAAATTCCATGAATGGTGACTGAATAATGGACTACTACTGCAAAACAGATGGGTGAAGGCGACCGGTGGGGATAGATCGCGCAGATGTCGTTATGCCCTACTCAAATATAATTGGTGCGACAAACTGAAGTAGAAGAGCAGTGGCATGTAAATTATAATAAACTAATATGAATGCAAACAAAATACTTACATAAAGAAATAATATATATTACCCAATCACTACATTGTTTTCATAGGTTAACATCGGTTAATACAAATAAGTATTTGATATTTACATATAAAAATAACAACATAAGATATAACAAATAATGACAATAACAGGGCTGTTGTATGTAATGCCTCTGAATGATATATTTGTTATTTTGCTTTAGCCGAGGCGTGGGGTAACGTTAAAATTTGGCCAACGGTGCATTCCCACCGCTCGCCATCACCCGTTTGTTTTGCAGTCGTTAATGAAAGTAAGACTTTTCTTAGGCATTATCAACAAAAAAATATAAACTGCAATTTCAGGCCACTTGCTAGAATAAATCACAAATCAATAGAACAGGTGAACTCAATAAAATTTCTAGGCATTACAATATATCAAAAACTGACATGGAAGAAATATATTGATATTATAACATCAAATTTAAGCGGTGCATGTTTTATTATCAGGCAATTACATACAACTGTTTCTATGGATGTACTCAAACTAACCTATTATGGACTTGTGCAGTCAAGAAACAGCCTGTATCAGCCATTCTCAAGACTGAGTGTTGGTAAAAATTCTTATGTTTATCAAGGTAAAATCGTTTTAATAGGTTTGTAAACCTTTTTGGCGTAATAGAAAATTTTAATGATTTTAAACATACATTGTATAATTATTTAGTAAGGCATTTAATTTCATAGCTGCATTTTTGTACTCGTAATTATATTTATTGTGTGCGTGCGTGCGTGTGCGCGCGTGCGTGCGTGTGTGTGTGTCGTGTTTGCTGTCTTGTGTTTTGGATTATATTCGTATTTTAGATATTTCTATGTGTAATTGTGTGTGTATTAATGACTAGTCTGATAAATTCTATACATTTCTGTGTAAACTTCTAAAGATGAATAAAAATGTCTTTCTTTACAATGATTTTATTTCAGTAAGTTTGTAGCAATGCAGAATGAGGAGATGAAGTCTCTGCTGATTTAAATGTGAGAAAAACTTTGTTGTTTACATAAAACACACTAGACAGTGTCATTATTGTCATAGAAGTACCTATCTTCCATCTGTAGCATCTCGTATTGCATAATGCCTGTTAAAAATTGTAGTAAATACTACATAATACCAACACATAATACCAAAGTATAAACCAAGTGTAGAGCTGCAAACTTCAAATCAAAGCCCTATAGTACAGTTTGAAAATAATATAACAACAGATATTACTAAATTTGTCAGTGACTACACAATTTGACCGATACATTAATAAGAAAACAAAAACATACTTAGTATTATAATTATAGTTGCTGTACTCACTTAATTCATTGGTATCTCCATATCTTCGAGCTACAGCCAATAAGACATTAAAGCTACTGATAAGTTTGGTATCCATGGTGTAGTCGAAGCAATGAAACAATTTGTCTAATATCTGCCTAAACACCTTGTACTTCTCTAGTAATGGTTGTATAAAATCATGACTGACATTTTTGTTTTTAGTTGGATTTAACCACTCAGTTCTTGTGTAGTTCTGCACAAGTATCGTATGTAATTGTACCACAAACTTTAAGTCTTCATAGGAAATCGTGCATTTATACTTATTTTCCGGTAGTACTTCATCCGGTGCATCACTTAGGTCGAAATTTTTTTTGTAAATCTGGAAAATCGATACCATGATAATTTGGAAACAGCTCATTCAATTCTTCCTCTATTTGTTCTTCTTCTGGTTTATCATCACATTTGGTCCTATAACAAAAATACAGTAACAGTATATGCATTAAGGTATTTAAATTATTTAAATTTTACCTTGTTTTATATAGACTGTCAGCTTCTATTTCTTGAATTTCCTTCTCTTCTTGTTGTTTATTCCAAGCACTTATAAATAGGTCCATCAGCTCGTTAAACTTCATAAATGAGTTTTTATTTAAGTTATCTGTGTGTTTTGCATCTATTATGCAAAGATTAAAGCTTTCACGAATACCACATTTTAGTAACCTAAAACGCAGAAATATATGCATATTATTTAAAATGTTTTCCAAATAATGAAAAAGCATTTCGATCTAATACCCTTTAGAATGCCTTAGACATGTAAACGTAGATTATAAATGTCACTTTGAAAGTATAATATGACTTAATCAAGTTAGCTAATTTTAGTTCTGGGTAATACTATTCTGCTGAAACGCTATGGTTCAGCTAGAGTTTCTAGTCCCAAGATTCTGGACTGTGACTGTCCCGGGATTCTATAAAAAATCTGGTCCTGGGACCACAGGAGAAGTCTGGGGACTTTAAAATGTCCAAAAAATTCATAGTAAAGCCTGTGTGCAACATGAGAGAATTAGAGGATTGAAGATTTGAATATTTAAATAAAAATACTTATATTTAATCTAAAACATTGTTTACTTAAACTTTTTCTTAGGAAATTACATTCAGAAGTTGCAGTGGAGCACTATTTCGATTTTGGGACCTTTGGGACTTGTCCCAGGACTTTGATTGGTGTAGTTTATTTCCCGATGAATAAACCACTGTCATACTTATATCTTTAAAAATATTACCAATACTACGGGTGAATCGAGGATCATATGGAATCAACACAAATTTCGGATTTTCTTTTTCATTTTGAAACAAAAAAAAAATCGGGGATTTACCAAATTAGTTGTAAGGACTGCAATCAAAAGTATGTTGGGCAAACTAGACAATCAATTCAAACCAGATTCAAGGAGTCCATACGGCTTAGCCCAACATGCATTGGAGAACAAGAATAAAGTAGAAAGTAGCAATTTAAGATTAATAAAGAATGTAACAAATTCTAGACAGCTGGATGCAATGCATTTCAAAGCTTGGAATTTACAAAGAGTGAAAATGGTATGAATAGTGACAGAGGACCAATTCCATAAGTCCACTCTATTGGTTAGTGAATACTAACTGTAACAATACTTTAGGTATACATAGGATACTGTTAGCATAAGGTTAGTTTTAATCATCTCCAGATGATGCCAACTTGGTTGGTGAAACATGCGTCGGTATATGGTATATGGTGTTTTGGTGTTTCATGGAAAACTATGTCAGTATTGATTATTTTAGCAATTTCACTTCTTAATTAGATAAATCTTTTAATGTTTTGTGAAAAACCATCCTAATGGGAACACATTGTTGTTTAAACGTTTATATAATGTTAATTAACGTTTGCGTAACGTTAATTAATGATGTTGGGTCTTCTTAAATTAATAAAAGGATTAAATTGTTATAGAATTCCAGTAAATTTAATTTGCAATTCTGCATATACTTTACTACTAGATAGTTACTGAGTAGATTTATGCCATAAACGGTATTAAAATGTATTATACATTATAAACTTAATGGTGATCTTAAATTATATCCTTATCTTGGTACTACCTTAATAACAATAAAAATAATATTAAATGCACAGCCCTAACAAACTATATATAAACGTTTAAACAACAATGTGTTCCCACTGGGATGTCAATGTTAGGATTTAGCTGACTATGTTTATAAAAATACAAAAATTTGTAAAAAATGGCTATTACGTAATGGGGTGGTGCTGTTCAAAAAGAACAAAAACATACTGTAAACCTTATTAGAAAAACTTGGAAGTATTTTACGGAAAATTTCTGAAGACAGAGAAAGAAAGCGGCCTGATAAAATGTGGAAAAAATTGTGTTATATAGTTTTTTGGTGTGGTGGTATATAATTTAAGGAAGTATGTAACTATTTTTTTTGTGGTAAGGCACAATGCATTTCATTACTTGAATAAATCTTAAAACTACCTTATGTTTCTGTCAATTATTATCCTAGGTCGCGTATTTTTCGCATCGAAGTACACTAGAATGTAAAATTTTAAACTACTTGTTACTCACCTGAAATTTTCCAGGTCTTTAACATGTGGAAACTCCTCATTTTCAAGAATTTGACTAACAAAAGTGTTAATTCTTTTACTAGTCATCATTTCTATGTGTTTACAATAACTGTTCTGACTTTCGTCCAGCACAGGCAGTTTTACTAAGTTTAACAAATCCTCTTTGACGTTTATGTCTAACTTCATATTTTCATACTCTGCTATGACTTTCCTAAGTAGTGAAAGTTTCATCTTGAGCCCATACAAAAACTCGACTACGTTACTTAAGAGAGGTTCGATGATATCTGGATAAGTATTACAAAGCTGGTTCCACTCATGAATAAGATTTTCATAGCTAGAAACTGTGGACTCATGCTGATTTAATTGAGCAACAAAATATCTATAGTCAATATCCTCTTTTCGAGAAATGGCATCTATTACATTGAGAATATGATAAGATAGAGCGCAACTAGTTTTATTTACGTAGTTCTCTGATAAAATGGTGGCAAATGCGTGATTCACAACCTAAAAAATTTGTATAAAATACATTTAACATGCTAAGGGATAAAAACTAATAAACTAAGTTAATAAGTATTATCAAAATTCCAGCGAGTTTTAATTTTGAGTCTCAAAAATAAATTCACGTTTGAAAGTTTTGCGAAAGTTTTAAGAGAATCTTCTAAAATGTTTCATACCTTATGAAAGCGAGTTAGAAGACAATAATACCAGCAAAATACATTTATATATACACGATAAGTAGAATGACAATATAAAAAAAAACAATACAAATATGTAATTCAATATCTCTTACCCTTAAAACAGTTTCATACATTACATCTTTGGATCTAACCGCAACATACTTCCCTAGCTCCTCATCTTTCACTTCCAGTTCACTAATAATTTGTTTTATGGGTGCGTAATATGCATGTATGGTTTGATCCGTGTTGCTGTAAAGTTCATTTTGAAGTTCGTAACACCGTTTCATGTTCTTAAATGTATCAATGGCTTTCAAGCAGTACTCTTTCTTCAGTGCTTTCTTCGCTAGAGGATCTATTACTGACAGTTTAGAATTGAACGTAGCCTTTATATAACTTAATTCCATATACAGATCGGAAATGAGCAATAACGTGTTGTTAATATCTGACGAATTTGATAATTTAGTAATAGTCACAGAGCACATTTGTAGATGTTTTATGAATTTCGGAGTGTCATTGTTGGGATCAGCCAAAGAACTACTTTGTGATAATTGCCTTAGAGTTTCAATACATTTGCTAGTGATTTGCTGTAATGTTTTACCATTTGTATCCTCAATATTCAAAGAAGTTGCAAATTGTATTATAAATATTTTAAAGATTCTTAAAACATACTCTTTTTCATTATGCCTAAAAAAAATTTAATACATTAACAGAATAATATACATACAGTGTTTTCTTTATTTATTTTTTATAGCATGTAACGTAAAAAAATTTTCATCTCGTTAGGGTTGCTCATAGATCTTTTGTTGCTTTTTGCAGAGGATTGTGTAGCTTTTAAAACTGAGCGGAGTGAAAATCGTTCTGTACAAGGGCACCCGGAGGGGAGTAATACAGGGCAGTTGCCCATCCTGGCAAATCATGTTTATTATATTTTAGTTTTATATTTTTAATAAGAAAATAATGATTATAGTAATTGCAACTTAGTGTGTACCTTTTAATATTTGTCCAAAAATAGTATATAAAAAAAATTATATTTAAGGTAGATTGCCGCGATTTTTTTCCTTGTCCAAGAGACAATATTAAAGAATGTAATTCTAGGATTACCGAAAAAAAAAAAAAAACAAAAATAAAAAACTAGACTTTTGATACGATGTAAACAGTTTTCACATTACCATCGCCTCACACGTCATATTATATATTATATTTAAAGATATTTGGAAGTTATGAAAAAGGGAATAATTTTATAAGTAAAATACTCACAAACAGTCATAATTTTCCTCAGACAACTGGTATAAATTTCTCCAAAGAATCAGACTCAAGTGGATGTGTTGCTTCGTTAACTGCCTATAGTTTCCTAGCCGGACAATTCCAGAATTACGTAAGTCAGTTACATTTACTAACAGATAACTTAAGTAAAAGGTCAGTTTAGGGCTGAAATTACTTAAAACAATTTCTTTGTTATCATCCTCGTTGCCTTTTAGGTATTTAACAGGTTTAACACAGGCTGAATTCATAAGATACAGATAGTAAGCTTTTGTAATTTCGTGAAGCAATCTTATGTCTTTAGTTCTATTATAGCACAAAAGGGCACCACTGAGGTCAGTTGGAACTAAAATACTGTTTGTCACCATGCTTGATATTTCAATTTTTGGGATAGTCCGCATTATACCTTTAATTGTTAGATGTGTAAGATAATCAATTATCGGTAAAAGATGTGTTTCAAATTCAGACAACGTTTCTTTTATTCCTGTATTCTGATGTGCTTCATGCAGAGATTTTAGTAAAACAAGTTCCTTAGAGGCATCAGAGAAGTCATAGT
This sequence comes from Rhamnusium bicolor, assembly GCA_029963845.1. NCBI lineage: Eukaryota > Metazoa > Arthropoda > Insecta > Coleoptera > Cerambycidae > Rhamnusium > Rhamnusium bicolor. The sequence continues at coordinate 475,272 of JANEYF010004917.1, forward strand.
CCAGTTTGGATTTCATTTCAACTAGCAACTGTCTCAAGTCTTTATCTGCGTTTAAAATATTTACAACATTAATTAAATCGTTACGTTTATCACACAAGTTATAACAGTGGCTGATTTTGTTATAAGCTGGAACCACCTCAAGTTGGTGTTCATTAATATAAGGTGGTGGATTGTTGCTGCATTTCTGAAAGTTCTTGCCAATTTTTTGCATAAATGAAAACTGAGCCTCAAGTTTACAGTTTATATTATCCACTTGTTCTTTTAAATCTTTCGGTAGATCCACTTTGGTGACTGACGATATTTCTTTTATAGCATACTTGAAGAACCACTTATAATGTACAGTTAAATTTATAAGAATATTGTACTGTTCGGTTGCGTTAATTTTTTTAATGTCTGACAAAGTACATTTATGAAAGGCAAATCGCCACGAAATTAAATGTAAAATTTTAAGGACCTCTTCATCCGTAACATTTTCAATTTGTTCTGGAATGTTATTTAAATAATCATCAAATCTCTTAATTAAGCATAGATATTCATTTACTATCAGGTCGTTAAATTTGTCCTCAACTTTTCTCCGTTGTTTTTCTTGCATATAATCAAGAAGAGTGACTTCCTTTTGTAACAGACTTCTACTTTTGATTGTGTTAAGTTCCAGTTCTTCTTTGAAATAGTTTGAAGTTATATGGAGAGCTAAATTTAATTTGTTACTTTGCAGTGAGTTCTTTATTTTATAAGGAGTTTCAGGAATCCACCTATAATCCAGGGGCAGACATTTATTTTCAGTATATTTTAGTTTATGCAAAACTTCATATAACTTGTCAACAAAATTTACCAGATGCAAATCATTCAAGTTATTTTTTAAATACATATGTCTTGTCTCTAAATCCTCCATTGAAGTGACAGAATAGAAGTTTATGAAATAATAATTGAACAAATTAGTTTCAAATCCATTTTCAAACTGCAGATATTTTTTTTAAAATGACCAATTGTTGTTTGACTTTTTCAATGGTGGAACAAGTGTCAATGTTCTGTGTTTTTAGAGTTACATTCTCATTGTACAAATCAACCTCTTGATTTTCTTTCAGCTTTAAATCATTAAGAATTTTATTTAATTCTTCTTTTATTACATTTATAGTGTCATTACAATTAAATTCATATGCAGACCTTGTTTTGTAGTAAACCTCTATTACAGTACCAGAAAATGCCTCCAGTGTTTCCACTCCATGATTAATCTGTTGGGAAATTAATGATGAAGCTTGAAGAATTTCATTAATATGAGGTTTTTCCCCTAAGGTTAAGTCACTTATGAAGTCATGAATTTTCAACAAAGCATTTATGTGATGTGGTTCTTTAAGTCCTTCGAAATTTATTAGGCTCTTTATATCAAATTGGTTTAATGTGTTGGCTTCTTTTTCATTTAGCAGATAAATTTCCACACCTCTGTTTCTCATTGCCCTAAAAGATATTGATAAAAAGTCAGATTAAATAGAACTAGTAGCATGCAAAAGGCATTAAACACAACGTAAATAGTAACTGCTCTAGTATTAAAAAAAAAAACAATTATTTTATACATTCTTTCATTCTTTATACAGGAATATAACTTACGATGAGACCATCCTATTAAATCTATTTATAATTTTAATGTGAAGTATAATGAGTTATATCATTTTATTTTATTAATGACTACTAAAGCCTGAGAAATATGCTATTATTTGAGTCCACGATCTTTAAAATCCACTCGAAGATAAAACAGTTATTAAAGGGCATGGACGTCGCACAGAGGGAGACGGGAAGAGGCACCTTTATTAACATATGGATAAATAGGTCCTATAATCGAAACCAACCAATTAAAATGTTAAATAACTTAAAAAATAAAATTAACATTCAAAATAAATTTTATTGCAATATTTGTATTATAGAGTACTTACAACAAAATTTTATTTAAGTAACAATTCGGACCAATTTTTTCAAAGATCGTCGTCAGCTATAAAAAGGTGAACAGTTTTGGTTTGAACAACAATACACAGCCCCACAAAAAAAAAAACTTAGACAACGAGACGAGTTTCCATATTATGTGGAAGATTTGGGTCATAATGTCATTAAATTAAGTTTCTAAAAAAGCTGTCAAAATGTAATAGTTTATTAAAACTGTTTGTTTATATTTTCGGGAATTGAATGTATTACGATAAAAATAAAGGTTTTTAACTTTTCGCGACCTTGAGAACCACCTATCTGCCACCAAACCAATTGATAACGACAATGACGGAAAAATTTTTAAGTTCTAACATTGCTCAAATTGAATTCACGTAATACCCCTAAACTACCCCTATATCTATGAAGACAGAGCAGCTAGGCATGATAGATCTATTTTTGACTCATGGAAGACAGTCCAAAGAGCAGCACAACCCACGTTCGTCAAAACAAAGTAGGCGTAATAAATCATAAAAAAAAGCTTATTAATAAGTATCAAAAGCTAACCGATGCAGCCCAGGTACCGTTTTATACAAATGGTTAAGATGGTGACAAACGCTAATATCCTAGCCATAAGGTCTTGCAAATAAACTCCATATAATAAACCGTTTCAATTTTATGTTTTTCCTTTCTTTTTCTTAATGAATTAAGGGTTGTTTTTCATATCGATATTGGGTACACTGTACAAAGTGGGCAAATTTCGATGTTTATGTAGGGTTACTCGGTAATTGTGATATACAAAAAAATGGAAGACATATTCTCGATCTCTTTTTTCGAGACAAATTCACTGGCGAAAACAAAAAAATTTGCTATCGTCGTTTGTTTTCGAGTTATAGACAATTCGATTTTTTGGCTTTTAGACACGTCAATATCTTGCGTCTGTTTGTAGACTTATGAAAAAACTACTTTTACATTCTTGAGGCATTTTTTTTTGTTTAATACAGTGGCGTCTGTGAGGTTTAGTGTCAAAATTGCTATTAAAATTTTATCGGTCAATTTCCAATTATGGTAAAAGTTTTATTTTTTAAATGAGGAATCATAACTGGCTAATTGTGATATTGCATCCGTAATATATTTCAATCGCTATCATAGAAAGAAGACAACCTAATAAAGATATTTTTAAGAGGTTAAAAGAAAATCTCATTAAATGTGGGTCCTTCAACAAGCCAAGACCAAAAAATCAGATATTTTTATCTAATTTTATAATACATTACAATCACAAAATAAAAATTCAAATTAAAGTAAATATTCAAACAAATGTCCGTTATGTTCGATACATAAATTACACCTTTTCATAACACTCTGAACTGCATTATAAACATGAAGAGTTGAAATTGAATTCACACAGTCTATACAATTTTGTCTGAGTTCATTTATGTCGGTATTGGTTTTCTTGTATAATTTGTCTTTAATGTGACCCCAAAAAGAAAAAATCCAGCATTAAGTCAAGGGATCGTGGTGGCCAACTCACTGGTCTGTTACTTCCCATCCAGTTATTTTCAAAATTGGTATTTAATAATTTTGAAACGGTCCTGATTATTATGAGGTGGTGCACCATCTTGTTGGAAGAAATGATTTCTTGCCTCACTTAAGGGTAGATTGTCCATAAATTCCTCAATAATTTTGTGGGTTAAGATTTTGTAGTACTGTTGGACATTATATGATTTTCTTGATATATGTGATATGTGGCCAAACACTAAAACCAAAGCATCCCTGAGATCGCACGTCAACGGTACGGTGATGGTTCATATCAGACCAATAGTGCTCGTTATGCCTGTTGAAAATTCCTGTACTGCTTCATCTGACCAAATTACATTTCTAGAGAAGAATGGATCTTGTTGACTTTTTTGACAATACCATATGCAAAACTCCAATCGTCGCTGAAGATCATATGGTTGCAGGTGATGTTGTTTACTTATTGTATAAGGCCTGAATTTGTGTGTCTTCAAAATACCCAAAGCTCGACATCTTGAAATCCCAGAATCAGCTTCAATTTGACGACTAGAAATTGAAGGATTTGCAACCGCCATTCCAATTACAGTTATAGAAGTTTCTTCAGAATCTTCAAAGTTGTAATTTTTTGGTCTTGGCTTGTTAAACGACACACAATTAATGAGATTTTCTTTTAACCTCTTAAAATTAGCTTTATTAGGTTGTATTCTTTCTAGGTAGCGATTGAAATATATTTCGGATGCAATATCACAATTTTCGTAAGACATCTTTACTTTTCCGATTAAATGGGGTGTAATTATGATTGAAATAAAATTATTAATATGCAATTTACTGACAAACGGATAAACACTGTCATAGATGACACACACCTACTTGGAATAAATATAAAAAAACGCAAGATTATTTTCGCTATTAAATACTTACACATTAAACGCGACCCCACATATGACGTATAGTTTGAAAGAGAAGAAAATTTCCTTTTCAACTAAACCATGGCCAACTATGATTCCTATTTAAAAAATACAACTTTATGCCATCTCGAAATTGCACCTTTTTTTTAAAATTTTCTCAACGCCTCTGTATTATAGAGAAAAAGTGCCTCAAGAATGTAATAGTTGTTTTTCATAACTTTACAAACAACCAATATATTGACATATGTCTAAAAGTCGAAAAATCGAACTTATAAACAAAAATCGAAAACAAAAGAAGATAGCAAATTTTTGTTTTCGCCAGTGAATTTGTCTCCAAAAAAGAGATGGGGAATGTGTCTTCCATTTTTTTGTATCTCTTACAGTTACCGAGTTACCCTATACAAATATCGAAATTTGCCCACTCTGTACATTTTGTTTGTAAAAGCTTATACTGTGTTATATGGCCACTTCCTGTAAAGGCGGATGCGAAGTAATTTTTTTTATTTTAATCAACCCTATATATAGTTGATTGATAAATGTATTAAAATATTTAATGAATAAAATACCTGGATATTTCTCCATTTTTGGGGTCCATAGTTAAAAACAATCTAAAGTCCTTATGAGGTTTTACCTCGACCATCAGGCCATTTTCATCAACACCTCTCTCTGAAACTGTTAGAACGCCGCGTGGTTCCAACAGGGCATTAAGGCGATCTAAAACAGCAGAACTGCACAGATTTACATTGTCAATGAGCAGCCATGAACCATCCTGTAAACACTGCAAAAAAAGTTGTAGTACTGATTTGTATAAATTCGCGTACGTAATGAGATTTGCAAAACAACGAAAAATGGAAATTTAAATTTCATTATTAAAGGGGCCGGTTTGTTTTTTATTAGTTACCTTGATTAATATAGAATCCACCCACTCAAATTTTCCTCCTGCATTCAAAGAACCTTCTGATTTCACTGATTTTGACATCGTTTCAGATTTATATTGTAATTTTTTCAAAATCTTACGGTCATCAGCATCAACAAACAACTTTAACTTATCCAAAATTTCATTTAATTTCGTACTTTTTCGCAAAAATAGTTTTGCGCCCTCCTCCATGGTCTGTTTTGTAACATCTGTAAAATAAAAAAGGATAACAATATTTGTTATAGGTATAATTATGGTATAATATACATGATGTTTCAAACTGGTAAGTTTAACAGGTTGAGTGCCAAGCGGTGGCAATGTGGTCTCGCACATGATTTTGCTTTACCGGCCGCGTGAGACAAATGTGGACTCTCAAGCACTTGTGTGACATTTGGCTGCGTAAGTCGACTATGGTCTCATGTAACTGTGTAAAACATATGGGAGCATCTAATGCATGGCCTGTCGGTCCTGAAACGTTATTTGGCCTGTGCACTGGCGAGACCAGAGTGTCACCAAGCGGCCGAGAAATTAATTTTAAATATTTAATTTTTTTAAAACAGGCAAATGATAAACTTAATACTTTTATTTGTTAAAAAGTTGTATAACAAATATAAAAAATTAAAATAAACGACACATAACAAATATAAAAAATTAAAATAAGCTTGATTCATACAAAATCAATAAAAATGATTCACTTGGTCGTTTTATGAACAACAAAAAAACAATGTAAACAAAAGTATTTCCCACAAGCTTCGCATTTATTATTGTCAGCACTCTCTGACATGTTAGAACATGAAGAATCCGTAGTGACACATTGGTCTTACATGGCATTTTTAGGACAAATAGTCAAATTGGTGGCCGCGTGAGGCCAATGTAGCATCACAAAAAAAAATGAAATTTTGGGTAGTTTAGATTATTTTTTCTTATCACAAACCACTGTTTGTGTGTTAGGACTCTATTATCTAAGTGTTTTAGCAAAAAAAAAAAAAAACGATTGGCCTGTGGGATCCAATTTTTTTATTTTAAGGTGGCACTCAACCTGTTAACTCTGAACTAAATAATATTGATTGAAGATAGACTTAGTATTGTAAATTTATTCAGTAACAGAAGGAATCATATGAAAATGAAAATAAAATAGAAATTGTAACTATAACAATTATATTTATATACAATTATAATTATCTAAAACAGCAAAATTCAAGATAATAATTTACTTCTTTGCACTTTGCAAAGCTGACAAAGCTAACGCAATAACAATTTTAACACAAAAAATAATAAAATGAAATCATGATTCCAGAAATAAGTATCGAGCAGACACTTTAAAACCTATAAAAACGATGTGCATTAATTATTCCACCAGATCAAACGTATAAATTCAAAATAATGATTCCCTCACCGCTATTATTCTACGGACTTCCCAAAATTCGTAAAGATAATATACCCATTAGACCATTCATATCCTACGTAAACGACTCATCATATAAACTTTGCAAGGAATTAAATAACTTTATTAACGTCTCTTACAAAAATTTGAATCTAAATATTCTATTAAAAATTCTTTTCAATTTACCGAAAACGTTAAATACTCCAGAGAAATAAAACTTTCTCTGCGGAATGAGGCCGAACAAGCTGAATTTTTTGCAGAGACCTTCATTTTGATGTTCCAATGAAGCACAAAAAAATCTCGTATGCCTACCCTTGTGCGTCTTGAGATATCGAAGGTCAAGGTCATGAAAATCGGTTTTTCGCGAAAATCTCGCTTCCAGTGCATCTGACGTCGTAAGAACCCATAACAAAACTTACGTAAAATAGTATTCTCTACAAAATTGTTCATATACATTTTTTTCGTACGACCAACCGTTTTCGAGATATAGCATGATAAAGCGGGAGCGCGCATTCGTAATAGGGAATACTGTATTGTTACGTGTTTGCTATCCACACAAACACCTATACTCGTGAATTCGTTGATTGAAAGTCCAGGTAACACTTACTCACTATTTTATTTACTAATTAACAATTAATAACAACAGATTAATTAATGTCTTAACTATAATCACAACTGAACACTTATAAGTCTCTTTCTTATTTGTACTTTACTTGTTCACGTTCAACTTAAGATTAAATCTCGGCCCACCGTGCGTGTTATTTATACATCCCTTCTCCCGGTCTAGAGCACTCCAGAATATTCCCGGCCGTTCGTGTACAATTCCAGCCTAATCTAACCAGTCTGCACAGTCCAGTGGCGTAACACTGCCCCTCCTTAAGCCTGAACGTCCCGATCAGGCAATTCATTATTCCCTGCATACTTGGCTAGTCTCTCTATGTGCACCACCTTCATCTTGGATTTTGGACTTTGCTGAATTCTATATACAACGTCGTTTAGTCTGGTGACCACAGTGTAAGGACCTTCCCAGGGCGGGTGAAGCTTCGGGGACCTGCCTTTCTTTCGTTGTGGGTTATATAGCCAAACCAAATCTCCAGCCTGGAACCCTCCTGAATTCGCCTTAAGATCATAACGAGCCTTCATGCGATCACTTGCTATAGCAATTCGGTCTCGTACCAGGTCATGAATGTTCCTTAGCCGTTCACCAACTTCATCGGCGTAGTCATTTATGGAAAGTTGCTCCTCATCTGGTGTGCCAAACACTAAGTCACATGGCAGTCTAATCTCACGTCCAAACATCACGCGAGCCGGTGTCTGTTTTGTTGTTTCATGAATGGAGGCCCTGTATGCCATAAGGAAAAGAGGTAAGTGACGGTCCCAATCTCTCTGATGTTTCTCAACCACTTTGGATAGGTGCTCCTCCATGGTTTTATTATATCTCTCCACCATTCCGTCTGATTGTGGATGTAGGGCTGTTGTTCTTGTCTTATGAATTCCCAGTAGGCGACACATCTTCTGAAACACCCCTGATTCAAAGTTTCTTCCTTGATCCGAATGCAATTCTAGGGGCACGCCAAATCGACATACTAGATTATCTACCAGAGCTTGAGCGACAGTGGCTGCTTCTTGGTTGGGTATGGCATAAGCTTCAGGCCACTTACTGAAATAATCCATGGCAACTAAGATGTATTTGTTCCCCTCATCTGTCACGGGGAATGGACCAGCTACGTCGATCGCAATTCGCTCAAAAGGAGCCCCTACGTTATATTGTTTCATTTGGCCCTTACTTCTTGTCCGTGGCCCCTTACTTGCCGCACAAACTTCACATTTGCGGCACCAAGCTTCCACATCTTGGCGGCTGTTCACCCAGTAGAATCGTTCGCGTACTTTAGTGAGAGTTTTGTTGATGCCAAAATGTCCGCCAGATGTTCCATTATGCACTTCCTGGAGTATTTTTGGTATGCGACACCTGGGAATTACCAATCTCAAAGTAATTTCCTTCCCGTCTGGACTTTCCCAAGCTCTTTTCAACAGCCCATCCTCTACTCTAAGGGAATCCCATTGTGCCCACAAAGCCTTCAGTCCCACTGCCTTGTCTGAAATGTCCTTCCAGCCAGGTCGGGCTCCTCTTTCTTTCCATTCCAGAATAGGACCAGTTTCTTGATCTTTTAACTGCTCTTCTCTTAATGTCTCTTTTGTCCAATCGTCAGGAACATCAATTTTAACGGTGTTTACAATTATTATCCCTTGTTGTTTTTCCACCCGGTGGCAGTGCTTGCAGTCTTCCCGACAGGGTCTTCTGGAGAGAGCGTCCGCATTTCTATGGGATTTTCCAGGACGATGTTCGATTTTAAAATCGTACTGCTGCAGTTTTTCTATCCAGCGAGCTAGTTGGCCTTCCGGAGTCTTCAATTGCAATAACCACTTTAATGCAGCATGGTCGGTCCGAACTTTAAAATGTTGTCCATATAGGTACTTGTGAAAATGGTCTATGGACTTGACAATGGCCAATAGTTCCCTCCGTGTCACACAATAGTTACGTTCTGGCTTCGACAACGTCTTGCTGAAATACTCAATTACTTTTTCCTGTCCATTTTGAATTTGGGAAAGAACACATCCAAGTCCAGAATTACTGGCATCTGTGTCTAATACGTAGAGGCCTTTCCGTTCTGGGTATGAAAGAACGGGACTCGAACACAGTGCTGATTTTAGTGTTCTGAATGATGTTTCGCACTCTTGTGTCCATTGGTACTGAACCTTCTCTTCTGTAAGCCGGTGTAGTGGCTTCGCAATATCAGCAAATCGTTCCACAAATCGTCTGTAATAAGTGCACAGACTAAGGAAGCTTCGTACTTCGTGAACATTTGAAGGCCTCGGCCAATCTCGTACTGAGGAAATCTTGTCTGGATCTGTTCTTATCCCCTCAGAAGACACGACATGTCCTAGGAATTTTACCTCTTTCTGGAACATTAAGCACTTTTTGGGATTCAATTTCAGGTGTGCATTTTTAATTCTTCCAAACACTTCTTGAAGGTTCTTCAAATGCTCCTTAAAATCCCGTCCCATAACCATCACATCATCAAGATAAACTAGACATGTCTTCCAAGTTAGTCCTCGTAGTACCAGTTCCATCAGTCTTTCAAAAGTCGCTGGTGCATTGCACAGGCCGAAAGGCATCACAGTGAATTGATAAAGGCCACTTCCTGTCGAAAAGGCTGTCTTGTCTTTGTCATCTGGATGAAGTCCCACTTGCCAATATCCACTTCGAAGATCTAGAGTGGAAAACCACTGTGAACCTGCCAGCGTACTTAGTGTGTCATCAATTCGGGGTAACGGATAGCTGTCTTTTCTAGTGACGTCATTCAGCTTCCTGTAGTCGACACAATTCACATATCTCCTGTTGTTTTCAAATAGAATGTTCTAGAATTTTCCCGAATTTGCACTAGTAGTCCTTTTTCTCAGTCTACAACACGTTATTATTAGCGGCACTCGCGTATTTGCAGCTATTTCTAAATCGAATGTTCTAGAAACTTCTCGAAGATCCACTTTAAAGTCACTATTCAGTCTAGAAATAGTCCTCAAACACTGTCCAGTAGTTTAAATCTTCGTGTTACCACTAATTTCTGAGAAGAACACTGTGGAACCTTTTCGATTATTCCAGAAATTTCTCTTCCAATCCACTTCCGACACCAAATTGTTACGTGTTTGCTATCCACACAAACACCTATACTCGTGAATTCGTTGATTGAAAGTCCAGGTAACACTTACTCACTATTTTATTTACTAATTAACAATTAATAACAACAGATTAATTAATGTCAACTATAATCACAACTGAACACTTATAAGTCTCTTTCTTATTTGTACTTTACTTGTTCACGTTCAACTTAAGATTAAATCTCGGCCCACCGTGCGTCTTATTTATACATCCCTTCTCCCGGTCTAGAGCACTCCAGAATATTCCCGGCCGTTCGTGTACAATTCCAGCCTAATCTAACCAGTCTGCACAGTCCAGTGGCGTAACAGTATTATACTGCAGAGCTATAAATATAAAAGCACTTTTCTTAATCTGTTAGACTGGAAAACTAAATTCCCATTTTGTAACGTAGGTAGGTTGATCCCATATGAGTAATTATTCATGATAAAGTAAACAGAAAAATTCTCATAAAATTCCTTTTATTAATGTGACCGCTTTCGTGAACAAGTAATTACGTCTGATGATGTGAAGTAATTACTTGTTCACGAAACCGGTCACATTAATAAAAGGAATTTTATGAGAATTTTTCTGTTTACTTTATCATAAATTCCCATTATTAAAGCCGTTAAAAATTTGTTTATTTATAAAAAAATATATAATAAATAATTAATAACAAAAAATACATTCTTTTCCACACCACGCCTTATGTTTCCTTGCCTTCCTCCTCGTCTTCGTCGGGTTCCACTAGCACCTCGATCAACACATTATCTTCGTCAGACGCTTCCTCTATATCTATTGGCTCTATGTCTATTGGCAAAACTTCTTCAGGCTCAAGGTCACTGAAGTCTTCGATGTTTTGCAACTCTGTTGACGGGTTCAGGCATGCCTGTCCGTGACACTGACCACAAACTTTGGAGCATGGCAGCCCGACTTTTCTACATCCGCACTGCGCACCACACCCCCTTTTTACAATTACAGAATATTGTATTTAATAGTTCGTCTGGAGCAGGTGGCAGTAGTGTTGTTTTCGGCTGTAATATGTCGTTTTTTAAATCCCAACCCCATTCTTCGGGTTGTAGATTTTTCCCTAGCCAAATCTGTACTTGGTAGTAGACCCCATAAATATGCTGTCGAGCTGCTTCACTGGTAGGTGGAAGGGATGACAATTTAACAGGTCTATTAAGTCGTGTAGCCTTAATGAATTGGGTGTATCTAAATTTTTTCATAACAAAAGTGGTGTGAAAATAATATATTGTTTTGTTATTAATTATTTATTATATATTTTTTTATAAATAAACAAATTTTTAACGGTTTTAATAATGGGAATTTAATTTTCCAGTCTAACAGATTAAGAAAAGTGCTTTTATATTTATAGCTCTGCAGTATAATACAGTATTACCTATTACGAATGCGCGCTCCCGCTTTATCATGCTATATATCGAAAACGGTTGGTCGTACGAAAAAAATGTATATGAACAATTCTGTAGAGAATACCATTTTACGTAAGTTTTGTTCTTACGACGTCAGATGCAATGGAAGCGAGATTTTCGCGAAAAACCGATTTTCATGACCTTTGACCTTCGATATATCAAGACGCACAAGGGTAGGTATATGAGATTTTTTTGTGCTTCATTGGAACATCAAAACGAAGGTCTCTGCAAAAATTCAGCTTGTTCGGCCTCATTCCGCAGATGGCCTTTTTTTTAATCTTATTTCCCTGGAGTAAAAAGCCTCATAATTTCTAGTAACGTCAAATTAGTTTCGCTCCACGTAAAAAGTCATTTTACAGTTTATATCAATCCCGCTGCAAACATTATTTAATATATTAGACGAAGTTATAAATAATTCCAATAATGATACGGATATTACTGGCCAACTGAATTTAATAATTAAAAGTTGTACCAACCAAAATTAAATTTTTAGAAGGATTGGGTTCTCGCTTATTAACTGAAGTTTTTATGTCCGATTTTAAAAATAATCTATTTAATACAAAAAACGTATAAGTTGAAAATATATTTTTGTGAAACCCTGGCGTACAAGGTGTTAACCGAGAATTCACCTATCATAACTCTTTTATTTAGTGGAAATTTTTGAAAATTTCGAAAACTAGGTGAAAAAGTCCTCTTTGGTATCCTCAGACGCTAGTCGACATCTTTTTGACATATCTGACGAAAACAATTTGACGGTGACTGATTTTTTAAACTAACACCCTGTACATAATGCAATATTCGGTTTATGCTAAGTTTTCCGTTTTCAAAAATATAGGGTTTCATAGGTCTATTGCTTTTAGTTTTCGTGTTATTGAGCCGAAAAAATTTAGATAATATAACTTTTTTAAAGAAAATCTATAGGTAATTAAAATTATGAATTAAAATCTAATGCTGCCTATTAATACAATTAATAAAAATTGTCATTTAATAAATTAATCATTACAGTAATACAATTAATACAATTTAGTTAATACAATGCTTCTATAAATGATTTTCTACCTGAGACCCACTTTTCTCATTACATAATCTATAGCTTTTAATAAAATGTTCGTTCAAATTATCTAACATATCACTATTATTAATTTGATTAATTAAATCTACTATTCTTCCTCTTATTTCATCTAATGTGTTAGGTCTTCTTTTATACACTTCATTCTTTAAGTAACCTCACAAGAAAAAATCTAGGGGTTAAGTCTGGGCTCCTTGAGGGTCATCTATCTGTCCGTTTTTTCCAATCCATTCATCGAATGTATCATCTAAAAGATTCATTACCTACCTTAATCTTGTTGATAGATTATATCAAATACTTAATTTAATGAGATATTATCTAATTCATGTAGAATATACTCATTTAGCATCGGAAATATGTTTCAGCAGTCATATTTTCTTCAAAGAAATAATAATAAATTCTACTATTGTACAGGGTGTCCCAACCAAAAGTAGGCAGCCTGAATAACTTTGGAGATAATATTTTTTTGAAAAATTGGTGAAACATGTCGACCTTGTTTCCAAGGGGGACATATTTTAATGTAATACTTGTATACCTATCATCAATCCCTGTATCCTACACGACCACCCCCTAAAAAAAATTCAAATGGCAAAGGGGGTCGAGTGATACATCTTTTGAAAGGTCTTTCAATTCTCTACATAACTGTGTATTTTTTTAAACTTTTATCGATTCCTTCCTGAGAAATGATTGTTTCATTATTTTAGGTTCGGGAAATTAAAATAAAAGAAGCAGTTTAAATTATCGTATGTATTGTTCAAAATGACCCCCACACCCACGTTCTTGAATTCTGTACGAACATTTCTAAACTCTGAGTCATAACGATCTCGAATATTTTTCGTACCTTCCAGAGATGCGGGTTTTGTTGTAAATACATTCGTTTCAAATGTCTCCACAGTAAGAAATCCAAGGGAGTAAATCGGGTGACCTAGCGGGCCACTCCACAGGACCTCTTCTTCCAATCCTCGCTCAGGAAACCGATTTCCAAAAATTGACGGACGACAAAATTGGGGGACCCCATCCTGTTGAAAAAACAGTTCGCCCTCTAAAAGATTATCGTCTTCTTCGAGGATTTGGGTAATCATTGGGTCGATGTTATTTTCTAACAGATCGAGGTACCTTTCGCCATTTAAATTGACAGGAATAAAAACCAGCCCGACAACGTGATCCTCTAAGATGCCAGCCCAAACATTTAACTTCTGAGGCCTTTGGGTATGAGTTTCCATGAACAAATGTGGATTGGTTTCACTCCAATACCTACAATTGTGCCTGTTTACCTCCCCATTTAACTGAAATGTCGATTCATCAGAAAAACACATATTGTACAGTAGATTGGCATTACCGTTTAATTGTTCACTAAAAATCTCATAGAATTCAAGCTGACGATCTGGATCATCTTCGTTTAATTCGTGTACCAATTTAAATTTATATGGATGAAATTTGTGGGCCTTTACAATTCGATGAACACTGCTTCGTGATACACCGGAAGCCTCAGCTACTTTCCTGATCGATTGAGTATTATCCATCTGCAAATGACCCAGAACTGCCACTTCGACTGCTTCATTCCTAATCGGTCGCTGAGGTTCATGCTTTTTGTTTCCTAAAGAACCTATTTCCATAAATTTTGTCAATAATTGTAAAACATACTGATAACCAACCCCTTCTACCTGGGTGATTCCTATTGAATATGCGCTCCGTAGCTCTAGCACAATTATCGTTTTTAAAATAAATGCTGACAATTTTTATTCTCTCCTGAAGGGTATAAACCATTTTGAGAACTCACTTTGGTAAAATGTATCTCGATTTAAAATTGGTTGTGAACAAATTAATGTTCGAGGACTATCAAATACTTATGAGTCTTTTATTATTCTAAAACTAAACGGACAAGGAAAGTGTTTTTTGTCGAAAAATCGTGTGGTTTGATGCACTAAAACATGTAGTTTTTTTTATAAATTCCAATACCCAGTGCCGTGTATTTTAGATTTTTTAAACAATTTCAATTGTGTGTAATCATCAAAAATAAAATTATTTTCCTTAAGAACGAATCGATAAAAGTTAAAAAAAAATACACAGTTATGTAGGGAATTGAAAGACCTTTCAAAAGATGTATCACCCTTGCCATTTGAATTTTTTGAGGTAGTGGCCGTGTAATGTAGAGGGATGATGATAGGTATACAAGTATTACATTAAAATATGTCCCCCTTGAAAACAAGGTCGACGTGTTTCACCAATTTTTCAAAAAAATTTTATCTCCAAAGTTATTCAGGGTGCCTACTTTCGGCTGGGACACCCTGTATATTCCAGCCCACATTTTAAGGGTTAAGCGCCTTTGAAACTGAGTTTGATTTACTAAATGCAAATTTTCTTGGGTCCAGTATTGGATGTTTTTCCTATTTTCATACCCTGATGTTGTGAAACTAGCTTCATCAGTCCAAAATATGTTTTTGAAAATATTTCTATCTTGCGTATATCTTTCTAACATTATCTGGCAAAATTGTCTTCTCACAATACAATCGTTAGGATACAGCTTCTAAATGTTAAGTGGCTTTCTTGCCTATGTTTTTTTTAGTATAAAACCAGTAGTCGAACGATGAGGTATATTTAAATCTCTTATAATGTTCCTTAGCGAATTTTGACGATCATTAGTAAAATAGTTTATTACATTTAGTTCTCTATTCTTATTTACCTGCCAACGTCTCTTGCGATTTTTAAGAATTTTTGTCTCCCATCATTTTGTGCAAATATTTTTGGAGGTATTTTTATGCGGAATTACGACCAGGAAACATTTGGCTATATTGTCGTCTTGCTGTAGCCATATTCATATTGTTCTCTATGTAAACTCTGAAGATATCAAGCCTAATATCTTCGCTATAATACCTACATGATTAGTAATTATTACTCGAACTACAAAATTTGACAACAATAAAAAAAAGTTTTGTTTTGAAGTGATATTCTACTTGAAATATTTTAACATATAAGAATCTATTATGATATCTCGATATTTTCGGTCAATAACACGAAAATTAAAAGCAATAGACCTATGAAACCTTACATTTTTGACAACAGAAAACTTAGCATAAACCGAATATTTCATTATGTACATGGTGTTACTTAAAAAAAAACAGTCGCCGCCATATTGTTTTTGTCAGAAATGTCAAAAAAGACCTCGACTAGCGTCTGAGGATACAAAACAGGTCTATGTTCACCTAGCTTTTGAAATTTTCAAAAATTTCCATAAATAAGTGAGTTAATGATAGGTGAATTTTTGGTTGGACACATCTGCACAGCATGAGTTTTGCATTTAGAAAGGTACGGAAAGGCAGTTAGTAAATAAACTTTTAAGTCTTTTAAATTCATTTAATCAGAAATTCAATTTATATTGGAAACAGAAAACGACGAAGGTAGAATTTGATATTTATCGTAAACCTACTATTTGTATACAGACGGTAATTTATTATAATTCGAAACAACCATTACAAGTAAGTAAAAATTGCAGCATTTCACAATCACACATCGCCATTTAACATTTCCATTAAGCGATGAAAATTTTGAAAAAGAAGTCAACACAATTAAAGAAATTGCAAAAAATAATGGCTATAAAGAAACCGTAATAGATAACCTGATAAAAACCAAACAAAAGCAAAATATATACAGATTTTATTTCTTACAGGAATTCAATAAGATCTATAAATGTATTAATTATAGGTTTAAGATCAGCGATAGTATTAGTAATAAAATAAGATTAATAAATTGGGATGCAAAACAATTTCAGTAAATAAAAACAATTTGTTAATAAGCAATAAAGACATACCTGGACATGGAATATACTGGACGAAATGTAAAAATGAGATTAGAGGAACATAAAAAATCTATTGTAAACAGTGTAGCACGAGCATATCAACAAATTGTATAGAAAAGAATCATTTCATATATTTGAATAATGTTAGGTGCTGTTCTCACCAAAAACAACTATACTAACAACGACAACGTGATCGGCACCCAAATGCAAAGCGACGCTGTACTTAAAATAAATAATTCATTTATCTGCCGTTCAAACTTTAGTGATTTATCGATGACTAAACCCCTTTTTTGAAGATTAGACGAAATTTATAACTGTCCCATTAAGTAATACTAATAGTTCTATGGAAGTCCGATATATTTTATTCTTATTTTGCTCGCTTACAATATTTAAGTAACACTTTTGTCTGGCTTAATTCTTAGTCTATTGTTTTTACACCAAGTCGAAAATAATTGTTTCCAGTGCAATATTAATATACTCGTAGTACAGAAATAATACTGCATGAATTCTACCACTATTCCCCATGGCCAGTCCAATACTGACTATATTTATGTATGATTGCCGCTTCTGTCAGTATTCAGGAAAATGGAAATGACCAAATTTGAGTTACACATCCTGTTTTTACCTGACGCCAAAAGACAATATTAATATTTCACCAAACGCAATTCGCTGTTTAATTGCTTTTTGCATTACCCCCGTGTGTGGTTAAACTCAATTATGGTATGCACGTATGTCACAAAGGCTGATTACGGGAATATTTTCATTGCACTGCGGTGAGTAGTATTGCACTGGACACCTCTGCATTTTCAATAACATGAAATTATGGTAGAAATATAGGTATTTTAATTATGAAAATTCATTTTGCTCATTTTAATACAGTATAAATAAAATCAATACAGAAACATTTTCAGTTCAAACTCTAAGAACCAATATAATAACACAATCTCCCTTCTTCCAAATTCTAAAAAAATGAGGCTTTGATGAAAAAAAGTCATTTTAGGCATTTTAATAAAAATATTTCTAAATTAATTTTTTTGAAACACAATTTACACAAATGAATAATAAATACAACCAAAAGAATTAAATATTATGTTCTATCAAACCTCCATGCAATCCTCAATTCGCTTTCTGTTGTTGTTCATAACTTTTCGAGGGGTTGCAGGCGTAATTTCAACGAAAGCTTGCTTAATCCGGTTTTCCATTTGTAGTCTATTTCATGGCTGCAGTTTGTAGACTTCATTCTTTAGAAACCCCCATAAAAAAGTCCAAGGACGTGAGGTCAGGTGACCTCGGAGGACAATTAATAAAAGGACTATTTCTTCCAATCCACCTCTGGGGAAAGTTGTCGTTTAGACAATTCCGTACTACCATTGCATTGTGGATTGCGGCTCCATCAAACTGAAATATCGATTTGTCGTATGCAATAATGGGCAAGTTTTCAATTTCGATTGAAAATTCAGTTTGTAAAAAAATTAGAAAACGTTCCGCATTAAAATTTTCCTCAAAGAGATATGGCCCAATTATTTGTTCATTCAAAATACCGCACCACACATTCACCTTTTCTGAATACTGGTGTCGACAGTTTACAACCCAATGAGGGTTTTTAACAGACCAATTTCGAGTATTTTGAGAATTAACTGTGCCACTAGTTGTAAATGTCGCTTGATTTGAGAACAAAATATTTTTAAAAAATTAGGGTTGTTCAAAAACTCTCCCTGACACCAAAATTAATATTCCAGCCGCCTTTCTTCGTCTCCTTTTTCTAATGTGTGCAAGAAAACAGGCTTGAAGGGACGTAATTTATTTCGATGGAAGCATCGCTAAATTGTATCCTTGGGTACATTTAAAATTGTGGACATTCTTCTTAGGCTACACCTTGGATTTTCTTTCACAAACTAAAGAATTTCTGCATCTCTAACATGATCCCTCACACGTTGTTCTTGTTTGTTACACTTTGCCAGTTCCATTGAATAAATTATTAATTCGCCAAACTTTTACATGGTCTATTGGGGGTCGATCTGGATGCCGATTATTAAATTCTGCAGCAGCCTCCCTCGCTGTACGAGAATTATCGCCAACTAATCTAACAATTTCCACTTTTTCCGCAGTTGTAACCATTTTAATTGAAATAAAATATGCTAGAATACAAAAAATCAGACAGAATGCCAACATATTTACTTGACAACTAATCTGACATTTACAAAATTGTCTTTTGGTAGAAACAAAGAAGTCAGAGCATGCTTATTAAAACCAGACATTTGGGACTGGAATTTTTTTCAACAAAACCTAATTTTTTTTAGAATTTAACTAAACTTCGGATTCAGGGTTTTTGAATGATTTCGAACAAGTTTTGTTAATAAAATTTTTTTGATTAAGAAATGCCTACTGTGATTTTTTGATTTCTTTCATATAATTTAGCATCGTAGATGGCCTTGCATTTGAAGATGGAAAGTGATTTTGTAGTCTTAAATAGACCTTGGTGACCTATATTTCTTGACACCAGTTTGATTTAAATCGGACAAAAAACAAAAGAATTATTATGCTGTTACACTCTTAAGTGAGACACACTGTATGTATATATGTGTAATACGTATACCGGGTGTAATAGGATCGTGGTACACCCCCTTTTCTACTTAAGTTTTAAAGATGATTAAAATTTGGGATATCTAACTTTTTAACATACAAGTGATTTTTTTTCACTTTCGGTTTCGCCGAAAGTGACACTAACTTTCGATTTTTAAATGGAACACCCTGTATATTATTGCATTTTTTAATTCTGCATAATTTTCTGAATCCAACGATACCAAATAAGTGACACATCAAACGTCAATATTTTTTATAATATAATTTTTAGTTTTCCATTTAAGTGTGCCATGACGGTTCCGATTTATTCTAAATGACTCGTGTAATGCTAGAAAAATCGAAATCCCGTCAAAAATATTAAATTACGCGATTTATCACTTATGAGCAAATAAAGTTCATCAAAATGGTTTTTGGGGAAAAACTCAGTTTTTTCAAATGGAACCATATTGGTACCGTGGTACCATTTATTAGTACTATTAATAAGGAATTTATTCATATGTCGTATTAAAATGTGCAATAAATACAAACAAAATTACAGCTAAAAGAAATAAGAAAATACAATTTTGTTCTAATTACCTTGTTATATATAAGGTGGCTTTGGAATACAAAAAATGAACACAAAACAATGCAACAGTTGTTTAAAATGCTGTCCATTAACGTCAACGCACTTTTGAACTCGCGTAGCTGTTTCTCGAAGAACAATCGCCAATTGCTGGACAGTTATGCTATTAACTGCGCGTCTTGTAACTCCATGTCTTCACGGGTTATAACAGCGGTTGCGTAGCCAATATTTTTTAAATGGCCCCAAACAAAGAAATCAAGGGGTGTTAAATCAGGTGACCTTGGAGGCCACCTCACAGGCCACCTACCATGATCCTATTACACCCGATATATGTGTGTGTATGTATATACAGGGTGGGGCAATACTGTGTCCGATATCTCGAGTTCTATGATAGCTAGAAACTTGATTTAAAAATATAAGTAAACTAGACCAAAAAGTCTATAGCCGGAAATTGTTCTCGAATATACAGGGTGAGCCAAGACGATTCTACAGGGTCAAGTATCATTTTTTAAAATTAGATGCCATCTATATCAGAACATTTTTTGAAACCTCTTTGTGGCCTCCTTTCACTCATGTATTGTATTGACTTTCTCCTAACCACTTGGATGTAATAATTTTTTTTGTTGAAATTATACCATTTACACGTGTAAATTAAAATTATCACTACAATCACAACTACCGATTTTAAGAAAAAAAATATGTTAGTGCACTTGATTTCCAAAAAAACTGGTACAACTCTTGTAATCGAAAATCTTAATAGTTTAGTTGTGTGCATATGTCTGTAAATAGGGCTGGCCAGGCATGTCGTCAAAGTGACATTTGTAAGATTATTAATATCAATCAAAGAACGAATGATTTACATGGCTAAAAGAAAGTGTACCAGTTTTTATTGAAATCAACCGTACGAGACATCTGTGTGATGACACAGCCATTTTCACTTTCTAAAAGTATACAGGGTGGCCGAAAAGAATTTTTAAAAATGTACAACTTTTTTAACTAAATTTTCTCAATTTTTTTCAAATGGAACACCCTGTATATTTTTGGACGATGTGATGTAGGATTGGAAAACGAATATTTTTTATACATACATTCCTATGGCTATTTGTGACCATTTTCAATTTATTGAACAATAACAACATTGATTGTAGTGTGCAGTGTTTTGCCGTCTACGAAAGCTATTTAGTATGACATCAAAGATTTTAACCGCCTTCAAGATTTTTTTTATTTAATAGAAAAAAAAAATTAAATTAACATATTTAATTATTCAATTTTTCAAAATTAATCTGATATTCACTCCACTGCAGTACTTACTTTTTTATGTAAAGATTTGCGTGTCTCAAAATGGGATGACTTTTAGTTTTATAATTAACGTCGCTACGAGGATAATATTATAAATATACATGAGAAAATCTAATGAAAAGTGTGCCCGAATATTAAAATTCTGGCTCTGCAGCCTTTGATTTATGGTATCGCAGTCTTGACGGTTTGTGGTCGGAATATTAAACACTTGACAAAAGGCAACTGTTTAGTTTTCTTATGCATAAAATGTTAGACGGATCGGTTTATAGATAAAAACCTCAATCATTTTATTAATGGATTAAAATCTGTTATTGTTCATTAAAAAGTAAATTAATTAATTTTACCATGGGGCTAACTTGATAATCTAGTTTAAGATTGATATTTCTAACAACGTAAGAGTCTTAGAAAATCAAGCTTAGCTATATTAGAAACAGAAAAATACCGACTCCGTTTCAAGATTGTAATAAAAAAAACTATTAGGAACGTGAACCAAATGGTATTTTAAAAGGTGGGCTTATTGTATAAAAAAATGTTTTGAATTGTAGGTACTTAAAAATATTCTTACGTACTAAGAATTATAATGTTATACTTATTAACTAAGAGCAAATAATGTATAAAATTATGTATAATACAGGATTTAAAATAATCTAGGAGTGTAGGTGATTAGAATAAAAATCATACTGAAAGTTTAAAGATACATGTATGCATGGAAGAAGAAGAACTATGCAATTTAAGTGTAAACAAATGCAAACCTCCTCTAATTTTAAAAAAGATAGCCTACAGACCTATTACTGATATAGGTTTATATCACTTAAACACTTATTTGCAACAGATTGATTGGGGGTTTGTAAACGATTCGTCTTTAAATATTGTTGACAAATTCAAAATGTTCTTAAATAAAATTGCTTTTGGGTTAGAAATGTTTTTCCTAGTAAGGTAAAAAATTTTAAAAAATGAAAAGAAAATTAAAATAAAATTGGTTCACTGATAAGCTTCGACATATGAGAGAGTCTTTACATTTTTTTCTAGATATTTATAATATAAATCCTTCTAGTGATCTGAAAGAACTAACTAAATGCCAAAAACTTATTTATAAATGCGAATTAGTAAATGCTAAGAAAACTGCAAACGCTAATTATATACAGGGTGAGCCACGGTGGGTGGAGTATTAGAAGTATATGGAGAACGGATCAACCGATTGCTTTGAAATTTTGGTTACGAAGATAATCGAGTATGATCTCTCCAACTAAAATATTCTCGAAAGTGCGGTGTTGCCACATACGTAAAACTGGCAACATCTTCGTTATTTTAAATGGAATACCCTGTATATTTTTGCGTTTTTTTGGATCGTCGTCTCTTTCTGAGTAACTTTTATTAATATTTCCCTATACCTATCTCGAGCCGTTTTCGAGATAATAATTCTTTTTTGAATATATTGCCAAAAATTTGACTTTCAGTAAATCGTATTTTTTCCTACCTACGCAGCAATTAAAAGATAATTTTTTAGCTGCGGCTAGGCAAGGCCTGGGGGCATCTCCTCCATTAATCAAATGTTTCGAATATCATACAGGGTGAGTTAGAGAACGCTTTCTACAAGTGACTTAGAAAAATGCACGAAAGTCAATTTTTTTAAATGGAATGCCCTGTATATTATTACTGATTCGGAAAGGCGATACATTTACCTATTTAAAAAGGTAATATACTCTATATCTAATGCACACCGTTTTCGATTTATGGGCACTTCTCTGTAACCTTACCAAGAATATTAGTCTTTTGGTATATCATAACGGGTGGGCCATGAAATTTTTGTTTTGTCATTTTGTAATGACAACAGATGTTATTTTTCTAAATAAATTTGACGTTAGTGATATTTGCACCTAATTTGAATAGCTATGTAGCACAAATATGGCAGAAAATAATTATACAAACACGGTTTTAACTGATTTGTTTATTATCCATGGAGAGTGCAATAAGATTATCAGCAGAAGATTTAATGAGAAATATCCGAATTTGCCGCAGATGAACAACAGAAAGTTTTTACGAATTCAGAGGAATTTTATAAATTTTGGTTCGTCATTAAGAGAAGCAAGAAATTTACCTAAACCTGTGACACCTGACGAGGTAAATGAAATCAATGTGCTAGCATATTTTCATGCAAATCCCCAGTATTCCATACGTTGTGCTGAGCGGGATTTAGCATTGCCATATTCATCCATTCGAAGAATACTAGCAAATCATAAAATGCATAATTACAAATTTACAAGAGTCCGATTTCTCATGCCTCAGGATTATCTACAGAGAATAGAATTTTATGAAATGTTTCTTGTACGTATGCAAGAGGACTCCAATTTTTTAAAGAAAATTATATGGACCGATGAATCAAAATTTTCTAGGGAAGAGATTTGTAACACACGAAATCGTCACCATTGGGCCACATGCAACCCCACGTTACTAGAGAGGCTGGCTTTCAAGTCAAATTTAGTTTCAATGTGTTTTGTATGTTAATGGATGACAAAATAAAATATTACGTATACGACGAAAAATTGAATTCCAGAAAATATTTAGATATAATTAGAACAATTGTGGAAGACTTCCTTGATATTATGTCAATTGGAAAATATATAACTTGTTGGTATCAACTCGACGGGGTTCCTGCACATTGTACACACGAAATTAGTATGGAGTTGGACCGCTTTTTCGATGTTCGTTGGATTAGACGTTTGGGACCGTGGAATTGGCTTCCGAGGTCCCCTGACCTTACCCCGTTAGATTTTTATCTTTGGGGTACTCTTAAAGATAGAGTATATAAAACTCCAGTCCACAACAGGGAAGAATTAGAACGTCGAGTGATTCAAGAGATTGAAAACTTGGACCCCGCTGAAATAAGAGCTGCTACAACAAACGTCGTCCATCGTCGTATACAAAAGTGTCTGGAAGTTAACGGTCTACATTTCGAACAATTATAACAATATTTTTTTAAGATTTTTATATTTATTACTGTTATTGGTATTATTTGTTATTGCTACTTAGACTTTGTTACTGTTGTTGCTGCTTAGTTATTATTTTTTCCTAATACTGACACTGTTATTGTTCTCTTAATGATGAACCAAAATTTATAAAATTCCTCTGATCTGCGGCAAATTCGGATATTTCTCATTAAATCTTCTAAAGTTCTGCTGATAATCTTATTGCACTGTCCATGGATAATAAACAAATCAATTAAAACCGTGTTTGTATAATTATTTTCTGCCATATTTGTGCTACATATTCAAATCAGGTGCAAATATCACTAACGTCAAATTTATTTAGAAAAATAACATCTGTTGTCATTACAAAATGACAAAACAAAAATTTCATGGCCCACCCGTTATGATATACCAAAAGACTAATATTCTTGGTAAGGTTACAGAGAAGTGCCCATAAATCAAAAACGGTGTGCATTAGATATAGAGTATATGACCTTTTTAAATAGGTAAATGTATCGCCTTTCCGAATCAGTAATAATATACAGGGCATTCCATTTAAAAAAATTGACTTTCGTGCACTTTTCTAAGTCACTTGTAGAAAGCGTTCTCTAACTCACCCTGTATGATATTCGAAACATTTGATTAATGGAGGAGATGCCCCCAGGCCTTGCCTAGCCGCAGCTAAAAAAATTATCTTTTAATTGCTGCGTAGGTAGGAGAAAACACGATTTACTGATAGTCAAATTTTTAGCAATAAATTCAGAAAAGAATTATTATCTCGAAAACGGCTTGAGATAGGTATAGGGAAATATTAATAAAAGTTACTCAGAAAGAGAAGACGATCCAAAAAACGCAAAAATATACAGGGTATTCCATTTAAAATAACGAAGATGTTGCCAGTTTTACGTATAAGTGGCAACACCGCACTTTCGAGAATATTTTCGTTGGAGAGATCATACTCGATTATCTTCGTAACCAAAATTTCAAAGTAATCGGTTGATCCGTTCTCCATATACTTCTAATACTCCACCCACCGTGGCTCACCCTGTATATCGAAGCAAGAACCCACAAAAAGCAATGTGGAATTTGATTAATACACACAACACTGTGTGTTCTGAAATTATTTCTCCTAACCATTTTAATAACTACTTTGGAAATATCGTTCAAAATTTAATAAATACCTTACCACCCGCTAGTAATAACCTCGAATATTATTTAACTGTCCTTGTGACGATGAATTTAATTTTAGTGAAGTATTTTATTATTAAGTACTCGACATAACTGAAAACCTGAAAAATACTAAAGTAAAGATGCATATGACATTAATATAAAAGTGCTAAACTATATTAAATATATTATTTCAATCCTCTCATCAAACTTATTAATAAGTGCATTATGAATAACGTCTTCCCAAAAATTTTTAAACTGTCTAAATTGTTACTTATGTTTAAAAGAGACTGTGCCGAGGAGCCTACAAATTACCAACCAATTTCCATTATACCTATTTTTGCAAAAATTTTCGAGGTGGTATTAAAAATACAGATAACGAATTATTTTGAAAATTGTAAATTATTTACTAGTTGTCAGTACGGTTTCAGGAAAAACTTGTCGACGACTTTGACAATCAATTCTTTAATAGATGTAATAATTGAAGAGAAAGAATTCATACATGTTCAATTCTTGGACTTGAGCAAAGCTTTTGATTGTGTCGCACAATATATTACAAAGAAAATTAAGCTTTTACAAATTTTCCGAAAATAGCGTACAACTGATCTTGTCTCACCGACAGATTTCAATTTGTAACGTTTAATAATAATAATTAAGATCCGTTAAATATTAAATTTGGTGCTCCTCAAGGGTCTGTTCTGGGGCCAGTACCATTTTCTATTTATGTCAATGACTTGCCAAATAGTAATACAGTAGAAAAATTCACACTTTTTGCAGATGATGCAACTTTGGCTTTCTCCCATAGGGATGCCAAGGTTTTGTTATCCGAGGCTCGCAACTCGTTATATATAGTTGAGGAGTGGTTTTTAACCAATAAGTTAGTTCTGAATAAAGATAAAACTGAAA
This sequence comes from Rhamnusium bicolor, assembly GCA_029963845.1. Lineage (NCBI taxonomy): Eukaryota > Metazoa > Arthropoda > Insecta > Coleoptera > Cerambycidae > Rhamnusium > Rhamnusium bicolor. The sequence continues at coordinate 501,381 of JANEYF010004917.1, forward strand.
TAATGATTTTCAGCTTAAGACACCATTCTCCGGATATGGCTTCCTCTCATTGTGTTAAATTTTTGGCCGTTACTTTAGACAATAAATTAACTTGGGATAAATACACAGAATTAATCTGCAAAAATATATCATGTAATATTTTCTTGTTACGCAGTTTGGCAAATAGTGTATCACGGCCAACACTATTAATGGTATGTCATGCATTGATTCGGACTTCGTTAACGTGTGCACATATTCCAACCGTTTTTTCAATTCAAAGAAAGGCTATACGGATCATTGCTGAAATGGCATACAGAGAGGATTGCAAGGACGCTTTTATCAATCTAAATATACTTTGCCTTATACATACATAATGCAATGTCTCCTGTACATAAAAGAAAATATAAATAATTACGTAACACACGATAGTGTTCATTCCTATTCAACACGTAATAAAAATATTATTAATTTAGAGTTTTTTGCGGTTAACGAATACTAGGAATGGGACAGCCTATTATGCAATAAACTTTCTCATTGTGCTGCCGAAGGCCGTTCAGGAACTTGAACGCAAACGATATAAATTTGTACGGTTTTTACTAGAAAATGCATTCTACAATTTTAACGAATTCTTATTCACTGACTCTTCCCATCTAAAATTATGATTCTCTTTTTGTTTTTATTATATATGTTTAAAGTTTTATTTACACTCCTGTTTGTCTTCATGTAACAGTTCTTTACATTGTGTTTGTTTATATTAATTTTTTTTATTGTCATTTTGTCAAAACCCATTGGCTTTTGGATTGATAAAATAATATTTTTATTATATTTTGTATATTTCAGATTTGTCAAAACACAATTGTGTATATATGACCAATAAAGATCTATCTATCTATCTATCAAGGCAGATTACTGCTGTCCCAAACTCTTAGAAACAGCAGCATAACTGCATCTGAACTGGCCATTCAATGTATAACGCATATAAATCCTTCTACCAGAATCACAACTTAAATTTTAGTTCAGGCTTTTTCTGTTTCTCATAGAAATGTTTCTGTTTAAAATAAAACGTTTTTTTTAAATACCTATGATGAATATTATCCAAACCTATAAAAAACATTTTCAGCTAAGACCTATTAGACAAGTAAAAACTTGAGCTAAAATTTAGAATCAGATTGATCTCGGTTCAAATTTGTTGTGAATCCCACTATCAGTGATCAAATCGGGAATACATAAGTTACCAGACAGTATTATTTATTACTACAGCTCTGAATTTAGGTACTGATGAAGTTAAAACCAGGATTGGCTGTGCAGGGTGGAGATTAAACTGTATTTTTTTGTAAAGCCAATGACGGAAGATAAATAATTATGTTAATATTTTAATATTTACAAAAACGTTATCAATATATATATATATATATATATATATATATATATATATATATATATATATATACATATATATATATATATATATATACCAATTAGTCAGAAACACGTGTCCAAGGTTTGCATCTTTCTGCCATTTGCAATTTTGCATTTTTTCCACCTAGCAATTTTTTCTTTATGGGGAATCCGATTATATCATTTTTACTGTTCGTAATTAACCCGTGTCTAGCTATTTCTCTGTACGTATATATATATATATATATATATATATATATATATATATATATATATATATATATATATATATATATATATATATATATATATATATATATATATATATATATATATATATATATATATATACAGGGAAATAGCTAGACGCGGGTTAGTTACGAACAGTAAAAATGTAGAAATAAATCGGGTATTCCCGCATAAAAAAAATTGCAAGGTGGAAAAATGCAAAATTAAAATGGCAGAAAGATGAAACCGTGGACACGTGTTTTCTGACTAATTGGTCTTCATCAGCACGGTGTAGCTGAGTTAAAATGATGGACAAAACTCAGGAAAGACACTAAAGGGAAAACCACTGACAGACAGCCGTCAACCTTTGTGGCTTCCACCTGGAAGACTCTGGTATGAGAGCGACATCCAAGTTTCGCAACGTGGCGACTATAGCCAGCTGCGTGGGATTCCGGCTATTTCCCTGTACTTATATTCATTTTCCTGGGTCCGGAATCCCACGCAGCTGGCTATAGTCGCCACGTTGCGAAACTTGGATGTCGCTCTCATACCAGAGTCTTCCAGGTGGAAGCCACAAAGGTTGCGACTGGCTGTCTGTCAGTGGTTTTCCCTTTAGTGTCTTTCCTGAGTTTTGTCCATCATTTTAACTCAGCTACACCGTGCTGATGAAGACCAATTAGTCAGAAACACGTGTCCACGGTTTGCATCTTTCTGCCATTTACAATTTTGCATTTTTCCACCTTGCAATTTTTTCTTTATGCGGGAATACCCGATTTATTTCTACATATATATATATATATATATATATATATATATATATATATATATATATATATATATATATATATATATATATATATATATATATATATATATATATATATATATATATATATATATATATATATATATATACAAAAAAATCACATAACTTTCTTATACCAGTATATATCATCCTGATGTAAAAAAATCATTCTATTTAATTCTTCATTTACCTAAATTAAATTTTAATAGCGTACCTTGAAACGTTTCATTAAAATTTTTAAATAATTAATTATCAGCGTCATTCGATATTGTCAATAGTAATTCATGTCACATATTTTAATAATTTCTTCTTATTGACATTGACATTTTTGTAACTAAATTAGACATTTCAAATGTCAAACTGTTAAATTTATCCTAACCCCATTTTATGAGGTCAAAAATTTAAGTTTACCTCAGCTTTTTTAAGTAATTGGAAAATATATTTTATTGGCTTGATATAGTAGACATGATTTATAATTTTTCATCAGGAATATATTTTTTTGTAAAGGCAAATACAAAAAAACTTTGTGTCTCGTGGACCTCCTTTCAGCTGGCCAATTTTGCTCATCGAATTTATCATTGTCTTTGGCCTTTAGAACATGTGTACCAAATTTGAAAGCTTCACCTCAAAAACTGCGGTTGCTATCGCGGTACTACAGACATGCGGACAGATTTTTTCCATAAAGTTATATTTTTTCATTATAATTCGTCGACATTCGTCCAGAAATGCATAAATATCACAGAGCAGAAACTACAAAATAATTTTACGAAACAACCACACATATTTAATTAATGCATGAACTAGGTACCGTACCGTTCACCACCCGGAGATATTGTGGTCTGTGACGTCACGCCAATAGGACAGCGGTCTCACAGCATCTGATATTCCCGGAAGTTCAATTAGTAACTAAACATTTTCCAGGTAGAAATTATTAAAACAGATTTGATAACTGTTAATGTTAATAAGACTATATTAGAATGTATGAATTAATTTTAAAAATCCGGTAAGTGCAAGGGGGCTATTACAGATTATAAATGGTTAAGAAATATCTCAAATTATTACTTACCATTCATGGACAGATAAGATTCCCATTGCATAAGTAATCCGATGCCGTCTTCTACTTTTGCATTTATAAGCAATTCCTGTAGGGCTCCAAGTAACAGCCGTTCCGTTTGTTTAGCAATTTCGTCCAAATGGCGGCTATAATCGGTCTGAAATTGCAAGAAAAAACAAATCATTATTCTTGCCAAATAACTGAGGCTGTGAAGATGAAAAATATAATTGCAGCATGAAATCTTAATAATAATATTCGATAATAGAAATATTAATTTTAGCAATTTAAAAGACACCTAATAATTTAAAATAACAATATTTCATTTTTTTTTTTATAACTAACGACAATTTTCCTGATTATAAATAATAATTTTGGAGATGCACATACATCATAAGGATGAAGTAAATCGTTAATCCATTGATGTATTTGTAGTCATGTATTGCTGATAAATTCAAACAAGAACCATAAGGGAAATAAAAATGTTTTATACGGAAAATGCAATCTATTCTGTTATGATTTATGAAACTATGAACTTGAAATAGTGTGGAACTAGACTTACAAATCCGCAGGTTTAAGCAAGTATAACTTGTTCAATATTACGGACGATTTACCACAGTTTTCTATTGCTGTTTTATTTTTTTTGGCAATTTATCACCATAGTAATTCTGAAAGTAATATGTATTTATTAATCTGTGTATTTATTTTTAAGAGGTCAACCAATTTATAGAACGCACAAAAATGACATTTACCATTATATATTTTTTAACATTGCGGACTTCATAGTTTAACACTAATTCATTTTCCTAGGAAGAATATTTCCCAAAGAACTTTTAATAAATACACTATTATATTAAATTGAATTAATGAAAAGCAGAGTAAACAAAATTACCAAGAACTTCATTAGACTTTTATTAAAGTACTTTATTAAATTTAACGAACTGCTCGTCTGTGAAGTTGAATAATCATTAGTAAGACGAAAGTTATAGTGAAGTATTTTAGCTGAAACTACATTTCTGTGCAAACTGTTAAATTTGTTATTTTATTATTTCAGTCCCATTTTCTCAGGATACTTACAAGAAAAACCACTATGTTTGCGAATAAACTACACTGCAACATTTATTTTGTTTGGTTTCGTTAATCTTGACGAAATTTAATAACAACCTTAAACGCTACTTACATAAAGAATTTTAATAAACAGTAATTATTCTAAATTAACATATTTGCATTAAGAAGCAAACTTCAATATTCAAAGAAGTGATAAAATTGGGAAAAAACAGTGTTAATTCATAGGTTTCACTGGCACAATTATAATTCGATAGTGTTGTCTAATACAATAGTATTTTTTTAACTCTTAAATTTAGGCAACTTAAAATTGTTTCATTTGAGCGGGCAGAGCATTATCGAGAGAAGCAATGTTGTATCGAAAACTCGTTCAAAAAAGCTATTCTTATGTACGGGAGGAGTGATTAAAACTAAGATTCTAACATTAATGTTATGAACGTCAGTTTTAAATACGTTTTATTCTACAAGTACGGTCTCATTTAAAGAAAATGCATGCTTGGAAGATAACTCAGCCAGGCATGTTAAATCATTGGTAAACCGTTCTTTGGTAATCGCCGCATCTTTTGAGGGGAACGAATAATTCGTCGGTGTACATGTGTATTTTCGCGTGTCTTATAAAATGAGGAAAGTTCGACGTACAGATTCTGAAACCCAAGGGCCTTAAGATAGATCCCTATGGTACACCCGATGATACAAATCTACGAAGAAGTAGGTCCGTTTAGCCTTACTTGCTGGCTACGATCCTTCAAATATGTTGACAACAAGTTTATGGCTTCATCTCTAGCACTACTTTCTTTCAGTACGTCAGTGATAATTTCTAGATCTATACTATCAAAAGCCTTACTAAAGTCAAGCAATGTCAATGCTGCCGAGTTGATTGCGTGGAAGGTAAAATATTCCATGTATCAACATGCTCCCTCGGATGTATCTGCATTACTATTTTCATAATTTTCGATACAACCGGCAACATTTTTGGCCTTCATAAAAAACAGGGCTCTTTGGGAACAGGGGTCACTAGAGCTTTCTTCCAAGCAGAACGAAATTTGCTCTGCAAAATAACTGAATTAACATTTGAGTGAAAACTTTAACAATGACTTTGAACCAAAATGGCGGCCAAGTTTGCGAAAAAAATGTTTACCTTTTGTAAAATAACTCATAGCACAAAAATGTTGAGAAAATTATTAGGAAAAAAATGGCAATAAAGTTAATATATGTAAGGTTTTAACCTAAATTTAACTTGAACAACTACAAAACAATGTACAAACAAAAACATTTAATTTTCCTTTTCGGAGTCAATGTATTATTGAAAAAGCTCTTCCAAATCATCTTCATCATGCATTTGATAACAATTTCTTCGTCTTGTTTTTTTTTCCTTTTTATTTTTTTTAACGTCTTATTTATGTTAACGTCCTGGCGGAGTTTAACCACCACTCAACCAGAACAGACATACACAACAAGCATTATCTCTGACAATTGCCAGATGCCGCAGCTGAGACTCGAACTCAGGAAAGATAAACAGTGACTAGCCGTGTTTTGTCACACAACAACGCTTTAGTCAATTGTGCTACCATCTCAGTATTTTCAGAAATGCCACTTACATCCATGCGCTAGCCAGGATTCCGAAACAGGGACCTCTTGGTTTCAAGCTTAACGCATAAGCACTGAGGCTGCCTCCCCATGAGTCCGTATATACAGATGCGTATGTAACACGTGACCTCAAATATCCAATAAGAATGGAATTGTGCTCTACGGATAAATTCGTTGTCCTTGTGTAATTTGAAATTTTAGGTTAAAATTTTCGTGGTACCTTAACTGAGATTTTTTTTACAAACCTGTTTTTCAGATGCAGAAAATGAGTAATGTTATAATAAATGTGGATGGTTACTAAATACAGAATGTGAAAATTAAATGTTTACATTTATCTATTTAAAAATGAAATGTTACCTGACATATGAGGTTATGTTGACTGAAAATCGGACACAATCAATGGGAAGAAACTAAAACGCATACGTAATATAGGTCTCGCGTATACGAAATTACGGATTCATGTTTGTTTCTTATTTTTTTCTTTGCCATTTCTGGTCCTACAACGCTTTTCTCGACTTTTTACTCAATAACTGATAACTAACAACAAACTTAACATATCCATAACTTTTATGAGGTATTTTTATAACTTTTGAGGTTAAAATGCCTAAACGCATACGTGATTTGTGGATACTGCATTAGGACAGTTAATTAAAACGGATACGTACGTCCGTAATCACGTATCCATCTGTCTCATCGCAAATATGGTGGAAGTACCTACTTTATCTGGTGGGCACCAAAGTAATTCAGTACTCTCTATTTAATTTGTCCCATAGCTTGGGAATATTTTGTTTTGCGTGGTCAGCTAGCTATACAGTACGTGTAATGAACCTTTCGGCCAGTTAGAAAAGAATACGAGCGATAGCTGAGAACTAGGATGAAATGAGATAGAAAAAGACATTTCCAGCGAACAAGAACATGTGTGCTTCATCTGGCTTTAGTCAATCAAAATTTGGATGTTCCAATAATGTCACGGTGACGTTATTGGTAGAAAATTTATTTGTCTTTGCTATTGTTCCCTCCCATATTTAGTCGGAGAGAAACAACCGTACCTGGCAGTATTATGCATTTTGAACTGTACTTCTAACTGGTGTCGATCTATTTGGAAATATATTTACAAATAAATTTTGCATTCGAGGTTCTGATATGCCGCTGTAATGCCACATCATAATTTGATATGTTTCTTCGCGCGTATAAACCATTATTTTTCGAGAATGTATGAAATTTCAATAAAGAATACATACCATACCTTTCTTGAAATGAGCGGGGAGAGTAAAGTTTAAGGAACTCACCGCTGCAGTCTGTGCCCCCCACCAGCCATCTACGATATACTCCCACATCGTAACCACACGATTACCGTTACGTCAATCTCGCTTGTTTAATCGGTCTTTGATAACATTTGGCTGCATTCTCAAGTTTACACAATGTATACGTTCTTGGTAATTATTGACGAGAAATCGACCAGTATCAATAGACAAAGGCAAGACTGTGCAACATTTTCATTGATGATACTCCTAGTTGATCGTCGATGTTATATTCTAGAACTTGAAGTGCTTCTAGGTATTTTAAAGATTAGGATTAGGAAGCTGAGGATCAAGGACGTTCTACATATCCCCACACGGAAAAAAAATCTAAACTATTTTTAAGACTACTATTCTTAAATTAAGACATTATTGTACTCATATATCCGCAAGAATAGATATTTTTCCATCAAGGAAAACGTTATTCTTAAAAGTCATTATCTTCGTCTCCTTCTTTTAATGATAACAAATTATTAACTTTAGAATAATGGTTCTACTTCAGCTAAGAGGAAGTTTCGAACAATATTCAATACTAACTTATACTTAATCTAAGATTTCATTTATTCAGTTCAAAGGTAGAGATATTGCGATCTGTTACATTTAACACTTAATGTAAGAAATGTGTCATTTCGTTCAACAACTGCATTATTTAAACAACACTGATAAATTACTTGAATCAATAAATATTTGATGTTGATTGAAATCTTTTCTTTCTTGATTTAATATTGCGATCTATTAAATTTACCACTTAATGTAAGAATACATTTCATTTTATTCAACAATTGTATTATTTAAATAAAATTTTTTTCCTTTTCTTTTTTGGAACTAACTACCACATGAATAATTCTTCGTTATCAAAAAAATATAGTTAGTTAAAAGTATGTTACTGGAAAAATAAACCTTTGCGCTTGTGACTTTACATTAAAAGATTAGTCAGAGGGTATTTTTTGAAACGTTAAGGAATTATATTATTTTTTTGTCTCATATTAGTTGTCAAAAAACACCCTCTGACTAATCTTTTGACATAAAGTCACAAGCGCAGAGGTTTATTTTTCCAATAACATACTGGGTAACTAACTATATTTTTTAGATAACTAAGAATTATTCATGTGGTAGTATGTCCCAAAAAGAAAAGAAATAATTTAGAGAATGCCACAAATAACATTCAGACAATATTTAAATAAAACTGTTAAATTATTTGAAACAAATTTGATTTTCTGGGATTGGCAAAGGACTTTTCAGAATTAGAAGAAGTTTCTATGAAGAATGGCGTTTTATTAAGAAATCAAAAACAGTCCATTCGTGAACACACTGTATATGAGACTTCAAATTTACCACAGGAAGGCACATTATTTCTTTATAAGCTTTTAAGTGTTTTATGAATTTTATTCTCGTTCCGATTTGAAGAATAAGTTCTATAATCTATTCTTCTGAAATTTCCAGTAAATTGTCCAACGTTAGTTAATTTTCTTGACCTAGAAAACAATTATTTATGTTATTAAAGTATAAATAATTTAAACAAATCGTTGCAGCAAACTATATAATAGAAAAGTATGTTCAAACTTTCAAACAGGTATGGCATAACAAGTTTTGTACATATGAAACCGAAATTGTTAAGCCCATTTGAATATTCAACAAATTTCCACGCATTTATACCAAGTGTAAATAGGCAGCTAAAATACATAATAATTAATATGTTAGCTTAGCTTTTTGGCAAGAACAAAAGAACTTTAATCCTACACTGATAATAATAATATCAATGACTTCTGAAAGTCATTGATTAATAATGTTATATATAAGTACACATCAAGTTGCATGAGTGGTAAGTCGCCGTATTCCTTTCAAGGGATGTTAGTAGTGCTCATTTGTAACTTGATTTAACTATAATATGCATAATGCAAAAGCTAACAGTTTTTGAGACATTTTATTATTTTTTTTTTAGAAACTTCCTTTGTCCTTATGTGTTTCAAAAAACATATGTCATCGCTTAAAAGGAGATGTCTCACTCAAAAATAAGACAAATAGTTACTATCAACATGGGTCCATTGCTGTTTCGTACTTGAAATGCAGAATGTTGAAGTTTTATTATTATTTCGGTCAATTTTGTAAAGAAAATATATACACCATTTACTTCTTTAGTTTTAGATGGCACAGTTATGTAAACAGTTACTTGCTGAAAAGAAGTCACTTCTTGATTCTTGTTAGATTTAGGTTTCCTGTAGGAGATAAATACAATTTTTTATGTGGGGTACTTAATAGCATTATTTATTTTTTTTTAATAGACTTAAAAATATTTTAAAAATTGCATTTATCTTCTACACGATGCTGATATCTAAAAAAACGTCAAGAGGTGACATTTTTCGGCAATTAACTTTCTACATAAATGGGCCATTAAAAACTAAAAAAATCAGTGGCGTATATATTTTTTACAGTTAACGCAAAGAAAAATAAAACTTCAATATTCAGAAACGATGCAAAAATGGATCTATGTTGATAGGAATTAGGTATATTTGTCTTATTTTTGAGTGTAGAATCTCCGTTTAAGCGATGGCACATGTTTTTCAAAACACCGTGTATCTTTTTTAATTTAAAAAACAATAGACGCTCTACCTGTACTTCGTATTTTATATTATTTATGGAAGTAAAATATAGTTGTTAAAACTTCATATAAACCTCATTCGAAAAGTAATATATAAATTAGAGAAGTTTTTAAATAATTTGCACGTTTAATGCATTATCAAGTTTTAAAAATAATTTCCTATCAATGTACGATTGGGTTGACATTTTTTTCACAAATGTAGTTTTTTAGCTCGTCTTTTTATGTTATTAAAGTATTTAACCTAATTTTTGTTACCTAACTATGTAAATTAACGCAGGAAACTGAAATGTTAAAGAAAATTTTATTATTTTTTTTATTTTAAAAATAAAATATCTCAAAAACTATTAGATCTCTAAATCAATTGCAAATGAGTTCTACTAACCCACCCTCAAAGCAATAAGCCGACTTACCAGTCACCCTGTATATGTATTGTACAATAAAACGCCACTACAATAAAAATGCAGATCTTGATTATATATTGTATGTAATACACAAGCAAAAATTATCAAAAAGGAAAATAACTTGGGAAATCTAATCACAACCATTAAACTTCAAATGAATAATTTTTCACCTACAATATAGTGACGTTGTGTATTCATTTCTTGTAAAGTATAACGTAATTAAAAATAGCTTGCATGCAGTAAAACCAGAACTATTAAACTTACCTTCTAATATTAAAATTAAGGACTCTTATTCCCAACTTGCCAATATCTCTTCCATCGTAGACTCATTAACGTCTATTTCACAGTTCATAATGTTAATACACTTCTTTTTCAAGTGTAACTTTACAAATATAAATTATTTCATAATAATCAACATCTATGAACAAAGTACAGCACACACAATTCGACGCGTAGTAGGTAAGGTATCTCGTCTTTGTCTGGCAAAGGCATAGCTTTCTACCTCCCACCACTGCGCGATTCACTTGTTTCACCATAATTTTAGAACACTTCACATTGAGATTAGTAAGTATTCAATCAAGGATAACAGTTACTGGATTAATAGTATGTATAATGCATCCAGCAAAGTTGTTTGTAGTTTTATTCCAAGAGTAGTATTCTTATGTCAAGAAAAACATTTAAATAAGAATTTACTTCAAGATGTTCTTATACTTACTCTTACGGTTAACAGTACTCGAAAGATGTGTACTATTAAGAGTATATTTAATACATACTTATACTTCGAAGGAATCAAACTTATATTGACTTAAATACTTGCGCTAATGAAACTCAAAAATATATCTGTTCTTGGTTTACAATTGGTGTATTATTGAAACAATAATAATTTATTATGCCAAGTAATATTATTCTAGTGACAAGTATAAAAATTCAAGAATAATTGATTACTTTGATATAGAATAGTTTTCTTTCCGTGCAGAGGCAACGTGACAAAGTTTTTTTCATAGTCCATGATAAGAAAGAGACAGCTCTCTTTTAATGGAAATTCTACAAAAATCACAGCGTGACATTTCTTTCAGAGTCTGGTGAATAAATGATTAACTACAAATAATTAAAGACTCTCGATTACTACGTCGATCTCATCATTAAAACGCTCACGGAATGCATTAATATAACAATGAAGGCACATTTATTATGGGTATTAAGGACAGTCTGAAAACAAATAACAATATTGTTTACAAACTAGGCATTTATATTTACAAAATAAAACGTATAGGCCATCAGAACCAACATGTTGGAATTAAGGAAAAAAATATAGGCATTTTAAACGATTGTGGTAGGCGCTTGTCAAGGTGGCCTGAATGAAAATTTATTTTAACTCGTTTGTCATTCCTTCGTTAAAATGGTAGTGATAACGTGTATTGTTGTGATTGAATAATTCATTAAACCGAGCTTGGTCAAACATAGGGAAAATTTCGATGGAATTTGCCATCGTATATTAGACCATTTGTTCGAATATTTTACTAGTGTGTGAAGAAAAATGTTTTAAATGTCTAACCAGTAGTTGCAAAACGTCAGTATTTTTATTCTCCCCTGATGAATTATTCATGTTGCATGAGGTTGGAAGGGTTTAGTGAAGAGGATAACAAGAAGAACTCGATATTTTTAACATAGTATTCAAAAGATTCGATCTAATACTGGCCGTGGCCACTGATGGACTATGAGGCACAATTTCATTTATTTTAAGAAATTATCACAACTGTGTACTTAGTTTTCCGTTTAAATTCGACATGCTGCTTTCTGTTTTATGTTACATTGAGAGTCAATCTACTGACTGAGGATTCCCATTCTGAAGGAAATAAACATTGGTATGTGTTCTACTGATCCTCGGTTGTATCCTTGATTATCATTACATCAAATATAGATAGATACCTATGTCTTTATGACAAGCGATTTATGAGCTTTTGAACCTGTATTTTTTTAAAATACTTAAATATTACATGTCAAGTTCGCCTTTCTTTGCAGATTGGAATCGTTTGGATTCAAGGTTCCATTCGATGAGACGTTGCAACACGGCCATTCAACACGGTGTCACGAACTCTGGTATTACCTTGTTTAAGAAAATATTCATATTTTAGTTACGAAGTTTACCTATCACGGAAAATTACGAATATTGTGCGTAATTTCCTCATGAGTAAAATGCTGCTCTAAATCAAATATGAAGTGAAAACCAGAGTAAGTTTATTTTACTAGTACTATAAAGAGCTCCTTTATGGCCGCAAAACTATATCATAAACGCAGTCGTACATAATAGTTATTTGTGTATCAAGATTGTAAAGTTGAGAAAAAGATTATTTGGCCGAGGCGCATACAACATTTTTTAGGTAACTGTCTCAAAAAGTAAAATAAAAATATTTTTGTACCGCCATATCCTAAAATGACATTTATTGGACAGTTTTAATGAATCAAAACAATGTCAATATTGACAAGTGAAAAATAAAGAAAAAAGTATGAAATAAAGAAATTTTATTTCACGATGTGTAACTAACTTTATTTATATTTATTCCTGGAATTATAGGTTCAGATGTGCGAAAAATATTTGATTCATTTACATTAATATGGTGGTTGGTCTGATTTTCACCAACGACTACATCGGCGGACATAGTCATTTCTGTAGCATTGTTTTAAAATATCTTCTTTGAAATTTCCTCTTCGTCTGGATGCTATGTTCTATATATCCCCCAGCAACTGTTGAGAATTTCCATCCCCCATGACGTTTTTAGGTAAGAATATCAGCTCCAGAACCAACTAATAGTGATGCCGAAGATCTCCTAAAATTGTGACCTGTATATTGCTCAGGATTAGATGAGTTAAGGTATTTAGCTATAATACTTGGTATTTTTGAAAATTTATTAATGCCAACTCGGTGGACCGTACATTTTTCTCCTCGATATTGAAGAAAAACCCCTTTGTGATTCACATGAGTAGGGCGAATAGCTGCATATTTATCATAAATATTTAGTGGATTTATTCTATTAACTGTCTCACCAATTACCGTAAAAGTCCTTTCAATGTGGGTCTTCGAATTAGGTCCTTTAACAACCAGCATGCAGTCTTTTCTCACAATGTCATCAATGGTCATATTGTTAAGTTCCTCTCGACAAGAAGCGCCAGCCAAGCCCATTATTAATGCAACTTTCAACATTAAAAACTTCTCATCTGGTGCTTCTAGTAAAAAACGCTCGACATCTGCTCTGTCAAAAACTTTAGATTTCTTAGCCATATACCCGGTGGATTGTCTTTTCAAAAAAGTTTTTACTTTTTGACAATTGGATACATCTACATTATTCTTTACATTCTGCATCGAAAACATGGACCAGAGACCTGAACAATTCAAAGTTTTTGCTTTTTAAGATAGATGTCAAAAGAACAGACTCAGATATGTTACTCACAGTTTTCTGCTTACGCCAGTGCATAAATAAATCATATTCTTTTTCGTACAATTTCCTAGATTTCGTTGGTAATAAATCTAAAGTTGCAGCAATTGCATTCTCCCTGATTTCCGGAGGAGTACCAAGAATAAAATCTTCCTCACTATCACTCATTTTGTTCCAAATAATAATTATTGTAAAGTAGAATGTGTCAAATGCGACGTTTAAATCGTTCAATATTTAGTTGTTTTATTATTGGTTTCTATGGAAACAACAATAGAATTTAGTCATTACGACAAGGTAACTTGTCAATTTGCCGTATTTTTACAAAATTATACTGTTTTCTAATTTCGAATGGCGATACAAAAAATTTTGTATAAAACTCGAGACTAAAATGTGTTTTTTTTACTCGTGTGGCTTATAGCACTCGCCTTCGGATCATATTATAAACGCACCACTTGTAAAAGAAAAAACACCATTTTAGCCACTTATTATATAAAATACTCTTTTTAAAATAATTGTTTCGTACAACAACTGCAGACATGGACAACATTTTGCAACAAGCCTAGTAGGCTGACATTTTTATTTCGTTTGACAAATGAAAACGTCACTGGATAGTTTATTGACAAGCCGTGCCATTTCTGTCATTAGTAAAAATGAGTGATAGTGACAGCGATAATCCACCGGAAATTGATGATGCTGTAAATGCAGCAACTCTAAATTTATTGCCTGATAAATCCCGGCAATATTATGGTCATACTATTCCATGTTGAAATCTACATTTATGGTCAAAAATAACATTGACATTAGCAAGTTTCCAAAGTTGAGCGCTTTTTTAGAAAAACAAAGTGTGGGTTACCAGGTGAAAAAGTCAGCAGTGTTTACAAGATAAAACTTGAGTAAATTCCTAACAGAAGCTCCAGATGAGGATTATTTAATGTGGAAGGTAATAAGCCTTTGGAATTTTTTTAAATAGCTTTCATATAAGAAAGACATGTTCTTTTTCAGGTGTGTTTGATAATTGGATTGGCTGGAGCTTGTAGGCGAGATGAACTAAGAAAATTATCTATAAATGACATTCAGGACAAAGGAAACGTGCTAATAATTACAATTTTGGAGACAAAAACTTACAAAAAAACGAATATTTACGATAACTGATGAGATAATTGAAAAGTAAGTGCCCTACAGGTCATTAAAAATTACATAAATTTGCGACCTACCCATGTGTGTCACCAAATATTTTTTATTAACTATATCGTCATCGGGTACATACATTTGGAAAAATACCATCATGTATTGCAAAGTATTTCCAGTTGCCAAATGATAATAGCTACAACACACGTCACGCTTTCAGAAAGAGCTCAGCCTCGCTTTTAGTAGAAGCAGGAGCTGATATTTTAATGTTAAAAAACCACAGAGGTTGGAAATCTAGCTCTGTGGCAGAATGTTATATTGAGGACTCTATTTTAAGAAAGAAAGAAATATCAAATAAAATTATTAGAGGAAGGGAAGGTACTTTAGGTATGCATTTTCCTGTCCAAAGTAAAACTAAAGATTTTGAGTCACATGGTGCTTTAATGAATAATTCGCCAACACAGACCATTGTTACTACGAGTCATGGAAATGAAATGTCTGTTAATAATTTCATGTCCAAAAGTTGGGGTAACATTTTCCAAATGTAACAAATGTACTTTTAATATTACCATTAATAATAGGTAACACTTAAAAAATTAAGTAAAAATCAGTACCTATATGCTCTAGATTTGTTAAATATTTGTTCTTTTTCTGTATCAGTTTAGTAATTGTAATATATGTACATAATAAAGCTTTGAAACTACTGCTTAGGTTTGGTTTTCTACTGCTTAGTTTTAGTTTTTCTTTAAGCCTAAATCCATTTTAAATATTATTAATGATGATCAATTAATACATGACGCCGTGAAAAAAAATGCAGCCGTAAAGTAAAAGCGGCCAAAAAAAATAAGATTGACAAATGAGTACAAAGAGATGATACTTTAGGAACTCCGTCAGATCCGTAAAACGTCACTTTTTGTGAGAGTGCCTAAAAATTATTTTATGCCAGTTTATCTACTAGCTAAATATTTGCAACATAAAACACGTGAGCTTCTTCGATCCATTTACCAAAGAAGCTGTTTTTTTATGTTTGAAATAAATTATACATCTTTGTTGAGGTTAAAAATTTAGAAATTATACGAGCTGGCTTTGCTCCAGCGCAGCATAATCATAACGAACAAGATGTAATATACTCCGTTGTTACTTCTTGTTTTAACTTTGAAGAATAAAATACAATGACGAAGATTTGTGTTTTTAAGCACATTATAAACTAAAGAACTTCCAGAGATTTAAAAGCAAAGTTATAAAACTATCCTAGATGGTACACTCGGATAATATATAACAGTAATTATTTAGAATTGTGTGTATCAAAAATTTATGAAGGTACCGATAAAAAGTTTCAAATTGTGTGAGGTTTGTCTACTATAAATTATTGTCACTCACATTATGAGTAGGTACATTGTTGACGTTGACAAAGTAACATTGCGTAACGAGAGCAAATCTAAATATGCGTCCTGTTTGTACTTTTTATTTGGAGAATTTGCAACGATGTGACTTCTCGACATTTATTCTTATCATGTGTCCTGTTATAAAAATAGTTGGTTTTACATTACGAAACGAATCTTTATTAAAAAAAAAAAAAATAGTGTATTTTTGTTTGCTAACAGAATTAAAGTAACACTGAACCAACTGTCACAAACACCAAAATACTCGATACTATACTCAACGCTTGTTTCGTTAAAGAAGTTGACATTATCTGGGGATAATTAAAACTGAGCTTTAGCTTCGGTAATCTCGACGTATATGACGAAGATTTTAACTATGACTGAGCACAACAACCCTTATTTAACTTGATGCAAATTATTTGATCAGTACCACATCCAGCTGTTTGTCCACCAAGTGCCCAGAAAATCTACGTTATTAAAACCAGATATGTCTTAAAATATAATATTAAGATTTGCCAGTGGTTTGCTTAATACATTGTATTTTTGTAATTAATAATTAATTATTTGAACACGTGGAGTCAAATTGTAATAATAATCATAGACCGCAGATCAGGTCATTCCAGTTACGGGCTTACGTAAAACTCTCGTATTGCTAATAAAATGAGAATAGATATTGTGAAATGCAATGGTATACGATTTTTTTCAGGAATTAATTGATAATATTCTCCCATGTTAATTTATTGCATATTACTACTTCCGAGATTAATTTCTTGCAAAATACAGTACACTTATGTACTCGCATAATTAACTAAAACAGTGAAAAAACAAAAAACTGTATAATAAATGTGGGTGTCGTCATGTTACAAATATAAGCTGTATTGAGGCTTATTCTCGTGACCCTTGAGATCTTTACAATATTGTATAGTTTGAGATGGTTGTATTCAAATGAAGCAAAATAGTCACAGGAAACAAAACAACTGGCCTAATTTTTGACAGATGTTTTGGCACACGGCTATTTTAAAACTGTCAATATTGTAAAGTTATCTAGGTGTACCAGAATAACCCCCATTGTCATCTTTTTAATGTAGAAGATTAGAATTACTGAAAGAGTCTAAAGTAATTTTTCCTTAATAAAACCCATATGAAAATCATAAAACTAAATAACAAAGCGCTAAATTAAATGTAGGTTTTGTACTACCATAAAATATATCGCAGTTCAAATACATAAATAAGCAGACATACCTGTAAGACAGAATCCTCACTCTACATACATCGCAACTGAAGACACGAGTGACGTGTGAGCTTGCTGCGACACAGGCGGCCCGACGATATACAGTTTGCAATTGCATTTCGATAGATAAAGTCTTTGACGTTTTATTGTGTTATTGTGAAAAAGTGTCTCGATGGATTCCTTCGCGAAATATCATAGACCGGTGGACACAAAACCCGCAACTAGAGTTTAATGACACATAGTCCGGGAAAGGGGAATTTTAATCTCCATTCGTACTCCAAGCCTGACTTTTTGACCAAAAATTAGTTATAAGATCAAATATCAATGATCGAAAATTAAGAACCGATCCATAGGAGTTGTAAAAAAAATAAAAACCATCCCATCTTTTCTGCAAATATATCGGAAAATGTAAAAATTACAGGAAAATGTTTTAAATAAAATCGGAAGATAATGAAATTATCTATAAAATCGTCTTGAATCTTGTTTCACGTATTTGCAATAGAAAACGAGATATTTACAATTAAAAACGAGATATTTACAATTAAAAATTGCTTTTTGACGCATCGTTAGCTAGAAAATACGCAAATTAAAAAAAATTTATAATAAATAAACAAATTAATGTTTTTTTAACGTTTTTTTTTTAAATCGTATCTGTAACTAATTTTTTTTAGAGATAATTTTTTTTAAAATTTTTTAAAAAGTTATAAACAATTGTATTTTCAATTTACATTTTTTTATGATTGAAATTAATGGTAAGGTAATGGTAAGACAACTTTTTATAGATAAAACTTCAATGAATGTAATAAGACCAAAAAACATTTTTTTTTAAATTTCAACCATAAAAAATGTAAATTGAAAAATACAATTGTTTAAACTTTTTAAAAATTTAAAAAAAAAATATCTAAAAAAAAATAGTTACATCAAGTAGATTTAAAAAAAAGTTAAAAAACATTAATTTGTTTATTTATTATGATTTTTTTTAATATGCGTATTCTTTAGCTAACGGTGCGTAAAATAGCAATTTTTAATTGTAAATATCTCGTTCTCTATTGCAAATACGTGAAACAAGACTCAAGACAATTTTATAGACAATTTCAATATCTTTCGATTTTATTTAAAATATTTTTCTGTAATTTTTACATTTTCCGAAATATTTGCAGAAAAATCGTTTTTGGGGTGGTTTTTATTTTTTTACAACCCCTATGGGTCAATTTTTAATTTTCGATCATTAATACTTGATGTACATCTTATAACTAATTTTTGGTCAAAAAGTCAGGCTTGGAGTACGAATGGAGATTTAAAATTTCCCTTTACCGGACTAACAGAACTTTACTGCAAATGCTGTAAAAAAAGTTACCTTGTGTACCGAAAAATCGAACGTTTTAAAACTTTGAGTATTTTAAATACGCTCCAGTTACGTCTGTAGACGTGGAACGGTCGTTTTTTAAATACAAATAAATTGTTTTTTTTTTTCGTTAAAAGATAATGTAAATAAGCATCTTAGGATCGATAAAATTAAGATTAGAGGTAGAAGAGTACTAATTAATATTTACATTATTCAGGCAGTACTTACATAAATTGAATTAGCCTTATTAAAGGATTTCGTAATTACATTGATTAATGAAAAGTGGTGGAAATAATTTATTAGACGCTTAATTTAGACCCAATTTACGCAAAACGTAATTAAGATAATGCATCAATTTTCTTCGTCTCTCTTATAACTTTTAAACTAAACAAATGTAAAGCTAATTAATTTTCAGTTTAATACAATCCATATCACATTACACTTTTCATGTTTTTACCAAATGTAACCTACGATTATGCATTATGAACAAGATGTACCCTATGTCTTGCTGAAAATAATTGTATTTTGGGTAAGATATATTTTATTTGTTTCGTATTTATGCATTTCTCGAAAAAAATAATAGTTACAATACAAAACCCCTAGATCGCTATATAACGTCTTTCATCCTTTCGGAATTTCTCAGGGGGCTGGTAAACACGAACATTTGAATATTTTAATTACATAATTCAAATTATGAACATTTGTCATATAAATTTTGACATTTTAAATAATAATGTAAAGAGTGTATCGAATTTTAGCATCATTTTCGATATAACAGTATTTGTAAATTAATTTCTCTAAAACTAACTGACACAACTATTTGAATTTTGTACGAGTTAAGAAATGGATCTTCCTGTATACTTGCAATTTTTGCAAAAAGAAACACCATTAATTGTTCAGTTATTTAAAAAAAAAATGGTACTTTCATTATTAATAATAATATAATTAAAATAATTTCACAAAAGATAGCACTTGCATAATAAATAGCGACATTACACATAGATTAAAGCTTGTATGTCACCATCATCTGGAGACGACTAAAATTCAGTTTTAATCATTTCAGATGATGCCAACTTGGTTGGCGAACGCGCGTTGAGTGCAACATATGGTATGTTGGTGTTTCGAGGAAAACTACGTCAGTGTTATCTTCACATCAAAGGTTTCAACCCAGTTCAAGAACGTATCTGTAAATTTCCATCGACTTGCAACGAGTTCCACGGGTTCAAACAGTCTTTAAACATTTTAAAAAACTGTAACTTTATAACCAGCTATTTATGCATAATTTCGTTTTGCTCGATGGCAAGCAAACTCGTTAGTAATGCACCTGTAAATTTTCATCAAGTTGCAAAGGATCCCAGGGGTTAAATCAGCACTATTAAGATATACAAAACTGGTAACTCCACAATCATCTACTCGTTCATAATTTTATTTTGACCGTGTAAACAAATTCGTTAGTAATATACCTGTAAATTTTCATCGACTTGCAGTGGGTTCTAGAGGTTAAAACAGCCCTGTAAACTTTAAAACCTCTGTAACCCCCTAACCAGCTATGTGACTTTAATCGAGAGTACATAAACTCATTATTAATCTACCCATAAATTCTCATCGACTTGCAATGGGTCCCATGGGATAAAACTACCTTTTAAACATTTAAAAAATTCGTAACTTCACAACTAACTATTTGTCCGCAATATCGTTCTGCTCGACTTTCAAAACGTCCTAGGGGTTAAAACGACCCTTCAAACTTCACAACCGGCTATATGTGTGTAATTTCATTTTGACCGAGAGTAAACTAACCACTTAGTAGCTGTAAATTTTCATCGACTTGTAAAGGGTTCCAGGGGTTAAACCGTTAAACAGTCCTTTAAACACTAAAAAAATTGTAACTTTCCTACACGGAAAGAAAACTATATCAAAGTAATCGATTATTCTTGAATGTTTATACTTGTCATTAGAAAAATATTACTTGGCATAATACATTATTATTGTTTCAATAATATACAAATGTAAACCAAGAACAGATATATTTTTGAGTTTCATTAGCGCAAGTCTTTAAGTCAATATACGTTTGATTCCTTCGAAGTATAAGTATGTATTAAATATACTCTTAATAGTACACTTCTTTCGAGTACTGTTGAGTACCATGAGAGTAAGTATAAGGGCGTCTTGAAGTAAATACTTAATTAAATGTTTTTCTTGACATAAGAATACTACTCTTGGAATAAAACTACAAACAACTTTGCTGGAAGAACTATGCATACTATTAATCCAATAACTGTTATCCTTGCTAATCCAATGTGAAGAGTTCTAATATTGGAACAAGTGAATTGCGCAGTGGTGGGAGGTAGAAAGTTATGCCTTTGCCAAACAAAGACGACATACCTTACCTACTACGCGTTATACATGTTGATTATTATGAAATAATTTATATTTATAAAGTTACACTTGAAAAAGAAGTATATGAATAGTATGAACTGTGAAATAGAAGTTAATGAGTCTACGTTGAAAGAGCTATTAGCAAGTTGGGAATTGGAGTTCTTAATTTCAATATTAGAAGGAAAGTTTAATAATTCTGGCTTTACTGCATGCAAGCTTTTTTAATTATGTTATACTATACAAGAAATGGATACACAACGTCACAACATTGTAGGTGAAAAGGTATTCATCTGAAGTTTAATGGTTGTGACTAGATTTCCTAAGTGATTTTCCTTTTTGATAATTTTTGCTTGTGTATTATGTACAACCTATAGTCAAGATCTGCATTTTTATTGTCGTTTTATTATACAATACATATACAGGGTGACTGGTAAGTCGGCTTATTCCTTTCAGGGTGTATTAGTACAACTCATTTGCAATTTATTTAGAGATCTAATAAATAGTTTTTGAAATATTTTATTTTTAAAATAATAAAACTCTTTAATATTTCAATTTCCTGCGTTAATTTACATAGTTATGTAACAAAAATTAGGTTAAATACTTTAACAAGATAAAAAGTCGAGCTAAAAGCTACATTTGTGAAAAAAAATTTCAATCCAATCGTACATTCATAGGACTTTATTTTTAAAATTTGATAATGCATTAAACGAGCCAATTTTAAAAACTTCTGTACTTTATATACTTTTCGAATGAGGTTTATATGAAGTTTTTAAAACTATATTTTACTTCCATAAATAATACAAAAATATTAGGTACAGGTAGAGCATCCATTGTTTTCAAATTAAAGAGATACAGGGTGTTTCAAAAAACATGTGTCATCGTTTAAATGGAGATTCTACACTGTAAATAAGACAAATATACCTAATTCCTATCAATATAGGTCCATTTTTGCTTCGTTTCTGAGATATTGAAGTTCTATTTTTCTTTGCGTTAACTGTAAAAAATAAATACGCCACTGATTTTTTTAGTTTTTGATGGCCCAATTATGTAGAAAGTTAATTGCCGAAAAAATATCACCTCTTGACGTTCTTTATATATCGGCATCGTGTAGAAGCTAAATGCAATTTTTAAAGTCTTTTTAAGTCTATTAAAAAAAAAAAAATAATGCTATTAAGTATTCTACATAAAAAAATTGCATTTATCTCCTACACGAAAGTTAAATCTAACAAAAATCAAGAGGTGACTTATTTTCAGCAATTAACTGTCTACATAACTGTGCCATCTAAAACTAAAGAAGTCAGTGGTGTATATATTTTCTTTGCAAAATTAACCGATATAATAATAAAACTTCAACATTCTGCATTTCAAGTACGAAACAGCAATGGACCCATGTTGATAGTAACTATTTGTCTTATTTTTGAGTGAGAAATCTTCGCTTAAGCGATGACACATGTTTTTTGAAACATATTGCGCAAGGGAAGTTTCTAAAAAAAAAAAAAATGATAAAATATCTCAAAAACTGTAAGGTTTTGCATTATGCATATTATAGTTAAGTCAGTTACAAATGAGCTCTACTAACATCCCTTGAAAGGAATACGGCGACTTACCAGTCATGCACTCTGATGTGTACCTATATATAACATTATTAATCAATGACATTCTGAAGTCATTGATATTAATTTATTATCAGTGTAGGATTAAAGTTCTTTGTACTTGCCAAAAATGCTAAGCTAACATGTTAATTATTATGTATTTTAGCTGCCTATTTACAGTTTGTATATATGCATAGAAATTTTGTGAATATTCAAACGGGCTTAAAAATTTCGGTTTCATATGTACAAAACTTGTTTGAAAGTTCGAGCACACTTTTCTATTATATAGTTAGCTACAATGATTTGTTTAAATTATTTATACTTTAATAACAAAAATAATTGTTTTCTAGGTCAAGAAAATTAACTAACGTTGGACAATTTACTGGAAATTTCAGAAGAACAGATTATAGAACTTATTCCTCAAATCAGAAAGAGAAAAAAATTCATAAAACACTTAAAAGCACATAAAGAAATAATGTGCCTTCCTGTGGTAAATTTGAGGTCTCATATACAGTGTGTTTACGAATGGACTTATACTTGTAAAATTTTTTGTTTTTGGTTTCTTCATAAAAACTTCTTTTAAATCTGAAAAGTCCTTAGCCAATCCCAGAAATTCAAATTCGATTCAAATAATTTATCAGTTTTATTAAAATATTGTCTGAACGTTATTTGTGGCATTCTTTAAATTTTTCCTTTTTTTTTTGGGACTTACTACCACATGAATAATTCTTCGTTATCTAAAAAATATAGTTAGTTACCCAATATGTAATTGGAAAAATAAACCTCTGCGCTTGTGACGTTACGTCCAAAGACAAAAAAATAATAATATAATCCCTTAACGTTTCAAAAAACACCCTCTGACTAATCTTTTAATGTAAAGTCACAAGCGCAGAGGTTTATTTTTCCACCAACATACTGAGCAACTAACTATATTTTTTAGATAACGAAGAATTAGTATAAAATCGAGAAAGAAAAGATTTCAGTCAACATCAAATATTTATTGATTCAAGTAATTCATCAGTTTTGTTTAAATAATACAGTTGGTTACCGAAATGACACATTTCTTACATTAAGTGTTAAATGCAACAGATCGCAATAATCTCTACTTTTGAACTGAATAAAAGAAATCTCAGATTAAGTATAAGTTAGTATTGAATATTGTTCGAAACTTCCTCTTAGCTGAAGTAGAACCATTATTCTAAAGTTAATTAATTATCATTAAAAGAAGGAGACTAAAATAACGACTTTTAAGAATAACGTCTTTCTTGATGGAAAAGTATCTATTCTTGCGGATATATGAGTACAATAATATCTTAACTTAAGAATAGTAGTATTAATAAATATAGTTTAAAAAAAACTAAAAAACACGCTTTTTAAAGCACATCAAACTAAAAAGTGAAAAATAATTATTAATATAAACTGAAAACAATAATGAACGAAAAATACTAGTATTATTGTGAAAAAAGCGTGGGTTGCTCGATATACGAAAAATATGGCACAAAGCGCCCCACCCTTTTTTTACAATAATACTAGTATTTTTCGTTCATTATTGTTTTCAGTTTATATTAATAATTATTTTTCACTTTTTTAGTTTGATGTGCTTTAAAAGCGTGTTTTTTAGTTTTTTTAAACTATATTTATTTTTCACTTTTTAGTTTGATGTGCTATGAAAGCGTGTTTTGTAGTTTTTTTAAACTATATTTATATTGCTTATTGATGCTGATATTATAACATATTACGATCCAACAGATATTTCTGAAAAAAAAAATATTTTTTTATTTCAGCCATGGGATTTGAACTCACGCCCGAGGAGTCCGTCGTTTCGCGTCGACTAAGACTTGCCCACTCGGCCAACGACCGAACTGACAATCACGGAATATACTTACAATATTAAGCCTTTTGCTCTCACGCAGAGGATACGTGAGGAAAGGACTGGCGATCCTGATCAGGATAATGATATAAACTTATCAAATTATTGTATTGTTACCGGTTCTTCGTAAGTGTACAAAGTTTCAATTAAATCTGTCCGTTTAAAGTGGGTCAAAATCGAGTCCAAAGAGTCGGTTACAAACAAACAAACAAACAAGCAAGCAAGCAAACATACAGGTGAAGCTAATAAAAGCGTGTTAAAAATAGTTTAGATTTTTTTCCACGTACCAACTACTTGTCCATAATTTTGTTTTGGTCGAGGGTAAATAAACTCATTTGTAATACTCGTATACCTGTATATTTCCATCGATTTGCAAAGGGTCTCAGGGGTTAAAACAAACCATTACACATTTAAAAAATTTCTAACTTTACAACCAGTTATTTGTCCATAATATCGTTTTGCTTGATAGTAAACAAACTCGTTAGTAACGTACCTGTAAATTGGCATCGACTTTTAAAGGGTCGCACGGATTAATACAACCCTCTAATGTTACCAATACGTCTTACATATATCTTGTTCTTTCGGGTATTATAAATATAGCTTATCCAGTTGTAAGTAAACAACCATAATAACACGATACTAACAAAATCATTAACTAATGAGGTTAACTGCTAAATATTACCGAAACTCTAGAGCAGACAACTAATACCTAATAATAACAACATAACAAGGTCAATTAACACTGAAGGGCGATTAATCATACAGCGTTACCCCGATTCAAATTCAATTACACACCATAATCCAATAACCCACATTAAACAGATTACATGTATATATTAGGTTCCACCGCTGACCATGTTGCGCGTTGGCTTCAAATTCGGACAACGAAACACTATGTCCGGGGTTTAATATTCCCGTTAATTGGTTTGTGATAAATCTTTAGTCATCATGAACATAGAAATGTATGCTTATGGTTGAGAAATATGACGACAAACGTGGTGTATTAAGATTAAGAGAAAACACAGTAGGACAAAAATAAGATGGGAAAATCCATTGGAGACAAAATGGGGTCCGGTGTCTCTATTTTTACTAATATTTTCTATGACACTGAATATATGACAACAAATTTACATTTTTATATTCAGCATTTAATATTTGAGAAAGAAATTTCATCGAATTGGTTAAGAGAGGAAACATCTTAGTATGATATAGACAATATATTTAAAAGTAGTGAACCTTTTTGTGCATACAAGAGCAAGCCCAGGAAATTTTTAAGGGACGTTCGGTGGTTTTGAAACAAGTATAGAGAAGTTAGCGAATTCCGAATGCAAAGAATTTAGACGGCAATCCTTTACATATATAACGTATTTTGTTTTTGTTGTTCTTACAAAAACAAAGCTTTGTTAAATAATAAATAAGTTAGCAAAATCCTCATTTAGTTTTTTATGACTTCTGACATTTTAAACTTGAACAACTTTTAAAATACCATTCTTGCGAAATAATATCATGTTTCATTTATGTATACATTTACATACATTTTAGGACCATTGGTAAAAATAAGGACATCGGATCCCATTTTGACGACTATGGAGATCAGAAAAATAACCACTCATGATGCAAATTACATAATTTTATGCTTAGTTATAAAATACAAAATAAAAAGATAATTAAAACCGCTTATATGTCATTAAACAAGTTCAAAAAAAGAAATACAATTTTTTAACTCTTTATAGATTTAAATCCTAAATCGGCTTTGTACTTTTGGGGATTAAAAACAGAATCACCCTGTATAACTATGAATAATCAATAATTTTAGAAAATATTCTACTTGATCAATCATTATAATTAAATATTAATGTCGGTTAATATTACAAACAAAATTAAATTATTTGCAAAATCGAAAACAAAAAGAGAAAATTGGCCAGCTAGGCTGCAAAGAAATGGTTACTTTTGGTGTTCTTCAAGGCACAGTATTTGGTCCGATTTTATTTTGATTTATCTCAACGATTTATTGAATAAAGTTGATACAAGCGTTAGTTACAAATCTTTTTTAAATTTACAAAAAAAAAATAATAATAAGAGAAATGATTGCTGACTATAAACTATTGGGAATTGAATTTAACTCTCATGGCGACAATGCGTACTAATATAACACAGTGACAGCGAATATTATTTACTGTCACTGGTTTTTGGCACATATAATTAAGAACTGCCTGGTTTTTTAACGTAAATCGTTTGTTAAAGATTATTAGAAAAAAATTATTACTTTTGTAGTAACGGTGGCATAAATGGAGAAAAAAATTTTTGAATAACTATGACAGCAAAACAAATTGAAGATAAAATTTCTGTCTATAATTAAATAACTTAACTTTAGATGTGATCGCTTTTAAGTTTCTACAGGGTATTACTACTCATCAAATTTCTGGTACTAATTACCCATATCACCGCCACTGGATAATTGTAGGGTGTGATACAATCGCATCTTAAGGCATCCTATCTAAGTGCACGGCGCAGCGTGCCAAACTTGGTTTAAATAGCTGCACTAATAATGACAATATGAGAAAAACTCAATATTTTTTTTGGAAAAGAATTTTTGGGCACCTGTTTATATGAAATTTTTTTCTTAAAATTAGCTTAGGAATACTACACTGAAATATTTCAACGTTCTTAAATTACACCATGTATATGGATTTGCATATCTCTGTAATGTTGTACCTGATGGACTGCTTAAAAATAAATTATTAATTTTCATGATGTAATGAATATTCATGATTTAACTTTTCATGTATCTTTATTTGCATTTTTTTCATAATTTTTTTGTATTTTAATTACAATGTATTTTCAGTATTTTACGTTTCAGTCTAAGACAAACTATCCATTGGCAAGTTCTTATATCAACTTCATTGGAGTCTACTAGATAACTTGGAAACAAGTATTCCCAAAAATAAATCGAGGGGCGTTAGATCGGGAGATTTAGCCCACCATTCTATGGATTTCCGTCTATCGATCCATCTCTCGGGATATACCTGATTTAAATATTAATGCAGGTACGATGTTGTTTTGTAAGAGTTCGAGATAATTTTCAGCTGTTAAATTTTCTTCAATAAAGAACGACCTAGTGTTATGGCGATTAAAGATTTATCTCTAACTTGATTCGTAAATTAACAATTAATAAGCCACACGATCTTTAAAAATGCATTTCAACTGACTGATTCGTCAATTTGTTGGAGCTCTATAGTTTTTAAAAGCTTTAGATCGATTAGACATCATTATATTAAAATGACCCATTTCTTGAATTACAGCCCGAATAAACCTCCCGACGTTTTTAATTGTATAAAATACGTAGGTACAGAAATTTTTAGCACTTTTAACAGCGGCATGAAATATATTTCAGGCTACAGTAAAAACAATGCTGTTTATTAGTGCCATCAATTAGTAAATCTCTGAAGATTGCTGTTGACTGACATGCATATTGAAACAATGGTGCACATTAC
Organism: Rhamnusium bicolor; assembly: GCA_029963845.1. Lineage (NCBI taxonomy): Eukaryota > Metazoa > Arthropoda > Insecta > Coleoptera > Cerambycidae > Rhamnusium > Rhamnusium bicolor. The sequence continues at coordinate 529,644 of JANEYF010004917.1, forward strand.
CGACTTTTCATTTCTAAGAAGATTGTACACTATTTTCAGTTTTTAATTAATATCTACATAATATTTAAAACTTGTTATTTTAAAGCATACCGAATCTTCAATTGCAAATAAAACAAATATATAAAAACAATTAGTAGTGAAAAACATCAGTATTTTTTTTAATATTAATTTTTTTTTTGAAATTTAGCTACGAGCAAAACAATGCAAAATGGAGATACATGCAGTATAGGGTAGGTTGTGTAGGGTTCTCACTAAAATATCACGATTTTTCAGGATTTTCAGAACCAAAATGAGGTTCCAGGAATTTAGTTTAATAAACAAAATATATAAAATATTTTACTTTTTAGTACATCATTTAAATAACTCACTTTTCATTGCTTGATAAAATTTCCAGAACTACATTATTTCTGAGGAATCCGATTTCGAAAATAAAACAATTGAACATGAAATAAAAAAGTGATGGCCGCAAAATACAAAAATTGACACCCTGTATATCAATACGGAAATGGACATGTGATATTCCACTCAAATTGCGTATCACATACATATATTTCGCTTTCGGTTTAACCAAAAATTACCTCAACTTTTTTATTTTAAGCGTCACCCTGTATATGTAACTCGGTTTAAAGAATATATCTTTCTGAATTCAGCAATATTATTATTATCTCTCATATTTAATAAGATGTTAAGGTTTAAATTTAAAATAACACCAATATGCATGCCTTTTACAACAAAGTCATCTATGAAAACAAATAATATTTAAAAAATTTATTTATTTCGGAAGTTCAAATAATTCCGTATATTTTATTTACAACAAATGCTCGAAAACAATACTATTTTGTGCAAACGGAGGTAAAGCCGTTTGATCAGATTAAAAATTCAACAACAGAATTAACAATTCCTTTATTTATTCAGATGCAGAGATACTTTGAACAAACGCTTTCGCCACTGTTTGCAGCATATTGGTAATTTGTTTGTTTTCGATCATTTGTTGTAAATAATATCTATGGAATTACTTTAGTTTCTTAAATAAATAATTTGTTCATATGTTTTTATTCGTTTCCATATATGTTTATTGTCTATAAACGAAAAGAAAAAAGTATGGATTTGGATACTTTCAACTAGCAAAACAATACTATTAACAAATTATTATTTATATAATTTATTGGCAATATTATTTCCGAAACATATTTTGTATATAATTATTTATTTCATTAAGACTCAACTGTTTTTGTTGATATTAGATCTTTAAAAAGTTTCCCACATCTTTTAACATGACCGTTTTTGCGTCAATTTGATTTTCATAATATTGTTTTGCAGCTCTTACATCACTGATCAGTGATCACCTTACATACTTTGCAATTCTCCCGATTTACTAGGTAGGAGTTACGTTTTCTGTCGCATTGTGTATATAAACATTAGATAATTTTTAATTTCATATTATTTTTTTCTCTATATCAAGAGCGAACAAAAAAATATTTCTTAAAAAAAATAAAATAAAATTTAGATAGGGACATTCTATTTCAAATAGACACATTGTGTGCATTATTTTCTATTTTTGAAAATGTAATTTGCCAGTAATCCACGATATACGCGAAGAGTAATTAATTTACCATCCATAAATTAAATGATAAACGAGGCAGAAGTACAAACATGTAAATCAAATTAGGCTTCAAATTAGTTACAGGAACAGAGATTGACTAAATCAGATTTGAAACTGGATTAATATTCCAAATATCTATGAATAAACGAGCTTGGTATGTCTCATTCTTTTATGTCTACTACAGTAATTGCAAAATTTTGTAATTTTGTCTAAATATATTAAATTATTTAGAAATATGACAGAGGTGGTTTCTTCATCTCCTGTAAAATTTAATTGGCAAATAATTTCTTTGGATATGGATTGTATAATAAGTAAGTAGTACAAACGGTATTTCGAATTCCTCCGGGTACTTTCATTGATATAATATTGATTATAAAAAAAGGATTTAATTCTATTACAACAAATTCGATGGTCCATTTCTTCTTTTTATGAAATTGTATTTCAACTTTTATGCCTTAATAATATATTTAAATCCAATTGTATCTAATTTCACTGGTCAATTTTAGTCCAGTTTTATATGTAGTAAAATTGTTCAGTTTTTAATGTTTTTTTCAAATTGAAACAGTTTTTTATGAGTTTTGACTGATTATAATTTGACTTCTTGGCAATGAAATTTGTCGGAGTAATAATATGAAGAACGGTATTTGGTTACACTTTTGACTGCTTTTCTTTCTTTCAATTTGACATTTTTTTGCAGTTGGGCCCCAGATGTATTATTATCATTGGTCTAGACCAATGTCTAGACATTGTTGTATATATTTTTAACACAAATTTATATTAATTCTTAGATGTCTGTTGTTACTGTGTTCTAAAATGTTTGATTTTGGTCAGTATTTTTTCTTCATGATGTTATTAGGCAGCAAAATTTTATGCATATTTTTCCGGCAGTTATATAAAAAAATTCTGTTTTTTAAAGGGCGTTCATATAATTGAATTAATTGATGTATCATTGATATGTATGCATTTATTTATGTACACGTACTATATGCAACCAACTCTGCAACCAGTATTTCGGTAGGAAGTCGGGATAGACTTATGTAATATACTATTTGAATCTAGGCTTTTGCTCCTCAGATAGCAATACCACCGCGTGCGTATAGTTACTTTCACAGAGCGGTGTTTGGTATAAAGTCTGCTAACCTGGGATACAAAACAATGTGTAAAATTCGCAAAAATTATTAGAGAAGGTAATAATTCAGATATTTCAATAATCAATTATTATTAATCGAGATATTTTTATAATAATAATAGATAGTAAAGGTGTCACAGGGGAACTTCTAGCTCGTAGATGTAATAGATTAAGATTGATAGTAATTGATTTAACTTTAAATTAACAACATGCAACTTGTATCGTAAATTACTCAATTACACCACATTCTTAATGCAGCTATGTCGAAATAAACTCCCTACTGGAAACCGCCAGACTGATGAAAATACTTAGCTGCGAGACAAGGGAGACCATAGGATCACTAAGAAGGCAAGATGGGTCTTGGACTACTTCTGGGGAGGAGTCATTAAGACCTCTTAGGGGTTCACTTCCTGGGCGAAAGCGCTGCCGCGGCAGTATTCTCGGAGGAGCCGATGCCACCAGTTGACTGGTGGCTTGCCGAGGAGATTGTAAAGGACGGTGCAGTAGCCTAGGCAGTGAACGAGTTCGAGCCCTTTAAAGCAGCGGGGCCAGATGGAATCTTCCCAGCTCTGCTTCAGAAGGGTCTAAATATTCTTCTACCACATTTAAAAGGAATAATTGTGGCTAGTCTGGCACTAGGATATGTTCCCCTGACCTAGAGGGCAGCTTAAATAGTTTTCATCCCCAAAGTGGGGAAAAAGGACTACACAGCTGCTAAATAGTTTAGGGCGATCAGTCTCACGTCCTTCCTGCTAAAAGCACTAGAACGGATAGTGGACAGATATCTGTTGGAAGGGGACCTAGCCAGGTACCCATTCCGCAAGAATCAGCACGCATACAGGCGAGGGAAGTCCACAGAGACAGCCCTGCACGCTGTCGTGCAGGAGGGAGAAAGGGCCCTCCTGCATAAGGAGGCCACCCTAGCAGTCCTTTTCGATATTGAGGGAGACTTCGATAATGAAAGGACTACTACTATCTGCGATGCTCCTCGGACAAAAAGTTACTGCTTCAGTACTGGTCAGATGGATGAAATCTGCGTTGGAAGTGAGACGAGTTAGTGCTGCTTTAGGAGACCGTCAGTTGGACGTCGGGGTGAGGGACGGCTGTCCACAAGGCAGCTGTCTATCACCACATCTATGATGTCTAATAATGAATAGTCTCTTGGAGCGCCTAACTACTATGTGCAGGCATATGCAAATGAGGGCTGGTCTTAGTGACCTGTCGCTTTCTAAACGTCATTTGCAACAGAATGCAGGTAGCCTGTAGAATAATAGAAAGACGGTGCGGCGAAACAGGTCTCTCAGTTAATCTTTCCAAGACTGAGATGATCCTTTTCACCAAGAGAAGAAAAATAGAGGATTTTAGGGCACCAAGGAGTGGAGTGAAGGGAGAATTGATTTCCCCCCGGACTCTCTCGTGTGCTACACAGACGGTTCTCGGGTGGCCACCAGATCGTCCTTTGGGGCAGGAATATATCTGGAAGGCAAAGGAGTGCAGGAGAGTTTTGCTCTCGATTCGTACACCACGGTCTTCCAGGCAGAGGTTTACACTATCCTAGCGGTGGCAGGTAGGCTGAGGATAGAAACGGAGCAGAACAGATGGTATACATCTGCTCCGAAAGCCAGGCCGTTCTAAAAGCGGTGTGCTTCCCCAGGAAAAGATCAGTTCTCGTTCAGGAGAGCGGGGACGCCCTAGAAGAGTTTGCCAGGCAAAAACAGGTGAGATTGGTTTGGGTCCCCGGACAACCGGAGTTCCAGGCAGCGAGAAGGTCAATGAATTGGCTAGACTTGCGGCCGAGGAACCCTGTCTCAGGCCTGAGCCTATGTTAGGCATTACAAGAAGACAGGTCACATTGGCCCTCAATGTGTGGGTCCATGAGATATTGAGAAAGCATCGGAGGACCAACAGGGCCTGCAGGCAAACTGGAGATTTTATGACGAGGCCGAACAAACCGAGACTAGCCTGGTTACTGGGCCGGAGCCGGAAGACGTTGATTCTTTTAATCGGAGTTCTGACAGGCCAAAGCATCAATCATTGATAGGTATTGAGGAAGACCCTACATGTAAAGGATGCGGGAGAGATGAAGAAACATCTTACCATTACCTGGGACAGTGTGAAGCGTTTGCGCGTCTGAGACATAGCATATTTTGTTTTGAGGCGCTTCTAAGGGAGGAGATGGGCTCCCACGCATTGAGTGACATCCTGGCCTTCGTTAGAAAATCGGAACGATTCGATGAGAGAATAAGAGAAGTACATGGCTGAGGAGACAGGGGGTTGGTAAAATGAGCCCATCTTCAGCCTACTTGCCAGGTGTCAGCCTCTCCTAACGTTACCATTAACGTCGCTATAAATAAACTTAGTAATATTTCGTTAAAAATTATCCAAACCTTCAAAACAACAAATTAAGAAGCTATTGTTAAAGTACAGAAAACGGTTACTGTGTTTAATAGAACCCATCTGAAATTTCTTTAATTATGATTTAACCTTAAATAGATTATAATGTATTCTATAATGTTTACCTACAAAGAAATGATATAAACTGTGACAAACTGCAAAGTAAATGATCCATTGTCACCTTAATGTATATTATGACTTTGCCTTGTGAAATATTTTTATTACGTCCATTAAAATAATCCTCTGCTCTCTGCTATTATTTTAGACCCCACCTAATGATACCACAAATACTGCAACCGCAACCTACTTTCTAAAGAGCCAAGTGATAAAAACCGCCTGCCATTTATTTCCATGATATTACCAACAGTGCTCGAGCATGAATTGTGAATAAAATAAATATACGCCTTGTTTTTAGCACATAAACTAATGTGCGATTTCAATTTGCAAACGGAATTTAAACATATTTCTATTAATGCAGAAGTTGAATGATCAATAATTAATAAACAAATAATCCTCGGCACAGTTGCTCGAAATAGCTCTCTAAACAAGATAATAAAAGTCGGTGAAATTCCTAGCACATTCATGAAATCAAAGATAAATTCGGGCAATAGCTGCATGATATTGAACTAGAAGGACCCACTTCGCAATTCAATATACATTTGAAGACAGGTTGTTATATAATGTTTAAAATTCTCCATATCGCAGGGTACTTCTCATATGCTAGGAGTCGCCTTATGTATCTTAAAGTTACCTCTGCCTTACCTAACAAATTTAGCAAGGCAAGTTTAAATGGTTTTCGACTGATGATTATTAAGGTGCGAAGCATGTCCATACCGTTTTATGGACTGACATATGATTGCGTAAAGCTGGCCCGTTTTAAGAAATTGACTGACATCGGTGAGGGGCTTGGTATAATTTACAAAGACTTACCTTTTATATAATGTCCATTACCAGTTGTTTATGGTTGTCAGCGTACATATGCATCATTAATAAATAAGCAAATTTAGCGCAATTGATTAATATTAATAAAATAAATAATTATGAGTTATACAGATAAAGAAAAATACTGCGAAATGTTTGTACAGTCAGGTGTATATATTTTATTTTTTGGAACTTTACATGTTTAAAGTAAAAATCTGTAAATTCTCTAAATAAATGAAACAAAACACACAATAGGCGAAATATTTCATTACTAAAAATTGAATAATGAATGCTAACCAGTTTTTAAGTTACAAAATAAAATAGCTGGATATAAAAAATGCTTTATTGATGTCTCCAAATAATTAATTTTGTTTGTTTGCCAGTTTTAAAATTTATGTTAATAAATTTAAGGGTGTAAAATAATCGTAGTTTTTCACACTTTTTCTTGATATTTTAGAAAAATTTACGATACAGCGCTTCTACTCACATGGCGTGGTGTGGAATTAAAATAAATTAAAATAAAACAAAAAATCGTTGGAAAAATATCAATTTTTTTCGTATAAAAACAAAATATCGATGTCCTAGGTAATGATTAAATTTAGTACAAATTTCGCTTTGCATTCTTCTTAATATTGCTACCAAAAACAACTTGTGCATTTTATTTGTAACGTCAGAAAATGCCTTGGAAAATGCAAAAATATGATTAATTAATAATATTAATTTAACAATAATTAAGATTAGTGTAAACAACAAATTCATATTTTTATATTTTGTACAGACAAAGTTAAGTACTTATTCTTCAGGATTATGAGGAAAAGAAAAAAATGCTTCAATGTTCCAGTGTTTCAATGCTTTTTGTATTTGACTATAAAAAAATATATTCTTGATGAAAGATTATAAATCACGTCTACTATATCAAGCGAATAAAATATATTTTCCAAGTAATTAAATAAAGCTCATGTAAACTTAAATTTTGTACACATTTCACCTCATAAAATGGGGTTAGGATAATTTTGGCAGTTTGACATTGGAAATGTCTAATTTAGTTACAAAAATGTCAATGTCAATAAGAAGAAATTATTAAAATATATGACATAAATTATTATTGACAGTAGTTTTTAGAAAATAATGTACGCGCTCTTGGAGAATCTATAGTGTTCTCTTTTCTAAGTGGTCTTTCGTATAGAAAAATATTTCATCAATAATTAAGCCACCTAGGAAAATAATGTTTTGACTGGCGCCTTCGCCAAAAATTCGAATAACATACTGCACAAATATATTATATATAACTGTACTATACAGGGTGTCCGGAAAGAGAAGGCCAATCCGGTAATCATGGATTCCTTGAGCAAAAATAATAGGACTTTCACAATGCCATTTTTCATTTTACTACATTTTATCTAAAATTATTATACACGAAAGCATTTGCTCAAAAGAAGAATTTTAAAAATTGTGTGACGTACATAGTTTAAGTGATTAAAATTGATGCACGAGGGATATATGTAAAGATTATTTCCAGAATAGACATCGTAAATAAACGGCACAGTTTTTATTTTATTAATTTTTATTTATTTCATAACAATTATAAAGTACAAATTACATTATAATTCGTTTTTTTTAAAAGAGATAAGTAATTCAAATTAATTATTTTTCACGTAGGTAGGTTAATCCCATATGAGTAATTATTCATAATAAGACAAACAGAAAAATTCCTTTATTGGTGTGACCGGTTTCGTGAAGTAAATTTACTTGTTCACGAAACCGGTCACACCAATAAAGGAATTTTATGAGAATTTTTGTATTTGTCTTATCATAATTATTTTTCGTTGTGTTAGTACGGTTGATTTCAATAAAAACTGGTACACTTTCTTTTAGCTATGTAAATCATTCGTTCTTTGATTGATATTAATAATCTTACAAATGTCACTTTGACGTTAATCCGGGGTAAATCACCTCTTCTCCACCCCCTCTCAACATGCCTGGCCAGCCCTATTTACAATGCAAACAACTAAACTATTAAGATTTTCGATTACAAGAGTTATACCAGTTTTTTTTTAAATCAACTGTACAATTGATAAAAAAAGTTACATTTTTGATATACAATTTGAGCTTGTTTTTCTTCATTAATGTTTTTAATAGTAGTATGTTCTGATGTTGCCTTAGAAGTGCTTGGTTCATTTGGTATTTCATTTGGATTACATCTTAATTTATTTGTCACGTTTAAATGATGTAGGGCATCTATTTGCAAATACGGTTTTATGGAATTTGTACTTCCATGACCGATTATTTTGATAAGCTCTCTTGCTCCTGCGTTCCATTCTTTATTAAGTTACTGACAGCTGTGGCTCGATTGGAATGATTAGTTATTTTTACAGTTGTATCTAAACCGATTTTTGCGGCTGATTCCTTTGTCCATTTGGACAGTTCATTTCTTCCAATCGGTGAATTCTTGTACCAATAGGAATTTTCGTATTTATTCCAGTACCTACCATTGCATGTCAGAAATAAATGACCTGTTGTAATACTAGAACCCCTCTTGGATAATAGTTGTTTATATAGCCTTACAGGACATAGAACGGCATTAATTTCATTAAGCGTTAACCATTTAATATCGGCGCATTTCTTGTCACCTCCTGATCACAGGGTTGTATTCTAATCGTCCTAAAATAGTAAAAAAGACTTAGTTAACAGTCGCAAATAAAAAGTGAGCAGTTTTTTTACTTGTCTGTCCTCTGTTATCAATTTCTTCTTTAAAGTGATTTATCACGCAATTTGCGGCTTCGCCTCTCCAAGCGAACTCAACTGCGATAATATGGAACTTTTTTTTGCAGACCTTCAGGAGTGTTTTCATTCCAAAGCATTATCATTTTTTTTATGATCTTCTGAATCTAACGCAACTGAAGAGGCTTTTCTTTTCGTGATATTTTTCTGTAAATATCTTCTTTTAGCATTACGAGCATTCCTAGCGCACTTAAATTGAATATCCTTAAATGGATCGAAAGTGACGTTGTATTTTAAAAAATACATTTCCTGAAGTATTTTTACAGTTATGTTCCACATGGTTTTTATCAAATTTTCCTTACAATCTTTACCATTTCTCCGTCTCATATTGAAAGTCCAGTTTTTAAGTACCAACGCCATATAATCTATGGTTGTAGTGGCTTCAAATTGGTATCCTGATCACAAAAATCAGTAAATTGGCCCCATACCGATTTGTGCGTTTTTATTGTGTTAATATGAAGGTTTCTTAGGATTTCTTTGTCAACTTGGGAAAGTGAAAAATTTCGGAAACAAGCACTTTCTTTATTTACCATTTGACGGTGTAGGTAGGTATAAATGACACTGGCAAATCAAATTACCAGAATTGTTAACTCGGTGAGTATCGCATAGCAACGACAGGCCAAGGCTTACTTTACATGTTAAAAATAAATGTACAGCTAGGTGAAAAATAACCGATTATTTTTGCAAAATAATCTCTTTTAAACAAGTCAAGTGGTACAAATTTCATGTTTCTTATTGGTAAGATTTATGAGGGAAATAATCTAAGAAATCTAATCATATTTCACACACCGAGTTTCTTACATATGATTTCGATGCAATTGTTCAGGATGACATGCATATTATCACACTGAAAGTTTGTAGAAATACTATATATATAAACACGAGAATGAGGTGATTCAGACCAGTATCGGGCCTCCTCGATGAAAAATGACCGAGGTAAGTCCTCGCAAAATTGTTTAAATAAATTTCTTACAAATAAAAATGAATCAGTCTCTTCTAACGGCGCAAGGAATTCTTTGATCGATATTTTCTATTCCTGTTCAAGTAATGAAATTAAATCAAATTGTTCTAATTGAGGAAAGAAATAATTAATAGCTGGGAGACAATTCATTCTAAATTTATAATTTATTGTATTATTAAAATTTGAATATTATCCTCATGTGTGACGGTAACAATAAAATGGAATACAACAAATTTTAAACAAGAACAATTGGTATTTTGTAACCGACGCCATAAAAAAATATTTCATGTATGCCTCCCAAGCGAATGAAGTAAATGTTACACTGGGGATATATTAGGCTTATAGAACACAACAATGATATTAAAAAGACCAAACTGACAGAACATGTGTAGAATACTAATAAGTATAAAATGTCAGTTTACTACTACTGATAAAGACAGATCAAATATTAAAAGCAAAAGAAACTAAAAGAAGTTCTTTGAATATTCTACATTCTAGGCCCATTTAGTTTATTTACTGAATTTTCAATTATTTTAAATACCTATACTTAACTATTTCTTTTCACAAACATTTTTCAAAAATATCTTTGTTTATTAATTAAACAGTAACATATTTTAAAGTATTGGACATATGTGTAAAAAAAGAAAGATAGATGGTGTGGTTCCAAATATATAAAAATCTATGGGCACTACAACTGGTTTAAAATTTTTCATTTCTTGGGTAAACCCTAAGTTGGTAGTGTGATTACAATATGCATTTATAATGAAGAAAACGAAGTATATCGAACTCCACAACGCTATACATGGTGTTCATTTTCTTAAAAATCAGCTTTGATCATAGCTCCTGTTCATTGTCAATTGTTTTTTCTACATATTTGGATTCCTTCAAAAAAACCTTGGATTAGTTTTTACATTATTTCTGTAGATCAATAATAAAGGCGGCAAATCGAGTGAGACATTCACGTGGGACACACAGTATTTATTTTGTATTTTTTAGTTATTATACAGGGAGAGGCAAGAGTACGTCCGACTTCGATATGTCGATTTCTATGATAGCTAGAAACTTGATTTAAAAACATAAATAAATTAGACAAAAAAGTCTATAACCCGAAATTATTTTCGAATATACAGGACGAGCTAAAACGATTCTGCCGGTCAACTAATATTTTTTTGTGGCGTCCTTCCATTCCTGTATTATTATTAACCCTCTCCCAACCACTTGAGTGTAATGATTTTTTTTTGTTGACATTTTTTAATTTACACGTGTATATTAAAAAAAATCACTAGGCACAATTATTGATCGCAAAAATATGTTACTACCAGTTATGAGACATCTGTGTGATGACACTTAGCCATTTTCAGTTCCAAAAGTATACAGGGTGGCCCAAAATATTTTTTAAATTTACAACTATTTGTACTGAATTTTCTCAATTTTTTCAAATGTAACACCCTGTATATTCTTGAATGATGTGATGTAGAATTGAAAAATGAAAATTTTTTTGTAATAATGACATGTAATTATTCTGAATAGTTATTTGACTAAAACAAAAATAAGCTCTGATACTGACAGATTGAGTCTTATAATTCGAATATGAGAAAGTTAATCATTAAAGTTCAATTAGAATAAGCCGGTTTTACGTTATGGCTGTACAATTGTCTTTGCAAGAAAAAATTGAAATTGTTATATGCCAGTTTAAGAGTGGCAAGCCTAGATTTGAATTTACCAAGGGAAAACATACGGAGATGCCTAAAAAAAAAAACAACATGAAACCATTCAAACCCCAATTTTTCCATACCCTGGAAGAAGGAGATTAAGAAAAACGTCTAGAATTTTGTTTGTGGGCACATGGAGAATACCTGAATAACAGACGTTTTCTAAAATGTATTTTATTCAGCGATGAAGCCACTTTCACGACGAACGGTATTGTTTCATCTAAAAACACTAGATTTTGGGCCATAGAAAACCCTGGTTGGGTTATAAACTGCAAAAGACAATGTTCGGAAAAAGTGAATGTATGGTGCGGAATATTAAACGAAAGAATCATAGGCCCTTTCTTTTTCGACGGGAATATAAATGCTATAAACTTCCTAGAATTTTTAAGAAATGAACTATGGAATGCTATTCATGATCTTCCTATTGATGAGAGAATAAACTTACATTTTCAATTAGATGGCTGCCCTGTGCATTATGCTAGGATTATTAAACAATGGCTGAATGAAAATTTTCCTCATCACTGGATTGGTCGAGGAAGTGAATTAATTGGATAGTCACCCAGATCTCCCGATTTGACCCCACTTGACTTCTTCTTGTGGGCTCTACTCGTACAAAAAGTTTACAAAACCCGCCCAAGAACTAGACAGGACTTATGTGAACGAATACGTCAAGCTTGTAGAGAAATAACACCCGAAGGACTCGAAAATACTGTAAAAAATATTCGAGATATGAAAAATGTATAGAATTGAATGGTGGTTTGGTGGAAGCAACAACAATTTGAAATGTATTGATTAGGGCTAGATTAGAATTATGGACCAAGATTACTCAATGTTGTATTATCGAGCATTGTTAAATTCGGAAATGAAATTAAAATAATGTTTTCATTTTATTCGAAAATTGTTTGTTGTCAATTTTGGTATTTACCTAATTGAAGGATGCTGGAGTCAAAATTTCACGAAAAAAAATCATTTTTGACATGAAAAAAAATCATAGCATGCCCTGAAATTTGGAATTCTTTTTTGTAAATTTGTGCAAACGTAGACTTTTTTGAAACCCTTTTTGCTAAAAAAAAAAAAAAACATGAAATCGGTTGAAAAATGTAGATATTATAAGGGTGCTCCGGTCTTAAGTGAGTCACACTGTATATATTTTTTATAAGAAAGTTCTTTTAACAACATAGATGAATTTGTGCACGGATTGTCATAATTCCATATTTTTTTACACACATATTGGTTTGGAAATTGATAATGATTAAAGATTATATTGATTTGCAGTTTTTATATTCATATAATAAATATTTAGATTATTTTTTGATATTATTTTATAATTTTGTACTTACTACTTACTTTAAACTTTGCGCATATAGTACGAAAATTAGCAGCTTTGGTACAAACCAACCAATCAATCAATAACGAATCCGTTATTTGCGGCAGATACAAATTTGCTGGTGACTGTAAATCCATTAATAACTCTCTTCCTGTTGAAATCTATTTTGATGGTCTGCAATTTCTTATAAAACCACCCACTTAAGAAATTAGCATTACAAACATCCATTTTTGAATAGTACAGCGCGTTTACTAAGGACCCATTAATACAATTTTGTCAAAAACAGCATAACAACCAGTAAAAATAGGTGCTTTAACAAAATAAATATCTGGTATAAAAATAAAGAAACATACATATAACATACAATATTGAAATTTAAAATGTCATTTTATAGAAATTATACAGGGCGGACCAAACAAAATTTCTTCCCTGGTTTTCTTTTTATAACTTGTTTATTTACTACCACATTTATTCTAAGCTTAGACAAAAGCCAAGGCTTTAAATTTAAGTCGCTTTCTGATACCGTCTGCCATATTAGATGTAATTGTTATTTGATAATGTGTACCATTTTTTCTAATACATTAAACCTCAGCTTTTATTTAAACCTAAAATAAAAAAAAAAGATTAATAAACAGACAAGTTGAAAACGCAAATATTTGTTGGCTAACCCTGTATAACAGAAAACTGTGGCAATTACCTAGGTAATGATAATTATATTACCAATAATAATACTAAAAAAATGTGCTTAAGGAACAGATAAATTATTACCAGTTACTTTACCCTCGTTGCACTTAGTTTGTTATTTTATCGTACACCGTAAGTGTTCAAAAGTTGAAAAAATAATCCAGTAAGAGGATTTCTTAGGTTTAATATAAGACTGGCACCAGATCGGCTTTAGGTTTGTTGGCTGGAAATGTTAAATACTTTTTAAAATGTATGAAAAATGAGTTTGGTGTGAGAAGTCGGCGGTAATGTAAACGAATTATAAGATAAATCTACAGCAATTTCACAAAATTATGAAATATTTTATATTTTAAACCAGTAAGTTTTACTTCTATGTTTTCATTGCTTACTGTGGTTTACCATGGTTGAAACAATTACTAGATATCAAAATTCCAGAGCCCGCGGCTACTTGCTCCAGTGCATATTATGTTGATATCCTTGTTGTTTACCGCGGTTTTATAGATTTGAAATTATCGTGCCAGAATTATTAACAAAAAGGTTAAAATAAATTATATCGAAAAAGATAAGTTTATTCGTTAATTTACAATTTATTTCCACCAATCATACTATTTGTTTTTATCAAATAATTATGAATATTATAACGTTGGGTGACCTAAACAATTGTTTAATTATTTTAATAAAGTATGCAACATTATAAACGTCGTGGTGGGAAATTTCGTTCGAATTTAAAACGCAAAAACTTTCGATTGCTTGAACGAATTTCAAATCTACTTTCAGTGTTTGTTAGCTTAATCTTTCAGTAATCTATGTTATTGACTTAAATCTCAAAAAACTACAGTTAAATTTTCTACAGGATAATATAGAAAACAGAGCAAAATTGCTTTGACATCAACATTATCCCGTTTGACCAATATTTTTGTCTCAGTTCCGGTTACAAAATCATGAAGTTTGATAATTACCTCGGGATAGTTTATGAATTTTCCGGATGAAAAGTCTAATAACCAAGATATGAATTTTTATTTGGAATGATGCATTCAAGTTCCAGCGACGAAAAAAATCGTTTTTTTATGTTAATGCAATGTCACTTGGCCTTACGTTGTTCTTTACATAATTCTTAAGGACTTATCCCGCAGCACACCTCGATTATTCCAAGTTTATTATTAGATTTTTGTTCTAATGGATGTCGGTCGTAGTGGCTAATTTAACAAAAAGTGAGGTCGAAGGCCGAACTAAACGACTCTTGAGCTCAACGAAAGACAGTACCTTGATAACTGATCATCAGTACTTGGTAGGACTTCCTCTGGCTCGGACTAGACCGCAACCCTCCTGGGCATCACTTCCACTAAATATCGGAGGTGGTTCTGAGGAATAGCTTCCCATTCTTCCTAAATTTCATTCGACAATTCATTCAAATATTCCACCCGTTTTCTCATTTTTTCCTTTCATTCTACTCTATAAATACTCGATTAGATTCATATCTGGTGACAAGGGTGTATCCATTCACTCAATATTGTAATTCCCCAAAACTTAGTTGACGATGTGAGCGCGACGGGGTCGGGTGTTACTAGCAACTAAAATGAAATCGTCCCCAAAATTTTGCTAATAGGGAACCACATTATCTCTAATGCAAAAATCCTTATAACGTTCAACATTCATGCTCTCTCCTCCCAGTATCACCAATTTATTCCTTCCAGACATTATTATCCCATCAAAGCAGTCACCCCTTCACCTCCAAAAGCCACTCTTAGCTCCATGTGCTATTCTGCATATCTTCCATTCGTCCCTCGTTATACCAAAACACGTCCAACCGACCCAAACAAATTGAACTTACTTTTATCTGAAAAGAAACATTTGTCCTATTCAGCTATTTTCCAGTTCTGGTGTTCTTACGCCCATTATAGGCGAGTAACCCGATGTTACGGCTTCAATACAGCACGCGGCTCATCTCCTAGTCCAAAGTCGAAGTACGCTTGCGATGTATTGTTCTTCTTATGAAGTGATCCTGGCCGTCTCCGCAGTTTTCTGCCTCCTTTCTCCCCTGTGACGGTAGGTGATGTCTACTTCTGCCAAAACGGTGAACTGCTCGGTCTATTGATCTGGTGGAAGTTCCAAAAATATTGCTATTTAGGGAATTGTGTCATCTCGCTCCCTTATTTTTACCACAATTGTCAACTTATCAGTAAAGCTGGCCGAGGTGGCTGGAGTACAGCCACGGTCTTGCGCTGGCGTCACACGTGCCGATTTAGAAGTGATTTACGCTGCAGTTTTATTTGAAAGGTTAATGCGTGAGGTTGTACCTATAAATTATACATAATGTCAAACGCGCCAAAGGGTAAAAAACGACCGTACGCGGATACAGTGAATAAATTTATCGGTGAATTTCTGGATTTATTCTATGACGGATGCAAAATAATTTGTAAAGTGCAATCAAGACTTAATGTGCTGGCACAAAACAGATTGTCGTCGTCATATCAATACTGTGCAACATCAAAATAAAAAAAATGGCATGCCTTTGACAACTCCTTTTATGTTTGATTTATGGTTAATGTTAATAGCCTGTAATATTCCGCTACACATACTGGATAAACAACCATTTCGGGAGTTTTGGAATAACTACAATCCCCAGGTGAACTTAGCAAGTCGTACATCGTTACGTAGATATATTCCAGCTGTTCGTGAAGACATTGTAAATAGGATTAAATGTGGATTAAAAAATACACGGCTCTGGTTATGTATTGACGAGACGACAGATTGTAAAAAAAATTCTATTTTAAATATTATAGTACGTGTACTGGACCCCTCTTAAACCAACATTTCCACTTTTACTAGCTAGCAAAAGCCTAACTGCGTGTACTGGCGAAATAATTATGCGTGTGGAAGTTGGAGACATTCGAAAAATTTGAACTTTCAACAGGTCAAGTATTGATGTTTGTGACTGATGGTGCCGCGACAATGCGCGTGGTAGGTCGTTCTCTTCAAAGAGAGAAAGAGGTTTTTACATGTTACGTGTAAAGTGCATGCGTTACATCTTGTGGCAGAAACGATTCGAAATGTTTTCCAGAGGTAGATACAAAAAAAGTATTTCTCAAATCTCCTAAACGGCCTCGAGCATTTCACAGACAGTGTCCTGGTATCCCTGAACCACCAGAGCCGATTCTTACACGTTGGGAAACGTGGTTGAAAGCGGCTTTTTATTATGCTGAATATTTTCAACAAATAAAAGCTGTGATACTACAGTTGAACCCTAACGAGGCTGCAGCTATTAGGGAAAGCCAGACAAGCTTTCAAGATGTTTCCCTTGAAACAGATTTAAAAAACTATTAATAACAATTATGGAGGACTACACGACGCATTAGAAAAATTGCAAAATTGTTCGTTGTTAGTGGAATCGCTGCAAATAGTGGACGACGCAAATACACAGCTACAGGCTATAAATGACGCAAAAAATAATCGCGTTAGTGAAAAATTCGAGAGTGTATTACAGAAAGATCCTGATTTTAGCAAATTAAGACAAATTTGTGATGGTGCATCTACAACTTCGTTAAGTGAGTTCACAGATTGTTTTACTTATGCCTGTATTACATCCGTAGATGTCGAATGGTCATTTTCAAAATGCAAAACATATTTTTTCACCAAAGCGAACATCGCTGACGGAGACAGCTGTAGAAACATACCTGATGCTATTATACTATAGATCTTCCCCACTTTGTGATGACGACAACCAAACTACTTCATAAATCTGCTTAAAAGGGTGAGTTTCATACAAATTTTTATAAAATGTAACATTATTGTTAAAATTTATTTCCATTTATTGTACTTATTCAAGTATTATGATATGATGTAAACATATGAGTCATATGACGGCTCTGTCGGCCAGGTGACCTCGGCCAGCTTTACTTAAAAGCCACGTTTTATTGTGCATATTTCATTGTACCATAAACTTAAATCTTGTACAACTTTGTAATGACTAAGAATTGGAAAAAATGTTTATACGCATCTTTTTTTACTTAGAATGACTCCTTTTATGACCTCTTTTAATATGGCAAATTGTAGATGAAATACCCTGTATAACTATTTTGCTTTAAGAGAGACCAATTTGAAATAAAAAGTTTAATTAGCGTTATATTCATTAGCTGTGTCTTCAAGCACCCTTTATTTAATTCGAGCAAATATTCCCTACCCTTAGGGTTAGGCCTTGACAGTAATACAAAGCTTCCAAAGTCCTTTTATAGGTTGAGAGCTCTTCTGTCGCCAACACTCGTTGTAAGTGCTGTGGATAATGGCTGTTGGTCAACCCACTGATACAGATATATATATATATATATATATATATATATATATATATATATATATATATATATATATATATATATATAATACAGCTAGCTGTATGGCAACAAATTAATTGACAATTTAATTACTTAGAAAACGGTTAGATTATTGGTTAATGTGTAGATAGAAAACTAGATATTTTCGCGAGAGTGAAAGATATGACGATTAGATTAAGTAAGTAGCATGGAAGTTGTCAACAATTTTTTAAATTCTAATTAGAATTTCTGGAAATTTACGTGGTTTCCGGAAATAATTGCATTTTGTTATTATTGCCAATGAATTTGAATCTTACCAGACGCGCATAGCACAATTTTTATGATGAATAAATTGAATAGAAAGCACTTTATTTCAAACCACTCAGGATTTATTAAATTTAAATACATCTGGTCTAGAATTTAATTGAGCATATTTTTAAATTTTATTTAGTGTTGAAAAGAATAAGTAGTGTTTAAAGACCCGAAAAATGTAACGTCATTTGTTAATTCACTGTTGGTAACACTGGAAATATAAAAAAAAACAGTTATCTCGGTTTCTCTGTTTCTTTGTTGTATATGTAATTATCAAATTCTAAATAATAAAATAAATTATTGCTAAAATTTAACGAGTTTTATCTTATCTTTTACATAGCTATAAAATCAATCATTTTTAAGAACTATTTCAGGCGTTAAAAGAAAGCAAGTGATGTACGCGTGGATTTCCCATGTGGAGTCTTGGTGACGGTTCTCACTACAAATGGAGAGGGTACGTCTTATTGGCTTTCCTTTTAACGCCTGTTCGATTTGAAGCAACTCTCGCTATATAGGCGACTTTCTGATTTATTTTAAAATTTACGTAATGTCACTTTTTGGTTTCATTGACATTTATGTAAGTAATAAATACCAAGAAATCTCATTACGTTCGATGCCTGATTTTTCCACCAACTTGAAAAAATGGTGAAAAACATGACATCAACAAAAAATTTTAATCTTGGATTTCGATCCAAACCTTTACACATAATATGTTGACAAAATTTTAAGAAACACTATTTTATTATTGAAAATTAAAAATGTATTAAATGCATACTTCTGATTGAAAATGGAAATTATTTTTTTATCTTGCTATACCGGGTGTAACAGGATCATGGTACACCCCCTTTTCTCCTCTAGTCTTGAAGACAATTGATTGAAATTTAGGATATCCTATATACATAATAAGCGGCACTTTTGGATATACAAGTGATTTTTTTTCACTTCAGGTTTCGCCGGAAGTGACACTAACTTTCGATTTTTAAATGGAACACCCTGTATATTATTGCATTTTTGAATTCTGCATAATTTTCTGAATCCAACGATACCAAATAAATGACATTTCAAACGTCAATATTTTTTATAATATAATTTTTAGTTTTCCATTTAAGTGTGCCATGACGGTTCCGATTAATTCTAAATGACCCGTGTAATGCTAAAAAAAATCGAAATCCCGTGAAAAATATTAAATTACGTGATTTATGAGCAAATCAAATTTATCAAATTGGTTTTTGAGGAAACACTTAATTTTTTCAAATGGAACCATATTGGTACCGTGGTACCATTTATTAATACTATTAATAAGGAATTTATTCTTATGTCGTATTAAAATGTGCGATAAATACAAACAAAATTACAGCTAAAAGAAAATAAGAAAATACAATTTTGTTCTAATTTAATGTTAAGAAGTAACTAAGGTGGCTTTGAAAACAATGAACTATTTAGCTTGTCAAATATTTATTGGTTTACCGGTGTTTTTATTGTCTTTAAAAATTGTTTAAAATTGTTGTTAATTGTGTTCAAAATGCCGCAAATGTATACAAGAGATGAAAAAGTGGACATGTTAATTATTTATGGGGAATGTAGAAAAAATGCCGTTGCGGCTAGACATCTTTATGCTGAACGATATCCTAGACAATGTCCAGCGAGAAATTATTTTAATCGTCTTGAAAATCAATTCCGAAGTGAGTTTAACAATGATCCCGAAGAAAACTTCAATCTTGACGAAGGAACGGAAATTAATGTTTTGGCTCGAGTAGAAGTTGATAAATAAGACTGTTTCTTTAAGGCAAATTGGGTTTGAATTGGAAATTAGTTACCAAATAGTAAGCCAAATTTTGCACAAATACCACTATAAATCTTTTAAATACCAATTGCACCAGCACTTGTACGAAAATGATTACGAACGTAGGATGGAATATTACAATTGGATTTTGCAGAATAACGTGCAGCCAAACAATGATTTTTTTGTAAATGATTTTATTTTCGGACGAGTCTAGGTTTACAAATTGGGATTATTTACCCGACAAAATACAAAATATTGGTCACAAGAAAATCAAAATTTATTACGGGAGTGTGGATCGGTTTCAATGTTTGGCTTGGAATAATCGGTAGTAGAATCATTGGTCCAATAATATTTGAAGGACCCTGACTGGTGCCAGATACTTGGGATTTCTGCAAAATGAAATTGAGGACAGTTTAGCTCTCCATTTACGACAGGAAATGTATTTCCAACAAGATGGCGCTCCTCCCATAATTCTAGGATAGTAATTGATTACCTTCAACGAAGATTCGGAGAAAACGTAATTTCGACGAATGGTCCTATGAGGTGGCCTCCAAAGTCATCTGATTTAACACCCCTTGATTTCTTTGTTTGGGGTAATCTAAAAAATATTGTCTACGCAACCGCCGTTACAACCCGAAAACACCTGGAGCTACGAGTAAGACGCGCAACGTTCTTCGAGAAACGCTATGCGAGTTCTTATATTTCCTATAATCTTTCAAAGTGGCACTTTTTAGAAATTTAATGTACTGAGAGCAGTGAGTTTATTGCCGTTTTAATTTAAAAAATCGGTAGAATAATTCCATTTGAAACTCTGTTTTTTTAATTAACTTATAAATAATAATAAAACTAAAATTAAAAATGTACCGAATGCGCCAGGAATATGCACAATCGCCAATTTTCACAATCTCATTCTCAAGAATTATACAGAAACTACCTAAAAAAACCAAATTGGAACAAAATAAATCCAGTTCTATGTGAACTTCTACATGAACAGATTATATGAATAATTATGACATGATCGATTCATATTAAAACATATTTAACAGAAACTTAATAAGATAGTTTAGCTTTAGGATTTGCAGTTACTAACTGATAATGAGCAAATATTTGAAGATAGACACTACCTCTTTTGAAATAAATTCGATATTTAATGTGACACAAGGATAGTTTATTTCCTATGATTAGGCCAAACTAGATGGCACATCTGAGGAAGGATCACAATTCTTTGTCGATATTATTTAAAATAATACACTATAAAGAATAATAACAATCAAGAATATATGCATTTTCTAAAAATTAATTGTATGATTTTATTAAAATTTAATTGTCTAAAATGATTCTGTTTTTTAATTAGGAAAAAGTGGGAAAATCCAACAAATAATATTATTTTGTCATCATACAAAGTCTATTTTATTTTATACTAAATATTTGACCCCTTTAGGATATACCTGTGTAGATGAACACAGAACAACTGAATACGGCTGTTACAGCAGTCCTGCAGGGATAAAGAAGAAACACAAAAACACTGGCCAGCTCCGCCGTCCTATCGAGCAGTGATTGATACCGTAGCATCACGCACAAATGATGAATGTTCGGTACGAACAATAGAAATAATCAACAATAATGTATTGGGCCATTGCACCTGGGGATGATGCAGTAAAATTGTAAAAAGATATATCCTTTGAGTACCAGGCGTTTATTTTTAAAGCTTTATAGAAGATTTATTACTTCGCAACAGCATTCACACAGTTAATTGGGACACACAAATGACCCACTCAAGTAAATATAATGTGGCTAGTTAAATTCGAAATAAATAAAATTTAATTGAAAATAAAGGGTCTAGCCTAATAAGCATGGAGAAATGGCCCCCATGCCCAATATTTGAAATGACGTGCGTGGTGATATTGACCCCCATGGGAATACGATACATAAGCGCCTCTTTGATTTTGATGAAACTTTTTCGGGTGAAAAATATATTAAAAAAATATATATAATTTTTTTTGGCTGACGTTTAAAATCTGAAAAAAATATATAATATTCTCTTATATATTCCCCAATGATTGGCGTTGGTTTCATTTTCATAACTTTTATAGTTTTTGAGAAAAATAAATTTGAAAAATAACGGTGCCCGTACGTACTTTCTCGATTATTTTAAGGACTGATCAAGGTCAGGTGTCGAAAATGGTATGTATCGTATTCCCATGGGGGGTTAATATCACCACGCACGTCATTTCAAATATTGGGCATGGGGGCCATGTCTCCATACTTATTAGGCTAAACCCTTTATTTATGTGCACGTACACATATTAGCCTCTTCACTGGTAAAAAAATATAATCGAATCCCTTGATGATATATGTCCAATAAAGAAAATTAAAATCCAATCTAAACACTGGGATAATAAATGGATTAATAAAGACATTATAGAAAACCTGAAGGAAAGATATTTCAAGTATAAAAGAACAGTGTTCACAGATGAAAACGAAGACTGGGAAGCATACATCCCAACGAAAAAAGAAATTTAGTTAGCAAAATAATAAAAACATGTAAAGAAAAATACTAGAAATTATTACCAGAAAAAAATTCTGCTACTAGTGAATGTATCGCACTTTCGAATATACAGGAAACAAAGATATAATTGCTGACAAGTATCAAAGAAATTACCTCCAATATTAACTTTAACAACACTTACGAACACATTCTTAAAAATATTGAACAAAAAGGAAGCTTTTGCTCATTTCAAACAACAACCATGACAAAATTAAGAAAAATAATTGTAAATTTAAAAAATACGGAAGACTGTGAGGATATGTTAACAACTAAAATAGTTCAAGATGCTTTCAATGCAATAGGAAAACAGTTCCTTGATGTAAGAAACTTGTCATTACAATATGGTGAATTTCTAGAGGGGTGGAAGACATTTTGCGTCATACCAGTGCCAAAAGTTACAAGTACAATTTATGTGAAGAACATAAACCTAAATATCGTTCCGCTTTACAAAAAATTTTGGAAATTGAGGTTAAAGATCAGCTACTGAAATTTTGTGATGAAAACTGTGTTTTAGTTTGCAACCAATCAGGCTTCCGAAAATTTCATTCTTATGAGTCCGTAATTTTAAATATATTTGATGAATGGTACAAGTCTTTAGAAAACACTCATGTAATATTAGCAGTGTTCTTGGATTTCCGATGGGATTTTGAAACGATAAACAAAGAATTACTACTGTGTAAATTGGAAAGAATTGGTATTACAGGTGATTTATTAAATTGGTTTAAAACATATCTTAATTCTATAACACAAAATGTTAAATTTAGAAATAGTCTATCAGATAAATTGCAAACCATGCTTGACGTCCCACAAGGGACTGTTCTTGGACCAATTCTCTTTAATTCACACATAAACAATATTGTAAAATATTGTTACGCCACTGGACTGTGTAGACTGGTTAGATGAGACTGGAATTGTACGCTAACGGCCAGGAATATTCTAGACTCCTCTAGATCGTGTGAATGGATGTATAAATAAGACACACGGTGTGCCGAATCCAAGTCTGAAGTCGAACGTGAACGAGTAAAGAAGAAATATGAAAGTGACTTATAAGTGTTCAGTTGTGATTATAATTAGGACAGTGATTAATCTATTGTTGTTAATTGTTAATTAGTAAAGAAAGTAGTGAGTAAGTGTTACCTGGACTTTCAATCAACGAATCTACGAGTAGAGGTGTTTGTGTGGATAGCAAACACGTAACAATATGTAAAATATTGTAAAATTTCTATATTTGAGGACGATACAATGATACATATTGCGGGTGATGACATATCAACGATGTTTACCTCGATAAATTAAGTTTAAATATATAAGTCTAAATATATGTTAATAGATAATAAGTTTAAATTGTCTAAGAACAATCTCTCTTATCCTAATTTAAATCTTGAAATTGTGGGAAACAAACTAGATAAAGTAAATGAAATCAAGTATTTACGAGTAATTATTGTATCTTAATTTCAAAAGTCATTTCAACTATATAATGAATAAAATGTCAAAAGTATATTTTTTTAAGAAGAGTAAGCAACTGTTTAAACATGTCTACAAAAACTATGCTTTATAAAAGTTTAATTAGCCCACACATTGATTTTTGCTCAACAATATTATTTAACCTGAACTAAAATGAAATACATACACTCCAAGTTATATAAAACAAAGAAAATAATTATGAAATGTAATAAATATACACCAATAAACATAATGCTAGAAGTACTTCATTTCATGAATGTTAAACAGCAAATTCTTCTTAGAATCCTAAATATGATTTTTAAAATAAAAAACAAATTGGCTCCAGATTACTTGAGAAATAAAATTAAATTTGTGAGAGATGTACACATATATAATACGAGAAATGTTAACGACTTTTTATCGACACTTCTCAATCAAACAGATTAGCCAAAACGTTGTTTTTTAAAGGTCTCATTTTATTCAACCAACTGCCTGAGATTATCAAGCAATGTAATAATTACCTAAAATTTAAAAAACAATTAAGTGTATATATTTTGGAATGTCAAAAAAATTAAAAGTGTTATATACATTATTGTAAACTATAATATGACTAAATATATGTTGTTAATAAGTAGATATTTTTAATATTAGGTTCATAAAATTCTTAGGATAATTAATTCTAAAGGTAACTTATACATTGTATTATTTAAGATTTGCTGTATCTTATACTCTATAAGTGTATGTGTAATAGCTTATTTGCTAAATAAAGAGATTATTATTATTTTTAAAAACATTTTAAATTATATTATATTTAAATTAACTCTACAATCTCCGTCAATGTGCCCAAGAAACCATCTATAAATACTGAACTGATAAGATAACGACTCGAAATTCTCACTCTATATTTTTCTACTAATAGAATGTGCGCGTATTCGGCTCGAAAATTAAGGAATTATATATTTATTAATACATACGTCGATCCATGCGACTGCATTGCCTTGACTGAATTCTGGGCTCACTCGGGCATATCAAATGCTGAGTTGTTTGACTTTATACGATGTATTTCACATGGATAGAAATTTTCAGGCAACTAATAAAACACGTGGAGGTGGAGTCCTATTGGCATTGAATAAGGAGTTCAATGTCTGTTTGTTTGATATCCACTTTCAATATTCCGGTTTTAGTCATCTTAACCTGTAACGGTCCATCTTTAGATATAATTAACTTGCGTTTTATTTAAAGCTAATTGCCTAATTTGGTTTGAGGTCAACCTTAAAAATTCTAGAACCGACTTAACTAAATTGTAAATCTTTGATAATTTAAGCGACCACTGGACCTTTAGTGCACCAGCGCGAACACTGCGGTGTGGGGACAAGGGGGAACGCTTAAGACGGTTAGGTTTTTGAAGGCAGAAGCTCGGAGGCCTCGGCACCGAGTGGGTGTGTTGATGTACGTTACCTTTACCTTTACGTTTGAAGACAAGAGCTGGGCTTGAAGTGAGTTAGTTGTGTGTGTTGCAGGCATTACGTTCGAGATTTGGACTGGCTGAAAGTTATGGTTCTGAAGTTACTAACTATGTAGCCTAAGAAAGATATTCTGTGAGCTAGTAAGGTTATCTTACTTCTAATTATTGTCACATAGGTACCTATTAAATAGTAAATAGCCAGCTTCCGCTCTGAGTGCGAGCTGGAAATTTGAAATTCAATTTGCATCAACGGGCTGATGTGCCTGTCCACCGAACTAGAGTGGGAAAAAGCCCCTAGACTTTTTTACT
Organism: Rhamnusium bicolor; assembly: GCA_029963845.1. Classification (NCBI taxonomy): domain Eukaryota; kingdom Metazoa; phylum Arthropoda; class Insecta; order Coleoptera; family Cerambycidae; genus Rhamnusium; species Rhamnusium bicolor. The sequence goes on from JANEYF010004917.1 coordinate 555,323, forward strand.
TGCTATTGAGCTGTGCGAGACACTTTAGTGAAGAATAACCGTTCTTTCCCCCTTTCAACAGCACTAGTGCGTGTAACTTTTTTAGACTATATATAAACGAGAAAGAAAGGCGGGTGGCGCCCTAAAAAAAGGAAAAACCTCTCGTTATAAACTTTATTGATATACTGGGTGATATAGATGTATTTGCACCTGCCTAAAAACGAACTAGAAAAGTTGTAATAGAAATATAAATTTAATTTTAAAAATAGTACACCAGTTTTTAGCACCACTCCATCAGTTTTTTCCCATCATCAGATTTATTAAAATGATAGTAAGATTACAGTTCATGCTTACATTAACTTCGCTTTTAAATTCCCCAGAAAACGGCTTCACGATGATATTAAAAAAAGTAATAATTTTCCTTTTCTAAAAATTTTTTATTAGACATTTCTTTTTAGAAAATATTACTTTCACTCGTTAATATATCACTTATTTTTGGCATGGTTCTTGATGAAACTTTATTTAAATTAGTATATCTACATCAATCGTTTGGGAAAAAAAGTATGGATGAATATGAGACAATTTAATATTATGGTGATTTCTGACCATCATTTTTAAAAAAAGTCGCTCCCTACACGATTCCACTTCAATTTATTTTAAATACCAACATGGATTTTAACTTACAAAAAAAAATAATTAATAGCTAAAACAACAAAAACATTTTTTTAATTGTCAGTGTAAAATGTAAAATATGCAACGATCTTAAATTATAATTAAATCCTGCAGACTGCTACCTTTGGGCTTAAAAGTTCGTTATATGCTCGTATATTAAGCATCAGACAAGAGTTTGCAGAGAGAATTTACAAGGCATGTGCAGTCATTCGGAAAACATTTGAAATTTTTTAGCGCGTCTGGGAGTCGTTAGTGCGACAACCATTCATTCAGATGGAAGACACTTTTATAACAACGGTCGCCTAATATAACTCGTCTGTAAATGTAGTGAATTTTCTTTGGTAATAGAAAAATAAAAGGTTTGGTATCTTTGTACCGAAAGGTCCATGGATATTTTTTTTCATCCTTGAATATGTCCAATGTATACTTTGGCTGTTGCTTTTCTATTAAACTTAAATTAATCGTATTGTACTTGTAGTTGAACTTAATGTTTGTTTTATTTACATAGGCTTGAACCCACGACCCTTCCATAGTAATAAATCTGGATCTGCCTGATCCATCGTATTAAATTTCAACACCTGACGCCTATTTGTTTTGTTTTGCAGTAAACATTCCTAAAATACGTTGTGGACAATTTAAATGTGAACCATAATATCTAGATAAATAGTTTAATATGAATCGACTGTCATTTTCCTAAGCTAAGTAAACACAGAAATAAGAGCTCCTGGAGCAATAATTTTACGAGTTTTTCTTCACAAAACACCAGTCATATAAATTGGAGTATATTCCTTTTAAAATATATTGAATATCTACAATAATTTATTTGTTCATCATAGATTTATTTAATATGCTGATCATATTTGTTTTATTGCAAATAATATCGAACGAACTTCAGTATGAAATGAAAGCTAAAGAACAGTTAATTACGCTTACATTTAATATTTTTCTATATGGCCCCCAATATTAGTAATTTCTAATTGAATTTGACGCTTAAATTATTTAATAGCATTTTGTAACATATTTGGGGTAATGTAACTGAAACAACTGCATCTCAAATTCTTTGTTTAATGTTTTCTAATTTTGTGATTTGTTCTATATATAACTGTTTTTAGATATTCCAAGAAAATGAGGTGAAAAGCTGACAATTAATTAGGTAGTGATTGAAAGTATTTTGTAGTTGTTCAGAATTAAAAACTGAGTATAATGATCCAGGGTTTCAGATTCGACCGAACGGAATAGTATACAAAATAAATTAAAAAATATTTTAAAAAAAGGTGCGCCGCGACCCTTTAATCCAGTCACTTAAGCCAAAAAAAGAGGGTCAACCTCGGAATGAGAGATAATAAGCTGTAAACTTGTATAAACCTTTATTTTGGCGTTCTAAAAGTTGTCTCAAAAGTCTCATCAAATCTCGTGTCCGCGTCTTAAGATATTCAAGGTCAAATGTCACAAAAATCGGGTTTTTGCAAATATCTCGCTTCCTATGGTTTTAATGCTATTTGCGTTTATTATAAAAATTGTAGAGAATAAAATTCTCTACAACTATTGTTCCAAATATTTTTTTATATACTCAACCTTTTTTGAGATAGAGGGCGGAGTGCGGCGCTTACCTATTCACAGCGGTAAATAATACGCCATATAAAGTCTATAAGTCATTAAAAAATATATAATTATGAATAATTTGCATTGTTTATTAATTAATACATTATATTTAATAATATTTTTCATTTATCGAATATATATTTGTTTAATATTACTTACCTTTCCGTGTAATCAACTGCAAGAATGGTTGTGGTTCACGCTGCGGATGCAGGAAATCGGGGTTGCAATGTTCTTTAGCTTGTGGCCAGTGTAATGAGCAAGCGTGCCTCAATTTTTCACCGTATCAAAGCGATCTCGATGAAGATAGTACATTTGACCCCGAAATTCTCGAAGATCTAGAGAAAAATATCCTTGACAACAAAAATGATGATATTGAATTGGAAATTTTCGAGCGACCGGAAGACGATGAAAAAGAAGAAGAAGAAGAAAATTAAGACTCAAATCCTTCTAATTATAAAAGTTTTTGAAAAACTTCCCCACATTTGAACTTCAACTGTAATAAATATATGAAAAAGCATTTCTAAATAAAGATATAATTAAAATGTATTTACTCTATTCTTTTTCTACTTAAAATATAATTAACATATATATTAGAATATAATTAAAATATACCTACTTAAGGTATTCCACTCTAAAATTCTTTGATTACACGGGAAGGTAAGTAATATTAAACAAATATATATTTAATAAATAAAAAATATCATTAAATATAATGTATTAATTAATAATGCAAATTATTCATAATTATATATTTTTTAATGATCTATATACTTTATACGGCGTATTATTTACCGGGACTTACGGTTGACCTTGCATTATGCTGTGAATAGGTAAGCGCGGCGCGGTCTCCGCCCTCTATCTCAAAAACGGTAGAGTATATAAAAGAAATGTTTGGGACAAAAGTTGTGGAGAATTTTATTCTCTACAATTTTTATAATAAATGCAAATGGCATTAAAACCATAGGAAGCGAGATATTTGCAAAAAACCGATTTTTGTGACCTTTGACATTGAAGATCTTAAGACGCGGACATGAGAATCTATGAGACTTTTGAGACAACTTTTAGAACGCCAAAATAAAGGTTTATACAAGTTTACAGCTTATTATCTCTCATTCCGAGGTGAAACCTCTAATGTGACTGGACTATTTCACCCAAAACGCTGGGAAAACCGTAACAGATTTATCAAAATTTTATAGGACCAAAGTTATTGAGGACAAAATTCTCCAAAAAGGTCTGGACGGTATATATTTATCTTTTATAGTTTAGCTGCGAGCCGCGCTCAAAGTTGTGTAATCAAAACCGGTGGCGAACGGGAGCAGCTGTACTGACGCTCTTAGTTGTTTATGTCATTCACTATGTACATTTTGTAACTATTGAAACGAGCAAAAAATGCATGGATGTTCTACGCATTGTGAAGTTTTCCGCCATGGAAAACAAATTTCGACAAAAAATTCAAATGACAGCTCCGCGAAAATAAAATCTCAATTTCGTCGGGATTTTAGCAGTATTAAAGTTAAGATATCTTGGAGATTATTTATTGTAAACCAAAAAAATGTTGTGCAAAATGAGGGTCTTTTAATAACATAAACCTATCCTCTTGATATTTTATTGTAAAATCTATAGTTTCGCCGTAAAAATGCACAACTAAACAAAAGTACCATTTTTATCAATCAAGCATGAAAAATGTTTAACAATGTTGATTTGTCAAATACTCTGTCAATTTGTTTGAAAACTTGATAAGAAAGAGTAATACTTGTTTCGGATTATTTCCATTATAATTTACAATTTCTTTTAAATAAACAATTGTTATAAACAATTTGAGAAGAATCATAATATTTACAAAAAATCTTTATATTTTTCTGAAACTCATATGAAGATTAAAATTTCCTTTTTTAATCTTTTCATTTGAGTCACTTTTTTTAACTTAAAAATGCAAATATAATTTTTCCGTATAGATTTATTTTAAATAAACCTATTTGGAACCACATGGTTTTATATTTTTGTAACGCAAACAAAAAAGTTTTATAAAGTTTATCTAATTTGGAGCCTAGAGCTAGCCTATGCTTTTGAGAATTCATTCAAAGATAAAATGTTAGATAACTTTGCATACTGTAAATTAAGAAATAATTATGTGTACGTAAAAAAAATATTTAAATATGCAGTTACTAACCTCATATAAATATGAAGTATTTGTAAGATTCCAATTTTCTCTTCGTATTAACATAATAGAAGAAATTATAGTAAAGAAGTAAGAAAATTTAATAAAACTGTTCAATATGACCTGATGATTTAGCTGAATACATTTTTTGGCATCCACGCCTAACTGAGCTGATTACTCTTTTGAGGTATTGGCATTTATTGTGTCAAAAGCGTCCCTAACTCTGTCTTCCAAAATATTGTTAGTTTCCGGACTCTCAAAATCATACACTTCATTTTTCACCGTACTCCACAAATAAAAATCAGGAGGGTATATATCAGACGAGCGGGGAGGCCACAATACTGCTCCTCAATTTGAAATTATGCGGTTACCAAAATTTTTCTGCAATATCCATCTAACATCATTAGTATTATGTGCTGGATTGCCATCTTGTTGGAACCAATTCGTTTATTTCTTGTTCTGTAAAAAGCTGTCTTATCTCGGGTAAAACTTGATTTTCTAGAAGTTTACGTTAGGCTGCTCCCGTTAAATTGTTGTGATAAATGAATGTGAATCGACTGGCTTTTTCGCCCTATCATTTTCAGTAAAACAAACTATTTAAGGGAATAAAACAAAACTAATATACAAATGCATATATTTAGAAATAGCAAGATTTTCGACTCTCTTCTCTGGGCGAGGAATAGAGCAATTGACAAGATATATTTCGCGAACTTAAAATTAGATACATGAGAAAAACAGTATGCAATCGTCAACTTAAGTAACAAAAAAATTGTCCTATTTATGTAAAATATTTTATTAGGCGCCACGCTCTTTTTAAAGTGTTTTTATCAAAGTTCTGACTAATTAAACCCACTGGTAACGTTAAAAAGAGGAGAAAAACGTTTACTTACTTCAAACAGTTTCTGATCAAATTAATCGGCAATTTTCTTAAAAAAGTCTAATACGCTTTACACGTAAAGTTCAAGAAACGGACAGATGGGCAAATCAATGAAAATCAAATTATTGGTATTACTAGCGATCACTTCCAGTTAACACAGGCAGGTTTATTTTCGTTGCTAGGTAAATAGTTTTATAACTTATCAAAGATGACCTTACCGATTTTCGTGCATAGCTCAACGTATTTTCATTCCTTACTTAATTCCTTTGCAGAATAGAACCATGTGCTCACAAAACTGCTAACACGCTTGGTCGTCACCCTCATATCCAGTGTGCCCAGCAATACCTATCTTTAAAAAAAACTTCAAGGCAATAAATCCTCTAACATAGCAAGGTAAGGTATAAAAATCCAGACCACACCACGCTCCACCATGGACCACATTTCAGCATCGTCTCCATATACATACGCAAAAAAGGTAAGGTAACGTACTTAACACCACCACACCACCGATCCTCCTTTGGCCGTTGCTCAACCTTGTCTGTCTTTCGCGCTCAAAAAATACTACTTGAAAACATCGTCTGATCCGCGCGTTAGACACACAATTTTTCAGTAGCGCCACGCTATAGAGGTAATACAATAATGTTTAACAAAATTATTTTAATCGAATCTGAAATATAATGGATAAGTCGAACCGTTCTATTTAATTTATAACGAATGTGGTCCAAATTATTGGTCTTCCAAAAACGGACCAATTAAATGGCGATCTAAAAATAATAATTAAGGAAAGAGTTATAGGTAGATCATAGGAGTAGAAAAGGAAGAGAAAAGGTAATACCTATCATGCTGCACCAAACATTGTATCCAAACCTAGTTTGGAATCTTCTTTGCGTAGTTACATGCGGATTTTCTGTGGCCCAGTGGTGATTACTGTGCTTGTTAAAGACCAGAATTTCTAAAACGACTTTCATTGGTCCATAAAACTCTCGGTGGAAAACCAGGTCGTTCCTTGCATTTCTGATTAAACCAAGGATAAAATTCAAGTCATCTACCAAAATTATTATTGTTTAAAGCTTGGACAATCGTAGGTTTATACGGATGATATCTTCTTTGTACAGTTAGTTGTCTTAGGAATATTTGTTTCGCATGCAATTTGTCGTATGATATGCGGGGATTATTGTTAATAGCTTCGAAAATATCATTTGTGCGGTCAACATTATCAATATCATACCAGTCTCTACAGATGCGTTTTGCGAATTTCTATTTACTTTTAAATAACATTCTAACATATCACATTTTTATTCTATTGGGAATTTGTGCGTCATTTTGTAATAATCACACTCTTGAACAGTAATAATTAGTACTCTTGAACAATTTACAATAATGAAACTACTATTTAGTGAACAACTGTCAACTAACAGTAATGCTTATTATTTGTTTTAAACCACACCTACTAAATTTTGCTGAAAGTTATGTGAGTTTCGTCGTTTTTAGAAAAGCATTTTTCAAATTTTATTAATTATTAACTACTTTGCATGCATGAATGCCCTTGATACGAGGATTTCTTAGTTCAAATTTTAAACACTATATTGACAATTTTATGACAAATAAAACCTTAATGATCGTCTAAAAACTGATATTTTTAGAAAATTGTACAAATAAAGCAATTTACATTAGATTTTAAGTACATAGATAATAATTAGTCACCGTATGAATAAGCAACTTTCTTGCCTATGGCTTTACAAAAACTTATTGATTTTCCATGGCTATTTTGTTTTGTTAAGCATTGGATAACTTTCCTTAAATTAGTCCCTTGAAAAAATTTTTCCTCGACATGTGATATATTATCTGTGAGCTATTTTTAAGCGCAATCTGAAAAACGAAAAATCCAATATGACTAATAAGAAAAACAAGTTACCTCGGATATCTCGAAAACGAAAGACTATCGAGCATTCGTTTCTAGACCAAAATATTAGTCTTCAAAAAGTGTCCTAATAATGTAAAAATCTAAAACCTGCCTAACCAAGGATTACTTGGCTATAGCCAAAAAAGAGAAATCACAAAATTTTAATTTTTTTTTTTGGAAAATCTCAAAAATGGTTTCAGTTAGCCGTGATTTCTTAACGTACTTGGAATCAGCATAAAATTTGCTAAAACTTTAACCGACCTTGTAGCACCTACCGTTTCCGAGATCCCAATGATGAGTATCGAATTTGGGACACACGGTATAGAAGTCAGTATTTTAAAAAATGAACCAAGTGTTGTTTCTGGTTCTTCGAGTTTACAACAATTCGAGATGTGGTACAACAGTACACCCAGTGATTTGAAACACTAATCAGTAATCACACAAAAACAATTATAAAATACGATTTCAATATTTATCGTAGAGGGCATATTTGCAAACGCGAGACTGCTTTACATTGTACCTATATAATACTAACATGTGTATACAATTTCCTTGAATGCCAACATTCAAATATTTATTGAACGTGACAAGACTTGAAATGAAATCAACTTCATCTCTAGGATATCTCACAAAACTTTATAAAATATAATGACATTTCATGTAAAACAACGGCCGTAACATGTTTTATCATATGTACAGAGTGATTTCTATAACGTTCTCCCCCAATTTTTTGGTTTGTGTTTGGAAATAAATTAAAAATGTTTAACGCAACTTATTTCGAAAATTTCAACAAAAAAAAAACAATTGAAAGTCAAATAAAAGTGGAAAAAACAGTGCAATGCTTTTTAAATTTTTACAATTTTGAAAAAAGGTTTAAATTCTCTTTCCAAAAAATAATATAACATATATATTTACCTTCATATTTAGTAAAATACGATAATAATAATTGAAATAATTTAACACCGAGTTGGCTTTGATTATTTTTTTGAACTATAATTTAAATGGTTTACAACCAAACAAACCTTTACGTTGATTAAAAGTTAAAAATTCCTTACTCAGCAGCAGAAGAAAAAAAAGATATATTAGAATGTTATTTAATAAGTGATAAAAATTCTTGTGCTGCTCATAGAAAGTCAAATAAAAGTGGAAAAAACATCAATCTTTTTTAAATTTTTACAATTTTGAAAAAAGGTTTAAATTCTCTTTCCAAAAATATAATATAACATATATATTTACCTTCATATTTAGTAAAATACTGATAATAATAATTGAAATAATTTAACACCGAGTTGGCTTTGATTATTTTTTTTGAACTATAATTTAAATGGTTTACAACACAAACCAAACTCTTTACGTTGATTAAAAGTTAAAAATTCCTTACTCAGCAGCAGAAGAAAAAAAAGATATATTAGAATGTTATTTAATAAGTGATAAAAATTCTTGTGCTGCTCATAGAATGTATACAGCTCAATATCCTGGCAAACATGTACCGCATCGCACTTATTTTGAAAAATTAGGGAAAGGGGATCAGTGCACAATAAAGAAAATATAAATAAACATAAAACTGTGTTAACAGTTAAACGAGTTAAATATTAAACTTTATTTTAAGGATGCTGCTCGCGATTTAAATATATCTTACAAGTCCATTAAAAAAACTTTCAAAATGCATAAGTATACGCTATACAAAATACAGCCAGTACATATGTTACATGAAGATGATAAAAACAAACGTGAACAATATTGCAATAATATTTTAAATAGATTTGCTTTAAACAATCATATTTTTAAATATATATTATGGAGTGATGAGGCAAATTTTAACACAGCAGGCATATTATTTAATACACAAAATTCACACTGCTGGTCAGTAGAAAATCCACAAAAATATATGAAATTAGATTCCAAGAGAGAAATTCAATAGAAGTGTGATGTAGCATAATTAACAATAAAGTTGTAGGATCCATTTTCTTTAATGGAGCTTTGATATTTTAATTTACTCTAAATGAAACAGAGGAACATATTCGGAATTTTTAAATAACACATACTCAGTGGATAGGATAGGAAAGCATGGAACTATATCATGACCTCCAAGAGGTCCAGACTTAAATCCACTGGATACTTTTCTATAGTATATATATATATATATATATATATATATATATATATATATATATATATATATATATATATATATATATATATATATATATATATATATACAGGGTGGGGCAATAGTGCGTCGGACCTCGATATCTCGAGTTCTACGATAGCTAGAAATTTTTTAAAAAATTGCAAGTAAACTAGATAAAAAAGTCTATAACTGGAAATTATTTTCCAATATACAGGGCGAGCCAAGACGAAATTACAGGACCAAGTGCCTTTTTTTGGTTATCTCCCAACCACTTTTTAAATTGAATTTTCTCAATTTTTTTCAAATGGAACACCCTGTATATTTTTCAACGATGTGATGTAAAAATGAAAAACGAACATTTTTTATAAGTACTTCCCTATGGCTAATTGCAACCATTTTCGTTTTATTGATTAATAATTACAACATTCAAAAATAAACTTAAAAAAAGAGGTTTCTTCAAATAACTCGGTAGAAAAAATTATAATAAATGTTCCACATGTTGGTCACTTTGATTGACACACATCTCTATGCGCTTTTGAAATGAGGTTCCCACTGTTCCTAAAACTTCCGGTGTGATAGATCTAAAGGCAGTTATTATTCTTTCCTTCATATTTTGTACTGTTGTTGGTGTGTCTCCATAAACAATTTCCTTCACCTATCCACATAAAAAGAAATCCATTTTTGTAAGATGTGGGGACCTAGCAGGCCATTTAGTGGATCCATTTCTTTCAATCCATTGATGAGGGTAGGTATTGTTTAAGTGGTCTCTAACTGCATTTAAATAATGTGGTGGAGCACCATCTTGCTGAAACCACATCCTATTTCGAATTCTTCCAGGGAGATTAACCAATAATTGTGGCAGATAGTTTTCCAAAAAATGAAGATAAATAGCTCCAGTCAATGTATCATCAAAGAAATGTGGCCCTATTACATGTTCTCCAATAATTCCTCCCCAAACGTTTATAGACCATCTGTGTTGGTTATCAACTTGCATAAAAAAAGTGAGGATTTTCTGAAGCATAATTATGGAAATTGTGCCTATTAACAAATCCATTTTTATGAAAAGTTGCCTCATCAGTGAATAAAACATTATTGAAGAAGTTGACATCAACTTGCATTTTACCTCTGGCCCAATTAGAAAATTGATAATTTTCACTTTATTTGTTATTTTTACAACTAGTTTCATCCTATTCGGACATTTTCAAGTAAACTAAATTATACACAGATTTTACTTTCATTTAAATATAAACTGAACTGAATAGAAGGATGGGTCACTTTATGGTTGATAATATAATTCAAATTTGTACAGATGTTATGTCTTTAAAGATAGGGATTTTTTCAAGATAGTAAATTATATTATGGTGTGATTTTTATTAACAACAGGTTATCTGAATAAGTTTAATAACGGAGAATTATATAAATCTATTTGGTAGTTTAATATGTTGTAATTTTTATTCCTATTTAATTTATTAACTTCTGGCACTACTAATAAATTAAGTTTTTTACTTTTCCCACAAATATGTAATATTTTAGGTTGATGGTCATCAGTTATTGTATAACCAGAATCTGTTAGGTGTTTATAAAAGTTGGAATGTTGTTTTGTGTGTGAATATGTTCACTATATCTTACTCCGAACGACCTACCTGTTTGACCTACATATAAGGCGTTACATTCTGGTCAATCTAACCGATATACACCACATTTTTAGAGATATCAGTTTTTTGTTTTGCATTGAAAAGATATCTGCCTATATTTTTGTTAGAGTTAAAAGATGTTTTAATATTAAATTTGGAAAAAGTATTGCTAATTGAATAAGAGAGTTGACCTGAATATGGTAATGAAATGTATGTATTTTTTCTCGTTAATAGTGGGATAAAGTTCTTCCAAGAGGGACTTATTTTGTTTTATGTAGATTAGATTGTTCATTATATTTTGAGGGTACTCGTTATAATTTAGTTTACTTGAAAATGTCCGAATGGATGAAACTAGTTTTAAAATAACAAATAAAGTGAAAATTTGACAAGTAATAAAAAGTGTTTATAATTTTTTAAATCAAAATTGATTTGCACAAAGTAACTTCCTCTTCAATCGACTTTTTGATATTTATAATAAATCGATGAAATGGATGTTGGCTTTTTGTTGGTCACCCTATATACATAGTTTTTGTCCTATTTGATAAAATAGGAACAAACCTAAATTACACCTAGAATAGATTTGCCGAGACCACCGCTTTTTGTAATTAAAGATGCTATGATGAAAACTAATGATTTAGGGTCGAGTTTGTCAGACGTTGGATTAGAAACAAAGACCTAGGTTGTAAAATATTACTTTGACGATTTGCTAGGCTAGTAGTCTCTAATACAGATGTTCATAAAAACATCATGATCACTTCTTATAATAAAACCCAATATTATTTGCATAATTTACGTTTTATACACATAATGTTGAAACAAGTAAATCTGGATATTTCGTAAATTTCAAAATTTAAATATTTATTTGAAGTTTCACATTAGTTAATTATTCTAATTAGTCTTGTAAGAAATTTATGAAAGATATTGAAAAGAATATATTACATATTGTATTTAAATATTCCTCTTAATAAGGTATGTGTTATTTATTGTGTTAATATATTTTTAAAGTTGTATTATAGCTAGTATTGATTATTACTGATTGAGAACGGGAGCATTCAACTATGAATCTCTTTTACTGGTGGTGGTGGTGGTAAATCAGCATATTACGTGAATGATCCCATTACAAAGTATCAAAGTCGTAGAGTCCGTTGTGCACTGATAAGATGACAGGAAATGTGTAACGAGGCAGCGGGGAGACCTTGGCGGTTCTGATTATTCTGAGGGATTGTCCTTGAGGACTTCAGTTTGTGGAATGATGGCTCAACATCTCTGTGGTGAAATACATGCTACAGTTATACAATATCTTAATTGACTGTGATGCACTTGTATTGTCTTGTGTATAGTTTGCCAAACAGATATTGTGATGAGACGTCCTGGGTAAGACGGTACGGGACGCAGAGCCGGATTTAACTGTTTTGTTCGCTCATTTACTTTTTCAATGTAGGTTTTATATTCAGTTTAGCTAGCAACAATTTAATTCATGATGACAGAAAACAGAAAATTTCTCATAAAATTCCTTTTTTGGTGTGAACAAGCAAATTTACTTCACGAAACCGTAAAAGGAATTTTATGAGAAATTTTCTGTTTTCTGTCATCATGAATAATTATTCATATGGATTAACTCTCCCCACTTACCCAAATTTAACAATTGTACAAAAAAGTATTAATTTGATATAAAAGTATTGAATTTAACGTATTTACTACACATATAGCAGTTACAGTAATCAAGTTTGTTTAGTATAAATTGTTACTACCCAGCAAGAACTGCGAGGAGGTATGAGCATTTCTTGCCAGGAAAAGCATGGGTATGGAATATTAGTATAGAATAAAGAGATTATTTAAAAAGTAACAAGAAAGATTTAAAAACAAAATAAAAGCAAAAAAATATACTCTCAAGGTAGTAACAGAAACAAATATTTTTTTCAATAAATGAACTAAAAATAAATTCTAATAGTAAAGTTATTACTATAATAAAAACGGACATATTTCTGTCAAAATGAAAAAAAAATAATAACATTAATAAATAATAATATCCTGAAAAAGAATGTTTCTCAAGTACTGAACCACGAAAGCACAAAACGGAATTAAATAATGCAGTTGATATCACAAAATTCACTCCTTCACATCATTTCACTTTACCTTACCTTACATTGCTTCTTTCTCTGAATCCTCGTCATTTTCACCACTCTTCATTTTGAGATGAACTACTATCCTCGTTTAAATTTATAATAAATTTATTTCCCCTATTTATATGAAATTTGGCAATTTTTAAAAAATCATCCTCAATTGTAATTACTTTCCTAATTCTGTTTTCCCAATCTTCCTTGTTAATGTTCGACACTTCATTTTGAATTAACTCTACGACTTTTTTATCGAATTTCGGAAAAATATTTTCTTTCCTGACATTTTTCTTCAATTTACAAAAAAATTAATTCAATCGGGTTGAAAATACTGAAATATGGCGGTAATCTCAACACTTTGTGGCCATATCTCTCCGTTACATTATCTATAATATACTTCTCATAATTTTTCATTTGCAGCACTTCCAACAGTTGTGCTTTATTATAACTTTTCTCATATAGAGCTCATGTTCCATTAAAAATATTTGTAACTTCAGCTTAGTAGAACTCTTGTTAGGAATTTTATAAAATTCAGTTGTCTCGAATGGTACTTCGCATTGTCAAGAACAATAATGCTATTCGGTTTTAATTTTGGAATTAGTGTATTTTCAAACTATTTCTCAAATATTTCTCCCTCCATGTTCTTGTGGTAATCCACGTTACGGTCCGCCATGTTTTTTCCGCACAGTTTCAATGCATTATCAACCCATCCATCAACTGATCTACAGTGTAATACTATCAACCGAGCCCATTTATTAGGGGCCAATGAGATTGGTTGACATTTCCTAAATCCATCAGTCCATCCTTTTTTGTCATGAGTGTCATACCAAGTTTCATCTAGATAATAAATTGGTCTATTTTCCCTTCTGAGTTTTTTTATCTCTTCTAGATATGAATTTCGCCAATCCACTATTCGTCTACTTTCCATAATCGTTTATTAATAGTTTGATATTTAAATCCAATTTTTCTTAGCCAAGTTCCTAAAGTTTGGTATATTTTAGATGGTAATCTATTTCTTTTAATTCTCTGTCTACCATGTTAATAGTTGGGATTTCAGTTTTCCGATACGTGTCGTAAACTAAAGTTTTTAAAAGTTTTGCTAACGATAGGTCCAGAGTTCTAGAGTGACCGGCATCGGATCTTTGTTTTCTTGGGAGGACACCTTCTTTCATCAGTTTGTGTATTGTGACACGGGGAACGTTAGTTAGGTTAGTTTCACCTAGTATATCCAAATCATACAAATTAGGGTCATTAACTCATCGCTTCAAAAGATTATTGTAAACATTAAGGCAAATTTGTTTCGCTTGCTCGTTCAAATGTAACAGATTTTTTTTACTGAAAACACTAATGAACTTTAAGTTTCTTTATCACTGTAATCACTATCACTTCCATTTTCACAAACACAATAAGATGCAGACGTAGAGGCCTCCTACGGTCGAAACATTTTTACATCAAATACCTTCTTAAATTATTTTCAAAAAACACACCATCAAATAAACAGATATAAAATAATTCTTTACTTATATTACAAAGACCTTCGTGAACTATTACAGATATAAAATAATTGTTATTCATATTACACAATTACACAACTCACTTCAACACAATAACCTCTTAAAATATGTTCAAAAACACGCCAGCAAATAAACGGATATTAAATAATTATTATTTATCTTATTATATTATACCTGCAATATATCAGCGCTGCTAGAATGATTCGGTAACAAAATTAAGTGCGGCTCTGAAGTATCCCAGCATGTAAGCTAAACTCCGCCTCGATCGCGTGCCAGCAAAAACAACAATCAGCGTTCTCGCTTTAATGTAAGCGGTGTAAAAGAAGATGTCACGTATTATACGTTTCCCGCCCACATGTCGTCGCGTCTAAAAAAAAATGCTCCGCACGCCCGTCACAATATAGGTTTCGCAGACTAAAAGAATAAACATGTACTTTTTCTTGCATTGTAGAGGAATTCATATTTAATATAAGACTCAATATTGGATCGTCTTGTATTTTGGGTTTTGATAATAAATTATAACGTTTGAAAAAGAAAAAATGTCTTTTATTGCAAGGTTGTTCTTTATAGTCGATTATTTCAAAATTCAACTATTCGAATATGTGTCTAAGTTTTCAAGTATTTGACTAATCGAAAATGTACTATTCAATTATAGATTTCAATTTTCATGTATTCGATTGTTCTCATACATCGGGTAAATAATGCTTATCCTAAATGATGTATTCACGACGGTTTCTAAAAAATTGCGACCAAATTGTAACATTGGATAGATTCTTCTAATTGTGTTGCAATTCAGTTTACGGCTTACATGTAAATAAAAGATACATTAAAAAACAAAAATTCTGCCTTGGCACTTTTAGTAATTTTCGAAGAACACTTTGAGATACCCTAGGAGGTTCGCAATTTAGAGAAAACATTAATGCTAGTTTATTGTTTACTTTGATCTAAACATTATTGTAGAAAGCATCAGGAAGAAGATTCCGAACTGACAATTCGTATTACTATTCCAGAATATCTCTAGGCATAAAAGATTAAAGCCATCTGACCTTTATATGTTGTGGAAATTTGACTGTTTGTCCTTAATAAACTTTTGGGTTACAGTTATATGATTATTTTATACATATATTTATAATTATTCTTAGAAATGTATAATTAGAGTTATTCCAGAAACATTTTAATCATATAAGTAGTAAGATTTCCTCCATACCTCACTAATTACAATATCGAGAAAGGCTTATCCGTAACATTAATTATCTCGAAGATGGGCATTAATGGATTAATGTATAAAATCAGCCAGTTTCACATCGTTAACTATTATCTACTAGAGTGACATTTCAGACATAGCAAGTCGATGGGATGTATTCGTTTATCAATTTGTGAGTATTTTAGAATCATAATTCATTTTGGCCACAAAGAAAATAAAATAAATATTTAGGGATTTAGTAAGAAACTTCTTTACTCATCACAATATTTAATATAAGAAATTACCTGATTTCTTTAATGTATATTGATGTTATAACAACACTAAGACAATAATACATAATTTTATAGTAATATTATTAAGTCTCTTGTTATGATTTATAATTAGCTAGTAACAGTGGAATTGTATTTAAGAGGGTCCAGTACTCGTACTATAACATTTAAAATAGATTTTTTTTTTTACAATCTGTTGTTTAATCAACAGATAACCACAGCCGTATATTTCTTAATTCACATTTCATCTAATTTACCATGTCTATGTACAGTTGGTGGATAGTTACATAACGTTGTGCGCCTAGGTAACTTCACCTGGGCATTGTATTTATTCCACAACTCTCGAAATAGCAGTTTATCTTTTTTGTGTATCGGACTAACACAGGCAACATCAACAAAAATTTAATTAATAAATGAGTAACCGAAAGAACGCCACCCATTTGTTTACTCCTTAACAAAATTGAAACTTTTCAATCGAACAAGTTTTTATTTATTTTAACACACACAACCAGGGCGAATAATTTAAATTTCAATAGAAAAGGAAAAGTTCTACATTAGAAGTATAGTATTGAAAATGCTTATTTCTTCATTATTTATTCTGGTAGAAAAGTGACTTTTCCGAACTTTACATGATTACATGACTCAGAACTCACATTGGTCCCCCATATTTTTTTTAGAATTCTACGTATCTTAGTTGCATATTCAGATATGATTATAGGGAAGTAGAATTGGCCACATTCCGTTATTTTCATTAATTATTGTTCGAAGAGATCAGAGGATCGATGACTGATTTGTGAATTTTTCTGTTGTTTCTTGTCTCCATTTTGGTGCGGAAGTTTTTCGAATAAATGCTAGGTGACATTTCTCTCCATCATTTTGTAGAATAAAGTGACTGGACAAATAACAGAATCTCGATCACTTCCTCACCAGTTTAATTTTTTGGCTATATAAAATAAATTTTCCAATATTTCTGTAATTTAATGTTTTCTTTTTAAGGTAAAAGCATCTGAACTTATTTCTGTTTTGTTTGCATCACTTTGTTCCACTTTGCGTATATTGCATGACAGAAAAAGGATCGAATTTTATATTATATTCGTTGAAAAAATTTGTAAAAGCTTGTACGTTACATTTCAATAAAATTTTACATCTATTTAGCGTATTTAATGCCATATATTATATTAAGTGGAGAACGCATATGGTTTTATGCCTGCCAAGTTCCGGGTCCAAATTCCGGCTTCTACTCTGAGAAAGTCGAAGAGAGTGATTGTGTCCATGTATTTCAGCAGTGTAATCCCCGCCCCGGGGTTGTCTAATTTATGTCGTGTGTTTTTCTTTTCCGTTTTTTCATATTATATGTCGTTCTGTAGATTTTTGTCCAATATGTTTACCATTGAAGGAGAACAGAAAAAACAATATTTTATAATATAATAAGTATCAAGTCAGCATTTGTACAATATCACATAAAAAAATATAATATAATATATATGTTGAGTTCAGACATTTCAGAAAAGTTAAAGGTCCTTTGATAAAAGAAACGGATATCATTTCCGATATAAAGAAATTTTATTGTTATTACATGTTTGTTTATTAATATTATGTGTCAAAGAATACCCTGTTACTGTTCCTTTGCCATAAAATCACGGATCAGAAGTATATTTATCTTAGTAATATATGACAGTCAATTTTTTCAGATGTCATTGATTCTTAGAATTACTTATGAACAAGAATTCTGAACAAGAAGAAGATATTAATATAGTGCAGACAATTATTAACATTTCACCATATAATTTCTTGCACATCATGTTAACTTAAATGACATTTTTAAAGTTTAAGAGAAAAAATGTTTTATTTTTTTTTTTTTCTAATTATTATTTAGTAAATTGAGTTGCACTAAGACATATCCTACTGAGGAAATTAATTTGTTATTGTGCAAAATTATGTTAAAGAAGTTCTTTTAGTGCAAAAGTGGTTATTTAGAAGAATTACTTTAAATATTAATAATTAATTAAAATCTCTTCTTTGACTGAAATAAGATAGTGCGTCTAATTCTGCCCTAAATATCATCCCAGTTCCATAATAAAATGTTGAGCTGTGCCAATTTTTTAATACAATAAATTTTAATAAAAAATTAACAAAATGTACTTTTCTATATGTGCAATTGAAATAAAAAATCTACGTGTTCGAGGTTTCTTGATAACTTTTTATCAACGGAGAAAATAACTTGTACTACGTAGCTATACTAGAGACAACTGTTTTTGACAAAGTGCTTAATAAAAACATTTAGCAAGATATCATTTCAAGAGCTACATGGTTGTAGATTATGAAAAGAGGTGGTTCTAGTGCTATAAATTTCAACACCAGCAAAACTGGTATTTAACTTTTTGGCTTCTACTCAACAATTTGTTGCGAGATGCGTTCCTAAGAATATTATATGAAATAATTGAGAACTATTTTAACAGTATATATAAAAAAGCGTATCATAATCGCTTCTTCCTAAAGGACGTAAAATTAAGCTTTATCAGAAATAGAATCATCGATATTTAATTGACTCGTCTTAAAAGAGGGAGTGTAAACTTTTCATACTTGTGTTATAGAGCTAAATAAAAATGTACATTTTTTCTATTTACAGTGTTTTCAGAGGCAGTCAGTAAATAATTAAATTATAACGAGTAATGATTATTAGTTACCTAAATTATGCAATGCAGACGTGCGGTCAATCGCTCATATAAATTTGTTAAAAAAGTCGATCAAAAGTGTAGTAAATATGACAAAATTACACTAGATTGGAGTTTAAAAACATCCATGTAATTTAACATAAAACTTTCGTTAAGATAAAGTTAATAATCAATAAATAGTGGTTAAAAGTGAAATAAATATAGCTGTAAACGTTACACCATGAACCTCAACTCTAAACATCTGAAACGAAGTATATTTGAAAGCGATTTTTAAGTATAATACATTAAAAATTAGATACATTTATTATGTAAATAAATTTTGGTTTGTTATCGTAACAAGAAAGAACAATAATTAATATAATATAATTTAATAGAATGCGAGTCTAACAAACTGAACCTTTCTTTTTTCTTTCGTCAGTGAGTGTATCCCTAAAAACTTTTATTAAATTAATAGGACAGGACAGGAGCGAACTTATAAAATCTATTAAAATGTCGATAGTAAAATGTTGCACTTGTACAACTGAAGTAAAGAGAAATAATAGCGTAGTCAGTTGTGTTATAATGTCATGGAAAATTTCATTTTAAGTATATAAACTTCAGTGATGAATTAGGTGGAACTGTTCATGAATATAAGCAACTAAAGTACCTATGTAATCTTGCAATGACAAAATTTATTGAGAGAAATTAGAGAATTAAAAAAAGCATAGAAAAGTGTATTAAAAATTATTCAGAAACAAAATAAAATTATAGAGGAACGCAATGTTATAAAAAAAACTGAATATTTCTCAATAGCAGGAAGAAAGAAATGATGAAGTTAGAAAGTCATACAGTGAAGTATTGAAGAAGAGGTGTAAAGAAATTATTATGATTAAACGTATTAAAGAATACCAGAATAGCAATGATTACTCAGGAGGGAATTAAGGAAAAAATTGATCCTAGCAAAATAGTTGTTGGAGTGAAAAATGTAAAGAATATTAAAAATAGAGGAATACTAATTAATTGTAAAAATGCAGAATCGAAAGATAAAATACAAAAAAAAGTACAAGAAGAATTAGGTAATAAAATATATAAAGTAGAAAAATCCTCTTTTGAAAAATCCAAAAATGATTATCATAGGAACCGTAAATAAATTTGCCAAACAAGATGAAAATGTTTTAGAATGTATTATAGAACAAAACGAACTTGACCAGATTCATAAAAATATTGCTAAAAGAATTAAAATAGTAGGGAAGTAACAGAATCAAAAAAAAAAAGAAACTGTAGCAATATAATTTTGGAAGTGCAATCGGACATTTCAGAATCATATATGAGAAGAGTATTATAATGTAGGATGGAGAGAATGCAAAGTTAATGATACCATAATATAATTCATTGCTATAAATGTGCCAGATACAATCATTTTACTAAGGAATGCCTAAATAATATTACATGTTTTAAATGCTCTGGAAACCGTAATGGAAAAGAATGTAACGTTGATTACGAATGATATATATATTGCTTAAACACAGTAGAAAAACTAAAAATTACTATGAAATATGACCACAGAGCAGATGATAAAACTTGTTCATGCTTCATAAGAATGGTAGAATAAGACTGTAACAGAACAAATTACAACGAATAGCAATTAAACAACAATAACGTAGTTGTACCTATTGTTAACAGTATGGTTTATTTTAGTTGTCAGGGTCTTAGTAACAACAAGGATAATATACATACATTAGTAGTAAATTGAAAACCAATATTTTTGTTTTAACAGAAACTCACGTGGACCAAAGTGTTACCGATATGGAACCATAATAATTGTTGGGGATTTCAATTTTGATATAACAAGACCAGGTGACTATTATACAAAAAATTTAGTGATGTTATCTATCAAATTATACAAAATTCTACTAGAATAACAGACCATAGTTCAACCATAATAGATTGCGTCATTACAAACAACAAAAATATTATTTGCATAGTTAATGCAACACCGAAAATCAGTTATCATTTAATACTGTCCATTAACATACCAAATTTGAGGGAAAAAGTAAACAAGTTAGAATCATAAAATGTTCTTCACAAATTATAATACAGCCAACTTTCAGAATATATTAAATAAGTACAGATTGGAATAACAATATCACTGATATCAATAGATTAACAAATTCCCTAAAAATGATATCTCGACATACGCAATATAATTTGTCCTACCATTGAAGTTATCATAGCAGAAATATATCAATACAACAAATGGATTAATTACGAAATAATTAATTTAATGAAAGAAAGAGATAGCAAATATCAAGAAGCAACTTTTACATAAGGATAATACATGGAAAGAATACAAATACTTAAGAAACAATGTAACAGCTACGATAAGAAATGAAAAAGAAAAATACTTTAATAAAATAATAGATGGAAATAAAAATAACAGCAAACTAATGTAGAAGAACTTGAAAACCCTGCTACCCAATACTATGAAAGTTGTAGGAAAAAATATAATATTTGAGAATGTGGAAATTTCAAAGGAGCAAATTGTAGCAAATAAATTTCAAAAAATGTTTCTAGAAAGTATCGACATTATAATCAAATTGAAATAATAATTTCCAAAAGACTTGATACAGTAATAGAAAACATAGACAGTCATGAGCAATTTAATGCATTTAAAGCAATTAATTTGTATGAATTAAAAACAATTGTTGTAAACATTAAAATATACTGCTGGAACTGAAGATGGCATATCGACAAAAATTATTAAGGACGCGTTTATGGTTACCGGAAATCATCATTACAGAGTCGAATTTTACCTAGTGACTAGAAAACATCATGTGTTGTACCTGTACCCAAAATTTGTAATACTCATCTCTGTGAAGAATTTAGGCCAATAAATATCATGCTAGTATATGAAAAGCCTTTAGCAATTGTAGTAAAGATCCAACTTTTAGAACAATGTGATGAAAATAATGATATGGTCTCTAATCAGGTAGAATTTCGTAAACAACATTTTTGTGAATCGATGACTGAATATAAGTGATAAATGTGTTAAGGCAATTGATGACCATAATATTATATTGACAGTTTTCTTTTCGGACAGCTCTTGAAACTATTAATAGAGAATTACTGGTAAGAAAACGAGAAAATTGGTATTAGTAATACAACACTATAGTGGTTAAAATCTTATTTATCTCGTCGTTATCAAAAAGTAAAATATACAAATTTTGTATCCAATCAACTAGAAAATTTAAACGGTGTACAAAAGAGTACGGTCCTGGGACCTATTTTGTTTCTATTATATGTAAATGATATTGTAAAATATGTAAGGTGTAGTATAACTATGTTTGCTGATAATACTTTGATGTGCATAATAGATACAAATGCTGAGAAAATGATAAGTATAATGAATGATGAATGGAAAAATATGTAGAATTAGTAGTGTAATAATGATTTATTTGTAAATATTAAGAAGTCTAAATATATTTTCATAGGAAATAATTAAACAGCAATCATAATCCATTAAATATATCGATAAATAATAACACTCTGGAAAAAGTTACCGACATGAAATATTTAGGAGTCATAATAGATCAAAATTTGAACTTTAAAAGTCGGGTAAATTTCATTATGAATAAAATGTCAAAGAAATGTCACTTTTTATATAAACTTGTTTTATCTAACCCCGTTATGAAACGTCGTTTTAAATGCATTTTTGACGTTACGAAACGTCACATTTTTCATAACTGTCAGTCCCATTACAT
The DNA here is from genome assembly GCA_029963845.1 of Rhamnusium bicolor. Classification (NCBI taxonomy): domain Eukaryota; kingdom Metazoa; phylum Arthropoda; class Insecta; order Coleoptera; family Cerambycidae; genus Rhamnusium; species Rhamnusium bicolor. Next base: position 577,798 of record JANEYF010004917.1, read on the forward strand.
AACTAAGTGATGTAGTAAATTTTTACGTAACTGATTATTAAACCCATCATTTAAAGAAGGGACTTTAAGACTAAGAAGCAAAAAACACTTTATTAATAAACTGGAACTCAAAACATAGTTATTCTTTTGATTTGTTTGCATACACATTAACAACAAAATTACTACAGACACAGTTACTAAAATTTATTCCTGAACCTGACGGAATATTTATTTCTTTTTCCTTGGCAGCTATTTCAGAATATCTCTCCTCATTATACACCGAACCTAACTGATTTACTTCTCTTGAAACAGGTACCTCAAAATGTTCTCCTAGTATATTATTTGCAATTTTTTTCTTGTTGGCCAAAGAATTTTCGACGTAGCCTTCTACTACGGTATTGGATTTCCGCCCCCATGCTGCTTAATTTTTTAATATGTCAGCTCCTGAATCTGCGAGCAAAGATGCGGATGACCGCCGGAAGCAATGTCCAGATTACCGTCGGCATTTGGTCAACCAAGATGTTTTGCAATTAATTTTGGTAAACATCCAAAGGTATTTATACCTATAGGTTGTACTCCACATTTGTTACTATTGTATTTAACAAAAAAACGGTCATGCTTTGTATTTTGTAGACGCAGATTGACATATTTTCGAACAATTTCTACTAAATTTTCTCTATATCCAGAAATATTGCTATTTGTGACCACAAATTCCCGTATCACATTTGTTTTTGTGTTTGGAATAGTAATTTTAAAAAAATTCTTTATCCACAACATCTCTGATACGCATGTCACACAATTCCGCTTTTCTACAAGCACCGGCAACTCCTATAATCATTGCTACCTAAAATAATCAATAAATTAAAAACAATAAAGTTTCAAATAGTGACAGTAAATCAAACCTTTGCAAATAAAAACTTCCCGTCATCAGCATTTCTAATAAAATTTTCAAAGTTCTCTCTTGTCAAAATGATAGATTTTTTATCGTGATAACCTGTAGATTTTCTCTTCAAAAATGCTGTTAATATGGTATATTTTTTGATGTCAATGTTTCTTTTGACATTTAATTCTGCCTTTAACATTGAGTAGGTAGTCTATATTGTAGATGCTTTATAGTTTTTCATCGTTTCGAAATACGCTAAGAGAACCTTTTCACAAACATTTTTTACTTCTTTTTGTTGACACCAATTTTCAAATTTCTTATATGCTTCTTCATACCTGCATTTTTGATTTACCAGGTATTATTGAATTACTGCTAAATTAGCCGATTCTTCTATATCAGATAGAATATCCATATCTGCATCAACCATTTTTGATTAAATTTGCTTCAAAAAAATTCAGCAGATTGACAACTGAGGTTTGTTTATACAAATGTCAATCTATAGTAATGCTCAGGTAAAGCGATAAACAAAATTTATTTGTACGACTGCAAGCGTAGCTATGTTTGGAACCGCAAAATAGTATTCAAAATAAATTGCCATTTTTTTTCATATTTTTAAAGCGGGATTAGATACAATTTTGTACTAAACACGTTATGAAAAGTAATTTTACTTGACTCATGTAATTTGCAAAACTCGCTCGCTTCGCTCGCTTGTTTTGGCAAATATTACGTTCGTCAAATAAAATTAGTCTTTTCATAACTGGTTACGTAAATAACTATTACGTAATTACGATATTTTAAATTATTTGACATCAAAAATTTATATATAAAAGGTAACTTAATAATGATATTTATTATACAAAATAATATTTTCGTCATTTTCTAAATATGTATGTACATACACGAATACGTCAATGTCAGATTATATGCCGTAGGGTTAGGGTCATAATCGTTCTTACTTCTTAGCACGTAATAAGAGAAGTAGAGATGGGTTAGTGAAATATGTAATGTAAGCTTCATTTTATTTCCGTGGAATTGAGGCGTCCTTTTGGTGGCATGATTCGCTGTCGTTCTCGTTTCCGCTTATGTCATGCTGTATTTTTGGATTACTTTTCAATCTTTAGTTTACATGATGGCTGATGTGCATACGTTTAGAGGTATAGATTTTCCTAAGTATTTTCTCCTCCCAGATTTTTTCCAATATTTTGATTTCATTTCGAATTGCATTCGTTCAACTGAGGGCGAGCTATCGTAATGGTTTTGTGTTTTGTCCTCTATAATTATTTTACCTATATTTTTCAAGACAGTCATAATAATTCTCTCTCTCCCAGAAGAAACAGATTATCTATTCAACTCTCTATTTTTTATTCATTTTCGGTTTCAGTTCATCTTTACATTAGACATTACGACCGAAAATTTAACCTTAACCCCCTGGCGTCTGTCTTTAGCGCCTAAAGCCACAGCACCGAAACCCTTATCATTATAGCTAAAATAACATCTGAACAAAAATAATGAATATATCATAGTTTTTATATGCTTCACAACGTTCACCTTATAATTCCAACACGCCTTTTATTATATCTTTTGAATGAATTAGGATTTAAAAAAGAAAATCGGATAATTTAGATAAATATTAAAAGGTAAGAAGGTTCGTGGCTTATCGGCAATTGGGGCTTTAATTGACCCACTTTGTTTACTAAACTTACACTATCTTATATTCACAAACACTACGACACACCTGAAAAATTCTCAGGTTTTTCTGATACTAATAGGAATAAAAACATTCTACAAGTAGATCAGCGCCGAATCAATGCAAAGCCTTGACACACCAATGGTTTTTAAACTTAAATAGTTATTTAAACTGTCTAAAATTTTCTGTCTATATTGCTCGTTATTGGGGAAAATTTAATTGATGTTTTAATGCATAAATATTGTTTCATATTTTAATTTATAAACTCACATTAAATAAGTAGAGGAGCTACATGCTTGAAAGGCCGGCATAGTTTTCAAAAGTCAACTTTATGAAGTTTCCGTTTAATTAGACTTCCATCATTCTAAATTTCCATTATTTTTCGGCCAATTTTAAATTTTAATTCCATTTTAATCCGGTCACACTGAAATGAGATAAAAAGTCTATTTGCTGCACTTATCTCTAAAATAAATAAAGTGTGCTCTACGCCAATTCCTTTTATTGTATGTGGGAACACCACTTTATCAGAAATTTCATGGAGACTAAGTAGTTTCAGTAAAGACACGGTATTGTTTCTCTAAATTAATCTATAAATAAAATTTACGATTACATTTTCTAGAAAGTTTTATCTAGAAAATAAGGTGATCTGCAACTTGTACTCAAGATTGCTCAATAGGAAACGTAAATAGAGTATATATTTTATACTTGGAAAAATTTTGTTGGGTAAGGGTCCTTATTTTGAGAAAAACTACTTTATCAACTTGCCAACGTTTCGGTAAATTTTATTACCATCCTCAGGGCAATAATTATTAGTTTTCTTGGTCACCATAAAAATTATACAAAACAAGAAACAAACAGATAAAATTACTGAGTATTAAGAAGTATTTTACTCTTATATATTTATACAATATATATTTATCATATATTGGTACACATATACGGACTTTAGTGTGTAATAGTAATAACACATGTTATTACCATTTGTATTTTAATATTACAATACAGGAAAGGTATACAATAATGGAAGGTAACTACATACCTCTAAAAAATAATTCCACAATATTTTCAACTACTGTTTGTAGAGCAATTTAAAATATCACTTGACGCAATGAAGCATGTAATTTAACAAATTTTTATTTATAACAATTTACTTTTTTATTCTTGATCATTTTCTAACTTAAGACACAAACATAAAATAATATTAATCAGAAAATTATTGTAATTTTTTTTTTTGTCTTTAAATTACATGTTCCATTACGTAAAGTGATTTTTCAAATTGCTCTACAAAACAATAGTTGAAAATATTGTGGAATTATTTTTATAGAGCTATCTAGTTACCTTCCATTATTGCATACCTATCCTATATTGCAATATCAAAATACAGATAATTCCAAAACGATGACTACTATCGAAATTTAGTAAAAGCACCTTTTTTATGTTGTTTTTAACACTGATTCCGTTTTCCGATTTAAATGTTAAAAAAAATAAGGCAAAGATATTGTAGTGAGAATTTACCCTCACTCAGTCTATAACTACCCCAACAAATCATATTTAAATAAAAATTGACAACATATGTAACATTATGAAATTAATAAATGGTCCAAATTTAATTTTTGCAACTTTTCGAATTTATTGGCAAATAACTATATTGTACTTACCCCCTTTAAAGGGGTTGTAGCTCCCTTATGAATTGATTTAATGCAAATGTTTGTATACAAAATTTAACTTGGTTTTTTTCTAGTTCTATCACTCCCTTGAAGGAAGGTACTTAATTATAGGACACCCTGTATAATATGGTAGGAATTAAGTTTCAATTAAAAGTTACGACATCTCAACCCCAAAGTTCTCTCTTGGTTCAAGGATGTTTTAACGCCGAAAATGATACAGAAGGAAGGTACTTCAGTTATAAATACAATGACTTTGTGGCATTTTTCAATATTCTCCCATACACGAGTATCTATTTTTAATTGTAAACTATGATATAATTTGGACATATAAACAGTATCTTTGTTTTAAAAAGTCGAATAGTTTGACTTTACTTACTGTACTCTTTAAAATTGTCGCATATTCCCTGATCGGCAGGACAAAGTGAATCCTCGGAATGGTTCTTCAATGATGCAGGTTAATGCATACACAGATTCACTCTACGTCGGACTGATTTCTCTGATCGCTCTTCAGCAAATTAGTCGGACTTTTGAAAATTAATTGGAAATTATTACTACTTATTTCTATATCTACGTCATGTATTAAAGAAAGGAACGATAAAGATGGGAATTATAAATTAAAATAAAATCAACGGAAAATCAACTTTTTAGATACAGTAAAATGAGGTACATACTCCACCAATTTGTTGTTTCCGATTTAATGCGAAGGTAACATTTGAACTGAACACTACAAATTTATATAACGTCATTATTTTTAGTGTACATGTGGCGGATAATTTAGTAGGTAAAATTGCAGGCAAATCTGGATATATATATATATATATATATATATATATATATATATATATATATATATATATATATATATATATATATATATATATATATATATATATATGTATATATATATATGTATATATATATATGTATATATATATATATATATATATATATATATATATATATATATATATATATATATATATATATATATATATATATATATATGTTAAATTCGTTTTCCGGGTATACTCCCGCGTAGGTGATAGGCCTCGAGAGGGACCGTGGTTGTCTGAACGACGTTTCGGCTTCAGTTCGAGTAACCAGAAGCCGCAGTAAGCAGTTATCTGTTAGAACCTGAAGATGGCAGATGAGATTCTGCCGAAACGTCGTTCAGACAACCACGGTCCCTCTCGGGGCCTATCACCTACGCGGAGTATACCCGGAAAACGAATTTAACATTCACCACCCGCGAAAACCTGAAAAACAACATATATATATATATATATATATATATATATATATATATATATATATATATATATATATATATATATATATATATATATATATATATGTATATATATATATATATATAATCCCAGTTCCTCGACCTGGAATCGAACCCGGGACCCCAAAATTTCGAGGCAAGTACGTTACCTCTAGACCACGGAGTCATGTATATATAAATATACATTTTATTTCAACTCTATTAATAAAAAATTAGGAGCCTCTATATTATTTATTGTAATAATAATAAAATGTTTCGTATCAAGAGAAAAAGTTGACCAACGATTTATAATCCTATTTTGGATATCTTGTGAAAATGCTGTAAATCTTTCTGCTTATAGCATAATTTTACAGTTATTACTAGAAGAAAATATCAGTTTACTTAGATCTGACACTAAATACTCAAGTAATTGTTCTCCATGTATAATAATTATTATACTTAGAAAGTTAACGTTCAAACTTTTATTATATTCATTTTCATCCATTGTTCTTCGAGATCAAAACAGTTTATGTACATATAAGTTAGAATATAAAAGTTTGATGTTTTTCTAAAGATGCCTGGGAGCACTTACTGGAACTCAATAAAAGTTTTCATCGATTCTGTTCATAATTACACATTAGGGAGTTCAGTCCAACCCAGAGCCTAACTGACTCATTTATATTTTATACTATAATCATTTGGATTTAGGTTATTCAATGAAAAAGTAATTTATCTAACAGAAAGTAATTCAAATTTTGCAGGAGAGCTAAAAGCTTTTAAGCCTATCTACCATTTACCTGTTTACTAGTCAGTATGCACTACTAAGAAGCACACATCAATAATTATATACATGCACAGTGGTCCGAGATAAATAAAAAGTTGACAAAATTCTAAATTTTATGAATATGTTATACAGCTTTCACATTCTAAGGGTATATCACAGGTAATATTTCCCCAGAATATCAACCCCTTTGTTCGGTTCGAGAATACTACCTGCGGTGACTCCTCAAACATGAATAATTGTTAAACTACGATTTTACTTCACTTTGTTGGCAGATTTCAACATATGACTGTGCTTCAAATATTTGTGCTTTTGGTTTATAATTTTTACAAGAAAAACTTTAAAGCAAGTACATTATTTACGTATAAAATATTTCCTCAAATTTTATTTTGAGGTACCTGATTTTATAATTTTTTATAAACGTTATTTCTTTGGCATTTTGTAACTTCTATTGGACCTAAAGAGAGTTTTCCATTAAAAGCCACAGATATATTCATTCTAAAATATACTCTTGGTATTTCTCTATGCCGCGGTTAAATGAATTATTGCTCAAAGTTGTTCCATCAGAAAAAAATCGCGTTTTTTATTTTGATACAGGGCGCTTCAAGTTAATTTCAAACCCAAATAAGATAGTGTCGTTGCCGTCAGTAGTAAGGCAAACGGTATACCATGCAGACTAAAAACTTTGCACCTGTAACATATACTGAAGCGATTGCGGCGCCCCCATCCTAGCTTAAGCAACCACCAAATTTTAATTTTTTGTGTGATCAGATATTCCGATTCCGAAAGTGAACGTGAAAGTGATACAGACTCGACTGATACCGATGAATAACTGACGCTCTTTTCTTTTTGTATGATAAGAATATACGAATATTTCACGTTAAAAAGTTATATACCTCCGTTAATTAATAGTATTGTACTATATTTTTGCATTATTTTTCTCGTATTTTGTGATTCATATTAAATAGAATGCATGAAAAAAAATACATAAATTTTCACTTTCTCAAAAAACTACCCCTACAAAGCCATCTTTGAGTTTGGTATTTTTTTATTATTTTTTTCATACTTCATGACTCATTTTAAATGAAAAAACACGTGTAAATAGCCACTCCTAAATAACCACCTCTTAAAACCCAACCCAAATTTTTTTTCACCATTTCTCTCGTGATATGTATCGGATGGGCAACTCATTAACTAATCATCGCACAAGTTTAGGGAAAAAACTGTCAAGTAAAGTGACCCTGAAAAATCGCTGGAAAATGTTTTCGAGTTTCTAAAATGGCTGCTAGGGGGCGTAACAACCATGATCAAACAGAAAACTAGGGTTTTCTCCATATTTTGCCCAATTAGGTGGCATTTAAAATATATGCATCGTAATCCAGGAAGAATTTTGATCCTTATTAGTTTTACAATTTTTTTCTATCTTCAAGATTAAAGTAGTGGGGAGATGCCAAAACAATTTTTTTTAAATGTCGATTACTGCGATTAGACTTAACAGAATTTAACAAACTTGGTCTCGTTACAAAGGTCTTTTCTTAGTCTATCGAGTGCGCTTTATGGTGTTTTCATTTGATTATTACCGTCACCACTAGAGGGCGTTATCTGAAATAGCAACAAATATCGTGATTTTTCTTAAAAAATATAAACGGAAATATAAACGGAACTCTAAAAGAATTAGAATATAATTAATGGAGCCCTAGATGTTCAAAATGTCGTCCATCATTTTAGATGCAAGAATTCATTTTTTTGGCGAGTGGATTGAACGGAAGTCTCTACTTCTGCCATCGAAATACTTTGAATGGCATTTCTTATTCTCTCAATCATGTCGTCCTTTGTAGTGGGTCTGGTGACAAAAACGAGATCTTTTATTGGCCCCCATAAATAAAAATCTAGGCAAGTTAGGGTCTGGAGACTTGGCTGGCCAATGAAATAGACTTCCACATCCTATCCACCTGTTAGGATATCTCTGGTCTAAAAAATTTCGACCGTTCAGAGAAAAATGCGCCGGGCACCCATCATGTTGGAAAAACTTATCACGACGAGTTGCTAGATCTACGTCTTCTAAAAGAAGCGGCAATTCGTTTCTTAAAAAATTCAGATAACGTTCTCCATTAAGAGTTTCATTGAAAATAAAAGGCCCAATTATTTGTCCACCTAGAATTCCGCACCACACATTTATAGACCAACGACCCTGAGATTGGACCTCTCGCATCCAACGCGGATTCGTCTGAGACCAATAATGGATATTCTGGTGATTTACAGTACCATCACTCCTAAATCAGGCCTCATCTGACCACAAAATACGTAAAAATAGCCCAGGATCTTCCTCTATCATTTACAACAGCCAGTTACAATAATCCAGTCTCTGATCGAAATCGCGAGCGTTTAAACTTTGATGGAGGACTATGTGATATGGATGCAACCTAAAAGATTTTCAGTATATGAAAAATGTTTATTTTTGCATGTCATATTTTCTAAACTTGCTCTAAATTGTTGATAACCCCAAGATACAACAGCATTACATAGCCATAAAACAAAAATTTTATATTATGCATATCGTTTAAAATATAAATTTTATAAACTTTATAAAAATTTTTTTGCATAAACCCACTATGTTTCTAATTATGATGCACTAATTCGTTATAAATAAATACTTACTTATGTTCTTTCAGAATATATCGAACAGTGGTTCGACATATTGTCAAATCCCTGGCTATTGCTCTAGTACTTAAATGAGGATTAAATTGCACATATGTTAATACATTTATAACATTTTCCTCGGTGCGACCTCTACGGTGTCTCCGATGCACAGGAAGTTGCACAGATCCAATCGTACGTAAACGATTTGCCAGTCGAATAAAACTCTTTTACCGTGATGACGTCTTTCAAGGTACTGCAACGCATAGACTCTGATAGCAACAGTTGCATTTCTCATGCATTCGAAGTAGGTAAATGTCAAATGTTTCTTCATTTCTAAGTATTATTATAATTTTAAGAACTAATTTCAAAACGTAAACAAATTCAATTAGAAAAGTAAATACTACATAAAATAGCAACAATGACAAGTTGATTATTTTTGACATATTTTGTTGTTTCTTCAATGTGTCATTTTCACAGCTAACTTGTATTCAACAGCTACTTTGCAAATTTCATCGCCAAGATCTGATAATAATTCATAATTTCAACCTTGTTTGCTAATATCTACTGTTAGATAAAAGTTATCGAGTTGCTGTTTTCACTGACATCTGAAGTGTTTAATTCTCTATTTCACTGTGTAAAAATTAACATATCATTCTATTTAAATTTTTAAAAGAAACACACGATATTTGTTGACATGTCAGATAACGCCCTCTAGCGTCAACGATAATAATCAAATGAAAACACCGTAAAGCTCACTCGATAGACTAAGAAAATTCCTTTGTAACGAGATCAAGTTTATTAAATTCCGCTAAGTTTAATCGGAGTAATCGACATTGGCACCTCCCCACCACTTTATTTTTGAAGATAGAAAAAAAAAATGTAAAACTAGTAAGATTCGAAATTCTCCCAGAATTACGATGCATATATTTTTAATGCCACTTAATTGGGCAAAATACGGAGAAAACCCTAATTTTCTCTTTGTTCATAGCTGTTACGCCCCTTAGCAACCATTTTAGAAACTCGAAAATATTTTCCAGCGATTTTTCAGGATTACTTTACTTAAGACAATTTTTCCCTAAACTTGTGCGGTGATTAGTTTCTGAGATATGGCCGATGTACATTCTTATTTGTCCACCCGGTACGTTATTCCTGACTTATTAAGACAATAATCAGATTTTTGTCAACTTCTTTCTGATTTCGAACCACTTTGAAATGTACAAATACATATGTATGTTATTGCTCAATTAAATTCTTTTAATAAGGTAATATTAAGTGTATAATATTGTATAATGATGAATAATAGAAACTATTATATATTAGGAGCTGTCAAGTGTGTATTTTTTCTTTAGTTACAACATTTGCGGTAGTAGAATAGCTACACACGTAGCGAGCGGATACAGGAAATAATGAGGTGGGCAGTTGACTGAAGATATTTACCCCTTGATTGTAAAAGCTGACAAAGAATTAAAGTGAAAACCATCTCATATCTAACTTGAAATCAAGGAAAAAGATTTATAGTGATTTTCACTTTAATCGGACACTATTTGACAAAAGGTTTCATTTTAAATAGTCCGAACATTACTGTTATTGATATAAACTTCACAAAGCGAAGGCAGGTTATATTTCGGGTTCCCTCAGGACAAAAATAATGGGCAAATACTGTAGCAGGATGGAAAATATGCACACCAATGCTATGTCATTTATATTTCATTGTGCGATGTTTATAAATTATAAATAAGAATAGATTTTGTTGGAATATGTTTCTCAATAATAAAATGTTTGTCATTTATTGAGCTTTTCCACATACTTTATTTATTTGCAAAATTCAACTTTTTTCATACATTACTAAACGTCTATAAATAAATAAATCCCTAAATGTGCTTGTAACGTAAGAAAGTAACATGTACAAGGTGTAACAGAAATGCAACTCATACATTTAATGGCACATTGTGGGCGCATTAACTCTATTTATTAAGGCTGGGAATTTTCCAGATTTTAGTATTCGAATATTCGTTCGAAAAAATATTCGAATATTCGAACTATTCGAATAATTAGATTTATTCGAATACCTATTCGAATATTCGAATACTCGAATAATCCGAATTATTCGAATAGGTATCCGATTAATCCGGATCCTCGAATATTCATTATTAATAGGTATAGCACTGAATACTAGTGAATAGTGAATACTCTATTTGAGTATTTGGTTTGATAGACCACAATAATAGTCGTGACGTAAACCACTAAGCAGGCAATTTGATTTGCTTTCCATAGCCACAGCAATGTATGTCTCCTGTACATGTACTTTAAGGATCAGAATTATTCAGTTAGTATTTTATTTTAGGATTGAGGCGCTATTGTTCACATTTAACTATTAAAGCTTCAATAAAACAAAAATAGAGCTAGTTTATTATACTTCTGTCATAACTATTTTTCCTTTTCGAAGAAAATAAAAGTGCTCTAAAATTAGAATGTTTTAAAAAAAGACGCAGATTGTGAAGGTAAAACAAATACATGAAAAGTCAATAGTTAAATATTTACAAGTTTTCTAAAAGTTAAAATTTAACTTTAACCCCTGCCTTAGTACAGTAAGAATAAGGTCGAGGCGAGAAAGAGATGGAATAGTTTGACTGGGAGTAAAACGTGCCACTAATGTGGTCTATTTATATATTTGGATTTTAGAATAGGTACCTACCTATATCTACTATCTACCTACTTTGCTTGGATGCAAACTGCATACCTATTCGTACATAATTCAATAATATATTTTAATATTCAAATTTACTCAGATATAATCGAATATTCGAATACTTGGATATATTCGAATATTCGAGTACCTATTCGAATATTCGAATAATTTCCCATTAGAATAATTCGTAATCGAATACTCGAATTATTCGTATTCGATTCCCAGCCTTACTATTTATATTTCTATTATTATTTCTGGAAAAGAATAATAATATAATTATTGGATATTACATAAGATTAACGGTGTCAAATGTAAGAAACTATCGGTATTTATTATTGTTTTTATTAGATTTGAAAGGATGTTTATATAATACCGAATAATTATTTAATTTTTTTTCTAGAAATGCATAAATACGAAACAAATAAAATGTCAGGTATTTCAAAACTACTATTTTTACTTTAAGCAAATTTTGCTCCTTTTAAGCAGAAGCTAAATCTTCCTTATATTAATTTTAAATAAACAATTTAATCTTTTTTGGATTTGATTTCAAAATTTAACTTAAGTATTGGTATATTTACGTTTTTTTTTAATCAAATTTTATTTAAAGCTAACTTTACGCCTCCTGTATATAGATTCAGCTAAAACTAGAATTTATAATATAATAAACTTAAACAGGTTTAAAGTCAACTTTAAATAAAAATTGTTTAAAAAATAATACATAAATATACCAATGTTTAAGTTAAATAAATCTTTTTTTTGGTACCATAGTTTACTTCGATTGAAACAAATATTTCTCCACCTCAAGAGTGCGCAGGAAAATGTATTAAAATTTTAAAATACTACTAGTACAGAGCGAAAGAGCTCTATTTTACTGTCAAGTATCACCTAAACAACTTTCATCTATTTCTTAAAATAATAAAGTTGCATGCGATTGAAGTTATGGCACTTTTTCAATTGTTTTGTTATAACTCGGGAAGTAGGCCATGGATTTCAAATTTTCTTTTGCAGGCATGTAGCCTTTAAAAATTATAGTATCTCTTGACGCATAATAGACGAGTTATTTTAATGTGACGCACTTATAATTAACAGTCTGTATATACACCGAAAATGTTTTTTGTAGCAAATTAACGATTTTCTTCTCTTTTTGAGGTTGGATTGAAATCAGTAGATACAACATTTGAACGATTTTACAGGTTTCAGGTAGATAATACACCATTAGGTATTTTTAATAAAATATTTATTGAATTCTTTACAAAATATTTGATACAAAATATGCTGCAGTGATATTCGTCTACATCATGTTCGATGTATCAAAAATGTTAGGAATGTTTTCAGTTTATTCTTGGATATAGAAGGTAAGGATGTATTTTAAATATTGCATTTGAATATTAACTGACGTGTTATTATATTAATAAATTTTGTTAAAGCGTTGGAAGAATACTTTTATAGCGTATTTTGAATGTATTCAATATGGCAATATGAAAAAGATATTCATACACGCCGTATTTAAAATATGTATATTCATACAACAGATCTCAATAGTTATTACAGACTGCTATTATTTATTTGAAGAAATGAATTTTAGAGTTGTTTAAAACGTTTTGATTAAATTAGGCACAACTAATTCCCACCAATAATGTAAAAATTATCTATTCCTTTGTTAATTATAGAATTTAAGTAGTAGGGTAAGGCCGAAATGAGGCGACTTTTCCCATGTATTCTCTTACGGGAGAAAATTGAGAAATGATGATATGACAAACAAAATACATGGACTCTTCTACACCAATAAAGAAAAATCGCGACATCGATTTCGATTTAATCCTAGACACAGAGGAGAGGGGTAGGTGCTGGAGGGGGTTAGTTAAGGGTGCTCCTAGAACCTGCGACTTTAGCATCGGGGGAGGGGAAACTCAGAGGCCAATAGCATAGTACTTATCTTTTTTTAGTATAGAGAGGGGGAGATTTTAACTAATACTATAGACATAACTAAGATGATAGCAAAGAGGGAGGAGCTAAAAGGCTTTGAACTATATAAGGGAGATGTAGATATAGGGCTAACATGGATGCTAGAGACGTACAGGGACCTCGCGAGGATGTGTATGCAGACGGTCATAGAACCTGGGGCGTACATGTTAGTATCGAGGGAGAGACAGCTTAGAGGATTTGATTAATAGCATAGGACTTAGATTTTAGTATCGGTTGAGGGAGGAACTCAGAGGCTTTTGACTAATAACATAGGACTTAGATTTTTAGTATCGCCGGAGGAGAAATTTTTTGACCAATACTATAGACTTATATCTAATATAATAGTTAAGCGGAGGGAGCTAAGAGGAGTGCGACATAGATCTGGGGTAAAAATGGTTGCTAGAGACGTAGCTAGTAGTAACCTTGACTAATGAAAACGTTTTTAAAAAAATAATTAATTATATTTGACAGATGACCGATGGAGTTATAGCTATTGAATGTCTATACAAGGCTCGACCAATGAGAGCGTTTAAAAACAGTAATTAATTATATATGTCAAAGCAGTAAGATGGCTGCTATATTCTTGAATCGACATGTCGAGACAGGCTAATACTTGTCATTTAAAGCGATATATGATGACGTCATAGAGTATTTATAATATATCTTTTTAGTTAAAATTATTTTATATGTTTCCAGAATCTTAATGTTTTTCGCAAAACCCTACAAGTTCTGACAATTAATTATACGTAATAAAAATCAAAAATGGTAGCAGTATCTGTAGGTTATTTGATACACCCTATATAGGAAATAAAAATTAAAGATGGCTATTTGTTTTCCAGTTATTACAATTAAAGCATATATTCTTTAATAAAAATTCTTACTGTTAACAAATGAGTGTGGAATCATATGTTATAAATGAATACGATGACCTAAAATGATAATTTATTTATTGCTGAAAATGCATGTATTAGGCCTGCAATCTACAGAAGCAAATTTTACACATACCATCAAAAAACAGCGTCATGTTTCTTTAGTGTATAAAGATGCGCCATAATTATTACTTTAATATTACAGAAATGCGCCCTTCACCATACCTAACCCATACAGGGGTGTCTCGCTCTCATATATTAGATTCTATATCATAAAGACACGTAACATTTAACATTATTACATAGGGATATACAGGGTGTCCCACTCTCATATACTAGATTTTATATCATAAAGACATGTAGCCTAAGTAGCCGTCTTTAATTAATTACTTTTATTTTTTAAAAATAACCTACAGATACTGCTGCCATCTTCGATTTTTAACATGTATAATTAATTGCCCTCATTGGCAGAGCTTGTAGCGTTTTTACGAAAATATTAACAAACTCCTGGAAACTCATATAAAACAATTTTAAACTAGAATGATACCTCTCAACTACATAGCTCTCGATTTGGGGTCTGATATAGTGACGTTATATTGTTTTTATAACTAATACGGGGAAACGTTGGGCAAGATATAAGAACAAGTAAGGATAAACAAAGATAAATAAGGGCCCCCTGTACGTCTCTAGTATCCATTTTAGCCCTATATCTATGACCTCCTGGTACAGTTCAAACCCTCTTACCTCCTCTCTCTTAGATATCATCTTAGATATGTCTACACTATTAGTTAAATTCTCCCCTTGTCCTATACCAAAAAATATAAGTTCCTATGCTATTGGCCTCTGAGCTCCCCCCTCTCCCGATGCTAACTTCTCAGGTTCTAGGAGCGCCCCTAGCTAACCCCCTCCAGCACCTACCCCTCTCCTCTGTGTTTAGGACTTTATTGACGTAGTTCCACAAAAGCCCATGTATGTTGTTTGTCATACCCTCATTTTTCGATTTTTGCCATAAGAGAATACATAGGAAAAGTGGACTCATTTAGGCTTTACCCTACTACTAATTTAATCAGTACTTACTTTATTATCCTTATTTTGCAAAGTCAAATAAGAAATGGTTCAAATTTGTTTTCAAACAACTAATTTATGTAAAAAGGAAATCATGTCATTTTGCTGTCCCATTATTTTCTATGATGGGAGCGCACATATAGGCGCACATATAGGCAAGAATTTAGTCTACGTCATGGCACAAAAAGTATATCTGGATTTAGTTCTCACTTTTTTTAATTGAGTTTGCTATTGAACATTCCATATAAATAAATAATGTAAGATATACTGCAAACTCATATTATGACTATATATCTATGTATTTACGTAAATTGAATAATAGTATCCGCATGTAAATATTAGTCAATAAATCGTCAATATGATGGGGTAAAAAAAGTAATTATTATTTTCACTTTTCGACGTTTCGATTAATTTTTTAATCTTCTTCAGGAAGCAAACCTCAGATAATCACATTTCATAGCTGAAAGTGTCATAATCATAAAAACAACACGATTATAACATAACATACCAAGTAAACTTCCAGAATAATAATTATTGAAAATAAATTCCTTAATAATTCTCTTAAGCCAGCTTGTGATGTTTACGACGCTTTCTTGTTTAATTTTAAAAATGCATAGAAAGGTAATCATTAAATTATTTTAAAAAGTAGTAAGTTACAAACTACTGTAGTAACTTTCTGGCAATAAAAATGCCACCTTTATACAAAATTCTCTAGAAAACTGATGATTTTTTAAGAAAAATGTCGAGCGTCTTGTAGTATATTACGTAAGAATGTTTTATTTTTCTTTAAAAAATAAAGCATAGCAATTAACGACTTCCAATGATTGCCAAAAAAAAGTCCGACTGGTGACAAATTTTAAAATCTCAAAACCATTATCTAATATGTTTAAAATTTCTTACATTCAGTTGATTGAAGTGAAAATGAACTTTTTTTAATATTCAGCAGGTCCTCGATCAGTTTTTCATTGATCAGAAAGACGGTACGAAAAAGTGTCAGTAGGTCAGTGTATATATGTTAATTTTTGAGTTAAAATAAATTTTTCATTTTATGTAAGGATACAGTCTAAATTGTCTCCTGATAATTTTATAAAGGTTTCGATAGACTTAATTTCCTTATTTTCTTGCAAAAATTCGACAGCCTCGATATTACATTTTTCCTCTTGGACTTCTTTTTCATTGTATATAGTAATAATCTTATGAAAGGCCCTTAAAAGAACAAGTCAATTTGTCAAAAATAATTGAATACATACGTATTTCTTTTCAGTACCTATTGGATTACCTTTAATTATTTTCATAATCTACAATTAATAATATTATTGGTAAATGAAGCGGTAAGGGTAAAATTAAGATTTTTTAGTGTTATTTTAATAAAGTAATTCTACATTATAGTGATAAATGTGCCAGAGGATGCAAACAATTAACATGCAATGATCTAATTCACAATAGAAATGCGAAGAATGAGTATAATCATTTAGACTTTCCTTTGGGAATGATTTGCAGAATATTTTATTTTTATTCTATTAATGTTAAGGATACAAATAAATTTCCAGCATTGTACGAATTTATTGTTTGGTATTTTACATTAAATTTATTAGTTGTATTCACAAAAAAGCATGTACTACAATAAAAAGTTTTCTAAACTAACAAAGCCATATATAAATTAAATTTAAAATAGTAATGACACAGGCCACAGAATGCTGTACTTTAATCATCCGTTAAAAAGTTTAATACCCAACTCCGTGAATACTGTTTTAAAATCAAAGGTTCACCCACAAAACGCCATAGATAAGTTTATTGTTCATTATAATCTTTATGTAATATAAAAATATTTCAAATTTGTTATGGTAATAATTTCAAAATAACTTTTTTCGATAAAAAGGTTTTTATTTACGGATGGGATAAAATTTCAAACTTTATGACATATGCAATAATTCATTTTAAAGTGCTGTCTAAGGCCAATGCATTAGAGAGTACCAATGGTACATTTAAACAGGTATTTTAAGTATTAAATGTGGGCTTCTGTTTTCTTTCAAAACTCAACTCCTGTAAGTACAGTTGCAATTTTATCAGTTTACTGATAATGGAAAGAAGAGATCACATAATAAATATAACTAAAGAAATATCATAAACGTATTTGACACAAAATTGAAATCATTTCGCAATAAAGGTAAGCTTTCATAAGCTTGTGGGTAGGACCCTTAATTTAACAAGTCAGTCTCATCTTTGTTTTGCTAAAATTCACATCAGCAGTCATGTAATACTTTCCTTAGCTTTTTTCTTTGCAAAATGAGTAATTTTTAATAATAAAATTAAGATGGAAAATTTTTAATGCCCAGTGTAAGTTACTCGAAATTACTTATGGCAAATAAGTTTTAAGGTAAGGCAGAACTTTTTTGGTACAATTTTTTTCGTAAAATAATAAAAAGTTATTTATTTTTTGCTTGATAATGAATGAAGAATATTAGTTACCTAATATAAAAAGAAAATTGATAGTTCCATTGTTAGGGTCGAATCATATAGGGAAATTGTATATTTTATCTCCACAACCTGCAGATGTGAGGAAGTAATTTTCAGAACAGTACATTTTTTACCATGACAGTTTTTGGTACTTCTTACGTAAAATTACTGTATAGTTTAAGTCCTGAATCAAACTGATAGCCACAAACAAAAATTTGTAAATTTAGGAAATAGTAAGTAATAAATACTAAAAATAATACCTAAATAGATATCGAAGTTGAAATTCTCCCAATTTATTTAATTAAAGATTAAATAAATTTAGCATACACAAGTTTTAAAGATTTATAAATTTAAATCATATTAAGAAAAGTGATTAAGCTTTAATTATGATTGCTCACTAGTAAAATATTTTTACCAAATAAATGCAAATCCATTTTGAGGCCGCAGCGTGTGTAATTCGCAGACCGGTTTTTGGTTTTTGCCTTCTTTAGTGCGGCGTCAAGAAGGATTTTCATTTATTTGGCAAAATTTTTTCCTAGTGGGCAATTGCTATTAAAGGCTTAACATTGTCCAATTTATTGTACATTGCGATTGACACTGGTAGCCATCTACCATAATTGCCATCTACTCATTGGTACTCTACTTTCACGTAGAGACTACTGATTCTGAAATACTCTTTGTGATCAAGACGTGACCCTACTTCGCACTAAAGAAGGAAAAACCAGAAACCGGTCTGTGAATGGCACACGCTGCGGCCATAAGAAGGAGTTCCATTTATTTGGTAAAAATGTTTTACTATTGGGTAATCGCAATTAAAGCTTAATCCCTCTCTTAGTATGATACAAATTTATAAATCATTACGAAGTGTGTATGGCAAATTTGTTTAATCTTCAATTAAATAAATTGAGGGACTTCCATGTTGGTACCTATTTAGGTATTAATTCTAATATAAGAATAATTTCCAGACCACAATTTAAATACTAAGTACATATATAAAATTTATAAACAAATAGGTACTCACATTAAAATTTAGTATTTCTCGTGCATAAAAAACATAATGGCAGGAACATACTTCGTAACTATAATATTGAGTTTATTCAAAAAAATATATAAAAATTTTTCATTTCTGTATGCGCCGATATACTGAGTATTTTTCAATAAACTCAACATTATAGTTATGAAGTATGTTCCTGCCATTATGTTTTTATGCACGAGAAACACTAAATTTTAATGAGTACCTATTTGTTTATAAATTTTATATACCACTAACCTATAACTAATTCTAAATAATAATTGAAGTGCCTAAAATAAGTACATGTTTTCTACAATCTGTTATAGAATAATTAATTAACTGTTCAATATTATTTCTTCACTATTAGTTTGGATTAGAATTTATCACCCATATAGTTATAGAATAACTTACAATCAATGTATTTATATCTTACAGTGCCCTGAGGATGGTAATAAATTATACCGAAACGTCGGCAAGTTAATACAATAGTGTTTTAATTACATTGGACCTAATAACCCAAAAAATTTGTACTTAGTACTAATTCTAATATTTATTACTATTTTCTAAATTAACTTTTACCCTCTGTCGGAATATTTTGATAATTACATTTTTATTATACCTTTATTAATAGAAACTTGTAGTTTATGGTGTCTAGTATTTTATTTTCATAACGTTTACATTTGTTTTATAAATTAATGTTATGATTTTTATGTTGTTGTGTATAATCTAAGAAAATGAAAAAAAAATTACTACGAAAATCTTCTTAAATATGTCTGTAAAATAAATGTTGCAGAAAATATAGTATAAAACTAGTAGTAGTAGTAGTAGCTACTTATTTTACTAGGCAAGTAGGCCACAATGGGCCCTTTTTACCTAGGGACCTACAGTTTAGCGTGGACTCCGAACCACGGTCCTCGACTGTCAACTAACCCACCGCCTGGGCCTGCCCGCCTGCACCGCTAGCAGAGTGGCAAACCTCCTGGGTAGGTCTCTTCGACCCTCCACCCGGGCTCGCCTCTCCGCCAGCATCAGGCTAGCGGCCTTCCCGGGATTGTTCTGTTGACAGCCTACCGACTGTTAGATGAGCTATCGTTCATCCATCCAATTGCCGGACTCGATCAGTGCTGCTTAACTTCACTGATCGAATATCGGATATTAAACGGATGTCCATACCTCATCCCCATAAAACTAGTAAGTATGAAGATAAACATATGAAATCAAATACTGATATCAGTACACAACGCGTTATTCACAAAAATTAAATTATGTCGAATAATAAATTATTCTAAAATATCATTCATAAAATCCGACCTAGAATGAAAATCTATTATACGCCAGAAGAGTTATGAAAATTTTTGTATGCCTATTGAATGTTATTTTAAATCTGTTCTCATTCCTTGAGTCCTTTTGACAAGTGAAGGGGCTCAATATTTATCCTAAATTAAAGGATTTAGATATATAATGAGAAAGAGAACGTGAAATATGAAACAAGATAATGAGGTTAAGTGGGATGTAGTGCTAGTTGACCTATTTTCCAAGACTCTAACTTGCCGATCTAGTCTACAATATAGGGACTGTCGCTCACTCTTTGATTCATTCCACTACTATGTCATCGATTGTAGATTTAAAATTTTATACATCTTAAGTCAAACTGAGGGTTATATTACATATCTTTTAATATTTCTAGTAATCTAAAAATACATTAATTGTGTATGGAATAAAAATGATGCTTTTGTAATCCAGTTTCTGGAGAGGTGCCCGTGGAACTTTCATGGATGGTCGCTTGTCCATGAAGTTTTGGTTAAGTAGGTCTTATAGATTAAAAAAAGTCAGGGTAGCTTTTTCGAATCATAATACTTTCCAGATCGCGGCCATTAAAGATGGCGGGCAGATCAATTTATTTAGTCGTCATTACTTCAGTAAGCAGAGTATCGATATCGAAGATTTTTTAAAATAAATGAGTTAAAACGATTTGATTTGTTGTTCTGATCAATAATCTATTTATTTCTCAACCCCTAACACAGATCAATAGTGTAGAAAAAGTAAAAGTAAATTTATGAAAATGTATATTTTTCATGGATTTGTAAAATAATATTACGGAAACGGTCAGAAGCTGTAGTACCATAAATTTCAAATCACATGAACATAAATATATTCTGCAATGAATGGAGATTGCATAACCTAAAAAAATCTCTCCTCAAAAATTACTTCAACCGCGACCGGTAACCATCAACTTGATTCGTGCACACACCAGTGATAGGATCACGAAAATTTCGAGAATGGCTGACGGTTCTGTGAATACAGGGCGATACCTTTCCTAAAATGGTCAGACCTGAATATCCCCTCCAACAATCTGTCCCTATTTCAGATCCTGGCACAACATGATTTTTAATGTGCATCAAGGTGTTGGCACTGCGATTAGGGATACAAACAATGAAGCCACGCTTAGCTGTAATATCGTATATGCCCAAAATCCATTTTTGTGACACAATGCGTCCTACATTATTCTTTCTTTTTATTATCACCGATTCATCTATTTGAATAAAGTGATTTTCACCCCCTATGGAAAATATAAAAAAATTAAGAAATAAGTACCACATTAATAAATGTTTACCCCTTACTAACTATGCTTGTTGTAAAATTCGCAAAAGCACAATATGTCACAATAACCAATAAATTTGTAACACCATTCATTTTAACGACACAAAATAATGGATTAAATAAGATAATACTGGCTAAAGATCAAAATACTGAAGCAACTCACAATGAGAACATGCGTAGTTGTCATTGTCACGAAAAATGACATAATGCAAACTTTATATGTCAAAGTAAGCAAGCGCATGATGACAATCGTACTTATTGAACACGATTTTTGTATATTTAAAGATGATTTGATATAAATATCCTCACCTGAATCAATTTGCAAGTAACCGTAGAATACAGTACAGTACAGTACAGTACATATTATTCATCCTAGAAGAAATTGGTGGCAACCACCAATTTCTTCCAGGATGAATAATAGCTTCCTCACAGATACGGCATTTTCCAAAAGTACCTTTGTATTTCAGTTGGGAAAAAATTACACATAATTTCCGGAAAGGGTGCTTTAAGGAGGTTTGCAGGCAATGGATACATGTGTTTTTGCCACTTTTAACAGGTGTTTTCCTCTTGAGGAGACTTGCGCTTTTATTCATGCTCTCAAAATCTTTGCAGTGTATTTTCTTACAGCTTTCATTGCTTAGATGGTACACTATGTCGGGTAATGGAACTTGATTCATTCGGTAGAATTCTTCATCTTCTCGGATTGGCATTGCACTTGGCTGTATTTATCTTCCTAGATTTTCTTATTAATGGTATATCATCCATGATTAATTTTTATCTAATCCATAGACAGAAAATTTGAAATGAAAGCGGTATAAAATATGACGGCAGCATATTCCACCAGGAAAACGAAGACAGTCCTGTAATTGAACTAACAGCGGATCAGTCACCTGTAATAAATAACCAAAATCACCAATACATGAAATGAGCAAACCATTTTGGTTCCCCCCTAATATGTATGTCACGAAGAGTTAAGAACGGAAGGATTTTCTTAAATTTTTACTACGATTCGATTAACTTTCATAGACAAAACGAAGTAGAAATTTATTGGAACATAAGTTCAAGTCCATTTTAATACCTTTCATTTAAAAAATCTTTGAAACCGGTTGTCTGGTTATAGTTTATTTCAAACTTATTTGCAATATAAATAACGTCGGCTTCTTTGACGTCGGTATAGTAATCAAAGATGCCAACGTTTTTTATATTATCAATAAGTTTGAAATAAACTTTACTATATTATTGGCGCTTGAAGAAATTGGCCTGCCGCCATCTTAGAAAGTACCGTAATTGAAAAAGCTATCCTGACTTTTTATACATAAACAATGTTTCATGGGCAAACTTCAATATATGAAAATACCACGGGACCTCCTCCTCAGGGACTGGATTACTGTAAATATAAATCCTTAGTTGTCTCCCGCAGAAGAAGTGGAATGTTTTAAGGAACCATAAATTAATTTCAGTTTAATCAGATATTGGGTGCGTTAGTTGTCTCCAAATATGTAAGCTCCTGTTTCACAATGTTACTCTAGGGATGTTTAATGTTAACTCAAAACTTGCGACTGATTTCATAAACTTTCTCTCTCTCGAAATTCCTTCTGTGTAACCAGAGTCGACATTTGCTTCATAATAATCCAAATAATCATTCATACATTAATGTTACCGTTAACGTAGTTTAACAACATGTATGAATATACTTTACAGAATTTACTATACGTATATGTTTAACGAAACATTTTCTCTCCAAAACTTTAGTGATAGAAGTATAGATTTCTTAAAGTATGAAGTAATATTGAAGACTTAAAGAGCCCTAAACGCCCTCGTCCTTGTAGCCTATATACTATATACATTTTACAAGTTGAATACACATGCAGCAATGTACAAGCCCTCAGTGTTTGTTCTAATTTTATAAAACAACATACGTACACGAGTAAGGAGAACACGAATATAATATGAAATTTATCTCCAAATGTCTTAAATCTACCAAATTTCTAAACAAATATGTGTGAAAGTATCGTGTATATGTACTGCATTACTACTTATTCATTGTTATTAGATATATCAGTCACAAAGTTATAATACAATTTAGTACTATACTCATTGTTTTGTCAGTAGGAACATCAGAGAATATTGTGAGAAAGAAAAATACAGAATATTGCAAATCATTAAAATCACTGTTAAACAATATTAATTAACAGCATAACTCAAAACGCTAAATTAAATTTACAAATTAATGTTGTTTTTACTTACTCATCTATTTTTAGTTTTTCTGTGTCCATCGATATCAATATAACAATAACAATATACAATATATTTTTACATTTTACTAAAGTTAATTAGAATTATACATAGGTTGTTGTATATCCTAGCTTTGGTTATTGTAATTACAGTCAGTAACTTAGCAATATTTGCAGTTTTTACGAGAAAAAATCGCACATCTTTCCAGTGCACGACATTAGAATCCAGAAAGAAACCTGCTACTAGAACGGCAGAAGGTAGAAGATTCTTTTCACGGTTTACAACGATGTTTGATGAACACTTTGTTATTTATTACTGCCTTTTTCATTATGTTCATTGGCACTTTATACACTACAATGCTTGAATATTTAACCAGTGCAGTGAGCTTATTTCAGCTGGAGCACCATATTAATAAGTTATTATTTAATCCTAATGCACTAACTAGCTCTTACGATAAATGGGCAATACTGTCGTTGCAGAGAAATAGTCTGTTGCTAATATTCTGTGAATATAGATTCTCATTTTGCAGTGCTACAGCTGCCTTGCCGTTTATTTTTCGTATGGAGCTGATGATTGTGCTATCAATTACTATCTCCATAGTGTTATTAGTCTTTCTTTTAGAAGAGTATAATAAAATAATTTGTTTATTTAAGGTAGCATCTAGTGAAACAATTTTATTGGCAACAGAAGTTTCTAAGTTCTACTATGCAATGATGTTAGCTCACACTGGAGTGGCAATTCTAGTGCTTGGTGTAGCCTATTCAGTTGGTTGGCAGGAAAACAGGAAAATTACTTAGCATAACAGTTAATAAATTCAATGATTATAAGAGAAAAATGTCCATACAGTGAGAAGTATAATGGATATCAGGAATTTGTTAAATAACAAATTATTAGCTGAGATAACCCATGCATATATATTTTACCTTGTGGAAGTTCAGAAAAATGTCGAAAGTAGCATTTACCACAATTTGTTTTCTGATATTTATTGTTGTAATTGGAGAGATTGATAAGAGTAAGAGCAAAATCGCAGTCAAAGTGCACTATAAACCTGAAATGTCTATGATCCGGTTTGCATCCTTTCTCATCGCTTTTGGTTCGCTCCTTGATGTTTTTCTTCTCGTATACGAACAAAGGTTGTCTAGCTGTATGTTATGGCCAACCACGGGACCTTAGGTTTTCATTGACAATTTACTTTATATGTTATAATTATTACTAAATTTTAAAATTTAAGAGGATATTATAAGTAAAATAATACAGGAAATACTACGAAAAATTGATAATGATCGAGAGCCAAATGAATTCAATATAATTAAATAGATATGTATAATCGGTGAAGAGACAGTGAATTTTATATAAATTTCAATCGGTTTATCTGGAATTGGAATGATGCGTCTATTCCATGGGATAATTTGTTGCGTACAGCAGTTAGAAATGGTTGTGAAAAAGTAGTAAAGCTTCTTATAGAAAAAGATGCAAATATTGATTATTGAAACAAAGTAGGAGTAGGAAAGGTTCCTTTGCATGAGGCTGCTTCTAATGGACATATGGGAATAGTGATTATGCTGTTAGAAAAAAATGAGCAAATATTAACATAGAAGGTAGACCAGGAGATACGCTTTTGCATTATGCTGCTTATTATAGACATACAGAAATAGTAGAAATGCTGTTAGAAAAAGGAGCTAGCACTGATTTAGAAGATTTCGTAGGCGGTACTCCATTGAATAAGGTTAAGTTTTCTGGATATGTAGAAATAATAAAAATGCTGGTAGAAAAAGATACAGAAGTTAATCTACAAGATGTTTATGGAATAATTCCTTTGCATAATGCTGCTTACGATGAACATGCAAACGTCGTAGAAAGCCCATTAGAAAAAGGTACAAATATTAATCTACAAGCGCGTTATTCTTTTCTTAATGATCATACAGAAGTACCAGAAATGCTGTTAGAAAATGGTGCAGATATGTTGATCTAGTAGATAGACAAGAAAAATCTTTTTTGTACTAAATAAAAGTTCAATATCAAAGTATTCTATCTTGAGAAAAGATACAAGTACTAATGTTTGAAGCTTGAGAATTAGAAGGAGAAGGGGGAGCTCTGGCTAGGTTTTAAATCTGACAACACGCCCTTCTCAAAAGTATAGTCTGAACAGTATCTTGTAAATTCTGCTGCAAAATGACGTGACTTTTTTACTCATAATTCGGCGTGGACCCAATCACAGAATAAATTAGTGAATTATTATTATTAACAGTATTCCCATTTTTTCCATGTTCAATGTTGCATTACATGGAATGAATTTAGGTATAGACGTTGCAGGTAGAATTTTGGTAGAAATTAAATTACCAGATGAGAATCACTCTATTCTTGATGCAATAAAAGAAAATTGTTTTGCAGTGCAGAGTTCACAAGCAGGTGATAATTTAATCATGCATATTAAAGATGAAGGAGATGAAAATAAAATCAAAAAGATAAAAAACATATTAGAAGAAAAATCAGCACAGTAAGTTGCCGTAAGATAGACTATGTTAAGCCACAAATAAGCTCAACACAGATATTTGAAGGAATGTTATCTATATTGATTGCAATTGTTGGAATATTTTATTACGTTTGGTTTCGATTTAATAGTAGCATTAAAAACAAACAAATATCGACATGTTGACTTACGAAAAAAATTACATTTAAGAAATTACTCACTTCAGTTACAATACAAAAACTAAAAACTCCTAGACCATTGTATAACAATCTATCATTCTCATCGGATTTTTCGTTTGTGTACCGGGAGGGAATCATTTTATAAATTTCCTTTTTTGTAAGCCAACATTATGGCAATTTTTTGCAGCTATAAAAATATAAAAAAATAATGCGGAGATACGTTATAGTGGCGATGAAAACAATTTTATTTTATATATTCACAATTGCAGCAGTTTGATATATTTACTGTCCAGCCGGCGAAGAAGGCCCGCATGGCAAGACCCTCCCTTGCCACGCGGGCCTTCTTGCCGATAAGTCGCCAGCTTTCTTCGAAACTATACACTAGGAATATAATATCTCTTTCAATGCGAAGGAGCGGATGCAAACGATCACAAAAATTTGTCATGCACTAATTTTATTTATTTCATTTACGCTTAATTGTGAATGAAATGCAGACATCACATTCTTGCTGTGGGTCTTTCTTCGCCGACCAGACAGCAACTATAACATCACACGTTTGTGGTGAACAATAATGGATTGTTGCTGTAAAACTTTGATATAAATTTTAAATAGGCCGTATTTTCTAAATACCGTGAAATTAAAAAAAATTGTAATGACATATATTTCCTCGATAGTTTTCGGGATACTGTTCAAAAAAAATTTTAAGCATGTGTAATGCTTTATTAGTTTTCGACAAACTGTAATAACTAAAGAGGCTAAAACTTTTAATTTATACTTTTTTAATCCATAAAAACTGAATACACTTAGTAACAAACAAATTTAATGAAAATAGTAACATCCATACATAAATTTCTTTAAATGAATTTTCCGTATATTAATAAAAACCTAATTATTATACAACATACAACACTTTTTTCTTTTCAAACTTACTATAAATTTTGCAGATTATTGATAATACCAAGTTGTCTCCAATATCCTACATCATTCGCAGATCTAGACTTCAGCTAATCGTATTACGATCTTAAATGATAAGATATGTTATAATAAAATGGTTCCATAGGTCTTATAGAGTCTTCTTGGTGTGTGAAAATTAAATATAAATAAAATTTATTAATAAAATATCAATTTGGCAAAAACCACAACAAAAATCTTATAATATAGTAAATAAAAAATGGTGTCTAGGGTTCAAAAATTACGAAAATTATCTAATCACTAACAAATTTAGAGATGTGATAGAGATTAGAGGAAAAAAAAGAACTGAGCAAAAAGTTGTAAAAAATTTTAGAATTAGTACTAAGCAAAAAAAAATATATAGAAAACTCCTAGGGTAACCGTAAAGTAAAATACAATTTATTATAAACTATAAAACATACAATATAAAAAGTAGTAAATGATTTTCCAAAATAAACAATTTATAGCATATTATCTACGGCCCAGAGTAATCTGCTCGAGCTGGCCAACTACGGTGGAGTACGTAAACCTTCACTGAATGTTCCAAGTGAATACCATATACAATTTTTCAAGACAATAGTTTTATGAGGTCAATACTAAGGACAAGCAATATAATAATATAATCTCCAAAATCAGTTACCATTAACTCGCCAAATTTCCAAAATCTAATATCCAATACCCAAATTTTAATCCAAAAATGAGGTATAAGCTTTTATACCATACCAAAAAACTTTACTAAAAACTATAGATACCAAAACATGTAAGTACCACAACACGTGGATGTTAATAGAAGAAATTATAAATTACAAATTACCCAGCAAATCTGGACGTTTAGCTTGCCAATAAATCCAATTTACAAAATCAAAAGCAATCAATACTTCTGTATTAATTAACAGAATGACGTAATAGACAATTTTATCCGAAACTATTTTTGAAGCAATCAGAATCAAATGTGCTTTAACAAAAGTCTATACCAAATGTGCTTTGTATATTTCTTAACAAAAAAAAAGGCTTTCTCGAAACTCACTAAGGCCAACGAAGTTAACAGAAAATAATACATGACACGTCGTTACTACCAATTCAACAACGTTAAAATTACTACGGTCCGTTTAATGAACAGATAGAATTATGGCCCGCCTAAAAATGTGCGCCAAATTCGAATAAAGGGTCTTATTTTTAAAACCCATATTACAAGATAAACTAAACTTGATAGCTTTTGGACTGCCACATACGCATATTTTTATCTATGCAAATACGTTTTGGTGTTTTGTGGAGATTAGAATTATTTGCTGCAATTCGTTATTTCTATTTGCTGTTATTCACATTTACCTAATAAATAGTGCTTTTTCAGCACTAAACAGACATCTTTATTTATATTAAGGTACGTAATGAAAATGATTAGTATTGATTATACACATCTTATAACCACAGTTTTTTTCAGAGATTAATACCAATTATGCTATTTCGGCTATTTCTCTACTGAAAAATCGGACATCCAGGCATTTTTCGGTTGAAGACAAGCAACATGTTTTTAACATTTATAAGACTTACACAGGAGACAACCCGGATAAACCTAGGACAGAAATCGTCGAGTTTGTGCAAAGGAATCAGGCAATTTTAATTTTTTTTTTATATAATAGGGTTACTTCATCCGTGCATCGAAGTATGTTTTTACTATTAAGGTATTTTTAGATTGTTTATTTTTATTATAGTTGATGTTTATATTATTATGCATATTAATTTAGGTATGTGTGCTGTTTTACAACATTCTTCGTGAATATAAAGAAATACACCAACTTCATTCACCGAAAGTGTACCACAGAACAATTTTTGATAACATCGATGATGGAACTAAAATTGCTCTCACAATCAGATGTTTGATTCATTCATTTTTTGAAAGGAACGAATCATTAATTTTGAATAAAATGTTAGCGTTGGTGCATGAAGATAAATATCTACCTCGATTAAAACGGAGTATTTTGAGGACATTGATAACAGAAATTGGCTTTCGGTGAGTAAACCAAGTTTTTATTTCTACATGTTGTATTGTAATTATTGTGTTTTGGCACTACTATAGGTTTGCAGAAAGGTCACGCAATAGTGTCCTTAGGGAAAAAGAGTAATTCGTCATGCGGAAAGTCAAGAGGAAAAAATGTGGCAGCTTGACATTGTAATGGACATCGTAGTAGAACCACTGAACATTTATGTGGGGTATGACGCTTCTTCGTCCGAATCTGGCTCAGACTAAGGTTCAGTTGTATCTAATGGCGTTCGAGTGAATTATTCAAAGATATTGTTACTACTATATTTGATAAATATCCATGAAATAATTGGAACAAAATTGACAGGCCTTAATTCAAAATTGGACGATGATAAACTGCAGATATTTTAAATTTTAATAGCATTTAATTTATAATATAAAAAAGCGTTTTTATTTCCGAAAACATTCATACTGCTAATGGTGGCTCAATAGACGTCGAATACTTAATAATAGAGGTTGAGGTTTAATATTTATTTTCACATAGGACACAGTATGCAAATTTTTTATTGTTTATGTTTCTCCATTTATATTCTCATATAATGTAGACTGATCTCTCGTAAGTTTCTTCTTGATTCTTCTTACGAGCAATAATCGAATCTTGCAATAGAGAGGTACCCTCAATTGCATGATTTAATTATTTTTTTAACATCACAAAAATTTTTTTGGAGATGTGATCTAAAGGTGTAAATAAAACATATAAAACATTCTAAGACAAACTTTTTATTCAAAATTGAGAAAAAAATGTTCCCAAATGAGCACAGTATGCTTATAAGCTGCACTTTAATACGTATTTAATTGTATGAAACTCTACAAAGCAATTGCTTATGAAAATACAGGTGTACATTACATTTTTGGCAGTTACGTGCTTTTACCCTTGCACCCCACTTTTTTACGGGCATAACATCAGCAACTTGATCAACTTGTGTATTATGGAACCAATGTCACCTTGCATTTGGCTGTTTTATAAATGACATCCATGTGAGGATACCCAAAAATCCTTGAAACTGAATAAAACTGTTTGATAAACAATATTATCTAAAAAAATGACATCAAAGAAAAACTTTAAGATTTTATAAGGAATTGTCAACTGTAGGATTTCTGGAGGAAGTAGACTATTTCCTTAAAAACCGGGTACCTTCTGCATTAATATTCGTAATTCTTCCATTTGACTTCAGATGCTTTACATATCGAGGACACATTAGGAAGTAGGTCAACTAAAAGTACTTCATCATCACTACTATAACAAACTAGCTCTTTATGCTGCGTATTATTTTCCACCAAAATGTTGGACTCTTCAATATCATCCTCCAAAATGGAATCCTCGCTGTCAGAGGGAAGATTCCTTATGTGCGTCGAGTTCTTTCCATTAAAGACTTTGGGTATCAGTGTACTAAATTTCTCTAGGTCAATATCCATACATAAAAAAGTAAACACCTAAAATCTACCTGTTCATTAAACAGAGTATAGATCTTTGAATTTGGATATTTCGAGTGGGAAGTACGTTCACAGATTCAAGTTGGGAGACTAATATGCTTGTACTGACTTTTCACTTTCACAACTTTTCACTGTATTATTTTAGTGTTCTCAAATATTTCACATACTATTATTTGTGTGTTGGAGAGGTTGTCTTCCTAAAACTACTTCGATTGGCCTCAAACTTTTTTTCTTCAAATAAAGCATTCCACGTAAATAACGTTTTAAAATAATATTATATTGAACACAACCATACAATGGAACCATTGATATGAAAATAAATTTTAAATTTAATTCCTAATTGTATTCTGTAAGTTTGCTACTAATATTTACTTATTTATACAGACTATTAATCAGGTCTTATATAGAACGTCTAATGAGTAATTTTTAAAAAAATCAATTCGCAATCTTTAGAACTTGGAGTACTAACCCATACTAAGTAGAGTATTTAATAATCGGTATTTGACGTTAAAAAGCATACCTACTTTAAAATTAGCATTTCCAATTTTCCATAGCAAGCAGATCTGTTTATTTTGTCCTATATTATTATAATGCGGAGATAACTTTGATCTGAAGGTTCATTATAAGTCTTGTTATTTTTACGATATTGAAAGAAGATATACTCAAAGAAATATCGACTGAATTTGAAATTATTCAACAAATAAAGTAATCCATAAAATTGAGTTAACAGTATTTAAAAAGTCAGAGCAACAGCTATTACTTGAGGTAATAATATGTAATGAATAAACATAATACATGATCGAGGTACCTTCTTTTGCAAAGTATGAAGAAAGGATCTGGTTTCAATATTATTTAACCAATAGCTTGGCCCTTGACAAAGAAGGGTTTCGACGTCTCATTTGTTCGATGCATAAGGCTTTTGTCAGATTACAAATGACCCGTGTAACATACTTCTCGTCAACTTTCACAGATCCTATTTTTATTAGTGATCGTCAAAGTTTGGTTCACAACTTTAGTATAGTAGTTCACAACTTTAAGAGACACATAAAAAATCTCAATGCTTTGCCGCGATGCTCCTTAGGATAGAGCGGGGCATGCTTAATTTTTCTACAGCATATTAAATAATAAATATAATGTATTACTTAATACATAAAACATCTTTATTCTCATGTAAAATATGTTGTGGCATGATTAAAATAAGAAATTAACGGAAATACGCCTGTTTCAATTATAATTTCAAATTATTTTGATATAATTATGCAACTCCCTCCTGATCTAACGGTTATTAAAAGGCCATAAAAAACCGTCCATAAAAGTGTCAAAGCCAGCGTAATTACATGCGACTCAGTACCGTACTTAATATTTTTGTGACTTGAAACACAATGTTAGAAATTTAAAAGTATTGCATCTTTGATAAATAAATAGTTATTTGATACCATGATAAATTAAAAAAAATTACTCTGTTTTGCTTGTGTCAAGATAGGAATAATATTTTATATATAGGTGTAGCATTGCTGAATTTTGTTATTCTAAATTAAAAGTATATCCAATATTCTCTTGTTGCTCAGTTTAGCCAATAATAATTTAATATGTCGAATTATTATTGTTGGCCAACAAGGATCACGAGGAGGTACGAGCAATTCATTGCCAAAATATGTGGGTTTAGAGTTAAGGTTATCGATATTGTTAAAATAGGTAAAAGAAATAAAGCAAATCTTTAAATTCTTTAAATGAATAAAATATATTTATATAAATAACCCTCACTTGATCTAGTTGACCCAGATTAAATAAATAAACTAAATTTTAGAAAACAAACAAAAAATTATCAAATAAATAAATTCAATTCTGGAAAACAAATAAATAATTATCAAATAAAATATGTATACATATATATAACATAATAAATAAAAATAATGTTATATTGCACTTGCGCGTATGTAAAACACTGATAAAAGGATAAATTCACAATGTACACTAAATCACATAATATTTTATTCAAAACACTAATCACTCTATTCACTCAACACTTCACAACCACTTTCTAAATCGGTATCTGAATCAAGATATATTATTAAACGGTCTTGATTAGGGTTGATGCTTTTTCCTAACTTAATGTATTCATCTTCAATTTTAATGACATGCTGAATACAATTTTGCCAATAACTTGGTGTTATTTCTCTCACTTCAGCTTTAATAAGGTCGATTACTTTAGCATTAAATTTGGGAAAGGTGTTATTTTTTCGAATGCTTCTTTTCAGCTGACTCCATATTAGTTCGATCGGGTTGAAAATACAAAAAATAGGGGGGCAACCGTAAAACTATTAGTCCAGTCAAATTATGCAAAAATCAGGCCCATTTTCACGATAATTTCCAACCATTCCCGACCAATACCATTCGATTCAGTTTTTTTTTTGAACTCTCATTGTCAATTTTGCCGTAAGTTATATGAGCAAGAATTTAATTTATAAACAATTAAAGTTGTGAAAATGATGAATATCGATGTTTCTAAATATTCAACTTCAAACGCTGCGAAAACGGCAACAGATAGAGAAAAATTGCTCAGAACATTTTTTATAGAGCGTTAAATTTTCTTCAAAAAAAGTCCACGACGGCATATCTCTACGATGAATAGTTAAGGCGTGTCAATGAGTTACTGCGTATAGTTAACTTTAAAATATGTCCATGTATATTTGTACAATGGGCCCGTTGTACCCAGAGGGGGAAGGTAGTCTAATTTGGAACACCTTCTTTCTCAAGAATGCTAGGAGCGTATATGTAGATACCCTCGGGCACAGGGCACTATAGTACTTGGTATTATAACTGAATAATAATTTTCCAGGTCTTTGAGTATGCATAAAAGTATATAATAATTATATCTAGACCAAAGAAGTGATAAATACATTTGCTAACGTTGTAAAAATAAGAAAATTATGAAAGATTTACAGCAAGTCTACTTTGAAATGTTCTGCGCAGGCGGCCATTACGCGGCGTACGAGTCTGTTGATCGCGCATGCGCGTTACTTGTGCAGCTGACTGATATACAGCAGAAAAATAATAAATATTTAACTCATTGTAACGCCTTAACTGTTCATCGTAGAGATATGCCGTCGCGGACTTTTTTGAAGGGAATTTAACGCTCTATAAAAAATGTTCTGAGCAATTTTTCTCTATCTGTTGCCGTTTTCGCAGCGTTTGAAGTTGAATATTCAGAAACATCGATTTTCATCATTTTCACAACTTTAATTGTTTATAAATTAAATTCTTGCTCATATAACGTACGGCAAAATTGACCATGAGAATTTAAAAAACATACTGAATCGAATGGTATTAGTCGGGAATGGTTGGAATTATCGTTTTGAAAACCCTTAATTTGACTGGTCTATATGTCCTTGAGCTTCAGCCATTTTATCAATAACATATTGTTTTGAGAAATTTTGCTTCTTAACAATATCCAAAAGATCTTTCTTTATAATTTTTTTTTGAAATTCCAAATTATGTTTTCGGAGAAATTCTTGGATAACTTTTTTCTTTGTTACAGTATTTGATACTTTTTCGATTTGTCGCGAATGATACGAAGCATTACGCTGTTTTTTTCTATATTTGGTATCAATGATGTCTGAAATTTTCTCTGTAATTTGTGAGCCATTACCATTCCCCATATTTTAGTGAAATTCTCTGCTAGTGCTAGGTTGAGGATCTTCCCAAGGCCTGAACATTATCACAATATTATTTTACCACAGCTACTTATAAATAGAAAATACTGGAATAATAATATTATCTTTATCCAGAAAGCTCATCAGACAATTTAAATAGGCATAATTGAAAATTTTTGAAAAATTCGATGGAATTATTACAGATTTATAATTTTCTGCCATCTGCGGATCATGTCTTTTATATTGGCACAATTTTACCTAGTTTTAATTTTAGTGGAAATTTTCCTGCCACGAAAGATAAATTTACTAAATAAGCAATAGGTCTTATAATTACATCAAAAACTTTTCTTGATGATGAATGAGGGAATCTTGTCTGTAAATGTACACTAATATAAGTGGAAAAAGAGGTAGGGTCACTTGGGTTGGCCCTAAATCGCATTATATGTTAATTTTTGTCTACATTTTATTATAAGTTTCTTATAATTCTGATAAATATGACTACAGTTAATGTGTAATATTTATTGTGTTAAATTACCTTTCCCAATGTAGTAATATTACAAAAACAAACATATTACTAAATACTGTGGACAATATACACACTGGCGAGTGTTAAAATGATTTAATATTTTTTATTGTGTAGCGAATCATGTGCTAAACACCGCGAATGTAACTAACTCTACGTGGTCATAAGATAAAGCTAACTGCGGAACAGGGGAACACCGGCTTAGTTGCCTATAAATTATATACGACAATTCCTGACTTCCCGCTTAGATCCTGGTTGCACAACTTGTTGCATATATTACATGTATATAAACAAATGCATACATATCGATTAATATAATTATATAAAAGCTATTTAAAAAATGTAGCTTTTTATATAACTGCCAGCTCTGAAAAATGGCAAATATGCTGGTTATTATATTTTATTTCTAATATTTTCTTTCTAACTTAAGTAGCAATAAATATAATCACTTTCTAAATAAAATTCCGACGCTTATAATGAATGATTTCTCATTTGACACTAATCAGACTATCTTATTTTCACAAATATTTTATTTACATATCAGATAGCGGCTTATAGCATACATGGGTCACCTTCTTATAATATCTTGCTGAAAGTTGATAGCTGAAAAATATGATATAATAATTAAATGTATTTGTTCCACACTCTAAATGGAAATATCGTACAATTTAAAAATTGCTGAAATAAACTGAAAGAGAAATAATTATATTTTTTATCAGAATTAATATTCCAGTTCAGTTGGTTTGTATGATTATCTGTGATTGTTAACAAATAGAAAAGCTTATACGTGGTTTAAAACTGAAATAACAAAATTTAACTTTGCATGTAAAAATGAAATAAGTAAAAATGAACACATTCATTGTATATAGATACATAGATACCCATATAAAAACAAAAGAATGTATTACTTTATTTTTAAATTCATTTGCTGTCTACAAAATGACTGCAATGCCAATTTCTGCATATAAAAAGAGTCGATTGAAAAATAATTAGAATTCGAATAATGTTAAAACTTTTGCATCCAGATATATTTTTAGAAAATATTCACTTGAGAATGCTATAGTGAAAAGTTAAATGCAGTGGATCGTAAAATAAATTTATTTTATTATGCAATAAAATGTGCATTTTAATTTGTTTTTTATTACTAAACTCATCAAGTATTTAGGAGAAACGTATTGAATTTACTTAAACTGATTTTATTTTAGTTCTTTAACTGCTTTGTTGAACTTAATTTCTTGTTTTATCAATTGCTTAAATTACATTACATATACAGAGTCTAAGTTAAAGTCTTTCCCGAAAGGAATCAATAGATCATTGACAAAAAAATACCAGTTTCTTATATAAACATTGTTCCAAAAATTAACTGTTTCGGACATTGGAGCTTTAATTATTGTTGAGTTTTTATACTTTATAGCAGAAATAGGAACAGGCATTTGTTTCAAATTTGATATGTTACCCTTCCAGACAGATTCTTATAAAACAACCTTAAGATTATAACATTTCATCAGTATGTGGGGCAAGTTACCCTTTCTTTTGAAAAAAAGAAAACAGTTACACCAATGGTCTTTTTGAAAAAAATATACCGATTTATTTATGTTTTTTTAGAATATGTCAAGTGTGAGACTTGACGCATTATTTATGTTAAGACACGCTTGATTTTAATTTTCAGTTTAAATTCAGTTTTTTTATCTATTCATTACCCTGTTATTCACGTATGTTTATAATTTGGAAACCTAGATAAATATAATGTACTCTCCTAATATAAGAGTGTCAATATTACTAACTTTCAATTTTGCGGATACAGTAAGTAGAAGAATTTCTGGTGAGAAATGGGTATATCTGCTAGTCAAATATAACCCTATTTCCTTATTGTTAACATTGATGTAAAAATGATAGTATTATGTTGCTCATTTTAATCAAGAGATAACTCCCGAGGTCAATCGATGGTAAAAAAATACGTTTTACATCTAAATCATATTCTGGCGTGATATTGAACGAAATATAAGTTTGTTTGTTGAGGTCTTGTATTTTGCTTAAAAGCCATATCTTAAATCATACTTTAAATATTATATCACATCAATTTTGGCTTAGATTGGAGGAAAGTTGGTGAATTAGTAATAGTACCTCGACATGAAAACCTTGGACATGCAGTTCCATATAAAATACTGAGGAGGTGACTTCAACTGTTCACACATAACCTTCCATCGAGGCAACGCGAAAATAAGTACACGCAAAGAGCAAGAGTCATTATAAATTCAGCAATATTGGGTTAAGCCACTTCTTAATGTTGATATGCTGGAGTTGAAGTCTTAATTGCCTAGGCCACACCCTAATGTTTTCTAATTTTGCTACATATTTAACAAACATCCTATGAATTTTTATATAACAATAAATCCTCATGAAATATATCATTATAAGAAATAATAGGGAAATATGAAGGTATTTTATGTTCACAATGATACAGTCGTACACAACAAAAGGGACAAATAAAATCTCCTAATTGGATGGTACAACAGAAACCAACTCAATATTGCTATGAAATGTATATTTTGTGCTTTTACATATATTGTTACGTATTATGGCGGTTTCCAAATTCCATTGTGAGGAGTATTAATTAGGTGTACCATGATGATACATTATAACATGTTTTGGCTAAACAGTCTGAGTAGAAGTACAATTTTTCACTTAATTAGAATTTCAAGTTAAATATTTCCGTTTCAGTTCCTTATTTATTGAGTTAGATTTTTGCGTTTATGAAATAAATTTTGTTGAATATTTAATATGGAAACATGGAAAATCCGCCATGTTGGATTTTGTCAACCTACCACTCCAGCTTTTTAGGGGCGTCCATCAGCTACAATTTCAGCCAAGATATGACCCAATCGTTTTCGAATTTTTATTTTTACAAGCTTTTTTGCTGGTCACTCGATTTCTCTCCGGCTTCTGGCCGCCATATTGGAGCCGCCATATTGGATTTTTTAAAGGCGCACTCGGCATTTGAAAGTAGACGCTCTAAGCTTTAAAATGAGTCCTTGGTCGATTTTTTTGGTTGCTCCTAATTTTAGTCGTAGCTCTGATCCGGTTGACGCAGATTGTCCCATAATAAATATATATATATATATATATATATATATATATATATATATATATATATATATATATATATATATATATATATATATATATATATATATATATATATTTTTTTTTTTTTTTTTTTTTTTTTTTTTTTTTTTTTTTTTTTTTTTTTTTTTTTTTTATATATATATATATATATATATATATATATATATATATATATATATATATATATATATATATATATATATATATATATATATATATATATATATATATATATATATATATAATAAAAACAAGCAGAAGAAAATCGTATTTAAATATAAACCAGAAAAATAAAATGCTTTAAAAAAAAATTAGATTCGAAATACAGGATGTTCCCAAATACACGGCATATTTTCAGAAGTTCTTACGTCAAAATAAAAGAAAGTTCCTAGTTTCCATGGCACAGGGTGATGAGGGCTATTAGAATTTACGAAATTAGCCGTAATCAAAAGTATGTTTGACAAACTAGACGATCAAATCAAACTAGATTTAAGGAGCATATGGCTCATCTCAAATATGGTAGAACGTGCGATTGAGAACAACCATAAAATATATGTAGCAATTTAAAATTAATTAGGAATGTAATGAATACTAGACAGCTGGCTGCATTTAAGATCTTGGAAATTACAAAGTGTAAAAATAGTATGAATAGTGACAGAGGGCAAATTCCATATAGTCACTCTATTGGTTAGTTACTCACGGTTCATCGAACCGTAACAATAGTTAGTTAGGTATAAATAGGATGCAGGTTAGCGTAAGGTTAGTTTTAATCATCTCCAGATGAGGTCAGCTTGGTTGGCGAAATGCGCATATAGGGAGTATGTGATGTTTTGTGAAACACCATGTCAGTGTTGAATAATTTCAGCATTAAGAAATCTAGTTGCATAGTATATTTGTTATTTCCAAGTCGTATCTTAGATATTTGTAATTATTTCATTGAGAAAGAATAATTTCAAATTTCAAAACAAAATTTTTTATCAAGAAGAATCAAATACAATCTATAACTGCTGGATCTTTTCTGAACTTAGTTAAATAATTAGCGAAATCTAATAAGAGATAATTTCCCTTCCGTAAGTAACAATTATCAAAGTTGGTCCGAAAGTTTACGTAAGTATCTGGAAACGAGTTCGAAAGTTTTATTGAAATCGGTAGAATAGGAAGTATCCAAAGTTGAGCTAAGTGAGAGAGTAACACACATTTAGTCGCTATCAGAATCACAAATCACATTCATGACGTGGAAACTAAACCATCAAAAGTAAAATCCTGTCGGCGGCGTCGTCGTAGTCGTGACGTCAGCTCTCGTGGTGCAATCAATGTCTTTAGACAGGACTGTATTCGAAAATAACACTGGACATTAGCTATTTTGGTTCTGCATATTATAACTTGATTTAAGACAGGATTTAAAAATTCTCTTCACAAAAAAAGAACAACTATTTTAGGGATGGCATATTCACTACACAATCCTCGCCTAGGCTTGCTTTTGAGTTTTAAGCTGATATACAAGTCGCTAGAAAATGGGTGAGACTGCTATATTTGACTGGATTTGTTTTACGTGTCCTCAGCTCTCGTTGCTTTACTTTTCTTGTCGAGTTCGACAAGATATAAAATCATACCCCCCTCAACAAAATCAGTATGGCTAAAATGTTCACGAAAACTAAGGACATGTATGTAATTTTGTTCCATGAAATTTTTTAGATGAAATTAGAATATATCTCAACAGTTTTACCACACTTTTCTATTCACTCATGTAGTTCTTGACATAATGTGTCAAACATTTTTTTTTTGGCGAAGTTGCACAAGATTAGTGTCATGTGAATCAATCAATCAACCAAAATATACGTTATTGTCTAAAAAAATACTATTCTTATTGACAAAGATTAACAATATAATACAATACTCACTCATTAACATGATATAAAAAAAAGCAATTACGATAATTTACTCAGATTTTACATTATAACAGAATTATAAATAGGAAAAAAATCAGTGTAAGCAAAAAAAGAAAATATGATTATTAATTGACAAACATATTTTTACTACTAAAATGAGAAGTAACAACCATTTTAAAAAGTGTCATAAAATTCGACGTGAATGTAACCGACTTTCTCCATCAATATATCTTTTTCTGATCTTCTTTAATTGAATAATATTACAAAAAACAACTTTATGTGATTGACTATATATGTACATACCTGAACTTCGTATATTAATGATTGTTAACGGGCAAAGGCAAGCTTAGCCTCTGTTCTGTGGTATATTGAGTATTTAGGATCAGTATTTACTGTGTTCAATATTTTTTTTAAACTAGACGCCCAAAATATAAATCCATGTTAAAATTAGCATTTGATGTTAATAAAAAGGAGGCTACAGTGATCTCAAGTTTGTTTGTTTAAATATATATCTTAACACCCTTATGTAATAGAAATCTGGCGTTTATTCCTAGAATGGAATTTCATGTCTTATTAAAAGAGCAAAATACAGTTTTTGCAGCATATCAACCAGACACTAGCTTTTCAATTAAATTACTACAAGCATTTGTCAACAATATACCAGGAGCTTAGGATATATTTTCAATGTGGTAATTAAGCAGAAAAACATGAATATTGCTAAACTTAAATTATCTGAAAGACAGCTCATTATTATTCTAATCAAATTCAGTCAACAATAATTATTTTCAACCAATAATTAGTTTTAATAAAAAATACAAGTCGTTGTTGATTAGCGCTGTATATCATAATTTAAGTTAGTTTTTTATTCAACCTATTATTTCAGTCACAATAGAAAGCATGAACTTATTAGGCCTCTCTAGAAACTCATTTATATCATACTCATAACTAGAGTTGGAAAAACGCAAGTACATAGGCGTACGCATCATTATAAATGTAATAAAAGAAATTAACTAGTAACAAAAGCAATAAACATGTTACAACATATACATAACTTACCCTCGTAACTAGCTTGGTTATCACAAACTGAAAAAGATCTGTAAAAACTTTACAGCATCATGTGTGTTTCTATAATGTCTCCGAGAGTAATGTTCGATGTGGTGAAAAAATATGCTTATATTTTGAGAACGACCGTTCAACAGCTATGGATGTAACACAAGCATACTTAAAATAGTCTTTGAACTCACTTAACGAATTTGCTGATCCACCATCAGTAGCATCATAAATTTGTCTTAATCTGGTAAAACCGGTGTCTTGCTTTAACAACATGCGAACTTTTCTCCACCGGGCTCATTTTTTGCGTCACCTATGGAGTGTAGCAGTCGATTTACATTGTCCACTATTTGCAGTAACGACAACGCACTGTTTTGTAAGTTTTTTATGGTGTCATGTAATCCTTTATAGGTTTTGTGAATAGTTTTGAAAGCTGTTTCAATGGAAACATCTTCGATTTTTTCTGACTTTCCTTAATAGTTGCAGCCTGGTCTGGATTGAATTGTAGTAGCACAGCTTTTATTTGTTGTAAATATTTAGCATAAAAAAAGCTGTCTTCAACCATGTTCCCCAACGTGTAAGAATGGGTTGTGATGGTTCGGGAATACCGGGACACTTGCTATGAAATGCGCGAAGACGTTTAGGAGATTTAAGAAACACTTTTTTTGTACTTGCTATTAATGCATCTATGGAAAACCTTGTCGATTAGGTTCTGTCACAAGGTGTAAAACATGCACTTTACACGTAACATGCATCAACTTACAACAATGTTCTTGAAGAAAACGGCATACCAAACGCATTATCGCGGAACCATCGGTCACAAACATCAACACTTGACTTTTCTGACAGGTCAAATTTTTCTAACTTCTCCAGCACCAGCCCCGTAATTATTTGGCTAGTACACTCAGTTAGTCTTTTGCTAGCTAGTATCAGTGGAAATGTCGGTTTAAGAGGGTCCAATACACGTACTATAACATTTAAAATAGATTTTTTTTTACAATCTCGTCAACACATAACCACAGTCGTGTATTTTGTAGTACATTTGATCTTATTTACAATGTCTTCGCTTACAG
The DNA here is from genome assembly GCA_029963845.1 of Rhamnusium bicolor. Lineage (NCBI taxonomy): Eukaryota > Metazoa > Arthropoda > Insecta > Coleoptera > Cerambycidae > Rhamnusium > Rhamnusium bicolor. The sequence goes on from JANEYF010004917.1 coordinate 619,984, forward strand.
TTGGTACATAGTTATACAACGTTGTGCGACTTGGTAACATCACCTTGAGATTGTATTTATTTGAGAACTCCTGAAATAGTTGTTTTCGAGTATGTGCAGCGGAACATCATAGACAATCAGCATTAAGAGTATATCGAACATAAAATGTATTGTCGAAGGCAGGCTATTTTTTTTTAGTTTTTGTTGCACAGAATTTACGTGACATTTACAATCACGTTTGTCCCAGCACATCAGGTCTCTCTCGCACACCTTACAAATTATTATAGCACCATTGTAAAATAAATCCGGGAATTCACTGATAAATTTATTCACTTTGTCAGCGTACGGCTGTTTTTTACCATCTTGGGCAGGTTTGACATACTTTATTATTAAACTATCAAGAATAAAATACAACAGATTATCAACAATACAACGGAGAAATAAATTACGTTGTACACACCACGAGGCATAACAATAGACTGAAATCAGATGTTAGTCATTGCTAAAATAGTAAACAGTCTCGCTTACGTATTTGGGTAGTTTCTCTACCTGGCACTGCCTGTGACTTGCGGCTCGATTTGCCAGCTCTACTCATAATAGTTATTGTATATAAGGCTTTTATTTCTGTGTAATGGTATAGTTAAATTATTTTTATGTCTAATTTTATATGAATGACAGTCAGCAATTAGAGAAAACTTATTAATATTATTTTTGGCCTATACCAGGCACGTAAATATATATGCAAGGAAGAGAAAATATTTTCTTTTCTATAGACTTTGGTCTACAAGTATTCCTTAGACGCATGATAAAGATCGGTATTATGATTCTTTTTTGAAAAAAAAAATCTACTAAAGTCAGCCCGACCATATCCCAGTAAACACACATACGTATTTTCAACGTATCATTGGTTGATAATTCGTGTTACGTTAGAAAATCGACCGTTCATTTATTGTTGGAAAAATAACGGTCTATCGTAACGTTAAAAATACGTGATTTTTTCACGAAAAAATGTTGCCCGTCCTTTTGCCAGTTTTTACAACATTAAATTAACGTTATTTAAAGCGTTTATAAAACTGTTCTCTTAAACGTTCGTAAAATGTACATATCAGCTGATTAGTCCATTGAGGTCGAACGGAAACGTTTTTAAAACGTTTTGGAGTCACGTACACGAGTAATGCATTTTAAAATATCTAACATATTCGTTTCACATATACTAATATTAAACGTTTATAATTTCGTTATCTGAAGCGTGTAAAACAGCGACATTTTTAAGTTGTTTGTACGTAAAAGGAAAACGTATTTTAAATGGTGTTTGGACATTATAAACGTCTTTCTAACGTATGTGTGTTTACTGAGATGGGAATACACCAATGCATAGTATACCTCCATGAGTCTTGATTCATTTAATCTAGTTTTTAATTGAAAGTGCCTTATTTAATATTTTGCACACATGATCAGTATGAGATTCCCATGTCAATGTGTCATCAATATATATCCCCTTTAATTCACTAAGGTCGGAAGTCCATAGACGTACAATGTCATATCCACCCTTTGTGAACCAGAGGGGAGACACGTACATAGGAATTTTGTTTGCTTATTAAAAGAAACAGAGAAATTTGCTATAGATCTTCTAAGATCAATTCATTTCTTCAGCAGAATGACTATTGTGCAACTAATATCATTAACCTACATAACTGTATCTTTGATGCAATTAAGCAAGCCGTTAATAAATATGAATTATAGTGGCCCTATAATAGAACCTTGTTGAACTCTCAAATTAACTATATCTTCCACAAAAACTACATTATTATATTTGACCTTCATATTTCTATTATCCATACAGGAACATATCCATAGCAGTAGATAACCATTTATGCCATGCTTTGACAATCTAGTTGAAAGGATGGTCTAATCTATGGTATCTAAAACTTTAAACAAGTCGAATAAAATAATTACCATATATTTGCCATCACTCATATTACATAATCTAAATATTAACTAGATGCAGTCTATAGATTATCCTGGTCTACCGGCATGTTGGAATTCAGTGAGCAGACCTCCTTTTTCAATATAATTTAAAATACAGTCATAGACTACTGTTTCAAAAATTTTGGAAAATACACTTTATGAATGAATAATTCTCAACAGTATAATTATCTCCTTCCTTTGAAATAGAAATAGCAGATACCATTTTTAAGAGATCAGAAGGACAACCTTGAAATGAAGACAAATTAATGAGATAGAATATTGAATCTGTAATGTGAGAACTTATAACTTTTATTATTTGTACAGTTAGGTAATCAGGAGTGGCTGATTTTTTGTTTTAAGGTTTTTACTATTTGTGAAACCCCTTCTTTCGTTATAGAAGCTAAAATTATAAACTGGTTGTTGAAACTGGAGAAAATACATATTAGAGACATATTAGAGTGAAAATGATTCTTAATGGAACCACTAGAAATTTTGGAGAAAAGTTTGCAAATGAATTAGCTATACCATTATTGTTAACATTTAAAATTATGTTTAGTTTTCCTAATATTTAATAAATAACTAACTTGGATATCTAACACATGGATAGTGTTACTTTTCATATAATTTCCTTGTAACTAATATCGTACAAACACCAAAGTTAATCAGCTCTCGTGATAACCTGTAGAAACGATCTGATAAAACATCTTTAAAATCAGGTCGTCCTTTCTCAAGTTATCGTTTATAAACTTAGACCAAATAGTAGAGTACTCGATATGCCTCAAGTTTTCACTACGTTAGCCCCAAAATGCAATAGTTGGCATATGACAAAATCTAAAGCGAATGCCCTAAATAGTTTAAATTCAAATTTATTCAAAATTTGTCCTGCGCAAAAGGACACTATTGAAAATTTTTGAGTTAACAACATGGATGGATAGCCGATATAATTTTCTATACTCTGCCGACACTTGGAAACGATATCTGCGGCCGTTTAGCTGTAAAAGAAATCAAATCATTTTCAGTCTCTTTATGTAGATTTCCAACTTTAAACACTCATATCTCCTTTCACAACGATTTCCCCAAAAATGAAGCCTTAAATAAAAAAAATCCTTATCTTGCAAAGTTGTTGTGTCGTCCTTCCCTGACTATTATGATGTCTCGCTCATAATTTCATTGTTAATAATAATCGTAGTAATTAATAAGAAACAACAAAGTCATACAACCCATGTGCCCGGTGTGCGCTGTGGAGCTCTTAATCACACCCTCTCGCGTCGCGGCAAAATTTGGCCTTATAAGTTGATTCTATTACAATAGATCCCCGATAAAATATAGCTATTAAACATTGATATAATTATTTTAGTAATTACTTATAAGATTTATAATAATTTATATAGCATTGTTTGAAGCTTATTTGAAATGTAAATTGATTATTTGTAGTTTATTTGTGTCGGGAATAACGCATACCTTTATAATAATTATTAATTACATCAATATTTTCATTTTATACGCTTATTTGTATTCTTCGGAAAAACAAATAATAATTATGTTAATCAATAACAAAAAAGTAAATAACGAAAAAACGAATATATTATACATAGTCACAATTAATTAAAATTAAAGGTTTTATGAAATTGTATGCGTACTTATCCCACTTTTACAATTATTTTTCACATAAAATGGTCAAGACACACACATTTTGGCACGTGTCCTGCTCCGTGCGTCCGCAAGAACCAATGGAATTTAGGGCATTTTATCTGCATGTACATCATTACTTTTCCAATCCATTAGGGTTACCAGCCGTACTCTTTTGGAGCTATGAACATTAAGTACTCTTGCTTTTCTGTTTTAATCCCAAATGTATGTTTTTTTTAATTAACTACAAACACAAATCAAAGTAAAATAAACTTACTCAAAAAATTTTTCTCACGCAACGAAGTATTCAGCACTATCTGTGAGATGATTAGTGAGTTACATCATAAGTTTATCTAGACAGATTCTTATAATTGCCTGTATTCACATTTGGTACTTCATAGATATAACGTAAATTCTTGCGTTAGTGTACAATTTTCTAATATTTAATAACTCTACGTAATTATCATCCTTTTACAAGTAAGATTATAACGTACTAGTTTTTCAGATTCTTATTTCGTTGTTAAACAGTTTAATGATTAACTGGTTGGAGCCTGATATAGAAACAAAGTGCACATACAGAGTAGAGTGAAGACATGTCCCTTTGCTGATGCAAATTTTCCAATGAGTTCGAGACAAATTTAATTTAATATCTTATGTTCAAAAAAACCAAAATAAAGCACGAAGCTCAGTGAATTCTTTAACATAGTAGTTATTTCCTCTTCGGCCTATTGATATTTTTTCCTTCAGTTGGTGGACTTTTTTATTTGAGTTTATTTACACCTAGTACAGGCATTTTGTTATAGTATAAAAAAAAATGTATTTATCATAATGTATATATATATATATATATATATATATATATATATATATATATATATATATATATATATATATATATATGTTGTTTTTCAGGTTTTCGCGGGTGGTGAATGTTAAATTCGTTTTCCGGGTATACTCCCGCGTAGGTGATAGGCCCCGAGAGGGACCGTGGTTGTCTGAACGACGTTTCGGCAGAGTCTCATCTGCCATCTTCAGGTTCTAACAGATAACTGCTTACTGCGGCTTCTGGTAACTCGAACTGAAAATTTTCAGTTCGAGTTACCAGAAGCCGCAGTAAGCAGTTATCTGTTAGAACCTGAAGATGGCAGATGAGATTCCTGCCGAAACGTCGTTCAGACAACCACGGTCCCTCTCGGGGCCTATCACCTACGCGGGAGTATACCCGGAAAACGAATTTAATATATATATATATATATATATATATATATATATATATATATATATATATATATATATATATATATATATATATATACATATATCGTTTTTCATTTGTACTGTGTGACCTAAATTAGAAACTCTATTATAAATACCTTTGTTAATGAATAAAGTCGTATTACCATTGTTTGTTTTTCCGAAAAATAAAATTAATCAAAAAAAATAATGTTATTGATGTAATTGTAAAGGGATGCGTTATTATATTATGTCTCCAATAAGTTTTAAATAACATTGTATTAGAAATAATTATAAATCATATAATTATTTTAGTAATTACTTTATAATTATATGATGATTGAATAATTATATTTTATCTTATTTATATTTAACACAAAGAATGCTTTTGAATAGGATTTGATTTTTTTACACCTAAACGGCCACAGATATCGTTTCCAAATTTTGGTATAGAAAATTATATCGGCTATCCATTCATGTTATTAACTCAAAAATTTTGAATAATGCCCTTTTGCATACGACGATTTTTGGACAAATTTGAATTAAGGTATTTAGGGCATTAGCTTTCGATTTTGCCATATGCCAGCTTTTAGCATTTTGGGACCTACGAAATCATTTTTTCTGAACAACAAGCATTCTGCTAAAAGGACACTTAGTTTCCGATTCGCATTGTAGGGCGAATAAGACTTACATAAGTATAATAAAATTAAGATTTTGGTATCTTTGGCATGATTTCTTAAGATTATTTCATGTAATTACATAAATATCACTAATTATGAGTCAATTTACTCATGAATTAAATGTTATATTTAGAAGAAATGTATTTTAAATAAACCTCACTAAAATGTTTTTCAAAATCAATAAAAGTCCCTACAAATTTAGTTCTTTGAACAAATGCAATAATTATTTATTTATTTATTTTTGAGTAAAAAATTAGCTATGTATTATCCATCATTGAAGAAAATATCAAAATACGGTTCTGGTTCAACAGACTGTCTATGCCGCTATCACCACGGCAACCAAAAATATGAGAGCGCATGTTGCCTGGATACCTGTTCAACGCGCATTCAGGTGAGAGAGACGCATACTAGCAAAAATATCAGCGAAACCGAGAAAATGGGAGAATACTAAGAGACATCCCGCACGTTTTCTAATTGAATACAACATGGCACTTCTGCTGTCCTCTTTATGTTTGTTCATTTAGGCGCTGGAAAAGATGCTCTTGGCAGCCACATTTCTCCGACTCAGTCTTTCTATAAATTACGTCACGCAGAACCACATGGTTTTTCTCTTTATGTCATTCTATTTGTTTCTGATAGTATACGGCGTTGCTCGAAAGAAATGTGATGTAATAAATTAGCAAATCACAGGCCTAAATCCAATTACCTTTCCTGTGTGACGACAAATTGATTAGTGTTCGCAAGATTATTTTTTAGTAAAGATAGGCTATTAGCTAAGAACATTGCAGTTACTCAAACCACTAACATCCATTTCTTACAAAAATTGTATATGCACAGGGTGTAGGAAATTGACTAATATGTTTCTTGGCTTATTTTAAGACAAAAAGTTAATATCAACATGGACCCGCAAATTCTTCGTTTACGAAATTGAAGTTGAGAGAAAAAAATTGTAAATTTTGATAGTTTTTGAAAATGCCTTGAGAAATTAATTTCAAATTGTGTGTGTGTATATATGCGGTGCCAAGCAGGGCCGTAGCGACTTTTGCATTCGGGGGTGGAGACAGGCCCAATTTTCTAACTCAGCTTCAACCAACCGACTCATCGTGAAAACTAAGTTCTTATTTTATTTTTAAATAGCATTTTAAAGCTTCTGAATATCCTTCATATTTGTAAAATATTTTTGGTTGATAAATAAAAACAAACTTTATTATTTAAAACTGTTATATTAAAATAATATCGGTAAAAAATATTTTTTTGTTGATAAATAATAATAATATTATTATTATTTTAATTCAATACGGGGCCGTTTTAATTTGGCCCACTGAGAGACAATTTTATTTTTTATTAACATTAGGTTATCAAATCTTTCACCACTCATTGTTTTTTTGGTTTTATTTCAATTAGAGGCTCTTTCATTTGATGCCACAGAGTAGTCGGCAGTAAATATGTGTTGGCACAACCTAAAAGCCTGTTTTAAGATTGACTTATATTTTACTGCCATTGGGTTTATACAAAAACCGACTTTTGAAAAAACCGATTTTCAAATTCCAGTGTTCTAATAACAGGTTAAACCGATTTTCACATTTTTACAAAAAAAAAAAGATTAAAACAGCGACAATATATTTACATATATTAAAATTTTCCAGTTTATTTAATATTTATGGAACTACAAAAACGTAACAAAAATATAGTCTATCTATAGAAAAAAACTAAATTAACTAAAATACCTACAAATCCCTACATTTTCAAGAATGGGAGTGTGCAGTTCACAGACGAATAAAGATTTGGTTTCTATCCGGATTCGAGGAGTCGAGTGTGGAGGTATCTTGGCGATCAAAAACGTATTGCAGCAGTTCAGAAAATATACAGTTACCAAATTGACACAGTAATGGTCTGGGGGCCATCTATATTGGAGAATGAACCGATCTCGTTCTCTTGGATGGTTTATTAAATGCCAACGCTTACCAGAATTTTATTCTACAACCTGTTGTACCTCCATATATTGTAGGAATAGGTCCGCATTTACAACTAATGCAATGCCAACGTACACACATAACAGGGGGAGTATGTGAGTTTTTGCAAGACTATCAAATTACCGTTCTGTCGTGGCAGTCTCCAGAGTTTAATCCTATAGAATATGTGTGGGATATAATGAGAAAGAGGCTTTTGAAATAACACAGGCAGTAACTGTTTGAATATATTTTAGAGATTTGGAATGCAATAGACCAAAGGAAGATAGACAACCTCAGATGTAAAGTTTTAAATCTAGTTTTTGTGAAAGTTATGAACAGGAATGCACTCTATTATTGTATAAACAAAAGCGATTCGTGCCATATAACCCAAATGCACCCCAAATTCTTTTTGAAGTATATATTTTGTAAAAAATATTACTTATTAACTAAAAAGATCGATTTAATCAATTATTACAGTGTGTTCGCCATTTATCGTTTAATTTTAAAAATTTCTATTGTTTTGAGCTGTGTGTTATGTTGGTAAGTTAAATAACAAAATAAATGACTAAGCACTTTTAATACTCAAGTTCGACTCTGCTGAGAAGTGAACTTATTCTATGATTTTGAATAATAAAATTAGTTGGAAGAGTTAACTAACTTTCTTAAATTTCCTGTATATGCATCCCAATTTCAAATTTCATGTGATAGATTTGGGTAACAATAAAAACTGAAGTAGATTAGATATAATATATTAGTTTGTTATTCGATGCGATAAAAATATATACAGGGTGTTTTCTCAGTGATGTATAATACTCGAAAACGTGATTCTCAATAGGCCCATTGCAAATGTCAGATTTTAAAATTAATTGATGTATTCTAATATAGTGTTCTTAAAAATTAACAATCATCAAATTTATTTTAATAGTTTCTACCTGTAAAATGTCTAAATTATTAATTGAACTTCCTTGAATATCACCAGGCCACAATATCTATCTATAAAAAGTTGTTAGAGTGAAATAAAAAAACAATGTAACGAAATTGCAAGCCATTTCATTCCAGTTTGTTGTGTTCCAGCCTAGATTTTGGTGAGAACTCAAATCAATATAAGCCCTTATTCACGACTTGCTAACTGAGCTACCGATCAATAAGTACAACCCCCAGCTAATTGTGTTATGCCAGCAATTGGACGGGGGGTATTGCAGGCGTAATTTCAGCGCAAGCTTGCCTAATCCGGTTTTCCATTTGTAGTCTATTTCATGGCTGCGTTTTGTAGACTTGATTCTTTAGAAACCCCCATAAAAAAGAGTTCAAGGGCGTGAGGTCAGGTGACCTCGGAGGCCAATTAATAAAAGGGCTATTTCTTCCAATCCACCTCCGAGGAAAGTTTACCTTTAGCCAATTCCGTACTACCATTGCATTGTGGATTGGGGCTCCATCAAGTTGAAATATCAGATTGTTGTATGCAATAAGGGGCAAGTTTTCAATTTCGATTGAAAATTCAGTTTGCAAAAAAAATTAGAAAAGGTTCCGCATTTAAGTTTCCCTCAAAGAAATATGGCCCAATTATTTGTTCATTCAAAATACCGCACCACACATTCACCTTTTCTGAATACTGGCGTCGACAGTTTACAACCCAATGAGAGTTTTCAATAGACCAATTTCGAGTATTTTGAGAGTTAACTGTGCCATTAGTTATAAATATCGCTTGACCTGAGAATAAAATATTTTTAAAAAAATTAGGGATGTTCAAAAACTCTCCCTGACACCAAAAGCAATAATCCAGTCGTCATTCTTCGTCTCCTTCTTCTAATGTGTCTAAGAAAACAGGCTTGAAGAGACGTAATTTATTTCGACGGAAGCATCGCCAAATTGTATCCTTGGGTACATTTAAAATTGTGGACATTCTCCTTAGGCTACACCTTGGATTTTCTCTCACAAACTGAAGAATTTCTGCATTTCTAACATGATCCCTCATACGTTGTTCTTGTTTGTTGCACACTTTGCCAGTTCTATTAAATAAATTATTAGTTCTACAAACTTTTACATGGTCTATTGGGGGTCGATCTGGATGCCGATTATTAAATTCTGTAGAAGCTTTCCTTGGTGAACGAGAATTATCACCAACTAATCTAACAATTTCCACTTTTTTTCGCAGTTGTAAGCATTTTAATTGACATAAAATATGCTAGAATACAAAAAATCAGACAGAATGCCAACAGATCTTCTTGACAATTAATCTGACATTTACAAAATTGTCTTTTAGTAGAAATAAAGGAGTCAGAGCATGCTTATCAAAACGAGAAATTTGGGACTGGAATTTTTTTCATCAGAACTAAATTTTTTTTTAGAATTTAACTAAACTTCGGATTCGGGGTTTTTGAATGATTTCGAACAAGTTTTATTAATAAAATGTTTTGTTTAAAAAAATGCCTACTATGATTTTTTGATTTCTTTCTATAATTTAGCATCGTAGATGGCCTTGCATTTAAAGATGGAACGTAATTTTATGGTCTTAAATAGACCTTGGTAACCTCTATCATTTGAGAACAGTTTGATTTAAATCGGACAAAAACAAAAGAATTATTACGCTGTTACACTCTTAAGTGAGACACACAGTATGTTGATTAAGTATTAAATATTAAATATGTGTGTACTGAGCACATGTATTTTTTCACAATGTCGATAATGTTATGTACTTTTCTCTTTCAAAATTGTTGGTAACGCCACCGGTAAAAGAGTTTAGTTGGTTTTTCTGTTCACTTGAAAGTTTTCGATTTCATTCATTAGATAATCAGACGAAATAACTGAAATCGAAAACATTCAAGATATTAAAAAAATCAAAAATAAAACAGCTAAATCTCTTTTTACCGGTGGTGCATTACAAACAGTTTTGGGAGAGAAGAGCACGTACATCGTTGACTGGAAAAAAACGTGTCGAATTTAATATTTAACCGATGAGCATGCGTTTGAATTTTGCCTAATAACTTCTGAACGAAAGAAGGTATTAAAATACTGCAAGAGACAAGAGAGTTATGAAATTAATCAGGGAGTCTAAAATAACTAGTTTCAAAGACCAGCGACGTATTAAAAAAATGTATGAGGAAGAAAATGACGTGACCAGCCAAAAACATCACCCTGCATATCACTTTCAGTAATACTATATCATGGCATAGTTAGTCTTTCCAGAATATAATATGTGCATGTAGATACTAAATTTTAGATGAATGTCTCTAAAAATGTGAAAGAGGGGGTAAAATCCAAAGTATAACGCTCCATATTTTTTTCAAAAACGGAAGCCTTAAGATATATGTTCATACAAACTTTTCTCCACGAAATCACTAGTATCCTGTATAATAATGAAACTATTTCAAATCAATTTATATGGAAAGAATATCTCCTACAAACAAATGATGTGAGATAATTATTATATTGTCAATAATACTTGTTTAATTTAGACAAGAATGCCGTTAATTTAGGAAGAGAACTGAAGTAGAAAACTATGAAATGTGTGAAAATATAAAATCATCTTCATTTAGTAATACATCAAACAGTTAATTGTAAATTATTCAACAGAACTTTCATTTGAGTGTAAAATATACATTATATGTAGCTACTTAAAATAAACACAATTCAAGCGTAAGCCTTATTATTATTCTCTACATGTTATTTGTAGCGTAAACTATGTATATGTATTTACCTGAGGCTACGCTGGCCAATATGAAAATTCACCTTTGTTACTATACTATGTTTAACGAACAGATTTAGTAAGAGCCACTCGTTTATTGTTTATGCTTATAATTCGATAATTTTATTTGAAACAGAAAAAATTTTGAATTCTCCCTTGCAAACTATACTACGAAATTAAGGTACTCCCCAATAATTTAGTGAGTAAATTTGTTCGTTAAACAAAATACAGTTTATTTAAAACTTATTTGCATCATTAGAAACGTCGGTTTCTTTGATATGTTTACCACCGTCAAAGAAGCGACTGGACGTTTTTTGTGTTATAAATAAGTTTAAAATAAACTATACAATCCCGTATACCGTTTTACTTATTGTATGCCAAATACAATATTTAAAAATAAATAATAATACCTATCTAAGGGCCATTTTCCTTTAGATTTAAAATTTTCATTATGATTTATTATTTAAAATATAAATTAGATACAGAATGCTAAAATAAACTTCAAAGTAACAGTGAATAAAAGTACAAAAAAAAAATGTTTTCTTAACCGCCTCGCAAGTCACCGAAGTAACTCCCGGAAAATCCTGGGATTTTATGCTGGGTAGAGAAAGACGATCGACAATACCCTCTCCCATCGTCACAAACAAATTACAAATAAAATTTCCAACTTGCTCTAGAAGGATGGAATCGAACCATCGATCTTCTGTATAGCTGTAAGCAGCTTTACCCACCCGATCACTGTGCCACCTAAAAACGAAAAACAAAATACTTATAAATTTACCACCTTATTATTTAAAAAAAATATGACATTTTATTTGCATCGTATTTATGCATTTCAAAAAAAAAATAAAATAATTTTATTTGCTTCGTATTTATGCATTTCTAGATTTTAATCAGATTTCAAGTACCAGCAAATATTTGCCGTATAACTTTTAAAGTGCCTTGTAGTCGACCATTATTAAAGGGCAATAGCGGAAATAGTTTAAAGTGTAGTACAAACTACTCCTTATATAAAGCAAAAAGCTTTAGATGTGAAACCAGAAAGCACATTAAAGTTGTAAATATCTTTTTTATATCAACTTAAAAGCTTGTGAACATCAAACCGGGCGTAACGTATATAGTCTCTAATGTATGTAGTAACTACTGAGTCGAGGAATTTTTCAAATATTTCTGTATCACTCGCTGGTCACTGATATATCAATTTTGGATTAAACAGTGCAATAACAATAATAGTTCCACAAATTTACTAAAATATTTTCACACACATTACTGGTCCGAAACCTGGAATAAACTCAAGCAGCGGATTTAGTAGTTTCTATGGAGTAGCTACCATCAATGGAACTTTAAAGGCTTCCGCAACTAATGACCATTACGTAATGGGAACAATCCGACTACCAAGCACTCACCAAAATGACGAATAGTCATTACGTAGCAATTACTATTCGGGAACCGTCCCTGTTATATGTTGACAAAAAGATTATCACGTAAACGGAACGTAACCAAGTAGTAGAAATGACTAACTTTTAGAACAGCCCTTTAGCGGTACGAGAGCGAACTATATTTTGCTTTCTCTCTCGTTCGACTAGCAAAATATAATGTATTGCAATTGGACTTACTGATTGTCAGTTTAAAGTCAATATGTCCAAGTTAAATCGATTGAATGAAATATGTGTAGGTAATAAACCATCGTGTTTCGCATTCACTCAGTGTAGAAATTAAAACGAATACTTGTTTTCTGTAAAATATTTACATGATACCTCGGAAAAAAAATTGTTAAAAAATTATGTGTACACTCAAAAATGCAAAATTTTGTATGGAGAACATTCTCTTGTTTATGTGTTATAAAGTAATAATGATCTATTTATAAAAGATGTTTGCAAATGACCATATTTAATAAGAATATGGTTTGATAATTACATTTTGGTCTATGGCACTATCATTCAATAATAGAAAAATGGCGAATTTAGTTCGAGTAAATTTATAGTGGTATATACGTCAACAAAGTATTTGTCACTTAATAGGAGTGACAAAAACACCAAAATTATTTCACTTCAAAACTGCATTTACCATAAAGTAACAAATGCGACGAATGACGTAATTTTCTTGGTAGCCTTAAACTGGCCTCTACTACGCTACTACGAAAAGGTTACTACAAAATTCCCATGAACCTTACCATCCTCAGATTTAAGTTGGTAGTGTTGGCTGATCCGATTTATACTCCATTCATTTCATATGAGTTTATACAATTTTTTTTACCTGAGCTCGCAGAGCGACACTTTGTCGACCTTCAGTTGTGCATAGTTCTCTAGCATAAGCGCACAATGTAATATATAAATTCACAAAATATATTTACATAAAACCACGCGCTTATGTTAGAATTTTTTATGTTCTTATATGAAATGAATGGAGCATAGGTAAAAATAATTTTATTGTTTGAGATTGGCAACACGTTAATGACTGACTAAATATCAACATGAGACAGGTTATTAGTGTTATTAGCGAAAATCAAACAAATGATTAACTGGAGAATTTACCTTGATACCAACAAAATTCAATGTGTCGAAAATCTGGATTGCCCAAAATAGACACTATTATCCATATTTTCTATCATCTGATCACTCACGTATTCGTAAATTTTGTACTTCCCTAAGTTATTCATCTGTTTTTGCGAACTTGTTCTTTGGGCGAAATTTTAATCAATAACAATGATAAATCACAATCAATTACATTCATTACTTCAACATTTGTTGGTTCTTCACTGCAATGTCCGATTTTCCCAATAATTTTCCTAACCTGGCTATTTATCTATTCCAACGAATAAGGGTCGGTTCCGCATTAATCAAATAATTTGTTAAATTGTTAACTTTACTTAACTGTAACATAACTTTTCTATAATAAGTCGATAAATGTCGGACAATCTCTATTGTTGTTTTACTGCTTTTCGACATCATGTTCGGTTAGTTCCGATTAAGAAAGTGTTGGCTTAATGTCGCTAATAAGTTTCACAACGTTAAAATTCCAAAAAATGCCCCCACAACGTTACAGAAACTTAATAGAATACTCACAGTTATCATTACTTTGAAGTGATTCTTTGGTAATGCTGTGCAATCAGCATTATTACTAATTCTCACTTTAAAATTGAAAATGCTTTATAGTAATGCAAAGTAGTATCCGCGACGTTCCACATACTGCAGCAGTTACTAAAAAGTGTAATAATTATGTAGTACCTGAGTTCAGTAGAATTTACGTAATTGTTACTACACGAGCATACCACAAAGTGAATTTTACACCAAAGTCGCAAATTTAGTGACAGTTATGTAATGCCTACCATAAAAAAGTTCCAATGCCTGTTCCCGTCACTTTGGTGCTAGCTGAGAATGACCTGAAGTCCAAAAATTTCAAACCTGTTATTTTTGTGATATTTACTAATTACTTAAAGATGTAATTGGTAAATTCTTTACTGAAGTCGCAAGTCCATCAGTCATAATATCTAATCACTACGACATCCCAAATATGCCTATTAGTCTTGCGTTAATTTACCAAAAACTTCACTGCAGTTTTTAACCAAAGTTTATCAAATGATTATTCTTTTTAAAACAGTGTTTATTATTAATGGCAGAACTTTTTTAAGGTTAATAATTTCATTCTTATGTACACAATTCATCAAAACATACTTATATAATAATATTAATTAATAAATTACCGCCGATGTTTAATTGAAATCTTAATAGAATTTCTACATTAACCTAGTTTTCACCAGAAGCCACATTCCAGTTTATATATTTCTTGATATACAAATAGTTTGAGTGAAATATGCTCCTGAATTTATACCGTGCATGGAACATGCTGTATATAAATTTGTTTAGCATTGATTTGATTTTCTAGATACCTAGACTGTTGGCAGATTTTAGTTAATATTCATGACCCAAAAGTTAACCAACTTCTCCTCTCCACATAATAATTATTATGTAGGGCATCTCACATTATCTTTGGAAACCATATTTGTAATAATGTCTTTGGCTTCAGTCCAAAATAATTGCTATGTGTAAGGTACGGGTTCTATTCTATCAGGCATTTGAGTTAATAATGTTAAATGTTAAATATTACTTAACGACTTTCCAAGTCACCAAACTCACCAAACTCGCCTTCGATATATTGATTTACATAGTCGAATTAAAAGATTTTTGCATTTCTAATGTGTGTGTTTAAGTATTTTGTGTGTGTAACTAAATCCTCATTTTTTGTTTTCCGACAAACTGCTGAGCTTCCAAGTTGGGAACAAAAATGTTACTGAAATGTAATCCTCACAAAGGAAAACAACAACACAGAATTACTGTATCTCTTGAGCACAGCATGTTTCTATGTGTTAAATTTAAGTCGTCAATAGAACAGTTGATCTATAATCTATACGGGGTGGAAATTTAGTTCCTCATAATATTCATAATATAATTAAAAAAAAACTATTAACATTTAAAGTAATTGCTCAAAATGTCCCCCAATAACAATCTGACATTGGTCGGCGGCACGTGTGTAAACATTTTGTATTGAACGTTCAATAATTTTTGGGATGAAATTTTCCATTTAGTAACGTATTCGATGTTTAGGAGACCTCTAAAATGGATACCTTTGTACTCAGAAAACAATAAGGAATCCATTTTTATTAAGAAAAGGGAGGGATAGCAATTAGTAACAACTCTAATAATTTATATATTGCAAATCAAGAAGGCATTTTCAAAATATGCCACTTTAATGTACTACATAGCATGACAAATATAATTGATTTAATCGAATGTACCTTAAAAATTTTCAACTTTGACATACTATGTGTATCTGAACACTGGTTTCAACATAATGACTTATATAAAATTAGTATTCCCGACTACATGATCATTAGCCATTTTTCTGGGGAAGAGCATGGAGGGTCTCTAATATTAGTTAAAAATAATGTTCATGCTAAAGAATTACTATCAGTTAAGAATTTATAATAGAATATCACATTGAAATATTTGGAGTTAGTTATTTTAGTAATGATTTAAAAATAATAAATATTTGTTTATATAGTCCGCCTAATGGTGGTATTAATATTTTCATTCATATTGTCCGAAGCTCTAAATATTGTCATTAGAATATCAAAAAATATTATTTTTTGTGGTGATTTTAATATTGATTATAACACAACCATTTTTAACAGTAATATTTTAAATAATATAATTAATATGTTTGATTTAACTGTAACATTGACCAAACCTACACACATATTTACCAACATCAGTGGCTATACCAGTAGTAGTTATATAGATTATATGATTACAAACTTAAGTCCTATTACTTATAGCTGGAATATTATACAACCAAACATAGCCGATCATTTAGCACATATATTGGATGTGAAATTTTCTAAGCAGAAGTCGCCTGAGACTGGCAATATCAGTTTTAATCGGCGAATTATGAATAAAAGTACAATTGGTATTTTTAAATATAATTTTAGCCACACTGACTGGTCAGATATATATCGCTTAGATTTTAGGTATTTCAGTACTTTATTGTCAGTATTGCATGATGTTATGAGGCTAACCGTCCAGTATATGGGTCATTCTTTTACAAACCGCACACTAAAAAATACTTGACATTTTAGAATCGTCTGAAATTTTTTTTACAGCTTTTATACGTAAAATTAATTGACATGTATTTCAGAATTTTGCTTAAAATTTTTTTTTTTTTTTTTTAAATATCCATTTATGAAGTTTTGGTATTTTGCTGGATTATCTCCAATCGTCTCATACATGAAATTTATTATCTCCAGTTGTACTGATCGGATCAATGTCATTTTTTTACATTTACGTGTTGTTACGTTAGCTTTCTAAAAGCACAAAAAAATTTTTTTTCAATGTCAACATATCAAAAATAATAACAATTTAATTGTTTAAATAATTGTTAGATGCTGTTGCCCCAGGTTTAGTTAATTTTAAAAAATACCACTTCATTCTTCATCATGTTCCTTAGAAAATGGCATCAGTGAAAAAGTGGTATCTCTATGAGGTCAATAATTATTAAATATTTTCGAGCGCTTGTCAGGCGGCGCGCACGGAGTCGCCGTGCTGGCCGTAGCGCGCGGAACGTGCAATCAAGCTCCCTTCAGTTTTAAATATATGTAAATGTTTTCATTCTGTTGTTCGACAACGTCGAAAATTAGCGATAATCATAAAGTGTCGGTACAATGCCGAAAGCATCAAAATCGTCGATTGGTCCGAAAATCAAAGTAGAT
Organism: Rhamnusium bicolor; assembly: GCA_029963845.1. NCBI lineage: Eukaryota > Metazoa > Arthropoda > Insecta > Coleoptera > Cerambycidae > Rhamnusium > Rhamnusium bicolor. The sequence goes on from JANEYF010004917.1 coordinate 637,375, forward strand.
CGATGCTTCAATCCCTTCGATATGTCTTCACATCGTAAAAGAGAAAATTTAAGGCCAGTTTCGAAGCAACATTTAGTGGCCCTTAACTTACCGGTAACGGATGAGCTCCTTCAGCGAAAAATCTGTAATACTTGCCGTGTTAAATTGTTTCAATTACGCAAGAATCGCGAAAAGAAGTTCGAATCAACTGTAAGTAATATTTTCGAAGCAAATTTCTTTAATAAAATTTCATTCATTATATGAGACATGGTCTAAAATATCCTAAAATTATAAAATAAATTGTTAAGCTTCAGGTTAACTGATGTATGTAAAAATTACATTGTTTTTAGAAGGAGGAAATTAATGATTCTGATTTTGACGCTTTGGAAAGTAATGACGTTAACTGGAAACGTTCTCCTGAAAGTCCCGGTGTATCTTTTGAAGAAGACAAAGTGGCAGTATCTGCAGTAATTGATTCTATCAACCAGGGTTGATAGCAATTGAAGTTAAAATTATGAAATAAAATGTATACTTTGTGCAGAAAAAAACATTTTGTATACTACTCAGAAGCTAATAAATCAAAGTGTTTAAATTTAGTTTCTTACTTTTATTTTCTCACGTCGTGATATTCAATATTAATTTAGTAACCGGGAAGTAACTATAATGTTCTTTTCATTATTTATATCAATTTTTATACAGTAATGTTATCAACAAATATTTTCAAACTATTACGAAATACGGTAAACATTCATTAATATAAAATAGGTGCAAATGCCTGAGACCTCTGAGGTGCGCGGAGCGCGCCGCCTGACAAGCGCTCGGAAATATTTAATAACTTTTGATCTAATAGAGATATCACTTTTTCACCGATGCCATTTTCTCAGGAACATGATGAAGAATGAAGTGGTATTTTTTAAAATTAACTAAACCTGGGGCAACAGCATCTAACAATTATTTAAACAATTAAATTGTTATTATTTTTGATATGTTGACATTGAAAATTTTTTTTATTCTTTTTAGAAAGCTAATGTAACAACACGTAAACTGTAAAAAAATGACATCGATCCGATTAGTACAACTGGAGATAATAAATTTCATGTATGAGACGATTGGAGAAAATCCAGCAAAATACCAAAACTTCATAAATGGATATTTTCGGAAAAAAAATTTTTTAAGCAAAATCCTGAAATACGTGTCAATTAATTTTTCGTATAGAAGCTGTAAAAAAAATTTCAGACGAATCTAAAATGTCAAGTTTTTTTTTTTTCATGAAATCCGTGCGATTTGTAAAAGGATGACCCATATAAAATGACACTTTACAATAAAATAGGAAACAGTGAATGGTTTATCTACGAACTAAAGCATCAATATGTTTATTTAAAAAAACAAAATATGACGAGGAAAAAAATACAGAAATAATATAAAATTAACTAAACAAACCTATTACAACAACAAAATAAATAATTCCTCAAATAAAAATAGGAAAACTTGGAAAATAGTCAATAAAATACTAGACAGAAATAAAAGCGGTACTAAAGATAATATTACTCTAAAAGTCAATGACTGCGTCATAAGTGACATTAGTGAAGTTGCTACAACATTTGGGCATCACTTTTCTAATATTGCGCAAAAAAAAATTGAGGAACATTTTGGATCAAATCTCTCTTTGCCATGCACTCTAAATGATAATCATGTGAACACAATGTACTTTGATGTTGTTACTGTTGAAGAGGTGCACAACATTATTAATCAACTCAAGAATAAAAACTCATCTGGCTATGATAGACTAATTAATAATAGAGATCGTAAAAAAATATAGAAAATAGTATCCTGAATCTTTTGTTTATTTAATAAATAGGTCAATAAAAGCGGGTTCTTTACAAGACTGCCAAAAATTAGTCACTGTCATTCCCTTACTAAGAAAAGGTGACCACACCGATTTAGATAATTATAGATAAATCTTCCTCTTAAGGGGCCTAGTCGGGAAAAAGCTTCGGATAGCTGTGTCACTCTCTAGAAAGTTTTTATACATGCGCCGCTGAATAATTTTGCTCTTGACTCTACCTTCACTGGACGTTTTATTCACCGATTTCATTGAAGTGCGATTCCCGATAGAGGTAACACTTCCTTGCTCCATTTGTAGTGACAAAGATACTTATTTAGAAAATTCTTTTTAACCAAATAGTACGGAATAAAAGTTTGAAACTTGCTGAGCATAATTATGAAGATTCATTCTAGACGACATGTATGAATTTTACCTCGAATTTTATCGATTGATATCATAATTCAGGAGCTAATCACGTCCAAATTTCACTTATATTTACAGTATAAATTTTCCGTACATAAAGTGAAAATTAATTAAAATAGATATACATGTACCCTCTAGTACACTTTCAACTACTGATCTTCCAAATTTGGTGTAATTTGACCAAACCGTATGGAAGAAATAAATTTTGAAAAATTACCTTACAAACACTGATTCTCTCTAAAATATATGAAAAAGTTGTGTACAACCGAATATCTAATTATGTCGAAAATAATAAGATACTAACAGTCTGCAACATAGGTTTAGGTCGAACAAATTGGTTGAAATGGCATCCTGTCATCTTCTACAGTATATTTATCAATGTTTAGACAAGAGTAGGTATGTTGTTTCACTGTTGTTCGACCTCTTCAAAGAGGTAACAATTTATTATGGCTAATCTCCTATATGGAAAATAGATCATTAAGGATAAGGTTGAATGAAAGAAATCCAATACATTTAATGTTGCACTTGCAATTCCTCAGGGTTCAGTATTAGGTCCATTATTGCTCATGCTCTATGTAAATGATTTATCCAGTTACATAGAGCATGGCCATGTAACAATGTTTGCAGACACAATTACCGTGCCAGCTGGTATACCTAAGGAGCTTCACAACATGATTAATAATATAACAGAGTCATTAAGTACTGGTGCCAAAGAAATGAACTAAATCTAAATGAAAAATAAAATCGGTTAGTCTAAATTTTTATCTTCAAAAACCGCTACCGGATACTTTCATGTTTGATGATATTACGTTTTCAGATTCAACTAAATTACTTGGTACTCTACTTGATCCCAACCTATCCTAGTATAGACATATCGACCATGTGTGTAAGCAACTAAATAAAGCATATTTTGAAATATTACAGTCAAATACCACTCTAGATAAGGCAGGTTTATTAAACATATATTATGCTATGGCCCATAGTCACATATCTTTAATTTCTTGCGTGGGGTAGAGTCTCCGAATGTGAAAGTGTTTATTTGTCAAAAAAAAATATGAGGCTAATCTTTAATTTAAAACCTAATGTAAGTTGCAGAGATATTCAAAGAAAAACGCATTCTCACAACATCCTGTATTTACATTTTAAAATACTTAACATTTACAAAAAATAATTTAAGTCTCTTTACAAAAAGATCAACTTTACATAATTTATTAACGAAACATAGCGATCTCTTGATACCTAGTCACCATACTAGCACATTTAAGCGATCACCGGTCTATAACTTTGTTACCCAATACAATGCTCTCCCTGAAACTATTCGTGATATTACACATTATGTGAAATTTTAAATAAAACTAAAGGAATAGCTATCAAATAAAGGCTATTATAGTATATCTGATTTTGTTGATAGAAAATAATGCTATGTATTTTAATATTTATTTATTTGTTAATTTTTAATTCGTTTTAATAGTTTTTTTCTATGTGGGACTGTAGCATATCATGTAGTGCAGCATAATACTTACTTATGACTTATGTACGTTTTATATGATATACTAGGTATCTGTTTGTTGTTTTATCATAATAATATTGTTTGTCTTTATTTATTTATTTGTATATATGTTTTTATATCTCTTTTTTTCAGGCTTTATTCTAATTATTTTTTGACTTGTGACATGTACAATTTGTATCTACTGTTGATCATAATAAATATTTTTTTTTTTTTTTTTTTTCGGAATATCCGATGCCGGTCAGTCCTCCCGTGGCCTCCGACGCCTCACGGGAGTCGCGCCGGCGCATCAACTACAGCCACTCCCCACATCCCGCAGGGTTAGTGACTGTAGATACCAGAATCGTGTGCCCTAAGCAGACGGAGAGAACCCAGAATGACCGCCTTCTGCATTTGACCTGCCAGCCACTCGGCTGGTTTTTGGCAGGCCGGTATGATCTTCAGTTCCGAGAGCAGCGTAGGCTTTATCCCTCCGAGTACACCGATAATAAGGACGACCATTTTGACCGAGTAGCCTGGGTACAGCACTTGGAGCTCGTACCGGAGATCGCGATATTTGGTCCGTTTCTCCTCCTCCTTCAAGGTGATGTTTTTCTCCGCAGGTGCCGAGAACTCGATGACATACATCACCTTGAGTTGATGGTCGAGGAGGACTATGTCAGGCTTGTTGGCTTGGATTAGCCTGACAGTCGGGAACGAGTAGTTCCAGTAAATCCGGCATTTCTCGTTCTCGACAACGGACTCAATATCTCCGGGGATGTAAGGCAGCACTGGTGTCTGGTCTATCCCGTAGTAGTGCCTTAGATGGTAGTATAGCACTCGTAAGGCCGCGTTATGTCGGTGGATGTAGGCCGAAATCGCATATATGGGGCATGCAGAAAGTAAATGCATGAGCGATTCCGGCGCCTGATGGCAGGTCCTGCAGTTGATATCAGGAACCTCTACACGCCACACGCGGCTTCGGTAGACCAAGGTGTTGATAACACCATCTTGGCAGGCCATAATGAATCCCTCGGTCTCCGACTTAAGCCCGGCTGACCTTAGAAAGGCGAAGGTCAGCCTGGTCGATAAACCCAGTGTTTCGATGTTCTTATAGAAGACACCACGCTGGGGTTTATCGACGTGCTGCCGAAACAGATTTTCCTGTTCGGCAGCTCTAATTCGGGCTTTCAGACGATTTGGCTGAAGTTCGGTGACTGACTCAACATCAGCACCCTCGCCGGCCTCCTCGCCTGATGTCAAATGCGAGACCGAGTTCATCTGCGGCTCTTTTTGCTGCCTTGAATAATCCTGCTCCCACTCCTACAGTTTCGTGATGTTTTACGAACCGCAAGAGGGGATCTGAGCTCCCTGAGTATGTTACATACCATACTCAGTACTACTCTGCCATGTGTACACTCCAGGCTCAAGAGTCCTCGGCCCCCCCGTTGACGTGGGAGGTACACACGAGGAACGGACGATCTAGGATGAATACTTCTGTGAATATTCATCATCTTGCGGGTATCTCTGTCTAATTGACGCAGCTCATCTACCCTCCACTTTACTACTCCGAAGGAGTAGAGCAGAATCGGAACGGCAAGCATATTAGTTGCAGACACCTTGTTCTTCCCCGAAAGTTCGGAAGACCAAATCTTTCGGAGGCGGTGTCTGTACTTGCCGCGGAGAGAATCCTTTATTTGTGTTACATCCTGGATGTGCCTTTGTTGCACACCCAGGTATGTATATGTCTCTCCGGCATCCAGATGTCTTAGGATGCTTCCGTCTGCGAGCTGCGCATCTTCAGGGAATTCCCCGCATCGTCCTCTCTTGAGGTGGACGACTGCACATTTGTCCAACCCGAACTCCATACCAATTGCCCGCGTATATTCTTCGACCACCCTAAGAGCGTTTTGTAGTTCGCGCTCTCCGGAGGCATAAAGTTTAAGGTCATCCATATAAAATAGATGGGTGACCTTATGCCTCCGGTCGCTGGGTGGCCCACATTGATATTCGCGGGTTTGGCGGAGCCCAACAGACAACGGCAGCAGTGAGATGCAGAAGAGGAGAGGACTCAGGGAGTCACCCTGGAAAACTCCTCTCCTAAATGCCACCTGCTCTGTCGTGACCCGCTGTGCACCTGATGTTATGGTGAAGCGGGTCTTCCAGAGCGGCAGCAGCTGTTCTATGCATCTCACTAGGGGTGCTGGTACCGCAAGACATTCGAGCAAGTACAACAGTAGCTCATGAGATGTTGTATCAAATGCCTTGCGGTAGTCAATCCAGGCCATCGATAGATTCCGCTTGTATTGCACAGAATCCTGTGTAATACAGCGGTCTATCAGCAGGCTGTCCTTGCAACCTGCCATGCCCTTCTTGGCACCACGCTGTTCGTGTATCTGCTGGAAGACCGGATCAACAGACCTCAGTGTCCTAGCATACAAAATACGTGTGAATATCTTGTAGCAGGAGTTAAGGCAAGTGATCGGCCTATAATTCCTCGGGTCGGAAAGATCCCCCTTTTGGGGATAAGCACAGTACGTCCCTCGACGAACCAGTCCGGAATCTGCTGCCCCTCGTTCAACCATGAATTGAAAACTCGCGCCAGACGGCGGTGTGTGGAAGGAAATTTCTTCCACCACCAGTTGTTAATGCCGTCTGGGCCCGGGGCAGCGAAGTTCTTGGTACCAACAAGTGCTTGTTGGACTTCCTCCGTACTAATTGCCGGGCACACTTCTTCTGGCTCTTCAAGATGTCTGTGACACAGAGCCTCGAAGTGTGCAATTGATGGAGTGTCGCTATTGAATGGACGCGTCGTTTCGTAGATTCCCTTCCAGAAGGTTTCGACATCTTCTACAGTCGGTGGATTCTCGACAACACGCTGTGGCTCTTGAAAGAGGCGGGAAGGATTCGTACGGAACAAATTGTTTTGTTCCATACTCCTCACCCGCCTCTTCAATGTTTTCTTTATCGCCATGAGCGCTCGGATCCTATCTAGACAGTGCTCAAGCAGCACTGTCTAGATAGGATCACTGTCAGATTTAGAGTATGGTGTTGACGTCTTAATCCGGCTGCTATGCGCCGGATTCTGGGAGTAAAAACTCTACCAGTCGTCTTATATTCCACCACACTCTGGATCCGAGAAGCATGTTGTCTGGCCGACTGTATCTTACCCTCGATTTTCTGTACACGCCGCTTGGCTTTCTCCACCCCGTGATTGGTTGACCTCTCACGGGGGACGAGTTGCTTCGCGGCGTTGTACACGGCACAGTTGATTTGCCAGATGTCTGCATCTTCCGGAATTTCCTCATCGATGACCACGTCCATTCTAGCCAGGTCTCGTGGCTTTAGGGTTAGCCCTGGTGTTAAGGCTAACCCTCGTCCTTAAGCCTACGTCGGTGAACTAAAGGATGTTCCCCATCAGCTGGTAATTGCCGCGGTGGGGCTGCGGCTGGCAGTTCTTCCGGCTGACGGGGTGCCCTTACATAACCTGTCCTGAGCAGAAAGGATACTTGATCTCTCAGATGTTGTTGAGAGAAGGCGCGATGCTCTGGATGCATTTCGCACCAAAGTGCATGCAATCGCGCCATGTATCCCCTTCGCTCAGGTTCGCTACTCTCGCGGCAGGTCAGCAAGTCATCCCGAAGTTCCCTCGTCCACTTAAAGCATCCGTGTCCATTGCCAGTATTGTCGTTATTGAGACTATGCGGTGAGGCCCCTCCCGCCTGTCTCTGACCCCCATCCGCTTGGGGTCGATCGTGAGGGGCCCTTCTTCTCAGGTTGTACGGAACCAGAAGTAGTATAGGGGGTACCAGGTGGTTAGCCTTAGTACCCCCCTGGCCGACATTAGTCAGGCAGAGTTACCTCTGCCTGTCCAGGGTGCACCAACGCGGAGGTTGCCGGCCTTGCACCCCAAATAAATTGTTATCATTATTATTATTATTATTATTATTATCAAAAAATAATAATAATTACTTACTTTAGCCAGTGCCAGTGCCTTTTTAAAAAATAAAAGCGACATTTTCCTGTGTTTTCCAAGGAAATCATTTCCTGACAATATTATGAATATGCGGACTAAATTACCACATTATATGTATTGCCCGTAATTACCTAAGAAAGGCAAATAGATCAGAGTAAACTTAGTCATAGAAAACTTAAAAAATGGTTTATTCAAATACCCAAAAGAAGGAAAACGTCATTAGTGTTTTGGATTTACAGTCCACCTACAATTTAGTCTCGCTGAAGCATTGATATCTAACATAAAATATGCTAACTAACCATTCTAATTTACAAGAAGAAATATGGGAAGATGTACTGTTTTTATACAATGAATATTTCTAGAATAATTAGTTAAGTAATTTTTGTTAGATTTTTTTATTGTTGTTGATTTCCGTCATTCAGCATCTCCGTTTCTTGTACACATAAAAGAAGGGACATGCTAAATTTGCTGATTGACGGAAATCAACGCTACCTATGACCTGTGAGAGATGGCGTTGCTCATATAAAAGATAAGGATTTGCTAACAACATTTTCGTTCGCAAATTACTACCTGATAGATGCGAGTAATTGCGGATACATAAGGTAATCGTAAATATGCGAAAGGTTCACGTGATATAACCCTTTCTTGACAGAATTCGGTGAATTGTCTTTACACTGCCAAGGTTTCGTATTTAATGGCCCACTATTTCTGATGTTATCATTAATTTCCGATAATGTATTGCAACCAAAACGCTGTTTATGGTTAGTTTTCTAACGAATTTAAATTGAAAAACTGCATGCAATATTTTGCGAAACTCACTAAAACTGCTCAAATAGTTGCTTGTTTATTTTACTGTAGCAATGCGAGTTCTTCATAAAAACCATTGTAACTGAAATGAAACACACTTACTATGAATGCTATTAATGTAATTACCATCTCATTGGTCAAAAAATACCAAATTTTGTAGCCCAGGGCCATACAAATATATCGAAAAATAGTCATTTTAATTACTGACATTTATAACTTTATAAAATTTATTAAAATATATATATATATATATATATATATATATATATATATATATATATATATATATATATATATTGAGTAAAATATACGAAATAAGATTACCTTATGTATTTTTTGTTTTTAAATGACCCATTTCGCAATAAATGGAATATCTTTTTTTTTATTACACTGCAATTAATAATTGTTCTCGGTTTGTTTTCTTTCAAAGGAGAATAAAATGTCTCTTTTAAATGAAACAAATAAATGATTAAGCAAAAGAAAATTGTCCACAAATAAAGAAATTCTGACAAGTTAATTAAATTCCGAAAATTAAACGATGCTATGTTTCTCAAATAATACAATAGTCCTTTTACATTTAATGTTGAAAATCTGTTCATGACAGAGACTTTAAACGTAGCAGTTCATTTAATTCGTCAACCCCTCTTAGATATGACACAATCATCTGAATCGGCATTCGGCAAAATAGTCTCATTGCTACTGTCAACCCAACTAATAACAACCAATCTTGTTCTCAAAAGCTCTAATGACATTTTGCAAACAATAACCCCGTAGTTAAATTAGGACAAGTGAGTCTCAAGTATAATTCATTTACACATTATGCTTAGGTATAATTAATGGAATGCAATATTGCGAGGATAACTACATAAGAACAATAATACATCGTACCCACTATTTTGTTGGAGTGTCATCATTAATTCACATATATTTTCACATTCTCAAACGGTATAATTACATTTTGGTTGTATTACATTTTGGTATTATAATTTTTATTCTGAAACAGTAATAGGTAAGTATTCTTTTTCAAACATATTTTAGTCATTTGTAAGACGTGTACTTAATATGTCCAAAATGGTGTTAATTTTGTTAACACATATATGAAGAAGACACCATTTTTTCAGCTGCATTTTAAAGTTTCTGGTGATTAAAGGTCATCAATTTATGTAAATATTAATGTAAAGTTTTAAGATATTTTGACAGTGTCTTCTATGCCGAACACTTTTCGTAGTAATTTTTAGTTTTATTCAAAAAAGTTATAATGATAAAAAACAATTCTAAATTAAACTTTTAAATATTATTCCGATAAATTATATTAAATATTTAGTCAAAAGATAAGATGTACAAATAATATATTTAAAGAACATTGTTCTGTTAGCATCATTCTTGTGATTGTATGTTTCATTTGCAAAACGAACTCCTCGCAAAGCTTTTCTTAGTTTACCAATATATGTAAGGGTTTTGAATTTTGAATGTTTTAATTGTAAATTTGGATATATGAGCTATAGTGATTTTTTATAAGTTTTTGTAGCCAGAATGTTATGAATTATTGTTAAGTTATAATTATTAACTTCTATTTCTACAATAAATATTATGTTATGAAAGATTAGTAAAGTTTAAAAAACTAAAAATATATTTAATTGTCTATTGGTTCCTGTAAAACCGTTCCGGTATAATGATTTCGCCTACATATCAACACAAATGTGTGAAATTTTTCCTTAATTTGTGGCTATGAATTTGTTTTTATAAATAATTCCTAAATATTTTAGCTAGAATTGGCTTTAAGGGATTTCCAATAATTAAATCATCATGACTTTTATAAATATCTTCGTTAAATTGTAACAAATTTTTTTATAAACATATGAATAACAGATATGATATTTTGACTGTTATAAGATTGATGTTGTTTCTACCTAATCAAATTGTTATAATTTGTACAGTATCTGAGAGTTATACTAAGAAATAAGTTTTGAACATCGAATGAAAGAAATTTTAAATTATTAAGATTAAAATTAATAACATAACAGGGGATGATATGAAAAGTCTTGTTTTTTTTCTTACCCAATTATATTTTTACGATTAGTTTCAAAGTTAATCTGACCTCATCTTTTAGTTAATAATTAAAACATGAAATTTGTCTAAATTGTTAAAGAGGATATCAAGTATCTATCAAGTCAAATAGATAGAAGATATCACTTTCTCTGTGATTAATCCCAATGATTTTATTAATAAGGTGAAAAATATCCAGTTGCAAAAAGATGAAATTTTGATCTACTCTGACGTTTTTCATTGTTTCCAAGTAGTTCCATACCACAGACCTTGGACTACCTTAAGGATCTACTGGAATCAAACAATCTTAATCAAGATTTAGTAAAAGAATATATTCAACTCACTACACTTTGCATGACAAAAAATTGCCTTGATAGTTTCTTCGAACAACATGAATGGACAATGGCTAACTCTTTGTTACCATTCATTGCCAATCTCTTCTTGAACATGTTTGAAACAGAAGCAAAAGAAGAATTCGAATATTTTCCCAGGGTTTGGCTTAGGTATGTGGATGATATTTTTGCAACGCTTGATACAGAGTCACTGATATTGACAACTTTGTTTTTAAATTAAACAGTCGTTTCGCGTCAGTTAAATTTACATATGGAATTAAAAACTGTGAACAACTACCATTTTTAGATGTTTAATAATTAGAAATGCGCGGATATATGGTATATACCGAAAAGATACCAGTATGTTAAGATATATCCTAAGGACTCTCACCATAATGCTCAACACAAAATGGCGAGTTTTCATTTTCTAGTTTATCTCATATTAAGCTTCCCCCTCAATCAGAAGATGTTTGAAAAGAAAAGAATTGATTAAGGATGTGACATGTGAATAATCGATATTCTGTAAGTTTAGTTGTGTAACGGCACCCCCTCCCCCCCCTCTGTGTTTCGTGTCTAGTATTTTACTCTCGTATATACTCTGATTTTATTAATTTGATTATTTAATTGATTCCACTTTCTATAAGTCTTACTTTATCGTGAAGCGATAGGTAATACTTAATTAATTAATTGGCCTTTTTTTCATGTCCGTCTAGTTTTTCCGGTAGGACCCCAAATTTGTTGTGTTACTGTAACCACTTCAGATACGTTTATAAAGTTTGGTATTACTTTGTTTCGTTTATGACATTTAATTTGATTAGCTACTTTTACCAATTATTATGAATCTTAATCTGCACTGCACTGGTATATGTTTTAAAGAATGATTAACATAAGTAAGATTTGACTTTATATTTATTATTATTTTACTTAGAATTCACTTTTGTACCTGAAAGTAGAAATAAGTCAGGGAAACTCAAATACCGTTTTAACAAATTTATTGGTGTGCATAGACAACTATCTACAAGAAATACATTACATTGAGCTAGTTGAACCTGCAATGCAATAAAACCTTGTTACATGTGGCGGAAACTTCCGCCCTGTACTGGAAGTAAACATATGTAAAACCTTACATATGGGTGCAAGAGAAACTTCACTTGTATGAAGTACCCGAACGTCCTCTGCCAAATAAGACAGACCGATGCAAATAACCATGCTTTAGCTGAACTCGCGGACCCGTTGCCGCAGTACAACAGTACTCTAAATACAAAAACGCTGCCAATTAATATTCGGTGGGACAACCGTCCAGTTATTTGTTTTCTTGCCGAATGCATCCCGCCGTCAAGACTTAAACTAAGGTGAAACGGACTACCACGTAGTGTTTTGTAAAGTGTTGGCAGACGTCAATTGTATCCAGGGCACGCGTACGGAGGCTGTGGTCATAAAACATTAAACTCTGCCCAGAGGGTGCCCACCACCAGACTCCCTGTTGAAAGACAGGGTCCAGTGGTCAACACCTCGGAGGGTTAAATGAATTTAGCATGTTGTGTTATTGTCATCTGATCGTACCGATCTAACAGCTGGCCGCTCGAGTCCCTCAGAGAAGGCGTGACATTTTATAAAGTTACATTACAGATTCAGCTGACCCCTATTTACTATTTACATCATCTTATTCTTAAACTGACCTAACATTGATGCGGACAAATGAACGTCTGTTACCTGATCTTACCTAATTTAATATTGATGTCATAATTATTATTATAAATGAAAAAAGGTATTGAGAAATTATAAAGGTCTATATGTAAATCATTTGGTACCACCGGTCAAATCCTATTAAAAACACAAAGTATATAGAGGCGTACATTAATTAATGTTGCCATTTCACTCGTAGCAAAAGAAATTGGTTTAATCGAATGAAATTTAGTGAGAGAATGGCAATGCGGTATAAAAATTATTTAATGCCATCCCTACCTATTCGCGTACACATGGAGAGTTCCGCGGGATTTACTCCCCCCGGTTCTTGAGTAATCCCTGAGTTATTCATCTCCATGCCGGCGGCGGCGCCGGTGGTTATTACACGCTAATTAAGCGCGGCTGCCTGGTGGATAGCTATAATTCCGAGACAGGGCCAATCTTTTATTTCCCAATTCCGGCGAACCAAAGTATGAAGCTTGGGGCTGTCAGAGAGTTGACCTGGAGCCTGGAGTACAACTATGCCACGGAGAGTCGGACAATCTCTTCGTACCCGATTCCGTAGACCGAAAGCGTATAGCTTGGGGTTCTCAGAGATATGATACGACTCTGTCACGGGTGTTGGACAATCTTTCGTACCTGCTTCCGTAGAACCAAAGCGTATAGCTTGTGGTTGTCACAGATGTGACCACGACTCTACGTCGTTTCGCGTATTTATATGATTTCCCATGGGAAGTCGTCTTAAAACCTCTAAGCTTGACAGAGATAGCCAAACGTTAACTTGTGACCTTCCAACGAAACTATAACTCACGGTACTTAAAGTGAATAGTGACATAATGACGCTGTCTTATTAGCCCTCGACCTTATTCTTGGTAAATCTCTTACAACCCTACGTGTTTACGTCGGTTTGTTTATTTTACACGTTCTCGGCTGGAGAACTCTTTGAGATTTTATACAGTTTTGTCAATGTTTTAAAATGTTTAAATAAATACTGTCTGTTCTTTTACTTCGATGAATAATTTATACTCTATAGTTTGAATATATACGTTTTCTGCAAAAATTATAAGAAAATGGTTTTACCTTTTTTATGTAATAATTAATTTGGAATTTGATGAGATGAATGCTTGGAAATAATTTAGTCTTATGTAAAAATTATAGGAAAAATATCCGCGATGAGGCAGCCCAGGGCTGGGGTGCTTTACTTGATAAAGCAATTAGAAAACCTAAATTTAAAGAGACACTTCGAAATTCCTCGACCTTCCAAAATGAAAGAAAAAATCCGAAATTTGTATCGATTCCATACGAACCTCCATTCAACTTAAGATTTTTAAAGATATAGGTATGGCAATGCTTCATTCATCGGAAAATAAAGTATAACAACTTTTAGGCAATCCAAAAGACAAAATTGAAACTAACGAAACGTTGGGAATTTACGAAATTAACTGTAAGAACTCTAACTAATAATATGTCGGACAAACTAGACGATCAAATCAAACTAGATTCAAGTAGCATATGGCTCATCTCAAATATGTTAGAACAGATAAGTCTAGTGTTACCCAAGATGCGTTTGTGAACAACCATAAAATATCATTTAAGATTAATTAGGAATGTTACAAATACTAGATAGGTGGATGCATTTCAAAGCTTGAAAATTGCAAAGTGTAAAAATAGTACGAATAGTGACAGAGAGGCAATCCCATATAGTACATATTTAGGAGAAATATAAGTGAATGTGAAATATTCTTCCCATACATTTAATTTGAACACCAAATACAAGCCGTATGAAAATAATAAAACATTTTTTCATAAAATTCCATTTAAATGAATTTTAGTTTAATGAACATTTTAAATGAACAATGCTTAATAACATTTTCTTTAGGATTTAAATATAATATTTTATAGATTATTATTTTAGTAATACTGCTATTATTTTTTCCATTTTTAACTTGTGTTTTTATTATGCAAAAATTTCCAAATACAACATACAGTTTGAAGTTTAATCTTTTAAGAAGATTAAACATCATTTTGTGCTTTTATTATAATAGCGTTTTGACATTAATTCCTGCTGCCATACAAAGTGAATTTAGAAGGTACATGAACGTAGCTAACTACGAAAATTTAAAATATGTACAAGTTAAATATTTGAAGTATGTACATCCTAATTAACAAAACTTCTACTCGTTTATTACATAACTCTGTAATCGATTTTAGCACGGCGATTTTACTTTTTCAAATAATTTTTATATTTTCTCTGCAAATAAAAAATACGCATTTATTGTTTGCATGTATTCGTTTTTAGAAACGTTGGCTTCAAATAAAGCAAGTTTTAAATAGGTTTTCTTGAAATTTTTCGTGTACTTAATATTTCACCATAATTTAGACAATTTAAGGGCATATTAAACTGTATAAAGAAAACTTGCCATTTAAAATTTTGATGACGTCTTAATTCGCAAATTAAATTATTTTAAATTTGAAAAAAAATGCCACTTGCAATATTTTCGATTCATTCATTTTCAATGCACGTAAAGTTAAATCTTCTAATTTAATATTAAAATCTTTAATATTTCTTGGAAATATTAAAGACCTTAACGTAATCCTTTATTTCAATGGACTGAGAAGGGATGATGTAGTGCCTTGGATATTTTCTTATTAAGCACGTTTCAAATCGAATTTTAGTCCTCTTGAGATGGTTTCACAGATCTTAAATCCCGGAAAAATCGAGACAAGATGTTACAAGCTTATCTTGTACAAAGTGATGTGAACATTTTTAGGGTTTACGGTTTTTGAGCACAAGGATAAATAGAACAGTTGCCTTGGGGGTAAAAATTTGAGGCGACGTTATAGAATTTATATTTTATTTCCGCCAGCTAATATAAACTTGCGAAGTTAAAATGTTTGAAAGGAAGAATATATTAACGTATATTTTTCTAAATCTAGATTTAAAATATTTCATTATTAATAGTTGCGGGAATTTCATTCTCACAACTCACAAGGTCATACATTTAGTGAAGTTACAAAAATTAACAAATACAATCAAAATATTTCTGCAACAAAAAATACTGAACAAACTTTTTATAGCATATTACAATATTTAACTTATTAAATGTTCTAAATATATCCCTTCTTCTTCTGCACATAAAGCCAAACGTTTTCTGACTTCATTTGTCGTCCCTTTTAGGAGAATGTTCCTTGTAAGTCTTTTACAGGTGTCAACAATCTTCTGTTTTAAAAGTTCGATATCATTTGAAGTCGACTCATATACAGTACGGTGTATTTTAGAAACTATGTTAATAATAATAATAATTATAATAATAATAATAATAATAATCAACACCTTGGTCTACCGCAGCCGGGTGTGGCGTGTAGAGGTTCCTAATGTCAACTGCAGGACCTGCCATCAGGCGCCGGAATCGCTCATGCACTTACTATCTGCATGCCCTATATATGCGATTTCGGCCTACATCCACCGGCATAACGCAGCGTTACGAGTGCTATACTACCATCTAAGGCACTCGTACGGGGTAGACCAGACACCAGTGCTGCCTTACGTCCCCGGAGATATTGAGTCCGTTGTCGAGAACGAGAAATGCCGAATTTACTGGAACTACTCGTTCCCGACTGTCAGGCTAATCCAAGCCAACAAGCCTGACATAGTCCTCCTCGACCATCAACTCAAGGTGATGTATGTCATCGAGTTCTCGGCACCTGCGGAGAAAAACATCACCTTGAAGGAGGAGGAGAAACGGACCAAATATCGCGATCTCCGGTACGAGCTCCAAGTGCTGTACCCAGGCTACTCGGTCAAAATGGTCGTCCTTATAATCGGTGTACTCGGAGGGATAAAGCCTACGCTGCTCTCGGAACTGAAGATCATACCGGCCTGCCAAAAATCAGCCGAGTGGCTGGCAGGCCAAATGCAGAAGGCGGTCATTCTTGGCTCTCTCCGTCTACTTAGGGCACACGATTTTGGTATCTACAGTCACTAACCCTGCGGGATGTGGGGAGTGGCTGTAGTTGATGCGCCGGCGCGACTCCCGTGAAGCGTCGGAGGCCACGGGAGGACTGACCGGCATCGGATATTCCGGAAAAAATAAAAATAATAAAAAAATAATAATAATAATAGTCGTCCACCTCAAGAGAGAACGATGCGGGGAATTCCCTGAAGATGCGCAGCTCGCAGACGGAAGCATCCTAAGACATCTGGATGCCGGAGAGACCTATACATATCTGGGTGTGCAACAAAGGCACATCCAGGATGTAACACAAATAAAGTATTCTCTCCGCGGCAAGTAGAGACACCGCCTCCGAAAGATTTGATCTTCCGAACTTTCGGGGAAGAACAAGGTGTCTGCAACTAATATGCTTGCCGATCCGATTCTGCTCTACTCCTTCGGAGTAGTAAATTGGAGGGTAGATGAGCTGCGCCAATTAAACAGTGATACCCGCAAGATGATGAATATTCAAGTAGTATTCATCCTAGATCGTCCGTTTCTCGTGTGTACCTCCCACGTCAACGGGGGGGCCGAGGACTCTTGAGCCTGGAGTGTACGCTGGCAGAGTAGTACTGAGTATGGCATGTAACATCCTCAGGAGTTCAGATCCTCTCTTGCGGTTTGTGAAACATCACAAAACTGTAGGAGTGAGAGCAGGATTGGTCAAGGCAGCAAAAAGAGCCGCAGATGAACTGGGTCTCGCATTTGATATCAGGCGAGGAGGCCGGCGAGGTGCTGATGTTGAGTCAGTCACCGAACTTCAGCCAAATCGTCTGAGAGCCCGAATCAGAGCTGCCGAACAGGAAAATCTGTTTCGGCAGCACGTCGATAAACCCCAGCATGGTGTCTTCTATAAGAATATAGAAACACTGGGTTTATCGACCAGGCTGACATTCGCCTTTCTAAGGTCAGCCGGGCTTAAGTCAGAGACCGAAGGATTTATTATGGCCTGCCAGGATGGTGTTATCAACACCTTGGTCTACCGTAGCCGCGTGTGGCGTATAGAGGTTCCTGATATCAACTGCAGGACCTACCATCAGGCGCCGGAATCGCTCATGCACTTACTTTCTGCATGTCCCATATATGCGATTTCGGCCTACATCCACCGACATAACGCGGCTTTACGAGTGGTATACTACCATCTATGGCACTCGTACGGGATAGACCAGACACCAGTGCTGCCTTACGTCCCCGGATATATTGAGTCCGTCGTCGAGAACTAGAAATGCCGGATTTACTGGAACTACTCGTTCCCGACAGTCATGCTAATCCAAGCCTACAAGCCTGACCATAGTTCTCCCCGACCATCAACTCAAGGTGATGTATGTCATCAAGTTCTCGGCACCTGCGGAGAAAAACATCACCTTGAAGGAGGAGAAACGGACCAAATATCGCGATCTCCGGTATGAACTGTACCAGGCTAGTCGGTCAAAACGGTTGTCCTAATAATCGGTATACTCGGAGGGATAAAGCATACGCTGCTCTCGGAATTCAAGATCATACCGATCTGCCAAAAATCGGCCGAGTGGCTGACAGGCCAAATGCAGAAGGCAGTCATTCTAGGTTCTCTCCGTCTGCTTAGGGCACACGATTCCGGAATCTACAGTCAGTAGACCTGCCTGCGGGATGTGGGAAGTGGCTGTGATTAATGTGCTGGCGCGATTCCCGTGAGGCGTCAGAGGCCACGGAAGGACTGTCCAGCGACGAGCAACCGAAAAAAAAAATTGTAATAATAATAATAAAGTTACTGTAATATACCTGTACATATTCTAGCATCTTTTGTACATGGTGAATGGTAGCCAAATGTTCTTAAATATTTCTTCCAAGGAAGAAAAATTAAAATTATGGGCTGTGTTCTAACTCTCAAAAATGTCGCCTTTATGTTCATGAGCATAAGGGTCAAGTTCTAGTGCTACATAGGTTGCATAATAATTATTAATTATATGACGTCACAACTAATGTGCTTTGAAAGGACCAATGAGAAAGTTAAGAAACAAAAATTTTAGATTTTTTTAGTATTAGTCAGTTAAAAAACTAATTTTAGACAAAAGAAGACTTGCAAAAATTATCTACGACTTCAATGAGTTCGATAGACGTGCATGCATTGAAAGTAAAAAAAAAAAAATTTCTAAATTCTGGAACCATGAGATATGGATGAACCTGTAGTGTTCGAATTTAAAACTACTCTTCGCAGCACTTCCGCAATAACTTATTAAAAACTAACTAGCGGTATATCCACTTAAAATATTGCTTTATCTTTAAAGCATATCTGTATCACTTTCGCTTAAATAATAAGAATGATATTCCTTGTATTTAATATGGAAAATTAAATCAGTAAATAAACTCTGCAGTTTCTTGTAGAGATAATATCAAAAGCTACAGATAATATTTTAGATCTTTATACATTGTATCTGAATATTAGTTCTTCTTTTTTAATTCCATAAGATGACTAATAATAATGAGCCCGATCATACCCTTGGTACTTTTCCAGCAATGCTAACACTACGAACAACTGCGATGCAATTTCTGCATCGCCCTCTAGCGATAAACCATTTAACTAATATACAGTTAATTGTATTAATAATATTAATAGCAGCAAATGTTATGGTAATTTAAAAATTTGTTTTTGTGATTATAATATTATTGAATAATTTAAGTCCCAAAAGAAATTCTTAATGAATTTAGGAAGATCCGTTGTACGTTCACGAACGGTTTTACGTTCTGGTATAGTTTTGTATTTACTTAATTTCATTTAGTATTAAAATGCTCATTACTTTATAATTACTTATCAACATTATTAAATGAAATCTGAATTTTGTTGCCTTGTTTTCATGCACAATCCTTCACCAAGAAATGAGAATGCTGAATGCAGCAGTTACTCGGTAACGGGCTCTTAAGTTGATTTGATATACCAGATTTATAGTCCATAAAGTTAGAAGCAAATACGGGTAGAAACTTTTGATCTATAACCGTAACACTTTTCATTGCAGAATAGTATATTATTGTATGTAGATTGTGTTAGTAAAGTAAATGCATATTCTTTTAAAAGCTTGTAACTAGTTAAGTCATTTAAAAATATGTACGTAAATTTAATCATTGTAGCACTTTATACTCCATATATATATATGCAAGTTCCGAACTAGAGTGTTTTTGAGCAGATAGGGCGTTGAAATTAAATTAAGCTCTCAGAGATTGCTGTATTTCTCACAGGCTTTAAAATAATAGAGGACTTATACGAACTTCATTACAATAAATGCTAAAAGTAATTATTATGTTTACTTTAAAAGGTGAGAAGGTAATTAAAATTTTCAAGTCGTGCACTACAACAAAATGCAGAATGTAAATTTCTTTGCCAATTAAAACAAGTTGCAACTTAAAAGATCTAGTCTATCAAGCAGCTAATAAAATTTGAATACAGGAAACGGTTGAAGGAGTACCAATTTGATAAATAATGGAACTTTAATTGCATAAAAGCAAATGATTTTTTAATCAAGAAATCAATATTCCTGTTTTTAGTATTTGAGCTGGAAAATCAATTAACACCTCTTAATCCAGTAAGCTATTTCAATTATTCAGTTACAAATTACAGAACAAAAAATTTTTTGAATTACTTCTGTTACGTTTAGTCTTTCTTTTAAAGATGAGGATTCAATTTCTAAGGCAGGAGAAAGGTTTTCTTGTCATATATGCTACACATCAAAGCGAAGCAACATTGAATGACATGAAGAGGTACAACTGCTTCACACAATGAGAACCAAAATTAAAGTTGCGTTAAGTACTTTACCCGCTACTGATGTAGCCAAACAACATTCATATGTCATGTTTATCCTCAGGTGCAAGCGTGAAAAGGAAATGACGTCTCTTGAGAAAAGTGTGGTTGAAAAAAAATAGCAAAGGATTAATAACTTCGCCACAAGCTTCCAAAATAATTCTAAACCTAATGTCCTAAACTTGTTTGACCTGTTGTGGTTGAGGATGCGGTTGACAGAAAGTAAGACTGAAATGAACAGAGATTTGTTTTAATTGCCACGGATAGTCTTTTATGAATGATGTATGATAATGATGAATATATTATGTGATGGTATTGGTATATCAGAAAATTCTATACCTTATGCCATCGAGACCATTGATTCCAACATGGATAATACCAATAATAAATAAACCACTGAAGAGAGTGAATTATTTTCATTGGGTACTTAAAAAAACACACCTAGCATATTTTACGACTATAATGCAGTGGAAACATATACTCATAGGCCATTACTTAATGGCATCTTATAAATGTTTAAAAATTTATTGTTTTGTAAGGATATTTAAAATATGTATCTTATATTTTTATTTTCATAAATGAACTTTTAAAAAAATGTTTATTTAATTAAAAGTCAACGTTGATTCTGAAGAAATAAATGATTTGAATATAAAACGTGTTTATTATTACCTAGTGAGGAGTCGAATTAAAAATAACCTGTAATCCAATTATTGAAATAAACTTTAAATTTCGATTATTTTGTTCCGTAATTCGAATTAAACATAATCGAAAAATAACTGAAAATACAAGCCATAAATTATAAAATACGAATACTAAATAGAACGAGTCGGTCTACAAGAGAAGTGCACGTGTAAACAAGATGCTCCACTAAAATCGCGAAAATACCGGTAAAAACTTCAATAATTGATGCAATAATTAAGTGGTATATCAACTAAAACATTCTACTTTAATCTACGTAAAGTAATATATTAAAGTTCGCTTAAAATTAATAATAAGTATTAAATAGTATTAGAAATCTGAAATACAAGCTATCAGTTACCATGCAAAGTGGCAAACACGTGCGAGTGAAAAGGGACATTGAAGCAGGAACGTCGACCATCTTACAATATCGAAATGGCAATAACATCTGGCAACTGATAAGTAATAAAAAATCGTATTTGGTGTATTGGGACAGTTTATATCTTTTATTCCTTCGTACAACAGAAACTGTGTGTGGTGAAACCGGAAGTGAAAAAAATAATCACTTGTATGTCAAGAAGTGTCGCTTATTATGTATATAGGACATTCCAAATTTCAATCAATTATCTTCAAAACTAAAGGAGAAAAGGGGGTGTACCATGATCCTGTTACACCCGGTATAATTAAAAATGGTATCTTATTGTGGTCGTTACTATATATCGTTACTATAAGTGAATTTGCAACATGCTGTGAATGCAAAGAGGACTATCATTTTAATTGCTGTGTGGAAGAAGGCCAATATAATAAGCAAAATGGAGGAAAAAAGAAAATCTGGAAATGCAGCTTGTGCCTCAATAAAAAAGTAAATACCAGATCACAGAATATAGACATAGAAGAATCCTTAGATAACACATCCTTCCGAGACATAATCCGACAGATAATAAGTCTAGAGCATGCTTATGCGAAAGAAATGAATCAGTTGAAGAATTCCATAAAATTTATGTCGGACAAATTTGATGAACAGCTTCTGGAATACAATAAGGTGGCTACTACGCTGAAATAAGAAAAGAAAATGTTTATTTAAAGCAACAGCTAAAACGTCAGCAAGAATCTGGAACAAGGGCGAAGGAGCAGAACCTAATTATTGCAAGAATACCTAAACAAACAGTTATTACCACTCCTCAACCTATAGCTAATAATCTCAACAAATATTTTACTACAGTGGGTGATAACATTATTCAGGAGATCAATCTAGAAAAAAACGATGAATCTGACAAAATAAGCTTTACAGACCAGTCTTGTATCAATAGCATATATGTTGAAAATGTCACAATTGAGGAAATAAAAAATATTATAAAAGACCTCAAAATTAACGCAGCGTCCGGTCAAGATCATATAACAACTAGAGATCCCTTGGAGATACTAGATGTTGTTCCTATTATTACAAATATTATAAATAACATATTGCGCAGTGGAGAGTTTTCTGAAGAGTTAAACATTTCGAAGTTATACGTATCTATAAATCAGGAACACGAGAGCTGCCAGAAAACTACCGACCCATCTCACTAATTTCAGTTTATTAAAAAATTATAGAAAAAATAATTAAAGCAAAAAATGTTGTCATTTCTGACCAAAAATAACATCATAGATGAATACCAGTATGGATTTTTGTGCAACAATAATACTCAAAGTGCAACAACAGATCTTGTAAATTATATAACAACCCATTTGGATAAGAAAGAAATGGTATTAGCAGTGTATGTCGACATAAAAAAGGCGTTCGATGTGGTCAATGCATCAGCTAATATCTTCTTATTTAAAAAGATCGTCTGCAGTTTGTAGAAATCGACGAAGTAAAAAAGTGAAACTTTACAAATTAACAGTGGAGTACCGCAAGGCTCTGTTCTTGAGCCCTTGCTGTATTCCCTGTATGTGTTAAGTCTAAAAAAGTTGCAAATCTCCAAGCAATGTATTACTCATTCGCAGATGCTACTGTATTACTTTACACACATGACAAACTACCAGAGTTAGAATCCATAGAAAATTCAGACTTAAGTCGTTAAAGATTGTGGTTACTTAATAACAAGTTAAAGCTTAATATAAATAAAACAACATTTATGATATTTAGTCAAAAAAATAAAGAAATATACCCACTAAATATACATATCTATAAATGCAAAATCACAGAGGTGATAATGCATAAATATTTGGGGTTATATATTGACAATAAATTAAATGGAACACGCATTTTGATAAAATAAGAGAAAAATTAATTCCGATGGTGGGAGCACTGTACAGGTGCCGTAATCAACTGATTAAACAAATTCAATATATATAACGCATATTTCCGGTCAAAATTAGGATACTTAATAACGCTGTGGGAAACGTGTAATAAAACTCTGTTTGAAATAATCCAACGGCTACAAAATAAAATATTAAAAGTAAAATTTAATCTACCCTATGGAACACCCACCACTGATGTATACTCCAATTTAAAGGTTCCTAACTTAGCAATCATGCTAAAAGTAAAACAGTGCAAATTTATTAATAAAATCAAAAACAACAAACAAAAAACTAATCAGATTACTGAAAGGAATCAAACCTATCATTACAAGATCATAACAGCTCATAATATAAGGTTAATTAATTTTACAACACAAATCGGCTTAAATAATCCAATATATAAAAATATTGAGACTTTCAATAACCTACCAAAAAACCTTCAACATAGCTATTCTTATGGAAAATTTATACAAGGTGTTAATACTGTATATAAAATATAAACGGTGAACAATATTAATAACACACTAAATTTAATACTACGATTACTGGTTTAAATAACAGGTCCTTTATCTCACAAACTCTTTATTAATGCTACCGGTTTCGTGATATCTATACTAAAGTATTACCACATCTTCAGGCAACAAGACTAAAAATTGTTAGAAAACATTAGAAGAAAATAAATTGAAGAAAAAATTGACGAATATAAGGTTAAAATTGTAAATATAAAACTTACGTTAAAATACAAATATACAAAGATTTGACCACATTTAATGCTAGATAAGCGTTTATGATAGTTCTCAGATTTGGAACAAAGCAGCTGCTGAATAAGCAATTTGTAATTACTAGAGAGAATTTGTTATCTTCAACGTAGGTGTAATATGATACCCTGAGATATTATGAAATGAAGCCGTGTATAAGTTAATATACAGTGGTGTAGACTTTATATAACATGTATATTTTTGTTGTAAATAATGATAAACAGGAATATTACACGAAAATTTGATTTGTCATAATCATAAGCAAGGAATTAAATGGAAGAGCAGATTGACATAATTGATTATGTCAAAACCCTGAATTTCGATCCGGAAATTTTCCAATACTGCACTCAACACACGTTTGGTCAATCAAATTGGCGTCATCTGGAGATAATTAAAACTAACCTTATACCAACAATGTATCCTATTTATACCTAAACTATTGTCACGGTTCGGTGAACCGTGACAATAAAGCGGGCTATTTGGGATAGGCCCTATGTCACTATTCATACTATTTCCACACTTTGTGATTTTCAAGCTTTCAAATGCATCAGTCTAGTATTTGTTACATTTCTAATTAATCTTAAATTACTAATATCTATCTTTTGGTTGTTCTCAAGCGCATGTTGGGCAACATTAGACTTTTCTGTTCTGCCATATTTAAGATGGGCCATATGCTATTTGAATCTAGTTTGAATTGATTGTGTAGCTTATCCAACATACTTTTGATTACAGTCCTTTCATATAAGATGACAACAAAAGCTATTGGTAAGAACTTTTAATGTTAATTAAAAAGCCAAACTTTAGATATGTACCAATTTTCAGATATATGGGAATTTTGTCTAATTAAAGTCCCCTATAGACTGTACTAGTATTTTATTGTGTCAACGTATGAGGAATTAAAAAAGAGTAGGGTTCTAAAGATAAAGAATATAATAGCGGAAAAATATTTAACGCAAAATTTAAAAACAAAAAATACGTATATACATATATAAAAATTTTAATTATTGTAATTAATCACTAAATGACGACACCGCTGCACCTTTAATATTAATAACAATAACAAATAATAATACTCTATAGTGCGAACAAGTTCAATAATAATAATTTAAACATCTTATTAGCAAATTGCAATGGATGACTGTAAAGAACCAGGTGATCAGTCAACTATTCTTTTAAAGAAATTTATTTTACAAATCTTCGGATACTGACTTATTTTTAACAGAAATAACATAATTTCTCATTAAAAAGTACAATCCTCTGAACTGTAAAGAATATGCAGCGGATTATGAGTCAGATTAATCTTTTTGGCTTCCTTTCAGTACTAATTTTTTAAACTATAGGATCAGATTGCATCCGACAGTTTCAGATATGCTATATCTGCTCATTTCTTGTCACAATAAAGTAGCAAGTATTATATCATAGATCTATCAAAAGTTTTTCTGTAGTATAGTAGCTAGTGAACTTGAATGGTAAAGTAACTGCCAAGCAAATTGAGTTTCCTAGAATGGATGATTAAAAAGTATCTGGCAGTGAAAGCATGGATTATTTACAATCCATTAAGGTTTCACAAAATTGTAATCGAAGTTCAGGATTATCTTCGTTTAGCTCTTGTATGAGATTAATTTTATATGAATGATACTTTTCTTTTTTGAATATTCAAAGTAGTAATGTCTGGCTGTCTTCATTTTCTGCCGTGACTTGTTGAGAATCACTATGAGGATTTTCTTTTACTTTTACGAAAATGATTTGACCGAAGTCATACTTACTATAAAATAAGGTAAATATAGACACATTTGACAAAGGCGGTTACGAATGATATTAAATTTCTGTAGGAAATCTAAATCGAAAATTAAAGACCCTCTGTAGTGAATGGTAATTTTTTAATATAGTTGCAGTCTGACAAAAAACGTAAATAAACTTACACAAAAATATTGAATTATCATAAAATTGAAAGGGCGTGCGGTGAGTTTGATAAAGGGGAGAGGTGTGTGTGGTAGGGGGGGGGGGGGGGGGGGGACCCCCGCGCGGAGCGGGAAAAAAATTTTTTTTAAAAAAAAGGAGGGGGCCGCCCCCCCCCCCTTTTTAAAAAAATGGAGGAAGCCGCAAAATTTTTTTTTTTAAAAAAAAAAAAGAAAAACCCCCCCCCCCCCCCCCCCCCCCCCCAAAAAAAAAAAACCCCAAAACCCCCCCAACCCCCCCCCCCCCCCCCCCCGGGCGGGGGGGGGCGGGCGCGGGGAAAAAAAAAAAAAAAAAAAACCCCCCCCCCCCCCCCCCCCCCGCGCGGGGGGGGGGGGGCCGGGCGGGCGGGGGCCCTTCTCTTCCCCCTTTTTGCTGCTGGGCTGTTTTTTGTTGTTTTTTGTTGTATTTTTTGTCCCCCCCCCCCCCCCCCCCCCCTTGCTGCTTTTGGGGGCCCCTTCTCTCGGCCGCCCCTTTTGTGCCTTTTTTTTTTTTTTTTTTTTTTTTTTTTTTTTTTTCCTTTTTGCCCCCCCCGCCCCCCCGGCGTCTGCACTCCTCTCCCCCCTCCCCCCCTTTTTTTTTTTTTTGTTTGCCCCCCCCCCCCTTTTTTTTTTTTTTTTTTTTTGTGTTTGTGTTTACAAATATGTATGTAGATTTGTAAGTGGAAATGTACAAATAAAGAATAATAACAAAATATGTTATTATGAGTGCTGCGGTGGGAAAAAGTTTTTTTTTTTAAAACCAAAAAAAAAACCCCCCCAAAAAAAAAAAACCCCCAAAAAAAAAAACCCAAAACCCCTAAGCCCCCCGGGCGGGCCCCCCCCCCCCCCCAAACAAAAAAAAACCCCCCCCAAGCCCCCCCCCCCCCCCCCCCCCCACCCCCCCCCCCCCCCCCCCCCCCCCCCCCCCCCCCCCCCCCCCCCCCCCCCCCCCCCCCCCCCCCCCCCCCCCCCCCCCCCCTCCCCCCCCCCCCCCCCCCCCCCCCCCCCCCCCCCCCCCCCCCCCCCCCCCCCCCCCTGTTTTTGTTTTTGTTTAAAATGTTTGTTTTTGGGTTGGGTGAATTATGTTTATAAATAAAGAAACAATGTGTTCGGGATAATTGCTCAGCTGGACATAAGCAGTGGACATGTAAATTGTTTTTAATTAATTTATTTATCTTGATGTACAAAACACTTATTATTACTACTGCTGCATAGAATATCAATTTTGACATAAACTACATAATGTGTATCTGATTAACTGAATAGTACTGTACTGAGCCCTTTCCTGTTAAGGTTGCTACCTGTTTATATGGTGGTAGTAAGGGAACCCAGAGCCATACGGAATAATTATTATATAAAAACAAATAATCTATACATATATAAAAGCTCAAAAGGTTTTCTTCTCCGGTTCCTCAAGCGGCTACCGCTACACCAATTTTTGGAGATGATTTTTTGTACCCCCCAAAAAAGTGGGGGGTTTTCGGTGGGTTTTTTTTTTTTTATTTGTGTGGGTTTTTTTTTTTTTTTATTTTTTGGAAAATCCCCCCCCCCTGGGCCCCCCCCCGCTTTTTTTTTTTTCTTTCCCACCTATGTTTTTTTCCTCCTAATAAAAAAAAAAAATGTTTTTTTTTTTTTTTTTTTTTTTTTTCCTGCCCTTTTTTTTTTTTTTTTTTTTTTTTTTTTTTTTTTTTCCCCTTTCTTTCTTTTCCCCCCCCTTTTTTTTTGTTTTTTTGTTTTCCCCCTTTCCCCCGCCCGGCGCTTTCGCCGGCCTTCCTTTTTTCTTTTCCTCTTTTTTTTTTTTTTTTCCCCCCTCTTCTTTCCCCCCCCCCCCCCCCCCCCCCCCCCCCCCCCCCCCCCCCCCCCCCCCCCCCCCCCCCCTCCCCCCCTTACAGATTTTTTTTTTTCAATGAAAGGTCTCTACTCTCAGATGGATCATGAAACATTTTTATATTTTTTAATCACCATTTTCATATGTAAAATAAAATAAACAAAAACTAATGCATGTTAGCGTATGTTAAGCGCGCGTTATCTTGAAACGACCTCTTGACCACCGACCTCTTAAGAAATGGCCAACTAATGCATCTTAGCCGGTTTGGCCCGAGACAACCACGCTTGCCTTATTCTGTGCCAGTGTCACAGAATCTGTCGCCGTGTGCTGTTCGGAAAAGACGCCAATTTCCTATTCGTCTTGCGTCGTTTTTACTACATTGAAAAGGCCCTTTGTATGACTATAAACAAAGCGCAAGGACAAACTCTTGATCGTGTTGGGATTTATTTACCCCAGCCTGTATTTAGCCATGGCCAGTTGTACGTAGCAATGTCTCGAGTGCGATCGTTCGACAATTTGAAAGTACAAACTAATTCCAAAAGGGAACAGCACTCTCAATGTAGTATTTAAGGAGGTGCTGTAACATGAAACTTTCGTCACTCACTTGCATTTTCCAATACACCCGCCGTCGAATTTCGACGGGGTTACGCTCATATATATTTATACACTCAACATACCCTACCCGTAAATTGCATAATATAAACAAACATTAAAATAACAAATGAGTACATTCTGTAAGAATTAACAAAAAATGTTAAACAGAATCAATGGGTAAGACGCACAATTTTGCGATTGCACGTTTAACAACATCATTCATTGTAGCTACACTTAACACACGCACCATGCCCTCATTGCCTGGATGTAAGTCGGTGACTCTGCCTAATTTCCACAGTAGAAGAGGGAGATGGTCATCATGAAGTAGAGATGTGTCGTTCAGAAACATTCCGTTCAGTTTGAACGAATCATTTTAGTGACCGAAAGATCCTTATCACTGATTCCAATCTGAATAGATTCTACTGTTCCGCACTTACAGATATCATACGAGGCCGACCGACTATTTAATTTACACATGAACCGGAACTGAAATTTGTGTTTTGTGAACCGGGATTTGATTGATTTGTAGTTGTGTTCCTGATTCGGAGAAAAAATGTTTTTCGTTTCATTTTTATTGTAGGTGTACACCTATTACAAAGACTACGACTATGTAGTTATGTAATGTAATTGTTTCGTTCTAAATGTACTAGTCACCGCCGTCGGCACCAGGACCGACTGTTCAGAGATTTTAGAATTATATTTTCTATTTCTTTGTCAATCAGAATGTCGAATTCTACGTATTGCGGTAATAAAATAACTGAGAAAAGAAACTTTGTTAAATATTTTATTTTATAAAAATATAAAAGTGAAACAAAATATTATAAGTACCTAGTATTACATATACTTAAAAGTATATAAAATACATTGTTATTGTTAAATAATTAAACAAAGTAAGACACGTATGCAAGCACAGTATTTTTTGTATACTGTGACGCAGTCATGCAGGCAAAACTAAACTAGACTGTGGATGGGTACTGGATGTGAAATGTGTGGATCACAGAACTGTGATGCGTATTATGAGTATGATTTGCAGTGTCGCAGATCTGCCACTAAGACTGCAGACGGGATCCGTCTTACATCAGCGCCTTAGTTAAATGGAACATTGACCGAATAAGGTAGAATGGATATTTAATATGACCAATTCAAATGATTCGAATCAGTAAGGTGTTCCACTCAGCCCATCTCTACTGTACTGAGCCTTTTCCTGCCAAGATTGCTACCTATTTATATGGCGGTAGTAGGGGAACCCATAGCCGTACGGAATATTTTTTGTATAAAAGAAATAATATAGGTTTATATACAGAACACAATGTTTATATTCAAAAGGCTTGAAGATTTGAATTAACCCCTTTACATTAATTTAAATATGTTAAAGGGTTTCTGGGAAAATTCTTATTTTGGCAATGAACTGTAAAACATATTTAGGCACAAACTAACGACCCTTTCTATACATCTAATAGGATAAGAAAACACCTTATTTAATCTGGTTCATTTAGGTAAACGGCTGGTGTAATTCACAAGCAGCAAATATACGCACAAGGGAATTAAATTATGAATAGTTAATATCAGACTCAAATGCTTCTCTACTGAATAAGCAGAACGAATAAATAATATTTACCCGTTTCCCATGTTAAAAGCGAAGTAATAAATCTTTTTTTTTTGTTGTTTAGATGCTAGTAAGTACAAAAATGGATACAGTAAATAATTATTTAAAACCGATTAATGAAATATTCAAATCTAATTTTTTGACATGTAGAAAATGATGTGGAACGGAGGAAATCTAAAATTTTATTTAGTTCGACCCTTCTCATATTTTACAAAAGCCAACTTGTGTCAGCTTAAGCCATTATTAAGATTGTATTCAAAAATTGTTTTTTGTTTGGGTTTGAAAAATGTAAAATAACATAGATTTTGATATATGCAAAAATGTTGCCTACTATGATTCAAAATAACCCCAAAATTTTATAAATTATGTTATGTATTTTTTTTATATAAAATGTTGTGTTAAGATGAGTTGTAACAATCAAATATAAAATTTTATTAAAAACGGAAAATGTATATTTGATTAAAACACTTAAATTATCCTTATTAGGTATATTGTTGCTACTGTATGAAAAATAACGTTTTGTTTGTCAGCTATCGTCACAATTATTAACAAATCATGGCAAACTTGTATGTATAAAATCTGATTTTTTTTTAATTAAATTTTCTCGGGTAAAATTTTTACTTTGGCTTATTGGAACGATTTTAAACAAATTTTATTAACAGTTTCTTGATAAAAAATTGCATATGATTTTATAGGTTATTTCCTGATCGTAGTACACCAAGCGTTTACATCTATAGCATGGATTAAAGCATACATCTTTCCGATTCCTGCAAACCACAAAAAACAATGGGCGCGTTTAGCCAATATAACCGTTGGGAGGTTGACCGATAGCAGTTCGTCGAACGAGATGGTTGACTATTCACTAACTGGAAGCTGCTGCTCAACGTACTAAGCCACAAATTTCTACGATATTTCTAGCCAGCATAGATTGTGAAATGCTGTGCTATGTATATAACGTCAAAAATAATATGAATGAAATTAACAGAATCGCCGACGATAATACAATTTATGTTTTAACAAATTTAACTAAAATGTTCGAATTACTTCCAAATAATAATAATAATAATCTTAAGTAAATGAATGGTTTAAAAAGAACGGAATTTATTATGTTGCTTGTAATTTGGTTAATTTTTGTCAATATTCAATTGTCCAAGAAATGAATTAACTAGAAAATTAAGTTACGCGACAATATAAACAATTTTAATTATGTCTTTATACAATTTTTTTAAGATTGCAAGTTGCCAGGTTTAAAAATATTTTAGATCCGCTGGATTTTTTTTTTTTTGAAGAAAATGAGGAAAAGGTATAATAAAATAAAAAAAGGTATAATATCATTAACATGTATGAATCTAATTAAGATATGTATATATAAAAATCGACAATTTGTTTTCGAAGATGTACCACAAAATATAAAACCATTTTATCATACTTTCCTTTACATGCATCTCTATTCGTGTTTTTGAAACATAGTTATTTGAAAATTTTAAAGTTGTAGGCAGACTTTTTCTAAAAATTTAGTTCTTTTGGGAAATATGGGTAAAAGTATTTCCCTCACATACCGAATAGAAAGTTACCCTTGAGTAGTCTTAGTTAGGGACGAGGAATATTGAGAACACTAACATATTTATCACTACACAAATATGGATGGGCCATCTCTTGTTTTTTTTTGTAGTACGTGTTATTTCGACATGCACAACACTGACGTGTTTGACCTATTAACAGATATGTAGTGTCAAACCTCAGCTGTAAGAAATGGATCGTTTTACGCTTAAACAACGTTGGGAAATATAGAAAAATTAGTTCCAAAGATCTGTGTTGCAGAAACTGTACGAAAGTTGAGAAGAACTTATGGTCTAAGAAAAGTCCCATCAGCGGCTGGTGTAATTAAATTTATCAAGAAAGTTCATGAAATACTTGTGGATAACAAAAGGTATCTGCATGCTTGTCCGGTGCACACAACCAAAAGAATTGCCGCTGTTGCCCAAAGTATGCGTGAAAACACAGAAACTTCAACTCGTTACAGAGCACAAAAACTTTACTGGATACCAGTTGCACTTCTTTGAGAAGAATATTGCATAAAGACCTCGGATTATTTGCTTACAAGGTACAATTCACTCAATAGTTGAAGCAAAATGACCATTCGAGTCGTAATCGCTTCTCTGTGTGGGCTTTAAATGACGTCAATTTTGGTCGCAAAATCAACTTTTCGGACGAAGCTGATTTTCATCTTGGAGGATATATTGATAAACAGAACTGTAGGATTTGAGGTTTCGAAAATCTACACATAGTTGTAGATAAGCCAATACATCCTGTAACAGTGACTGTTTGGTGTGTGTGGGTTTTGGAGTGGTGGCATCATTGATCTCTACCTCTTTCAAAATGAAGATGGTAACAATGTTACGGTGACGGAAGTGCACTACAGAGAAATGCTGATTTTTTGTGGATGCAATTAGACGATTTGGTTCCAGCAGGATGGCGCAACGTGCCACACCAGCCATGCAACAATCAATTTTTTGCGCACTAGTTCGATAACCGTGTTATTAGCCGTTTTAGAGACGTTCCTTGGCCATGGTGCAGCTGCAATTTGACGCCGGTGGACTATTTTTTATGGGGAAATGTTAAGGACCGTTGTTACTCCAATGATCCACAAACAATTGACACACTTTAAGAAACATCCATCAAGCTAATCGTGAAATAGATCCTCAAATATTTACCAATGTCCTGCAAAATTGGATGAAGAGGATGGGCTCCTGCCAAGCCAGCTGCGGCAGTTATTTAACTGAAATCTTTGCCATAAATAATCGGAAGTTATACTCTCTAGAATAAAGCAACAATCTTTAAAAAATATACAACGGTGTAGTTGTATAGCAATTTCTAAAAGAAACCAACAGATGGCCTACCCAGTACTTGGTTAAAAATAATATTGCTCGAAATTATATTTTAAAATCTATTACTTACAATTCTAGAAAATTATGTATACCAGTAATACAGATATTCAATACGATGAGCTGTAAAGATCAGCGGTTAGTTGTGTATAAATTGAAAACCTGACCATGATAAAAATAGATGAAAATAAAATTATGCATCGTCGATAAGGGAAATAGCAATGAAACTGACAAAATTACTTTTGATATTGAGGAAGAATATCGAGGAAAACTAAAACAAAACATCAATAAATTAACATGATCATCGGAAATCGCTAATCAGATCACAATCATATTTTAATAAAGAATATGTGATTTACTCAGTTTAAATCGTCGAGAAGGATCTCTTTCAACATATTTTCAAGTTAAATAGGAATAGTATAATCACAACAATATATAATTTATATTAATATTAAGTTCCTCTAAGATTTATAATTACCTGTTTTATTAGACCTCTCATAAACAATTAGAGGTGTTAAATTTTTATGTTGCCTGTCGGCTGCTCAGTAATTCCGGTGGGCTCCTAGGTCAGGATAGTTGTTAAATGTTGATAAATATTATCAAGGGCTTTTAGCTTTATTTATCAACGAAATGTAAAATGGAGATTGCTGTAGTTAAATAAAGTATCACTTATATTAAGAAAATTGTGACATTTAGAATGTTGGTAGATTTCAGTAACTAATTTTTTGATTCGATAAAGCAAGTTAAAAGACAAGATACACAAATTGGGCGCCATGTTATCAGTAAAAATATTAATAAAAATAGTTACAGGTTTCAACCCAACAAATTTTCTAGAAACTTATTTCAGTGACTTTTTGCACAATGTGAGAACACAGACCCTTCCCTCTTAGAAAAATAAAAAACAGAGAATTTTCAAAAAACAAATATATCACAATTAATTAAAAATTGTACCTGTAATAGGCAAAACAGTACAGATAATTTAAAGTGAAAAATTACTTATATAAAAAAAAGCTTTATTAAAATTTGCCTGATGGGCCGAAAAAATTAAATTCAACAAAAAACAAAACTGTGAAGCAGAACAAAACAATTCAAATTGTATTTTTCCCTGCAACTACCCCAACATTTAAAAAAATTACTGGTACGACGATTGTTAAGACCTGGCAAGTTCTACATATCTCCGACAGATAAACAGTACCTTATTCAATCCTAAGCTGATGAAATCTCTCCAGTTTGATGTCCTGGTTCCTTCTCGAACTATTGCTCGGCGGACAGCTTCCCGGTGAGTATATATATGAGATACAGACTCCTAGCTAAACAACGCTACTGCTGATCTAAATTGTTATTCCAAAAAGCAAATAATTCCCCTATCTGGTGGGAGTTATGGCTGAACCTTCCTCTCATTTTCGTGCATAAAAGAAAAACTACCAGTCAAAATTTATAGCAACAAATACAGAAAATATGTATAGGTGATGTTACGGTTGAACAAAAAAAAAATACAATAAGGCAAAAGAAAAAAATTGCTACTGTGTATAAACAGTAACTGAAATCAACTAATGGTATTAGTTAAAAATAATCACGGTTAATTTTCTGGAGGAGAAAATTATCGACAGATAATAACAACTTAACCAAAAGATTTGAGTTATACTATTTTTTTTTATAAGAAAAATAGTTAAGTAAGAGATAAAATAGCGGGAAACATAATTAATTAAAAAATTACTCAACCTGTAAGTATAAAACATAGTTAAATTAATTCAATTTAATAATGAATTTAAGGTAAGAAAAAACAATAAGATCACTCTTAAAAATTACGATCTTAATTAATTATGCAATTTAAAATAAATTATGGATTTTCACAAAAATAAATATATACCTTTATCCAAAGAAAAAAATACCCGTCCCTGATTTTCAAGCACAATCTAGTAAAATATGCTTAAACAAATAGAAGAGAAAAAAGTGAGTTTTGCAATTAAAATATGATTTATTCCAATGTCACACCGTGTAATAGTATAACAGAAAAGCAGAAAAATACTTTATTTTTTAGATAAATTATATTAATTTTCACATAAAGAAAAGTAGTGAATAATTTATTATTTAAATAAATTGTTTTAATTTTTACAGTAAAAGAAAAGTATTAAACAATTTATATTTTAAATAAATTATATTAATTTTTACAGATAAAGGAAAGAGGTAAATAATTTATCTCTTAAATAAATTAAGATATTAGTTTTTACAGAAATAAATTCTATTAATTTTCACAGAATAGATAAGTGGTGTGTGTTATTTTAAGTTATAAACGTTATTTACAATAAATATCAGTACAATCTAATAAACTAATGAATCAAGTTAATCTTCTTCAATACGTTAATACTAGCCAAACATCTAGGCAACAGTCCTTATGAATCCATAAATTCAAATTATGTGGCTTTGTAAAAATAAAGAAAAATGTAATTAACTGACATCAAAATAGACAGACTTTTTCAGTCTCCACGAGGCTTTGCGTGTTCTCCAGTTGGAAGAAAAGAAGAACTTGAGTCCAAGTAAGTGAGGGTAGCAAATTATCAACAAAAATGCTAATTGACAAGGTACGATAAGCTACTTATTAGATAAGATAAACGATATGAATTTCATCTATAGAGCTAATAAGGCGATCCAAACTCAAGAATTTAGCTAAATGTAAAGGACTCGCAAATATGGCGACTTGCCCACAGCGCCAATATCCTTTTGGCTTGACGGTCTCGGATGCTAGGGCAAGGCAGGACCATTGCCTTTTTACCCTGTGCGGATATTCTGTGACTTGAGATTGACTGCCAGTACACAAAGTGTCAATTGACACATTGTTATCTGGATCATCGGACAAGGTGAGGATGAACTGTGTAGCTCTAGGAGGTAAATGTCTAAGTGCTTTCTTAGCACTTTCGTCCTTCACGGAGCCAGGGAGACAACGAGCACTGGTCGGTTTATTGACCAGCGCCCGCAAGGTTTGTGGGAAGGTGGTTGGTTGCGTTATGTCTTTTCCGTGGGTTGGTCCATCTGTAAGGAAAGGATTAGTTATACTTACCCGTTATCCAGTAACTGTACCTTCGGCCTCTTGTGCCTCGGTGCGTCGGCCGGATCATAGGAGGTAGCCTCCCTGATCAGCGGGTTCTTATGCTCCTCGGCTAAGGTGTACAGTTTCTTTGCTCTATCATGGATGATTTCGGTGACTGGTGTGTACTCCAGGTCCCTGAAGATGTCAGCGTTTCTAACGTACCATGGTGCGCCCACCGCTGTCCTGATGGCCACGTTTCCACGGTTTGGGTCTTCCCTTGGTATCCCCATTCCTCAGATTTAGCCTGCTCTGGTTCCCTAACATTGGGTAGATGAGAGCTCTCGACCGCTTGGCCTTTACCAGGATGGCTTCGGGGTTCTGTCTCCATGTCAGGCCTCTGTCTATGATTACGCCAAGGTACTTGACGGAATCGTGCCATTGGATGTCTTCGCCGAACATGGAAACGTGTCCTGTGGGGGTTTCCTTGCGTCCTTGCCTGAAGAGAATCGTCTGGCTTTTCTTCGCGTTGACTGCGACTTTCCATTTGATGCATCATTCTTCCAGAAGAGAGGCTGCTTCTTGGAGTCTTCTGGTGGCTGTTCTTGCTCTCCAGGATCTGGCCGTGAGGGCCGTGTCGTCCGCGTAGAGTGCCATAGCGGTGCCTTCGGTCCTTGGGAGATCAGAGGTGAAGACAGCGCACAGGTGAGGTGACAGCACAGAGCCTTTGGGGACTCCGGCTTCCATCGGTCGATACGTGGACACGCTATCCCTGATCTTCACTCGCATCTGTCTCCCGTGCAGGTATGATCTAACTAGTTTGACGAGTGCAATGGGATAATCCATATTCATCATTTTAGCTAGTAGACCATCGTGCGAGACCCTGTCGAAAGCCTTTGCAACGTCCAGGAGTAGTGCCGCCGTGACCTGTCTTTGGTTGAAACCTTTGGTGACTTCTTCGATGATCCTGAGCACTTGGAGTTCCGTACTATGTCCTCTCCTGTACGCGAACTGTTCATCCGGGATGATTTGGAGCTCTTCGGTTTCTTCTTCTATTCTTCTCAAGATGACGTGCTTGGCTACCTTGCTCACAGCGGAGAGCAGGCTGATGGGCCTGTAAGAGGAGGGAAAGATTAGTTCCTTACCTGGTTTTGGGATGACTATGACGTCGGCCTTCTTCCACCTGTCTGGGAAGTATCTGAACCTCAAGGCTGCCACCCCTTTCCTGGGTAGCTTCTTGAGGGCGATGTTTCCGATCTTATCATATCCTGGAGCTTTCCTCGGTCTCAAGCTCCTTAGAATCTCCTTGACCTCCTCTGGAGTGGTCGGACGGATTTGATCATCGTCTGGCAGGCGGAGCATCCGACGCACTCTGCTTTCCACGTCATCAACCCAGTCCTCGTCCTCATCATCGAGTTGGTTTTCCCTACACTGACGTTCCAAGCTGTCCGCGAATGCTTCGGCTTTTTCCTGGCGAGTGTAGACAATCCCATTCTCTCCGTGGATTGGGGACATCGGTTTCGGCCTGTTCCGCAGAGCACGCTGGGTGTTCCAGATGCTCCTGTCCTGTGGGTCCAGCGATTGCAGGTGACGCTGCCATCCTTCTTGACAGTAAACCTGGAGGGCAGCTTTGACTCTCCTGTTCAGCATGATATACGCGTGCCTGTCCTCAGGGGGTCTAATCCTTTGGGCCCTTTTCTTCGTCCTTCGCCTGTCCCGAATCAGCTGCCTGAGGTCCTCCGTGAGGTTTGCCATCTGCGGTGGTGCCCTTCTGGTCTCATCAAGTGATTGACCCGCGCATGAACGAAAATCAGGGCTTTTCGGTTAAAACACCAGGACAGCAAGGTCGTAACCATAATTTGTTAAAATTATTGTTACAATAGAAGGAACAAATTATTGTCATTTTTTAAATTTGGTAGACTTTTTAATAAATATTCCTTTTAAATTATATAACAATTTTTAGAAAATTGAGTTAGTGTCATATTTTTACAATTAGGTTATAGTCGCATAAACGTTACATATTATATTTAACACAAAAAAAATTTTTTTTTAGTAGAATAAATACCTATACCTATTTGACTAATATTTATTGAACTCTTTTTACTTTTTGTAACTCATTTATTTTAACGAGCGTATTTATATTCACGTATAGTACAACATTTCAACAAAAATGTAATATACTGCAATGCAAAATAAGTGCTATATATTATATTTATTAATCATAAAATATGCATATGCAGGCGTTTATCAATACAGAAAATCCATTAATCATCGATTTGAAATTTAATACCTGACGAATATTTTAATGATACTGCATATATTTGTACAAAATGCAACAGCTCTTGACAGTATCAATTATTCATAAGTTTTTATATGAGATCGAAACAATGACCTATGAAATTAAATGATAATCGTAAATATAATACTGTTAATTAATTTAAATGTCCGCACATAGGTATTAGCTGATAATAGATAAATATCATTAATTCAGCTTTTCAAACTGGATTTAATATTTATTTTCCGATAGTGGTATTATGTATTAATACATACTTTATTGGTGTGATAGATTTTCAACAATAACAGTGATGTTTGTCGCCAGTTAATAATAAAGTTATACACTGAAACAATTTAGAAAGTATCCATTTGGTATCATCCAGGCTAAGAACTTCTCATGCATTAGTATGCAATTTCAGATAAAAGTATACATAAGTACCTTAACATAATTATTTTGTAATTATTCTTAGAATTTAATCAGTTTAATATTTATAAATTAAATAGAGTTTCAAATATGGATTACACGTCATAGCCGTATTAAAACAAAACGATAAATCGGCTCACAAATTGGTCAAATTATTTGGTTACAAATTGATCTAATTAATCAATTTGTAACCAAATAATTGTAGAAAGAATCGATTTTCATTTCATTTAGGCTAGGGACATGATTGCGACCTGAACACCGCGACTAGGTCGTAGTACTAGTGGCTGGCCCCTGACAGTATTGCTGAGATAATTCGAATGAAAAATAATCGATCACTCGATTATAGAAATATCTCGAGATATCTCGCGTACCCTTGTCATGAGAATTCGAATTATTAGTTCTCGAAGAGTGATGCCACTGATTGCCTATTGAATAATTGTCATTCGTGCAACTCATCATTCAAATTTCAAATACGTGATCCGAGTGATGAGGTACGTTGCGAGTACGACTGCACTTGAACTCGTGCCACAGAGTAGGTATTCTGTGCTTATGCTAAGATTGTAAAGTTTAGTTGTTTACCGTCGTCGGCGTTTTGATTGTGCTGATCTGAGGAATGCAGGTGGCTATTGGCAGATGCTATTCGGAGTTGAATTATCTTATAATTGAGAATTGTGTACAGATAATAGCCAACTGCCAGCCAAATCCATTATTTATGATTATGAACAATTATTAATAGAGTTATCGAATGTCGCCCAGCTCAACCATTGATGTCGGTTTCCCCACTTTTCGAGATCTAACCATAATTCTAATGATCATTCGATTATTAATGGTATTGGAATAGCCGTTATTCGATTATTGAAATCATTCGGTTATACCCAGCACTATCTGATAGGTTACGGTTTGTATTCAGAGCACACGCATGCCACCAAACCAAACACCCAAACAGCTGTTCTCTATAGTTATCCTGACGATCACACGGACGATCACAATAAACAGTAGTTTTATGATTTGCTACCTACTAATCGTTGTTTTATAATTTCCCACTAAACATGAATACATGAAAATATGGTGGTAATAAGACAATTATGTAACAGGGATACAGAGTTACGTTATTTTTAAGGATAATAAATGATGCATCAATGTTGATATTACGGATTATGTCAGGGTAGCAAACGTTGAGGTGTTACATTATAAACACAATATTATTGTAATATTTATATGGCTGTACAAATATTTGTACAATATTTAAATGTTACTCTTTTTTTTGGCAACAGAATAACATTATCAGAGTATTTGTTTAATATAACCAAAATATTTATAAAACGTTAAAATAACTTTTTAAATTGTTTTGTTATATTATGTTAATAAGATATATAAATATTACTTTTACATATTTTCACAACTAATGGAATGTATTTTAATATTGATAAAATATTGTTGTAGCGAATGGATTGTTTTCTAAAGAAATCAACAATTATGTAATAAGGTAATAACCTATTGAGTTCGTTTTTGGTTTTAGTAAGAGGTTTATTTAGCAGTCCTGTGGTCCCCACAATAGAACAGTATGTTATGGATGATCTGTTGGATAATTGTCTAGGCAACATTAAATTTGCAATCCCCTTTTTGAAAAAATATGTGGATGACATGAAGAAGATACAGTTAATAGTGTTCCTTTTTTGGACACCAAACTGATAAGAAGAAAAGATAATAAAATAATTACGACTTGGTATACTAGACCAGGTGCCTCTGGTCGCTTTTTTACATTTTGATTCCAACCACCCACAAAAAATGAAAATCAACTTCATAGTAGGTATGAAAAATAGGGTGATAGCTACAAGTCAACTAGAAGGAAAGTTTAAGATCATATAACTTCCCACAGTGACATTAGACTTAATAAACAGTCTTGCACTTTAGCCAATTACGCATTATTATATAATCTTAATATTAATTATAATAACGGTCAAATATTAGATTTTGAAATCAACTATCACAAACGTAGTTTTTTGGAAATGTGTCACATTTTCAAAGAACCAAATACTATTAATGCCAGAAAAGATATTGACAACTTAAGCAAATTTATACTTACTACATTTCAACCATAATGTCATTGATGAAAACACCCTGTATAGTATGGAATAATAATTAATGTTCTAAATATAAGATATCTAGTTGCTGGCATCTCTGTCATTGTTCTATTGTTTCATTCTAACAAGTTTTTATATCCAAATTCTTTTTAAGTTGTTTTTTGCTTCTTAAAGATACACAGGATATCTGTTATAATTCTAAGAATTTAAATGAATATGTATCCGTAGTCATCCATTCATAATGTTGTTATTTTTACACAGTAGTTGTAGTACATTATCAACACTTAATTATTAGTGTTTTTTTCTACAATTCTCAAGATTTTGTAGTTTTTCAATGAATGTAACTTTAACTTTAACCTCACTTCGTAACTACTTTTTACCTTTTACATAACTTAGTTTAATTGATTATAATTTATTGTAGAGTTCTTGATGAAGGAATAGTAAAGGTTTCGAAAACTTGAATAGAAAAAAAGAGTTTTTCTTTTATTATCTGTCACATGACGGCAATCCCAGTTTAAAAATTAAAAATATTTGTTTCTAACAAAGACAGTTGTCTAATTTCCCTCTCTCTCTCTCTCTCTCTCTCTCTCTATATATATATATATATATATATATATATATATATATATATATATATATATATATATATATATATATATATATATATATATATATATATATATATATATATATATATATATATATATATATATATATATATATATATATATATATATATATATATATATATATATATATATATATATATATATATATATATATATATATATATATATATATATATATATATATATATATATATATATATATATATATATATATATATATATATATATATATATATATATTATATATATATATATATATATATATATATATATACGAACACTCTATATATTATATGATATTGGAAGGTTTGCACAGAAAGCCTTATTCTCTCTATGTTAATGTTCGTTGTAACCAAATGAAGCTTATAAATTATTTTAAACTTTCTGTGTATTAATTAAAATTTGGCATGTAAGCTTTATAATTTATTCACCTTAATTTTCACTCTAAAATTAATGTCTCATGGGTTATTT
The DNA here is from genome assembly GCA_029963845.1 of Rhamnusium bicolor. Taxonomy (NCBI): domain Eukaryota; kingdom Metazoa; phylum Arthropoda; class Insecta; order Coleoptera; family Cerambycidae; genus Rhamnusium; species Rhamnusium bicolor. Next base: position 679,172 of record JANEYF010004917.1, read on the forward strand.
AAAGGCTGAAGTTTGCTCAACTTTAATAAGTTTCTTATACGTTACACGATAATAAAATTTTACAAATTGTTGCATTTTTTTAATACTTAACAGAAATCTTTGAAAAATCGTTACTTTAAAATTATTATATAATTTACAGATTTACTAGGCTAAATAAATTTTAAGTTGTAATTTTAGTAATTCATGTTCAACAAAATTTGTTATAAACAGTACCATATTTCGCTAGAATCATGTTAAGTGTTCTTATATGTTCAGTTGTAGAAAATATTAAATAGTAACGACAAACTAATAATTTAATGATTTCTGAGTTTTATCTATATCAAGTAACAATAGACCTTAGAAGTGTATAAATTTTTGTATATACTTGGCAGATTGTTGATTTATCTGTACCTATATATAAACATTTTTATAAAGGATAAAACTAAATAGTGAATTAAGTAAACAAAATTTTAATGTCCTTTTAAAAGTATTGTAGAATTATATGCATTACTAAACTCGTGCTTTTTCAGAACAAATGAAATTGATATTATCTGAGTTTTACAGGTCCCAATCTATGTTTAATTAAATAAAATGTTAACAGCAAGTAAGTTAATTAACAAGTTGGAAAACCCAGAAGTCATAATTCAGATTCCCTCTGGAATCATACTTTTTTCTTCTAAGGATAAGGCCGTTATTGATGAAGATTCTGGCGAATAAAGTATTGCAACTAATTATCGTAGAACACAATTGCGAGTGATTCAAGACGAACTTTCATCTGATGAATGACGACTCATCACTCATCAGATGAAAGTTTGTATCATCACTGATGAGTCTCACATTAGATGTAATTTTCAAACAGAGATTTCAACAACTTTTTACAAATTGAAAATTTGTATACAATTTTTGGCACATACACGTACATAGTCAAAATGAATTAATTACACAGGTCAACAAAATTTTAAACCGGAAACCAGATTATACTTTTCCGAAGGTTTTTGACGCGCTGAATCTGAATCCGACCTCCATCACGTCAAGTTTTCGAGAGATTTTAACATAAATTGATAAAACTCGTTTCTTCGCTATATTTGAGGTTATGTTACATCACGAGGTAATTTTTCTCCACAAAACTCGTTATGGCATCTGAAAGTACTACTTTTCCCCTTCAAAATCTTTTTGAATTTGTTCAATACTTTTTTCTTCTCCGAGAAATTGTTACTTGAAATTTAAGAGTTTGCATATTAGTGGGTATTCGGAAATTGAAAAAACAAAAATGAAACATTAAAACCGAAAAACCAAAAAAATTAAAAAATTAAAAATTTAAAAAAAATGAAATGGAGACAACATCATGTCCTCATTTCGTGACCCTGGATTTGGTTAAGAGCGGTAATATGCAATGGCGTTGTAGTGTCTGCAGTATTTGATATTTTTGAAGGGGAAAAGTAGTACTTTCAGATGCAGTAATGAGTTTTGTGCAGAAAAATTACTTCGTGATATAACATAACCCCAGGTATAGTGAAAAACCGGGTTTTTTCACTTCTAGGTTAGAATCTCTCGAAAACCTGACGTGATGGAGCAATTCTGATGTCAAATTCGGATTCAACGCGTCAAAAACCTTTGGAAAAGTATAGTCTGGATAATGTACACATATACCAATCTGTCTACATCTACCGTAACTTATACATATTTTATACTTTTTTTTATACATTTTTACACAATTTTTTATGCAGTTTTTAAAATTTATTTTCATCCTGTGATAGTTATTAGATGTTTCTAGATTGTTTTTTGTATTATGTCTTTGTTTTCTAACTTGTCAAAATACAATAATTGTGTGTTTATTGCCAATAAAGATCTATCTATCTATCTATCTATCTATCTATCTATCTATCTATCTATCTATCTATGGTTATTTTACATTATAATAATAGTAAATAATAATACTGTTTATTTACTGAAACAATAAACATACAGTAATACATTTAGAAAGATATGAAATACATTAAAAAAATTAACAACGAAGGAAAGAACTTGCTAAAACCACATATATAAATTATTTAAAGTACAAATATAAATTACTATCTATGACAATACATGTATCATGTAAATTTACAGAGAAATCACTAAAGAAGTTACATCTCCTTGTACCCATGGGAGAAAAGTTTCAATTAATATATAAATTTAAAAATAAATTAGGTTTTTTCTTCTTGGTGAAAGTTTAAAATATAGAATGAAATGAAAAATAATAACGCTGAAAAATATTTTTTTGCTAATTATTATTTACTACTTTTACAAAACTTATCATAGATAAGTACAACATATTTCTTTTTAAACAATTATTTTCTCGGCTATTTGCCAAAACGCTGAAACTTGGATTACAAAAAAGATAATATGCACATTATGTTCAGTGTGACTGAACATAATAGTTGGAATTAAAAATAACATTATTGAGTCAATCACACTGAACATAATGTGCATATTATCTTTTTTGTAATCTAAGTTTCAGCGTTTTGGCAAATAGCCGGGAAAATAATTGTTTAAAAATATGTTGTACTTATCTATGATAAGTTTTGTAAAAGTAGTAAATAATAATTGCCAAAAAAATATTTTCAGCGTTATTATTTTTCATTTCACTCTATAATATATAAAGTATATAAACTTCCTTTTCTTTTTCATTCACTTTTCCTTTCCTTTTTTTTTTTTGATAGATTTTCTTATTAAGCAAGGTTGTGCCAAATCAGGTTAATGAACGTCATATTTAGGGAATTAAGCGTCAAACCAGGTAGGTGTGAAAGAAGGTAAGCATCAAATCAGGTAAGTGTCTAAAGTAATCGGGTGTGTAGGTATAATAATAGTTATTTTTCCATTTTATCAATGAATAAGCACCTTTTTAATATAATTTATATGGATGATCTGGTATAGGTATTGCAATTTTTGATTTACAATGTTATGAATAATCTGCCTTGGACTTTGAAGAATCCATTGTTTGACACTGGTTTTATATTTTTTTAAACTGTTTGTACTTTCAGTTAGGTCAGGTGATATTATGTGATACAGTCTAGGTGCAAGGTATGCAGAACTTCTTTGACCTACAGTTTTATAACATCGAGGCAAATGATAGTTATTTTGTTCTTGTTCTCTGGTGTTGTAAATGTGTTGGATATTCATAATTTTTATTTTATTTTGGAGATTTTGACAGAAAAATTGTCTACAGTCTAGGGATCATGTTTTCGCTTTATAGGTCACTGGAGTAGGTAATATCTTTGTTATATATTATTTTAAGTGCCCATTTTTGTCTAACATTTAAATTGATTAAGTGACAATCGCTGACACCACCCCATCTCCTGATTTCATAT